>NW_004624749.1:17365346-17377099 GCF_000247695.1 Heterocephalus glaber
CTTCTTAGAAGTTGTCAAATTTATTTCAAAAAAGATTTTTGTAATATGCTTTCTATATCCTTTTAAATTCTGTAAAATCTGTGAAAAAAAAAAAGATCCCCAGGTGGGACTTGAACTTGCAATCCTCCTGCCTCAGCCTCCCAAAGTGCTAGGATTACAGGTGTATACCACTGTTTCCGGCTTGCATGGCCAGCTTTAATCCTGACAGTCCTTAGAGAGTCCCAGCTGGAGCCTGATGACAGGCTGCAAATAAGATGAACTCCAGGTATATTGTTCTGGAGTTTCAGTCTAAAGGGGAAAGAAACCTAACAAACTTGACAAAGGTAGATGTTAGGGTGGCAGGAAGGGAAAACCAAGGACTTGGATTTCACCACACACTGACCGGTGGCTTGGTGGGCCTCTCAACCCAACAGGCTCCCTTCTGACCCAGATTCTACCAGCCACTGTTCTAGATCATTCTCTGGAAAGTGACTGAAGGGTGGTGAGTCAGGGAGGACAGGAGCCAGGAGGCAGCCCTATCTCTACCGCAACACTCCTGCGTGCTTGGAGCAAGCCACAGTCCCTCTTCTGGCTTCTTATCTGTTAAACAAGCCTTAACAGGCTCTCAGCTCACATTAATGTCTCTTTAATGAAAATAAAACCAGAAAAGCCAAATGTGGCTGTTAGGTGGTCCACAGCGCCACCAGGCGTGAGGAAGCGGTGCGTGCAGCTGTTAGGCTGTCATCTGAGGCTAGTCTGACCTGCTCCTCCGCAGGGGTCCAGGGGCTGCGGCGCTTCTCTCATTCTGCACGAGCTAGATCTTCTCCTCAGACCCTTCTCGCTGGACTCTCTTTCCTCCTCCCATGTCTCTGCCCTTGATACTTTCTTTTCTCCCTGTCTCTCTGAGATCTCTTCCTGGGAGATCTATGCCCAGGGGTCAAACTACCCCCTTGATAAGGCCTTTTCTTGTTCTCACACTCAAAGCTGTAGTGAGACCTCCCCTTAAGTCTCCAGAGCCCCAGCCAGGCTGTCCAATTCCTGCAGGACATCGCCTTCTCCCAGCTGGCCAAGCTGACAGAACACTTCCAGTGAGACCTCAGTTTCCTCATCCAGATAAAAGGCATCTGGGAAGAGGTCACAGCTAATGGGTGTTCACTGAAAGATTAAATGCTCTTCCCCAAAGATCAGGAACAGGACAAGGATGCCTGTTCCTACCACATCTAGTCTACATGTCCCTAGAGTCTGGCCAGGGCAACTAGGTAAGAAAAGAAAACAGGGAAGGCCAACCAAATTGGAAAGGAAGAAGCATAATGGTCCCATTTGCAGATAACTTGATCTTATATATTGAAAATACTAAGGAATCCATTAAAAATGATTAAACTAATGAACAAGTTCAACAAGTTTGCAGGATGCAAGGTCAATGTACAAAAATCAATGATAGAAATATGATTTTGGGTGCTGTGAACAAACTAAAATGAAATTGAGAAACAGTTCCATTTGGAAAAGCATCAAAATGAATACAATAGTTTAAAATACATTTAACAAAAGAAGTGCAAAATTTATACTCTGAAAATTATAAAATATTGTTGAAAAGTTTTTAAGAGATCTAAATAAATGGTGAGACATCTCATGTTCATAAATCAAAAAACTTAATATTAAGATTATTATAATCCAAAATTGATCTATAAATTCGGTGCAATTCCTATAAAAATTTTGACTGCCTATTTGCAATACACTTTATCTTAGCCAAAAGGCCAAGAAGCGATTGCCTATTTGCAATAATAGGCAAGTTCCTCCAAAAATATGTGTGTAAATACAAGAATTTCAAGATTAGCCAAAGCAATCTTGAAAAAGACAAATCAAGATAGAGTATTTACTCTTCCCAATTTTATCTTATTTATTTATTTATTTATTTATTTATTTATTTATTTATTTTTGGAGTACCGGGGATCAAACTCAGGGCCTTGTGCTTGCAAGGCAGGTGCAGTGCCACTGAGCTAAATCCCTGACCCCCTCTTCCCAATTTTAAAACTTTCTACAAAGTGACAGTAATAAAAACAGTGTGGTACTGGCCAAAGAATGACTAAATACACCAAGGAATAGGACTTAGAGTCTGGAAATAAACCCACTCATGTGTGGCCAATGAAATTTCAGCAGGGTGCCAGGTCCACTCAATGAAGAAAGAATAGTCCCCTCCTCAAAGATGCTGGGACAATTGGATTTCCTCATCCAAAAGGACAAAGGTAGGTAAAGATCTCATGTTGTACACAAAAACTAACTCGAAATGAACTGAGGACCTATAGCAAAGTTAAAACCATAAAACTCACAGGAAAAAGCTTACTGGCAAATCATGACCTCAGATTTGGCACTGTATTCTTAATAGACACTAAAAGCATGAGCAACAAAATAAAAAATAGATAAATTGGCCCTCATAATTTAAACCTTCTGTGCATTAAGAAAGGGAAAAGACTGCCTTACAAGCACAAGGTCCTGAGTTAGATTCCCAGTACCAAAAAAAAGGAGGGGGGAGGTATTCTATAGAATGGAGGACTTTTTTTGCCAATTATGTGTTTGATAAAGAATTTGCACCTGGAATATATATGAAACAATTACAACTCAATAACAAAAATAGCCCAACTTAAAAATTATCAAAGGATCTGAATAGATACTTCTCCAAAAATATACAAATGTCCAAAGCACACAAAGAGATGTTCAGTATCATTAGTCATGAGAGAATTGTTAATCAACACCACAGTGAGGTGCCACTTTACATCCACAGGATGGCTTTATTAGGAAAGATAGACAATAACAAATGTTAACAATATGTGACTTGTGGAGATGTAAAACAATGTAATCAGCCTTGAAAAACTATACAGCAGTTCCACAAATGGTTCACATCAGCAATGCCATTCCTAGGTGCATACCCAAGAGAAATGAAAACATATGTCTACACAAAAACCTGGTATGTATTCATAGCAACATTATTCATAGTAGCCAAAAACAAGCAAACAACCCAAATGTCCATCAACTGATGAATGAATAAATAAAATGTGGGGCCAGGGATTTAGCTCAGTGGTTCCACTGCCTGCCTCACAAGTGCAAGGTCCCGAGTTCAATCCCTGGTACCAAAAAAGAAAAAAAGAAAAAAAAGAAATTACCAACTTATTTAACTGAAAAAAATCAGACCCCTCAAATTCAAAGACCCAGTTCAAAAATAGGTATCTGAAATGAATAGACATTTCTCAGACAAAGAAGTAAAAGCACCAAATAAATATATGAAAAAATGTTCAACATCACAGGTCATTCGAGAGATGCAGATGAAAACAACACTGAGATTCTACCTCACCCCAGAAAGAATGGCTGCTGTCAAGCTATCAACCAATAACAAATGCTGGTGCGGGTGTGGAGAGAAAGGAACCCTTCTCCATTGTTGGTGGGAGTGCAGACTGGTGCAACCACTGTGGAAATCAGTGTGGAGATACCTCAAAGAACTAGGACTAGAGGTCCCATTTGACCCAGCTATTCCCCTGCTGGGTATCTTCCCCCCCAAAATTAAAGAATCATACCACAGTGACATATGTGCACCCATGTTTATAGCAGCACAGTTTGTAATAGCTAAAGCTTGGAAACAGCCCAAGTGCCCATCAACTGGAAACTGGATAAAGAAGATGCAGTTTTTTTTATAAAATGGAGTACTACTCAGCTATAAAGAATGAGAAACTAGAGACATATATAGCTAAATGGATGCATATTGAGGACATACTCTAAAGTGAAATAAATAGGACACACATGTGTAAATACCAAATAGTTTCTCTAATGTGAGAAACTGAAAGTGTAAATAAGGATTAAAATGATTAAAATGAATAATTGATAATTTGAAATAGGAAGAAAAGGTCCAAAGGGGTAGGGGTGGTGGAAGGGGAAGGGGAAAGGAAAGAAGGGAAAGAAAAAATTATGAGAAAAGAAAAAAAATGGCAATGAAGTCTATGTAAATAGGGAAGGGCAGAGGGGGTAAAGGGTGCACAGGTAATGGGGAAAAATATAAGAACCAAGATACATCATGTACAGGTACAAGCACCCAATGATTAATGTAAACATATTGTATACATAAAATGTACCAATAAAAGAATTTAAGGGAAAAAAATTTAAAAATAA
Organism: Heterocephalus glaber; assembly: GCF_000247695.1. The sequence goes on from NW_004624749.1 coordinate 17,369,481, forward strand.
ATAAAATGTGGTTTGTCCACACAGTGAAATATTATATGACCTTAAAATGGATTAAAATATTGATACAAGATGGGGGCTGGGGATTTAGCTCAGTGATTCTGCCGCCTGCCTCACAAGGACAAGAACCCAAGTTCGATCCTTGGTACCAAAAAAAAAAGAAAATTGATACAAGATGGATGAACTTAGAAAACATTATGCTATGATTCAATTTATATGAAATGTCTAGAATAAGTGTATCTATAAAGACAAAAAAGGAGATTAATGGTCATCTAGGCTGGAGGAGATGGGGAGTGGTAGCTGGGAGCTGCTGGGTTTGTTTTGTTTTTGAGTAATAGAAGTGTTCTATAGTTAATTGTAGTGATGATACGTAACTCTATGAATATACTAAGAACTACTGAATTGTGGATGTGAATTACGTCTCAATGAAACCTTTAAAAAAACATTGTTCAAATTCTCTTCATCCTCCTGAACACACTGCTGTTGTCTGTGACTTGTGTAGAACCCAGCACATTTCTTTGTGGCCATTTCAGTGTCGCAGGTCAGACAGCAATGCCATTCAACCTCCTTCGCATCAATATGTGGCCAACTTCTCTGCCAAACTCCCTTCCCACTACAGAATAAGTTCAGCCATCCTTTCTGCTGCCTGGACCGGACACCACTTCCAACCAGCATTCTGGAACCTCAGAGGCTACATGCAGCAAATCCTGCTGCTGTGATGACCCAGTATAGCTGCCATGGAAAGACGCCGGAAATGCCCTCCAGTGCAGCCAGGTGTTGCTGCTCACTCTGGGGTTGAGGACGCTCACCTGCAGACTCTAAGAAGTGCACAGTCAGCAAAAGAAACATCATTCCCTAGACCCAAAGAAAGTTTCCATGCAGCTGCCTGCTCAGGGCCCTTCGAAGCCAAAGGAAGCTCTAATGTCTTCAAGACCATGCCATACGCCATTTTCCCAGGTCCCTCTCTCCTGGGGCCAGAAATCTCCCATTTCCAGATCACTGAATAGTAACAGAGGCTGGCTGGCTCTTCCTTGGGTGGCTGCACTGTAAAGACTGGCTCCTTTGCTTCACTGGATCCCTACAACCACAGAATTACTTTCACACCCCCTGGAGTCTGTCTACAGAGACAGAGAAGTTTGCAAAAGTCAGCTATGCCCAGTCCTGCCCAGTGGCATCACCAGCACAGCAGGCTGACCTGAAGCCAGTAGAGTTTAAACTCCAGAGCTCTCACCACAAAGGCTTGTTCCAATCCACTATGGACTAGGGTCATACTTTGCATGGTTTCTATTGTTTTAATTTTGTTAAAATGTGTCTCATTGCCCAGCATGTGGTCTTTCTTGGTGCCTTATGCTGCTCAGGCTGCTATAATAAAATACCATAGGCTGGGTGGCTTTATGACAGAAATTTACTTTCTAATGGAAGTCTGAAAGCCCAAGAACAAGGTTCCAGCAAAGTTGGAGTCTGGTGAGCCTTGGGTTGCAGATGGCTGCCCTTTTGCCCTGTGCTCCCAGGACCTCTTCTCTGTGCATCCACATAATTGGAAAGGGAGAGATGGACACAGTCTTCCTCTGTCTCTTCTCAGAAAGACACTAAGCCTATTGAATCAAGCCCCACCCTGATGGCTTCATTTAACCATAATTACTTCCTTAGGGGCCTCACCTCTAAATACAGCCATGTGGTTGCTAGAACTTTGACCTATGAGTTTGGGAGGGACACAAATAGCCAGTCCAGAATATGGTGAATGTACCGTGTGAATTTGGGTAGAATGTATATTCTTGCTGTTGTTGAATGAAGTGGTCTACAGATGTCAACTGGATCCAGACAGTTGATGGTGATGTTCAGTTCCACTATGTAATCACTGATTTTCTGCCTTCTGAGTCAATCAATTACTGAGAGGCATTGACCTCTTCAAGTATAACAGATTTGTCTTTTCTCCCTGCAGTTCCATTTTTGTTTTATATAGTTTGACACTCTTGCTAGGTGCCTCCATGGAAGGATTACTATGTTTTGGAGATTTGACCCATTTGTCATTATGTATTACTGCTCTTTATCGCTGATATTTTCCCTTGTTCCAAAACTTGCTTTGTCTGAAATTAACATAGCTGTCTGGTTCTCCAGAACCATTAGAAAATAAATTTCTGGGGCTGGGGATTTAGCTCAGTGGTTTCACTGCCTTCTGTGCAAGCTCAAGGACCCAAGTTCAATCCCCAGTACCAAAAAAAAAAGAAAAGAAATTTCTGTTGTTAATTTTTATTAATGTCAGCATAGTACTGTTCATCTTTCTCCATCCCTTTATTTTTTTTTCTTCTTCTTTTTTTTTTTTTTTTGGTACGGAGGATCGAACTCAGGACCTTGCGCTTGCGAGGCAGGCACCAGAACCACTGAGCTAAATCCCCGGCCCCCTAGCTTCTTTTAAGACTATTTATCTGTGTTTTTCTGAAGTTTAAATACAATAATCCTAAGTATAGTTTTTTGGGGGGGGTTCATTTGTCTGTTTTTGATATTTTTTCATCTTTGCTGTCATCTGAGCTTCCTAGATCTGTGATTTGATGTCTGTCACTAATTTTTTGAAAATTCTGAGCCATTATTACAATCAAATATTTCTTCTTCTCCCTTCTCTCCCTGTAATATTGAGGATTGAATCCTGAACCTAGTGCATGCTAAGCAAATGCTCTACAGTGAGTTATACATCCCCAGCCCTTTTTTTTTTTTGAGACATGATTATTAAGATAGGCCTCAAACTAGCAATTCTCCTGCCTCAGCCTCCTAAGTAGCTCCCTTTGATTCTTTAATAGATTTTCCATTTTTGTGCTTACATTATTCATCTGTTTTATAAGTTGTCTCCTTTTTGCATTAGAGCCTATGGTGGTTAATTTCATGTGTCAACTTGAGTAGACCACAGGATGCCCACATTAAACATTATTTCTGAGTGTGTGTTTTTGAAGATATTTCTGGATGAGATTAGCATTTGAATCAGTAAAGTAGGTTGCCTCCCTATGTGGGTGGTCCCAGGGCCTGAACAGACAAAAGGTGGGGGAAGAAAGAATTCACCCCGTTTTTTTTCTGCCTCACTGCTTGGTGTAGACATACTATCTCATCTTTTCCTGCTCTTGGTCCAAGACTTATATCATCAGCTCCCTTCATTATGAGTCCTTCAGACATGGGCTGAATTACACCCATGGCTTTCCTGGATCTCCGCTTGCTGACAGCAGATTGTAGGACTCAGCCTCTAGAACTGCAGAAGCCAATTCCTCATCATAAATAAGTACTATTGGTTCTGGGTCTCTGGTGAACCCTAATACAGAGCCCTTAATATAGTCATCATATATTTATATTTATATAGAAAATATAAATATAACAATAAGCATAAGAAGTTTGAGGAATGTAAAGAGTAAACATGAAGGAAGAAGTATAAATCTAAGTATTTAAAAGCATAAGAAGATGCCCTCCAAAGTGCTAGAAGTGTAGGAGAAGCCAAGAGTAGCCAACACAAGAACTACTGCGTGCTGAGCATATGGCCAGGCATTTTAAATTGTGCTATAATCTCAATGTTTGCACCCTCAGAAATTCATATGTTGAAATCCTGACCCCCAAGATGATGTATTAGGAGGTGGGACCTTTGGCAGGTACTTAAGTCATGAAAGTAGAGCCCTTATGAATGGGATTAATGTCCTTTCCACCACATGAAGACACAGGTAGAAGGTACCATCTATAAACAGAAAGCAGTGTCCTCACCTGACACTGTGTCTTCCAGGGACTTGATCTTGGACCTTCTGGCCTCCAGAAATGTGAGAAACAAATTTCTGTTGTTTATAAGGCACCTAGTCTGTGCTACTTTGTTGTAGCAGACTGACTGGACTAAGACACATGGCCATTCTAAAATCCTCCAACAACACAGTGAGACAGCTGTCATCTCCATCACACAGGTAAGGCTACAGTGGTCAGAGAGATGATGTCACTTGCCATGGCACAGGGGTTTGAATCAATTCTGTCCCTTTATGTCACACAGCCTTGCATAGACACTCTCCTGCCAGGCCTGAGCCTGGGCTATGCAGACTCGCCCACTCCAGAGCTTCAGGCAGTCTCTGACAGGGACACTGGCTGTGATGAAACTGGGAAACCCAGAAAGAGACTTCCCTGCTACAGGCCTTGATGGTACAGCAGTGGGACAGTTCAGTCTGGACAGAAACCATCACTGTTAAACAGCTCCAAGTGGAGCTGGGGATTTAGCTCAGTGGCACCATGCCTGCCTTGAAAGAGCAAAGTCCTGAGTGTGATCTCAGGTACTATAAAAAGAAGAAAAAAAGAAAAAGAGAGAGAAAGCTCCAAGTGTCCCAAGCCAAGAGTTGGAAAACCCAAGCCAGCATTGAGTACTCAGCACTTAAGAATCTGGAATTTCTAAGATAAATTTAATATTACATGTTTTTATCAATTTTAAAAAACAATCCTGAACTTAGTTTCAGCATTGATGAGAAATAGCAAAAAAAAATTGCGGGGGGATTACCTAAATAAATGTTCCACAATATAGCCAAAATTTACTGAGTTCTTGCTATGTGCCAGGCAACATTCTGAAATATGTACATTATATCATTTAATTCTCATAAGATCTTAGTGATGTAAGTGCCATTATTATACCCATCTAACTAATGGGAAAGCAGGCAGCCAGGAAGGTTAAGCAACTACCGTAAGATCACACAGCCAGTATGTGGTAGAGCTGGGATTTATAGTCTGATTCTTGAAGCTGTATCCTAAATATAGTTTTGGTTGTTTCAATAGTTGATTATGGTTTGCATCTAAATTTTTTTAAGCTTCCCAGTTGAAACACTTTAAATTGTTATCGTATATAAAATTAGGGAAGTCCAGTTATATAATAGTATCATATATGGCGGGCAGAGGGTAATGGCTATGTTGGAGCTCGGGTCAGAGTAGACATACCTATGATCTATAACAAAGAAATTTCACTCCTAGGTGTATATTTTTATCCCAGAGAAATTCTTATGAAGGTCCAAAAAGAGAACACGCATAAGAATAGTTATCACAAGATACTGGGCAGTGTGGTAGATTAACTAATGGTCAACCTGGAACACCCAGCTGAACTAAGTCAGTGTGGTTCTGGGTATGGAAGACAAACCTGAGAATTGTTGCTAACAGCATAAAAAGAGAGCTGGAGGGGAAGATTGTGGGCTGCTGATTTTCTTGGAGAAGCTTGCTCCAACTGGTTTTCCTGATGCAAACTTAGCTGTTCTCCTTGTCAGAGGAGCTCAGTCCTCGCTATTGCTGGAAATGGCTACTGTTCTCATCGGGGGAGCTCTGATCTTCGCCTTGAGTGTTGCTTCCTGGGTCCAGTATAGATCCCTCAGCCTGGTAGCACAAATCCTTCACCCTCCTGGTGCAGGCTTTTTAGCTTCCACCACTGATCTTTGGGCCTTCCCGGGGCAGATCCTCTATACAGACTTGAATAAGACATTGCCATGGACTCTAGACCTCTGGCTGGGCTCATGGAAGACATTGCCTTGGGCTTTAGGGCTTTAGCTGGACTTGTGTGGGGCATTACCAGGGGATCCAGGCCCTTGGCTGGACTTTTCGGGTCTCTAATGTGTGGACAGATCTGTTGCACTCCTCTGCATTTGACTATTTGGGTGAATATTACAAAATAATCCTATAAATCATGTGTCCTATATTAAATCTATTCCCTTGCAAAACCCTAACTACAGCAGGCAGGAATCTGGGTGAGTCGATAGGTCCCACATGGCCAATGCAGGCTCTGTGCAGCACTGTGCAACAGTCAGACACAAAAACCTTGGTGTCTAGACAGCAAACGAGTCTAACTTATAATCAAAAAGCTGAGCACAACAAGCAAACAAAAGAATGAAGTGTATGTCAGTGTCCAACCAGCAACACGGGAACCACCATAACATTTTAAACACAGATGATTCAATATTGAGCATTAGTGATAGCAGTGTTAGAATTGCTATAAGAAGAAAAGTGGAAGGTAAGACTACCTACAGATTGCACCTGCCAAAAGCAAAAGCAAAACAAGTGTTACCCAGTAGCCCACACACCCCAGCTGCTTCTGTGGTCACTACTACAACTGCTATTAGGAAAGTTGTTTCCAAGATGTCTCACCCCAAAAAAAGACTTCTGTCTCCCATTTCTTTTTTTTCTTTTTCTTTTTTTGGTACCAGGGATTGAACTTGGGACCTTGTGCTTGCAAGGCAGGCAGAAGCACCACTAAGCTAAATCCCCAGCCCTTGTCTTTCATTTTTAATATTCTACCACTATCTCTTTTTAGAAGAACCCAACAGGCAGGAAAGCAAGAAAGTATTGGAATGTAGTTTTCAGGCTTCCAGTCCCAGCAGTAGAGAGAATGGTATAAACAAGTGAGAATACAGTCCACCCCTTGGGTTCCTCAGCCTTCACCCATGTTTGAACTTCCACATGACAACAATGATTACAAGCCCATAGGAGGATGCAACTATTACTTATATAAATGAATAACACCCTGTCCAGAAAAAATTAGATCCACAGTTCCACTGGGCACTGCTTCCATCTCTAGGCTACCTATTCTAGTTCAGTCATCAATCCCATTTGAATTTTCTGTAACCTAAAAACTATATTGTAAAAACTGGGCATGGTGGCTCATGCCTATAATCCCAGCACTCAGGAGGCTGAGGCAGGAGGATTGACATGAGTTCAAAGCCAGCCTATGCTATATAGTGAGTTCAAGTCCAGCCTGAACTATACAATGAGACCCTGTCTCAAAAAAACAAAAAAACAAACCTACAAACTATATTATAATACTAAACACCAGCAACTTTTAAAATATAATTTAAATTTTTTCATTAGTACATGTTTGCAGTATATAATGATTACATTCATCGTGGGGAGTTGGTATGTGTGCATAACACATATTAATTCTTTTTACTTCTCTTTTCCTCTTCCCTATCCCCCCTCTCCTGCCATCCCTTGGTTCCTGCCCCATTTCCAAAAGAAACACCAGCAACTTTTAAAATGTAAATTATTAAGGAAAAGATAGCAAGGGAGAATGATTCATGCATACAACAAGGAAGAAAATGTGCATAGCGCCCACAGATCACGTCTCAAACTGGTTACAAGGCCTTGGCTGATACCACAATGCCTGATACAAATGCCAGTCTGGGGTTCAGATCTGGGCACCCAGGATCCTGACCACCCATTTCTGCTGAGTGCCCAAGAGGCTAAGCAGATGGAAGTGCTAACAAGACTGCATTTACAGATATAGTCAGTGCTCCCCGTTACACCTGCATCCATTGATTCAACCAAACATTGATCAAAAATGTTTTTTTAAATTCCAGAAAGTTCCAAAAGCAAAACTTGAATTTTCAGTGTGTCAAGTACTATGCTGAATCATTCAAATGAAGTGCTGTGTAGGCAAACCCTACTGTAGCCTCCTGCTATTTCTCAGGCTTTCCCTACCACTCCTTTGAAGGTTGTCTGTCACATGTCTGGTTCATGTACTGTCCCGACCCGCGGGTAAGTCAACGGAGACCCTAGAGGGGGAGTGAGAATGGAGGGACAAGAGACACAAGAGACGGAGACAAGACAGGCTTCTGATCAAGTCTCGTTTATTGCCGGGCTAGCTA
>NW_004624749.1:17377219-17508764 GCF_000247695.1 Heterocephalus glaber
ACGTTACTCAGGCGGGAAGTTCAAACTTAACCTAGGCGGGAAACTCAAATTTAGGCGGGAAGCGGGAAACAGAAACTTAACTCAGGCGGTTTGATACATGATTGCCCGGTGGGCTAGTTTCCCACAATGTACTATGTTGTCAATGGTTATGAATGTACTAAATAAGTCCAAGCCTTTTTTTCTTGTCATTTTTCCCTAAAAAATGCAGAGTACAGCTATTTACATAACATTCACATTGCAACAGGCATTGCAGGTAATCTAGACATGATTTAAAGTACCCAGGAGGATATGTATAGATTATATGCAAATATTATGATATTTTATTTAAGGGATTTGAACATTTGCAAATTTCAGTATCCACAGGAGTCCTGGAACCAGTCCTTGACAGATACCAAAGAATGACTGTGTATGTTAGGGAACTGTTAGCTTATTCTCCGAGGACCTAAGGTGAATCCGAGAAACCAGGACCCACAGATCATCCAACATGATAGTTGAGGGCAAAGCCTCCGGAGTCAGGAGCCACATTCATATCCAACTCCTGGATGTGTGGCCTCGAGCATGGCACTAACCTCGGTGTTTCTCACCTGTAACAGAAGATGAAATGAGACCTTTGTGTAAACCACTGTCCAAATGATAGCGATTAATATCAATAGCAGTCACCATGAACTGTTTTCCTACATCTGAGAGCAGTCCAGAAAGGACTATGAACAGTTACTTGGCCTTTAAAGTAATGTTCTTTTCATTAAGATAGAAGTAACCTAGTTACCCATAAATTGTATATTCAGTCTACAAATCTTGTTACTCTGTTTATAAATGAAGAAAGATAAGAACAATGACCTTCAATTTACTATGCCTAATGAGCTATTAATTCAACTTGAAAACACTAAGCTCCCTTAAAAATCATTTGGAAATGTAATTAATTAAATTCCCATAAACATTTTGAACTCTATTATAAATGTAATATATTACATTTCCCTTACGAGCACTTTAGTTGTTGAACAAAGCAAACTTGTGATCTTAACTAGCAAAATATCTTCAACTGACAAATTTTCAAAAGTCTAAGAAATAAAATTCATCAATATAGTAAACCACTAGTTTTCTTTAAAATCCCAATAATATTCACAAAAACAGAGTCACACTTTCTTTCCCTTTTCAACTTAAAAATCACAAGTCTAGATTCTATTGCCTATTTAAAACTGGGACTTTGGACTAACCTGTCCATCTTTAATATCTTAGATTCTCTTGACTATTACAAGATTTTAAAGAAATAAACAGAGACATTCCTTATTTAATGACCAGTTGTGGTCACATGACCAGGTCATCACGTGGATTGGTCGCTAAAGGAGGGACTATATATAGCATGTACATTATAATAGTCAGAACAATAAAAGGTCAAAGGAAACTCCAACTTGATGACTTTGCTTTTATTTGCATAACTCTTACATGCAGTACTGTAACGTATAACAACATAAAACCACTACTGTACAGTACAGTACTATCAGCAAAAATAACAGTCTTGTATAAACAAGGTGTACTGTACCAAAAAAAGGCATAGGGGCTCTATAAACAAGATGTACTGAACTGTACATAAAAAAGATAAGTCCGAGCAGTGGGTTGTAAATCCAAACAGCATGCCTTGATCATAAGTCCAGTCGTTAAGCAGGTAGGTCGTTAAACAAGGATGTCTAGGGCTGGGGATTTAGCTCAGTGGTTTTGCCGCCTGCTGCGCAAGTGCAAGGACCTGAGTTTGATCCCCGGTACCAAAAAAAACCCAAACAAACCAAAAAAAACACAAACAAACAAACAAACAAACAAAATGTCTATATCCAGATTACTCCTAAACTTAACATGAAAGTTTTGATCCTTACAGGCTTAACTCGTCCATCATCATCGTTAAACCTAAACTGCTGTCTCAGGGTAGAAAAGTGTTCTTGAAGAAGTGGATGCACCATTTCCATGAAGCTGAGCGCTACCCTCTGGAAACTGGTGGCAGTGCGCATGCCGTGTATACTCACAAGATGGCCCTTTTTCAGTCAGCCAAGACTGAGGATTGCAGGTCTGGTTGCCACGAGTCCAGAGAGCCACAGTTTCATCCACCAAGCCCTTGTTACAGTTGCAGTGACATCAGGGGACTTCGGGTCCATTTCTTTCTGACAGAATTGGTTTCACAAGCCAGGCTTGCTGAGCATGCAGCCCCACCTACTCAATCTTCCGTAATTTCTCTTTAACTTTCACTGATTCTGTCTGGGAGGTGGCCTGCCATATTCTTCATGACCAATCCCTGGCCCCAATTTTTTCAAATGGACTCAACCAAACTACTACCTGTCTGAACTGTGGCTTGTTGACTTCTGCCACAGCATGAAGGTCATTCCAAGGTACCACAGTTTCCCAAAGGTGCACACTCAGCCCAGAGTTTGGAGGGGCAGGAACTTTTCCTCAGATGATCACTTGCTTTTGATCCTGATTGTCTTAGTCACCTTCATGTGGCTGGGATACAATACCAGACACCCATAACTTAAAGGAGGACAGCTTTATTTTGGCTCACAGTTTCAGAAGTTTTAGTCCGTGGTTGGCGGGTTTGAATGCAAAAGTGGTGTGGCAGAAGGGCCTACCATGGAGGAAAGCTCCTCACATCATGGTAGCCAGGAAGCAGAGGGAGATGGGAGGCCTGGGGAGAGCGCCTCTAATCAGGCCCCACTTCCTACAGCAAGTCAGCTGTAGCGTCCCCATAATCCAATCACTTTCCAGAAGCCCCTCCTCTGAGTGCATGAGGCTTTGGGAGAACATGCTAGATCTACACCGTAACACTGATATATTTTCCTCTTCCTCCTCTGGCTTTTTCCTGCTCTTATTTTCCAGAACCTTGAGCAATTTATAGTCATACCTTTGTACTCAACTGCTTTGAAACTCGTAGAATTTGGTACTTGAAACATTTTAACATGTAAATTTTGTCCTGGTTACTTGTCATTTGTTTGGTACTCAACCCACAACCTAGAATTTGTAAACACTACCCTTTCCAGCCAAAACAATTTGTTTGGTACTCATTGTTTTTGATACACATGGCACCTCCTGGAACCAATCAATGACAAGTACCAAGCAACATGGTACTAGGATCAGGCTGGTGCTGGAGAGGAGAAAAAGGCCTGAGAGAGAGGTGTTAAGAGTGTTCAGGGGCCAGGAGCAGCAGCACCTGCCAGCGAGGGCAGAAGTCAGGTGCCAGGGCCAGGCTGTGTGGGCAGGGCCTGACACACGGATGGAAACGCCTTTCCCTGACCTCACTCTGTGGCATCACACTAGGCTCCGGGGTAGTTGCACAGCCTAAGGAAGAGGGGTATCCACTCCCACTTCCCAGTACCAGACCCAAGGAACTTTTCTGCAGCCTACCAGTGGTGGAGTGAGGTGCAATTTGAAAAGAGCTATTTCTAGATCAATGTATGCTGTCATATTCTCATAAATGACTCTATGCGGCAAGGCTCTGCGGCTGAGTCGGGCTAGGCCATTGATAGCTGTGGGGCTGTGAGCCACTTTCTTCACTTCTCTGAGCCTCAGGTTTCTTGTCTGTAAAGTGGGAACTGACTTCTTGCCTACCAGGACAGGAGACTCAAGGACAGCGGCTCACCACTTTGCAACTCTGCGACTCAGCCAGGGCACCCATTTCCCCATCTGTAAAATGGGTGTGAAAATGGTAATCTACTTGGGGGATTCCTTTGAAGGGTATAGGCCTGACATAGGTAGGAAAATGGCCCCTGAGTTCGGGGGCACTGGAGGGTCACAGCTGGCTCAGTCTGTGCAAACACCACCCTCCCAGGAGAACTCCTTAGCATCACCTACTTCTGGGCACAGAGGTAGCCATGCCTGCCCAGACTGGCCAGCAGAGGGCGCTGCCACACCATGCAGACTGCTCCAAGGTGGCCAGCTGTCAAAGCCATAGAAAGCAAGGTGTGGTGTCCAGCATCTGCCTCCCTTTTCAAAGAAGCAATCCAGACTCCCAGACCCTGGGGTTCACCAACTCATGGGTACCAGTGACATGTTTCCAGATTCTCTGTCTCTCTTGGGCTCCCACTGGCAAATCCTCAGCTCCCTCACCACAATGCCCTTCTGGAAGTCCCCCCCCTCCCAGGGGGTGGGGGCAGGAGCTCAAGTGTGGCCAAAAACCAGTCTGAATCTACCTGGCATCGCTATGGCTCTGCCAGGTATCTGAGGTGTCCCTTGCAGCACCTGTGAGACTCCAAACTCCAAGCAGCCTACACCTAGACATGGAGCCCTTCCCCAGGGTCAGAGCTACAAAGTGGTGCAAGGGAGCAAAGAAAACCTCCTACTCTATGAAATCTGGGGGACTCAGTTACAAGTTCGGCAGAGACCAGATCAGGGAGCACCAGCACCCCCTCCCTTCTCACTGCCAGAGCCAGTACTCTGGGTCACCCCATCACCCTCAAGCATAGCTCCCCAGGCTACTTGGGGGGGCCAAGGTCACCCCAGCTATGACTCCCACTGAAACAAACTCTACCTCTCATGTCTCAGTCTCAAACAAATGTAGACACACTCGCTTTCATGGGGAAACAGGCTTAGAAACGGGTTAAATGATTGCCGAGACCCCGTGCACTGCAGTGCCAGGACTCACACGGAGACCTCTATCGTTTCCAAAAGCCATGTTATTTCTGCAACACTATCGAGCCTCCTGAGCGTAGGTTCTGGGATTTGGGCTGCGGGGGAAGCAGGTGATGGCTGTAGCTGTGTGGCTGAGGTCTGGGAGGTCCACTGTGTTCGCAAGCTGCTGTCGGGTCACAGGCAGGTCTGGGGCCCTTGCATCCCAGAATCAGTGCCCATTGCAGGCTGCTGGTTTGGGGAGCCCAGCTAGAGGGAACTCAGATACTGGCAGGTGTCTGCCCCTCCCTGTGACTGCACACAGGCCCCAGGGAGGCCCTGGTGACAGGACAGTTGGGGTGGGATGAACAGGGGAGCCCTGGCCATCCTCTCACAGGCTTGACTGGTTCCTGGTGGCAGCAGGTGTCAGGGACACAGGGTGATGCCACTTTCCCTCCCACCTCCTTATACAAGCTGGCTTCTTCACACAGGTCCCCAGAGAGTGCAATGTCACCGATTGCCCCAGATTTGCCACCACAGACTCTTCACTGCCTCAGTGGGAGATGGTGCTCTGCACAAGGGACTGGGCCAGATCCATAGGGACTCTGGTGAGAGACCAGAACCCGGAAGACAAACCCATCACAGACCAGAGTGGCCCAAGGGCAGAGGGACAGGAGACTGGAGGACAGGGTGACAGGGTCTCTGGAGGGCATCAGCAGAGGAGCTTTGGGCTAGGGGAGGGGCAGAGTCCAGCCGGGGAGGTAGGAGGGGGTCTTGGGAGCTTGGTGGGCTGAAGCAGGAGGTGCTCCAGAGCACTTGGCAGGGTGGAACTGGCACAGCCGAGCGGGGTGCAGGTGTGGGGAGCTTCGTGCCAGGCTGAACACACCATGGGCACACCAGCAGCTCTGGCCACCAGCTCCTCTGTGACAACTTCAAAGTGGTCTCAAAACACCTGGACTATTAAAAAAAAAAGAAGAAGATGGCCTGGGTGCAATTGTTCAATTGACTGTACAGCCAGTCACCAGCTGTGTGACCTTGGGTGAGTCATTCAGCTGCTTGCAGTTCTGGCTCCTCAATGGGGTTAAAGGATTACTTCTTGAGCTTGCTGTGAGGATTAACGGAACTGTTTGAAGTGCTCAGCGCCTACTCATACTACTACTTTATATAAATAATAACTGCATTACCATTTAGTGAGCACTTACTATGTGCCCGGCTCTGTGGCTATTTCCCTACCTACTTCATGTCTATTACCTTCACAGGAAAGCCCCAAACTACCCATTTTACAGATGAGGAAATGGGGGCCCTGACTGAAGTCACATAGCTGCGAGGTGGTGAGCCACTGTCCTCGGCTCTAAGGACCCAGTATCTGACCGTGGGGTGAGGGGTGGGGGAGGTGAGCCCGGCAAGGTGTGTAGCTCCTGAGTGGCTCAGGGGATTTCTGGACCCAGCTTTCGCGGGTGTGCGCCGGACATGCAGGGCCAGCCCCGCAGCCCCTCCCGACCAGCAGCCACCCCGGGGTTGGGTTCTGGGCGATGCCTGGTGAAAAGCAGAGCCGGGGAGGCGCCTTCCACAGAGCGCAAATGTGTCCCTTGCCGCGCCCGCTTCTGCTGGAGCCCCCGGCGCGCACAGACAGAAGTTGTGTACACAGGATTTTAGTATTTCCTCTCAGGCTCCAGCCCCAATTTGAGCGCCTGTAAAAGCTTGAACGACGTCCAGTGCGGCGTGGTTTGCTTGAGACCGGCTCCCGGCGCTGAGTCAAAGCAGCCCACACAGGGACCCGGGCGCCTGCGGGGGGCGGGGGCGCGCGGCGCCAGCGCGGGGGCGGGGCGGGGCGGGGAGTCGGGGGGGTCCACACCCAGAGCCGGCCCGCCGCCTTCCAGCCTTCCAGCCGCTCCAGCTGGCCCTGCTGCCGGTGAGCCAACCGCGGGGAATGGGTGCACACATGGGGAGAGGCGAGGCGTGACTGCCTGACCCCTTTCTTCCCGCCGAGCCTAGGAACCTCTCCTGCTCCATTGCGGTAGAGGTCGGCACTCCCTGTGGACGGGAGGCCAGGCTAGATGGCTTCTCTGGGACTGGAGGCTTCTTGTCCCTGAGTTTTAAGTATGCCCCAGCGCCATCCTCCCTGCCTGAAATCAGTCAGGGTTTCCTGACCAGCTGTGCAAGTCTGCAACTCACTACCCTTTCTGGGCATGGAGTCACTGTGACCTGCGAATCTGGGGCTCCCTGCGGCTCTGGCTCCAGCATCTTGGAGTCTGAGGTTAGCGCCAACTGAGGCTGCAGCAAGGTGCGCAAGCTCTGTGCAGGTCAGGTGGGCCTGGTCACGGGATGTGCACAATGACCAGCTGGTGCGGGGAGGCCTCGGTTTCAAGGCCTCGCAGATGGTGGGCCAGGCCAGACAAGGGGCTGGGTCGTGTGGCAGCCCGGAGCACATTTCTCTCTGGGACTGGTCCTGGGGCCCTTGTGGACCCAACAGGACAGACAGGGCATGGAGCTCATGGTGGAGTCGCTAGACATGTTCAGCTACACACTTCACGCACAGCGCTTCGCGACTTTGATTCCAGACGCTCTCCAATCAGCCTTGTGTGCATGTGAGCTCGTGTGTGGCATTTGGCGCTAAATCTGACCTGAACCATACTCATCTGATGACTTGAAGCTTCACAAGACATTTTAGTTTATCTTTATTTTCCTCAGTAGGAATAATCGCACATTGCATTAATGAATATTAATATTGATGTGTTTAATGACAGAGGCTACCCAAGAGCCTGTTGGAGGGAGTAAGGGAGGTTATATAACAAACGTCCTAACATTATATGACTTTTCTAACCCTCTTTTAAGTAAAATTTCCTAGCCCCAAGGGTTTTTGATGAAAAGCTGTGGTTCTGTGAAAACCAGAAAAGAGGCAGTGATTCCAGTGTTTCTGCACAGCGTTCCAGTTGGTGACACTCTGGATAGTGGGCTGTCCACTCAGTGGGCTCCTCAGCCCACTTGGGAGTCCGGATGCAGCTGTATGAGAGCATCCTGGAGAACTAAGAATGATTTTAGTGGTTAAATATGTGGACAATCAAGTGCAATATGATCCTCAAAGCACTTTTCTTTATGTGTGGCTGAAGGAATTTTTTGTGTTGTCTTATTTTGAAATAATTATAGAGTCACAGGAAGGTGCAAAGACATGCACAGGGAGGTCCCACTACTCTGGCCCAGGCCCTCTTTAACAGGGTCTTCTGCAGAGTGGAAGTTTTCCATTTTAGTGAGGTCCAGGTTATCAAGAATTCCTTTTGTGGCTTTTTTTTTTTTTTTTGGTACCAGGGATCAAACTCGGGTCCTTGCGCTTGTGGGGCAGGCGGCGAAACCACTGAGCTAAATCCCTGGCCCATTGTGGCTTATTCTTTTTGGCACCAAGAGCTCTTTGCCCAGCTATGGACCCCCAAAGATTTTCTTTTATGTTTAGCTATATAGTTTTGCATTTAAGCCCATTTAAGTCCATGATCCAATTAGAGTTCATTTGTGTATAATGTTAATTCAGGTTCATTTTTTTGCCTATAGGTGTCCAGTGGCTGAAGGGATTCTCTGAAACGTTTTGACTACACCCAGGTTTTACCTTCAATGAAGTAAGGGAGGCCCAGGGAAATTAGGGTTTCCCCAGAGTTACCATGTTCCTCATGAGTGCTGCTTGCTAAGCATCCTGCTCTCTGTCTTCCAGGCCCCTGGCAGGATCACACTCCTGCCACTCTGTGGTTGGGCAGAGCCACACGACTGGCTCTGGCCAATGAGTTCTGAGCAGAAATTGTGTGTGTCTTTTCCAAACTGGAGCATTTAAATGACACCATGAGACCCTCCAGAAGTCTCCCTTCCCCGTGTCAGGGCAACCAACAAGTTAGTGATAGCGGCTGCTCCATCAGCTTGAGTCCCAGGGCTGGGGTTGGAGCAAAGGCCCCTGTGGACTCAGAATGTACATTTGAAATGAACAAGGAGTAGACACTTGGGTTGAAGACATCACACTTTTTAGGCTAGGCAAAAACCAAAGTGTTTTTCTTATTCTCACAAACCACTCGCCACAATACTTCTGACATCTGGAGGAGAGTTTTCCCCAAACCTTCGATTCAGTTATTTTCCATACTGACACTGTGCACACGGAGGCAGCGTCAGCTCTCACACGGGGAGGGATCAGTCCCAGACTGCCCCCTACTTCAGTGCCAAGCACAAGGCCCAGGTTGTTTCACCTGTCTTCTGACTGAGGGTCTAAATGGAGGTTCCCACGGCACCCTCTCAAATTTGAAGAACTTGTTAGAATGGCTCTCAGAACTCAGGGAAACATTTTATCCACACTAACCCACTTATTATAGAGGATATTACAAAGGGTATGATGAACAGCCAGATCCAAGAGGTGTACAGGTCAGGGCACATGGGAGGGGACAGAGGGGTCCCGTGTCCAATCCAGGCATGCCGTCCTCCAGAACTGCTGTGTCTTGCTATCCGGAAGCTCTCTGAACCCTATCCTTGTGGGTTTCACGGGGGCTTCATTACAGCCATGATTGATCGTTTCATTGGCACTGGTGATCAACTCCATCTTCAAACTCCTCCTCTCCCAGAGGTTGAGAGGTAAAGCTGAAAGTCCCAACTGTCTGCGCCTGCATGAGTCTTTCTGGTGACCAGTACCAGATCCAGACGCCATTAGTCATCTCACTAGCATATAAAAGACATTTACCACTCCAAAGATTCCAGGGGCTTTAGACGCTGTGTGCCAGAAAATAGGAGGAAGAACAAATATGTATTTCACAATATCACAAAGCCATTATCACAGCACTATCACAGTATTTCACATTATCACAGCAGGGCTCAGCCTATCCTGATACAGCCACCAAGTTGGATTTTTTGCAGGGTGAGTGTACTATGCTAGGCATTTTCACTTGATCTTCCTGAGTTCTCAAGGATCTCCTTGGCTGGTGATACCTCACCATAAAAGGAGACCAGCCATAGACGTTAGATGGCCCTATCTGAGCCCACTCTGCCACCAGAACCCCTGACCCCAAACAGTAGCTCTCCCAGGACCCTGCAGCCATTCAGCTTAGACAGGGGCAGCAGGGAGCTCCCAAGGTGTGAGTCCTGTGTTCTCAAATGGCTGTAGTTGCTGGCATCTTCCTGCAGGTAAGAAGGCTTCTAGCCCTGTAACTTTACTCTGGAGTCCCCAGGAGGTGGCCATAACCTGTTTTGTCTCCTTCCCACCCAGGCTTCTTAAGGAAACCAGACTCGTCACTCAGCTCAGCTCACAAGCAGGCCAGGTGAGCCACAGCTGAGGACAGGGCCACGGTCATCCTCTCATCTGTCTGTGTGTTCTACACCTGGTCACTCCATCTGTTCTGCTCAAGGCAGGAAGAGGAAGGACAATGAAAAAAAGGAAGAACCTGAAGTCTTTGCTACCTTCCAGATGCCCTCAGGGTAAGACAAGGAAGTCTTGGACCTGAGTGTCCTGGTCCTCAGTCCCTGGTTGCTACTGATCCCTGGGGAGGTGAGACCTGTCACCTCCTTGGCTCTCAGTTTCCTTGGAGTTAAAAGAGTGATTGACATTGGGCCTACATCACAGAGTTTGAATTAAATCAAATAAGAAATGTGAAATGATGTTGGAAAAAAACCAAACCAATGTTCGATGTGAATGAAGCTTACAGAACACAGGAATGGCATGTCATGGGGATGCCCCTGAGTCACCAAAGAGAAGAGTACGATATGGTGTTCCCATGGGTGCCATTCCATGAGCATCTTCTTCCAGCAGAGACCCCCAACTGGGAGCCCTTCTTCTCCTCCCAGAGAGTGGAAAGGAACAGCCTGCCCAACACTACCAGATGTCAGACAGACACTGTGAAGATGATCCTGAGAACAAAGATGCAAGAGAAAAGTTGGTTCCAGGCTTAATAACCATCTGTGGGAATCCTGAAGAATGTACTGGAGACATCAAACCTTGATGAAAATCCACTGACTCAAAAGCTTAATGCTCAGCTGAGAGGAAGGAGACTCTGACGTTTGCCACAGATGGGAGGACCTGGAGGGCTCTAGGTGATCGAAACAACCCAGTAACAAAAGAACAAGGACTGTGTGATTCTACCAGGATAAGGGACCTGGAGGAGGCAAAGTCATAGAGGAGAAAGTAGAAAGCTACCAAGGATGGTGGCAAGGGATGGGGAGCAATTGTTTAACGGGTTCTGAATTTCAGTTTGAGTTCAGTATTTCAGTCACAAAAATACTGGAAATAAATGGTGATGCTTGTCCTATGCTGTGAATGTATTTAATCCCATTGAAATACTAACTCAAAAGAGGGTAAAATGGTAAAATCTTATGTCTACTTTACTGAGATACTAAAACTAGTTTGAAACCAAGAACCTTGAACTAAGAATACAGCAGATTTTAAGCCCAGGAGCGGAGGGAGAGCCAGGAGCACAGGGCTGGAGGTGGGGCAGGGGTTGCAGAAAAGGAGCACCTGAGTCCAAGCCAGTGCCACCTCCTGGTTATGCTGCTTGGGGTTCCACCAGGAGGTGCTGTCAGATGTCACAGTAGCATCGTCATAGTCACACAGATTGAAGTCTATGCCTGCAGAAGCACCATCTTGAAACATATATGGTTCTCATGTCACAGTGTGATGTCATTCACCCCAACACAAATCCTTCTGACTTCCTAGGGTCCTGGGTTTAAACAAAGGGGAGGTGGCCTTCAGCTAAAGATCTGGGTGTGGGAACCTCATTGTCTTAGTCCTTTTGAGCTGCTATAACAAAGTACCATAACCCAAATAGTTTACAAACAACAGCAGTATATTTCTCACAGCTCTGGAGGCTGGAAGTCTGAGATCAACATGGCCAAGGTCTGGTGAGGGACCCCTTGGGGGTTGGAGGCCTCCCTCCCCTCATATGGTGGAAAAGGGCAACAGAGCTGTCTGGGGTTCCTTTAATGGGGCACTGATTCCATTCAGAAGGCCTCCACCCTTAGGGCCTAATCTCGTCTTCAAACCCCAACCATTGAGTAGCATCACACTGGAAGTCAGGATGTCAGTATATGAATTTTAGGGGGACACAAATATTTTGTTTATAGCTATTAAAATTGAGATTCTGCTGTCCCAAGTGAATAAAATCAAGAAAGCCCTAATCCCATCCCTGCTAATATTGTTCTGTCCAAATGAGGCTTGGTGTATCTGGTGTGTGACCCATGACTGTTATCATTCCCTGATGACATTATTAAGCAGCATATAGGAAGGTGGAGTGCATCCACCACAGCTCTGTTCTGGAACAGAAGTGGTTGGAGGCTGAGAAGAGAGGGAAGTTCAGGGTATGGACACAGCTCATGGGGAGGAGACGGAGTCACAGGACCAGAGCTGGTCCCCTGAGAAAACAGGGTGCTCAACCACTAGCACCTGGGACCTCTTGGACCAGGGAAAGCCTGACCACCTGTTACACCTGCCAGCCTCACCTACCCTCTGACACACCCCACAGAGCATAACTACACCTTGGCCTGGTTAGGGAAAGTAAATATACTAAACCACACCTCGCTCTGGAGAGTGTATTTGTTAGGAGAAAATCTGGCTGCTGTGACAGAGACCCAAAGCTTCCTCAATTCTATTCCCATCTCAGCACACAGAGAAAATTATAACAACTGTAACTCACTGGGATAAAAGAATACAGCTGTGTCTTCATCTGATCATGCTGCTAAAACAATTCCATAACTGAAATGTATTACTCACAGTCCTAGAGGCTGGGAAATCCAAGCTCAAGGCACCAGCAGATTTGGTGTCTGGTAAAGTCAGCTTCCTAGTTTATGGCACCTCCTTGCTCTGTCCTCAGATGGTAGCAGAGTGGATCCCTGTTCCCTTCGTCTTTCATGAGGGTACTAATCCCATTCAAGGGCACTTCACTCTTCTAATACCGTCACACAGCAGGCTGCTTGTGTGCAGAGGTAACTGGTCCCAGGACAAAGGCTATCGGTGGCTTCACACACCTATAAACCATTTACAACACACAACATTGGCTGGGCTGTGCTGGCTTAATTAATGTAGATGTCTAATCCTCTCCCATATCAGAGTCAGGGTTATTGTGCTGACTCTGCTGGAAGAAGCCATCAAAGGCCCAGGCTCTGTCTCTGCTGTTGCTTCTCCATCCCTAGCATGTTGCCCCTATCAGCAAGACCCAAGATGGTACAGTACATGCACCTTCCCTCCAGAGACAGGGTAAAGGGGAAGGGAAGGCCGGCTCCTCCTTTCTGAGCATGTATCAGCCATCTTGTGACACAACATATCACCCCAAAACTTAGTACCTTTAAACAATAAGCACAGCTAGGCCTTCTAGCACACACCTGTATCCCAGCCCTCAGGAAGGCTGAGGCAGGAGAATTTCAAGTTCAAGGATAGCCTGGGCTACTTGGCAAGACCCTGCCTCAAGAGAGAAGGAAGGGAGGGAGGGAGGGAGGAAGGAAGGAAAGAGAAAAGAACAATAAGTACATATTCTCTTCATTTCTGTAAGATAGGAACTTGGAGGGTGAGATCAAGGTGTTATTCAGGACCACAGTCATCTGGAGATTCCATCAGGGCTTCAGGATTTGATTCCAAAATGGCTGAATCAGGTGGCTGTTGACAGGAAGCTGAGCTTGGTCCCATGCCACATGGACCTCTCCATAGTGCATCCCTGCTGGGGGTTCACCCCACTGCATGGGGCCATCAGAGAAGCCTTAGAGGCCTTGGTTGGGGCTCATGCTGCCTTTATAGCCTTCTGCTCAGGCCAGGATGGTGGCTGGCTTTATCTCGCCTGCCAACTTGGATCTGTGAGTAGCAGCAGCTCCCTGGACTGCCAGGCTGAGAAGACTAAGGCTGAGCTGGGGCTTGAGAGGAGCTACTGATCAATTAGTGATTGCCCTTCTGTCAGGGTACAGAAGGATAATGTAGTGGCTCAAGTGCCATCATTCCAGCTGCTCATTCTTCTTCACTAGGGGTTCACTCTCACCTCCTCTTCCCCCACCTGGCTGCCTCCCAGGGTAAGAAAAAATTACCCACAATCCCACCCTTCTTCCTTTTGCCAATTTACTGCTAGACCTTCAAGAGTTGTAATCAGAAGGTACATGCTAATTATAAATGCTTTTTCCACTTGGTATTACGGCACAAGGATTTTCCTATGATTGTTTTTTTATATCCTTTTTAAAATAGAGTTAACATAATTTTATTGTAGGAAATACAGAGAACCAACAAGAAAAAAAAATCTTTAAAGCACCTTTAATTCCAAAACCAGTCAGGGACCCCCAGGCAGTAGCAAAGCAGGGGTGGGGGGTCCCCATACTAGTGCCATAGCATTGGAACTTTCCTTGAGTGCCAGAATAAACCAAGATGCTGTTTTTTAAAATGCTAATTCCTTCCTGTAAACTCATTAGAAAAGGTCAGCCCTCCCCAACTCTTGAAAAACCCAAAATGGGCAAAGACTATGAAAAAGGCCATTCATAGAAATAGAAATTGAAGTGCTCAACAAACATGAAAAATGTTCTCTGTTAGCCAGGAAAATGAAAATTAGAACAATGAGATACCCACCTCTCCCAGAAGACTGACAAAAATTCAAGTGTGATAACATTCAGCACAGGCAAGGAAATGGGTGTGAATTGCTATAATCTCTTGGAAAAGTAATCTGGAATTGTTTGTTAAAATTTAAAAAACTCTACAGGTACATATGACAGTACAAGGGCTGGGGATTTAGCTCAGTGGTTCTGCCGCCTGCCTTGTAAGCGCAAGGATCCGAGTTTGAACCCCGGTACCAAAAAAAAAACCATACAAAATACGTTTGACAGTACAGCCTCCCTTCCAGGCTCTACAGAAGTAAAAAAACACCAGAGCATACAGAGGCACCTACAAGGATATTTACTAAAGTACTCACTCATTGAGTATTTGTTGATCAGTTACTCTGGGTCAGGAACTGTGTGGACACTAAGGATAGAGGTGAACAAAACCAACATAAATCCCTGCTCCCATCAAGTTCACCTTGTAGAAAGAAGCACCAGTCAAGCTATTTACAATACAGCATGTTCCTTGGTGATAAATACTATGGAGAAGATAGAAAGAAGATGAGGGAAGTGTATGGGGGTGTGGCTTAAAAGAGACTGATCAGCGAAGGTGTTAAGGAAAAGGTAGCATCTAGTCAAAGAACTGAAGACAAAGGTACAAGCCATGAGGAAATTCAGAGAACAGCCAACGCCAGGACTTAGAGGCAGAGGAACACACAGAGGACAGTAGCAGGTGATAAGGTCAAGGAGGTACAAGGAGCAGGTGGCTCAGGGCCTTGGAGGTCACTCTAAGGGCTTGGCTTCACTCTGAGTAGTTTCTAGCCATGTCTGGGCTACAGATAGGAATTTGGAAGTCATCAGCATCCAAAGGGCATGACACCCTGAGCGAGTGAGGACAGAGGACCACAGAGAACCCAGCACACGCCCACAAACAAAGGGGCTGAGGGGAAGCATCCAGAAGAATCCAGAAGCATCGGAGGCAAAGCAGAGATAGGTTCCCAGAGCCAAATGAAGAGAGGACCTCGGGGAGGGGGCATAGGCTGTGTCAAATGTCTGAGGAGAGCTAGGGACCAAGCTTGGGCTTGGCAGATGGCCATCCTGAAGGACAAAGCCGGAAGATGCCGGCTCTGGAAAGACCCCAATTGCTGAGGGTGACGCTTGGACAAACCCTTCACTGGGGACGTGGGAAGGACCTCGAGCACGGAGGAGCAAGAGGGCAGCAGCTGACAGGGCTGTGAGCAGCTGCAGCAGGCAGCTGTGCGGCTCCAGGGAACAATGGGGCGCCCTGTGTCCTTGAGCCCCCGGGCGGGCGCCTCTTACCAGGGCCAAGAAAGCGGATCCCTGCACTAATTAAGTCTCATCAACAGCAGCGGTGCTCGCCAAGGCCCTGGTTCCAAGGAAGCTGCAGACAGCAGGGACAGGCGTGGGCTCCCTGGACCCTCGCTCAGGCAGGAGGAGGAAACGAGACCCTGAAGAAGGGGTGGCCAAGAGGAAGGCTGCAGCCCTGGGAGGAGGCTGGGGGCCTGGGAGGGGTCAGGCCAGCCGAGGCCAGAGCTGAGAGAAAAGCAGATGGAATGACTTTTCCTTCCTGTGTGGGGGATGCTTGGCCAAGCAGGCTTAAAATGGTGAATTTATAGTAGAAAGGATTTGGGTTCTTAACTCAGCCTGAGTGGGTAGATACTATCCAGTGAGCTAGAAGTAAAGAGGCTTTGGTATCCTTTCTTCCAACTGCTGATTTTGCAAAGGCAGAAACTGAGGCTCAGAGAGGGAACAATTTGAGCTGTGTCACCCAGCAGTGAGTGACAGGGCTGAGCACCCTGGCACCTGTGACGATCTCCACGCTCTGTGGATGTTGCTGCCACCCGCCCTGTGCTCCCTTACCTGAAATCTGCCATGCTGTGCAGGACACCCCAGCGATGGTGTGGGTGGGCAGGACACTGGGCTCATCATACAGCCCCTCACCAGGGCACAGACAGATCAGGAGACACTTGTGCCTGGGGACACAAGCCAGGCACACTGCTGCCTGCTAGGAGTGTACAAACTGAGCTGGAAAGACAGACAGGGACACAAGTAACCGTGAGCTTGAGGGGACAGGCCTGGGAGGTCCACAGGCTATGGAGGTTTGGGTCCATAGGCTCTGGTAAAGTGAACTTTGTCCACATTTGAAGGGTGAACATCCATCTATTTATAATTCCTTTATTATTTTTTGATTTATTTAAAAACTCTGGAAGGTCTTTGGTCCTTCCAGTAGTTCCCTGGCTCAAAAGCTAACCTCACAGGAGATTACAGCCCTTGTGTCCAGAACAATGTGACCTTTAGGCTGTGTGTGGCTGTAGCATCTGGGTGGGGCCTTCTAATCAGAGCCCAGAATTCAAGTATCCAAGCAAGACAGGCAGTTTGGGGGCCCAGAGGGACACTGCCTATCCAGGAGGGACTCTGGAGGTCACAGGACCACAGGACCACTGTCTGCTTGTAGAGGTCACCCATGGGGTTGAAGATCTGGCCAGGTTGAAGCCCAGGTCTTCCAGTTCATAGAAGGGGCTATGTTCTCTGTATGCCAC
Source organism: Heterocephalus glaber (assembly GCF_000247695.1). The sequence goes on from NW_004624749.1 coordinate 17,393,878, forward strand.
TGGGGGCTCTGCTCTGGGCATTTCCTCACGTGCCAGAGCACTGTCCTGCCCCCCCAAGGGATCACTCCCTGGACCCCTTAGTCCTCTTGTCTGCCTGCCAGAACCAGTATCTATGGGAGAGACTAACAGGGAAGGGAGTGAGGGCAGGGCTCAGAACAGCCCATCAACCTCCTTGTCAGACTGTGAGCTGTGAAGATGCCAAAAGGGGCCAGAGCCTCCTGGCCAGCTGCTCCCCTCAAGCTTGGCTCTGTCCAGTCCTGTCCCCAAAGCCAGGGAGACAGCTCTGACAGATGGCACCCGCCCTGAGCTGTCAGTCTTCCCTGCAGGTCCCCACAGGCCGTTGGGACCAAGTGTCCTATAGGATTCAAAGGACAAAGCTCTCCCTTGCTCTCCCCACAGGGCTGGCCAATAATTTCCCTTTCGGATATCTTCTGATGGCTTTCCCTGTCAGGGCTTCAGCCTCTGCTTTGAGTTTGGAGACGTGACCAAAGCAACTGTGTGGGTGAGAAAAGCCTGGTCCATCCTAAATCCAAATATTCTAGTGGCTTCATAAACTGTCAATCTCCAAACTGTGTTCTAGGAACCCGTTGGGATTCCACAAGGAGTCAGAGCCTGAAATAAAGAGCAAGCACTGCATTTACAGGGCAGATGATCAATGAGTAGTCTGTCGATACAATGGAACATTGCTCTGCTGTATGAAAGGAAGGAAATTCTAACACGTGCTACCATATCCATGGACTTTGAAAATGTTATGCCCAGTGAAATAAGTTTAATAGAAGACAAAAATATTATCCATTCCATTTCTATTAAGTGCCTAGAAGAGGCAAATTCATGGAAAAAGAACGTCTCCATGGGCATAGGGGGTTTTATAATAAAAAGTTAGGAGTATATATAGTACTGATGGTTCTATGACATTAGGAATGTATTTACTGCTACCCGATTGTATACTTACAAGTAGTTAAAATGATTCACAATATTTTATGCATATTTTATCACAATAGAAATTTTAAATATATATGCATAGATTTGAATAAGTTTGAGAGGAACTGAGTTCACAAGATTAAATGTCAGAGCCTTTACAAAGGGGATATATTAAGCCATGGTCCCCACTGGAGTGGACCACTGAACTCTGTGTTCTTAAAAGGCCTCACCTTATTAATCTTAGAGCTGTTCCTCAAATTACAGTATTTGGCTTCTTAGACAGCTTTTCACCCCTGCAAGACACATTAAAATCTCTGCCAGACCCCCTTGCCCTGATTTTTGTTTTTTAAAACAAAGGTCACTATAACATTACTGAAGTATTCTATTTTCATCTACAAAAATGGAAATTTCTCCATTTTGAGTCCTCAAAGCATTTTTAGTTCTTTACTTTAAAAAAAAAGTGTGTGTGTGCATGTGTGTGTTGCACGCATGTGTATGTGCATGCAAGGGGGGAATTCTCTAGAAACTTCTGGTTGTAGGCCTGGAAATGCAATCCCAAGGATAAAAGCATGTCGTCTGTGGGCCAGATGGCTTTGAAGGTGGTTTAAGGCATGTTTTTGGCTCTGCCTGCCTGACAGAGAGGGGCAGGCTCTGTCCTGTCCCCTCCTCCCTGTTGTTGCCCATCTGCTGCCCCTGGACAAGCCCTGGGGACTGGAGGCCTGGGGACAATAGTGTGGCTGGTCCAGGGCCATGTGTCGATCCTCTAAGAGACAGGACCCTGGTCCCATGCAGCTGAGCAGGTGGGCAGCCTGGTCAGCTGCCCTGGTGGCTTATAACCCATCCACTGGCCACCATACTTCATAATGGAATACTCTCAGGCCCCGGATTGGTGACGACCAGGGAGCCAGTGGCCAGGGGGTGGGGGTAGGGCTGTCAGAATAAAGAAAAAGAAGACTGGATTTAAACGCCAGCTGTGGGACAACTTGGGGGTGAGTCACTGCCCAGAAATGTAGTGTCAGGGAGTAAAGCCAGAGCGAGGAGAAATTTATAACTGCCGGAAACATGGTGAACCTGTCAAAAATAAATGACATTAGCCTCAAAAATTAGGAAGTCAAAAGCAAAGTCTTCTTTGTTGTTTATTTTGAGAATATAAACATTTTTAAAATGTATTAAAATAGGAAAAACAACTCCATACAGCAATACCTTGTATAAGTGGTGCTCTAGGGACATGGAGGAAGTGGCCGTGTTCCCTTGAGTGGATACAGGCAGAGGGAAGGATCAGCCACAGGAGGTGGTTGAGGGTGAGATTTGGAATTCAGCAGACCCAGGAGATCTGGGATGTGAGTTCCTGAGATTCTACAGGAATCTGGGTAGCTGCTGGGCTTCCCACTGGACAAGGGGAGGGATGTTTTTATTTATAGGTGAAAAGGAAAGGTGAGCCCTAGGACGGGGAAGGGTAAGCACCAGGTCACTGCTGTAGGATTAAGCAGGGCCTCTCTGTCTGTCCCCAGGTTCTGGGAGTAAAAGAACCCGAGGAAGCCAAGGGCCTGGTGGGAAGTGACACAGAGGAAAGTCTGGGTACAAGGTAAACAAGGTCCAGAAAGAACCTTGTTTCCAGGCAGCCAGAGGAAAGGAAACAGACATGATCTAGAAAGAGGGGCTGTGAACATCTCAGGATGGAATTTGGACAGCACCCCCAGAAGCCCAAGCTGGGGGCACAGCCCGGCTCAGGGGAAACTGGGAGACCTTGGAGACATTGGAGGAGTGGACGGACCGCCCACCATGGGTAGCAAAGGAGCCTGTACTTCAACCTGCAGGCCACGGGCCCACATCCCTGTGGAAATGAGCCTGTGTCAGCCATGAAGAGGAAAGAGCAGAAGAGACCTGTGAGCACTAACCAGCATACCCTCAGCCATGTCATCCCGTGGTCCCCCAGCACGAGGGCCTGCTCCAGGGAGGCCATGAGACCAGGTGGCAAAGAGAGCTCCTTGGCTGATTCACAGTAGCTGTGGGAAGCAAGGGCCTTTGAGAAAAAGGTTAGTGACATGTAGACAGAACTGGAGGGCTGTGGCCGTGTGCACGCACTCACCCACATATTTGATCCATGTTTATTCAGAGTCCACTGGGCTCAGGCACTTGTGCTAAGAAACTGTTCCCTGCAAAGGCTCAGCCCCAGAAAAAGCAAACATTCCCAAGTCTGGGCTTTGCCCTGGCCCTGGCCCCTTCTCCCTTTGACCTTGTAAAAGGTCATCTAGCCTGGGTCCCATTCTACCTGAGTCTTAACCAAATAGATGCTTGGTAGTTATTTGTGGAGGGAAAAAAAACAAACATGAGTGAATTATTATTATTTTTTTTTAATACTGAGATTTGAACCCAGGGCTTCCACATTGAGCTACCTCCATAGCCCTATTTTATTTTTTTTAATTTTGAGATGAGGTCTCACTAAGTTGCCCAGGTTGGGCTTGAATTTGTGATCCTCCTACCTCAGCCTCCCTGAGTGGAGGGATTATACATGTGTGCCACCACACCCAGCTCAATTTTCCAATTTTTAATTCATTAATTCCACTAAAAGATCAGTATATCCAATTTGCAGTGCCCTTTTGAGGATCTGAAGATGAATTACACCCAATCTTTGCCCTACTAGAAATTCACAGTGGCACCTGGAGATTAGTCTGCCCATGGATCTATAAAACAGCCAATATTTAGCAGTCTGGATTCCTTGGCATGCCTGGCTTCAGGGAGGGGTCCTGGGGACAGAAGGCAGATGTGTGGGAAAACCCAGGAAGCTGAGGGAAGCCAGCCTCTCTGCAAAGCAGGGCCCTCGAGCTTCAGTGTCCTCCTCGAGCCTGGAAGCAAAAGCTTCCAAGGCCAGCAGCAGGAGGGCAGAGGAGAATGGCAGCTCATGGCACGGAGTCTGGCTTTGAAAAGACAGGGTGCTTGTCCTCTGGCTGCTGGCAGTGGCCACTGTGGGGTCTCAAGCACCCAAGGAGGAAGGCAAGGGCAGCCTCTCTCCACCCTGGGCAAGCTGGGCAAGGCTGCCCACGGCAGGCACTGGTCCCAACCTAAGTAGCTGCCCCGGTGCCTCTGCCCAGGACCATGAGCAAGGCCTTGGGCAGGGAGGGGCACACCTACCCCTGCGGCTCCCAACATGCCCCACAATGGCTCAGCTACCCGGTTAGGCTGGGACCTCCCACTCGAACCCCACGGCCTGTGAGCCAGGGATCTTTGACTCCCTGACTTTGTCCTTCATGGCTTTGTCCAATGTATGCACAGGAGGGCTCCATGTGACACATCCACGTGGGTCACCTGGGATCCTGCAGTGTCCCTTCCTCCCTCTGGGGCCTGTGCCCAATGACCGACAGCAAATGTGGGTGTGCCACAAATAGTTTGATGCTGCTTGGGCCACATTTCCTGCTTTTCTAGAAAGTGTCACCAGGGTTACTCAGAGGGACAACTGAGTGGCACTGTGACCTGTGCCTGGGGTCCTGGGTGACGGGCCTTCCTCACTGTCCCTCTTGGTCCCCTCCATGCCACGCTGTCCACCCTCTTTCTGGGCAGCTTTGCAGTCTGATCCCTGCTTCTGTGCCCCCGGGGGTCCCTGGCCAAAGGCCACACCGGGGAGCCTGGCACATGAGGAGGAGGCTCCCTGCAGCCAGCTCCACGGCAGACACCCAAGCTGGACCCTGAGAAGAGGGGAGCAGAGAAGAGGAAATGGTGCTGGGTGACACGCACAGACAAACTGTGCATCCAGTGCAACCGACGGCCCCCATCACTGCCCTCTTTCCCTGGGTGACCCTGTCCCTAACACCCTGACCTTCTTTCCCTGTTTCTTACCTCACTCCCCCTTCCCTGGCTCCCATGCCTTTTACTGGCACTGTCTTAGGGTCAAGTAAGTGATGTGACAGGGCCACAAAGACTTTGCACTGGGACCGGCAATGGGGCTGGAGAAAGTTCAGGAGCAGAACGTTTGGAGTGGGCCCATCTTGATTCAAGAACTGGCTCTGTCACTGGCTGGCCCTGTCTCCTTGAGCCTTAGTTTCCTCATCTGTGTTATGAGATTAATAGTCTTCCTAAGCTTGTGAGGTACAAAGCAGACCAGGCTCCTTACTCGTTCATTTAGGACAAGGCCTCCTGGTCACTGGCCCAGGCTGAGGCCATGGTGGAGAACTCAAGGCCCCCTCACACGTGCACTACCTGCCTAAGTGGCTCACAACCTAGAGAGGGACCAACCCTCTCCCTCACAGCACCCCTTCCAATGACAGGTGAAGGCCTAAGGCCTGGTCGCCCACAGAGTCCACTCAACACAACCAAGTATTTCTTTACATGATGGGGCTTTTACTTCAATTTGAAGCAGATGGTTGAGCACAGATGTGAACAGCTTTGGCCTTTTTAGCACAAGGAAAAAGCAGGCCTTGGCTTTAAATGCACCCCCTACCCCACATCCTGGCCCACTCCCCTGGTCCCTTCCTCCCTCTACCCTCCTGCCCACCTGTGAGAGACCACTGCCCTCCCACAGGGTGCCATCTTGCTTTCCCAGCCTGAAGGGCACCACTGGCTGGGGGAGCGAAGACCTGGGGCAAGTCCCTGGGTGGAGGGTAGGGTAATATTTTTTCTTCCCCATCCCACTACCTTCTCAGGCTACCCAGGCCCTCTGAAGGACCCTGGGCCCAGGGCACATTGAGAATCTGGGTCCAAGGCCTGGGCAGCTGGCAGAAGAGAAAGAAGGGCACAGGGATCTCTTGCCATCCTCTCAGGCACCCCCGAAGATGGAACTTGCACCCAGCCCAGTCAGGGCCCAGTGTAGACAGAGCAACAGTGCAGAGGGCCACATGCTTCCCATGGTCACCAGATGTCCATGCCTTCCGTGAGTTCCTGGTAGAAATGCTGATTTATCTTTGGCTTGAGATAAGACTCGGGCAACAAGAAGAACAGAGTCACGGAGCCAAGGTGTGGCTTTTCCCTGATGGGTTTCATCCCCCATCTTGTTCAGAGTCTCTGTGGAATCTTTGGCAATGGATTTCTGCAGCCTTGGGTCCTGACCAAGAGGAAGGCTGAGCTCTCCCTCCTGACCAGGCAGCAGACAAAGTGCAAACTGACCACGGCGGCTGGGGGAGGACAGGAGGTGACAGGGAGGCTGCCTGCTCCTGCCCCGGGTGACTTGAGCAGCTGTGGTGGGTGGAGGGCTGGCAGCATCTTGGAGAAGACAGAGGCTGAGGCTGGCCCGCTCCCCTCATCCTTGGCCTGGCTGGAGAGAGGCTGCGGCAGCATCCTCAGTCTGGCCCACGGCCACTCACTCCTGAAAGAAAAGACCAGCCATGAGAAGCAGCCCCTGCTCACCAAGGCCAGCCGCTGGCATCCACAAAGCTTCCTCCCACTTAATCCGCACAGCTGCCCTGTAAGGGACTCCACACCTGGGTGGCCTGGCAGGGGACAGCACCTTGAAGGACTGGCTGCTTCCATGGGGTCCCTTCCTCCCCACCTCTACCCTTTAGAGCCCCTGCTGCTTTGTTGGTTTGGGTAGAAGAAGCCAGAGTCCCAGATGTTCAGGGACACCATGGTTCCCAGGGCCATATCCTGGGGCTGGTGGAGCTCTCTGCTAGCCCCCACTGCAATGGCTGCCCATGGCACCCACACTGTCTCCCACACTGTTTAGAAAGAGCACTGTACCAGGAGTCACAAGGCCCACTCTTGCCAGGTATGGCAGCACGTGCTTATAATCTCAGCACTTGAGAGGCTGAGGCAGGAGGATTGCTGTGAGTTTGAGGCCAGCCTGGGCTACATAGTGAGACCCTATCTGATCAACAAAACAAATGAGCCCATTCTGGTTGATACCATCACCTGCCAGCTGGGTGACCTGACACAAGTCACTTAACTTCTTTGGGCCTCAGTCTTCTCATCTATAAAATGGTATTGCCAAAACAGATCAATACTTTTCACTTTCTTTTCAGCGGTACAAATGGAGTCCAGCCCGTGGACCCCAAAGAAGATAAGCATGACTATGTCTACTTGGAGTGTCAGGACCTAGGGGGACACAGGCAGAGGGGGATCCAGAGTCCTATTCTGTTCCCTCTGCCAAGGAGCCTGGGACACCCTGAGAATCCAGGGAGCTCATGTGTGTTCTACCCCAAACCGCTAGGTTAGACTGGCTTCACTCTGTGGAATCTTCGACCTGTTGAATCTTCCCTCTGGCAGCTGAACTCAGTGCTGCTCTCAAGAGAGCTGACCAGAGAGTGTCTCTCAATTATTTTTGTTTGTTTTGTTTTTATATGGGGTCTCACTTTGTAGTTCAGACTGGCCTTGACCTCATTATGTAGCCCAGGATGGCCTCCAACTCTCAGAAATCCTCCTGCCTAAGCCTCCCAAACCCAGAGATTAAAGGAGGCCGCTGGCATCTCTCAATTCTTTCAACAACCTGGAACAAACAGCTAAATTCTCGGTGTCAAAGCAGAACATCTGTTGGCCCCTTCACATGCCAGGGAGCTTTTTCACATCGCACTGGGATGAACAATCTCGGCTCTGAGAAGGAAGCGAGAGCAGTTGGCAGCCCCAGGATTTGAATCCAGATCGGCAGTGTTTATTCTACCACACTGAGGCAGCCCTAGCTGAGTCGTGGCCTGGAGAGCCTCAAGGGAGCCAAACCACGAGGCTGGAGGGCTGTTAACCACAGCCCTAGTGAGCTCCGGCTGCAGGAGAGGCTGGGGCCCGGCTGGAAGTGGGGACCCAGGGGGGTGAGGGAGTCATGCCAGGGGCAGGCAGAGCTCTCCAGCCAACAGTGGCTACACAGGAAAGAAAGGAAAAGTGAGAGGCGGGTGGGATCTTGATGTGGTAACTCCCAGGCTTCCATCTCCCAGCCCGCTGTGCAGGGCTGGCCCCAGCAGGAGTCTGCTTTCTGTTACCGAGTCTGAGGAGGAGGATTAAGAAGTGGAAAGGAAACCCGTGGGGATGGTACTGGGTCTGTGGTCCACTGGTGATTTACAGCCCACGTCGTCCCGTCGCTGGCTGCCTGGGCAGCCTGCTGTACTCTGGGCCCGGAGCCACCCTCCCGGCCAGGGAGCCTGAGCCCAGCTGAAAGCCCTCTGTTGGCTCTCAGACCCTCTGAAGCCACTGCTGCCACCTAAGAGTCAGCAGACAGGCTCCTCTCGCTGAGGCAGGACCTTCAATTCCTGACACCTGCCCCCCTTCCCTGGATGTCCACACTGGATCCCATTCCCACCACCTTCCCAGCCCAGGAATCCAGCACAAGCATTGTTTATTCGAGGAAGCCTTCTACCAACAGAGGCATGAAGAACCCTGCAAACAGGACCTTCTCTGCTATTAACTGGCTGTGTGGCCTTGTGTAACTCCCCTTCCCTCTCTGTGCATTAATTCCCTCACTTGTAGAGTCGGGGGGTGACTCGGTGAGTGAGCATTCCCCAAGAGTGTTCTGCAGCACCCTAGCCAGCCAAGGTCTCCTGTGAGTTTGGGCAACACCTCAGACCTCAGCCCCATCTTGGAAAGTCATTATGTAGAACAGTGTGTTAAAGGCTCTGCAAAGTCCTGCAGTAAAGAAATTCATGTGGCTCTATATATCCAGTGTTTTCCCAACATCTTTGATAAGTCCTTGCCACTGCACTGTGAGTAGAAACTCACTCCAGCCCTGCCCTCTAGGAGCCCACCAGTAACAGCCTGGCTACTTGAAGGGCTCTGCTCTTTCCTCCTACTGCTAGGCCCTGACTGAGCATCTGTAAGCAGCCTCCACCAGCCAGCGGAGGAAGCCCACTGGTCCAGCCTCCTCCTTTGACCACTCGGCTGTGGCTGACCACCCGCCAGTGCCACCCTATTGTATGGGGCTGTGCTATGTGGGATGGGGTGTGTGGCTGCAAATATGGGGGAGAGCAAGCATCCCCATGGTGACAACTGCACCACAGATCGCCTCTCATGGAACCACTGGCAATGTCCTATCATTGCCGGGGGTGGCATAGCTGAAGAGAGTTCAAGTCCCCTCCAGATCTGGCCTCAGGTGAGTACTTAGCCAAGCCTCTGGGGATGACTTACTCCTTGGCTCATGGTCCCTAGGACACCTCCAGCACAGCCTCACTTTGGAGGGTCCCTTTAGGCCTTCTTTTTTTTCCCCCTGTACCGGGAATTGAATTCAGGTCCTTGCATTTGCCAGGCAGGTGCAGTGCCACTGAGCTACATCCTGGCCCTTGGAAGGTCCCTTTAAACAGCAAGTTCTGCTGCTGAGATAAACCTGAGACAACTAAATGAGACCTCGGAGCGGCTCTGACACACTGGGTCCCCGAGAGGCAATTCGTCAGTGTGGCAAAGCAGATGGATCTGTCACCATCAGGAGCCACTCTCTCATTTGTTCATTGTCTGGAATCAGAATGCCAGGTCCTCAGGGGCAGTTGGTCCGTTAGCCGCCAGAACCCTCAGCACCCAGCACAGTTCCTGACTCATACCTGCACCCCCAAAAATATTACTTGTTGAACAAGAGAACAACTCTTTCCAATAACAGGCATTTAATTGACTGTAGCCTTGATATACCAAGGAAATCTTCCTGTTATGAATGAAACACTGAACATTTTTGTAAATATATCTGTCCCTAGGCTGGGGATTTAGCTCAGTGGTGCCATGCCTGCCATGCAAGCGCAAGGTCCTGAGTTCAATCTCAGGTACCAGAAAAAAAGAAAAAAACATATATATGTGTGTGTGTGTGTATTTATATATCTGTCCCTTGGGGGAGTTTGGGGTAACTGTTGTGACGGTGGAACAATCTTAATCACTTTGCAGTTTCTTTCTAATCATCTCTGCAAGCTGTTTGTCTCTGGGCTTAAGTGCATTGTTTTCCTCTCTTAATCACTTCTGTGTCCTTCAAGGTAATTCTATCACTATGGAGACATTTAAAAAAACATTTTGCCAGACATAGTGGCACATGCCTGTAATCCCAGCACATGGGAGGCTGAGGCAGGAGGATCACTGTGAGTTCGAGGCCAGCCTGCACTATAAAAAGTGAGACCCTGCCCCCAAAAAACAAAAACAAACAAAACAAAAAACCTATTTTACCTAAGTTATTTTACCTTTTAAATTTATTGTCAGTCTACAATGTCCCCTTCACCTATTCAACTATTTTTTTTACTATTTTCAAATTATACACTATATTTAAGCAACTTGGATACACCTTTTATATGCCGGGGGAAAAAATCCAATGGCCTTGAAATTCTGAGAGGTTTTTTTTTTTTAAAACTGATCTGTCCTAAAAAGAGCAGTCAGATTTCATGTTGTTTTAAAACTAAAATATGACAGAAAAGTGAGGAAGAAATGGGAGAAGTACCTACAAGAACCACATTATTAGGCATTATTTTCTTTCCACTTCCAAGTATACCAACAGGTAGGATAGAAAAGGGGGTTCATGTTTGGCTCTGAATCTTGGCTTCAAGTCAGCTTAGGCCCCTGACCACACTGGTTAACCTTTCCAACCAAGCCTCAATTTCCTCATCTTTAAAATGGGCACAGCAACAATATGCACTTTCTAGGTCAGTTGCAAAAAATCAAACAAGACAACCCAGCCACACCCCTGGCAAGGCCTGGCTCATGTTCCCGCAGAGATGAGCTAAAAATATAAAGTGACATCAGAGGCTAAAAAGTCTCAAAACAAGTAACCACCAATAGTCACTTTGAACCAACTGTCATCTTGACCGATTTGCTTTCAATTCTTTTTTTAAAAATAAACACAATTTTTAAAATTACATAGTGTCCATCAGCTGAGGAATGGATAAATGAAATGTGGTGTAGTCACACAATGGAGTTTTACTTGGTCGTGAAAAGGAATGGAGTATGGATACACACTACAGCATGAGTGACCCTTATAAGCAGTGTGCCACGAGAAAGCAGCCAGTGACAACAAACCACACAGTCCACGTGACATATCCAGGACTGGGAACTCTACAGGGACAGCCAGATCAGTGGGGCCTAAGGCTGGAGGATAGGAATGATAGCTAAGGCACACCCAGATCCTAAGGCAGTGTAGGCTCTAACTGAGGGAAAATGGTCTAAAACTGGCTATGGTGGTAGCTGCACCTGTCTGTGAATACACTAAAAACCATGTCTTAACAAAGCTGTCAAGATGGTTTAATTATACGCTGGTATCTTAATTATGGAAAATACAGAAGTATGAACAGAAAAAAAAATTATCCCACTCCCGTCTCTCCACCAGGAGAAGACCCCAGTAACATGTGGGTGATGGTCGAGGCATAGTCTCTTCCTGTGCTTCACCTCTGCAAGCGGCATTTCACAACAGCAGATTGTGTCATGCACACTGACTGCGCCCTCCGCTGCCTCCGTTTCCTTAAATGCTCCAGCCCATTCCCCTCTGTGCCCCACAGGCTGTCTTCACTCTGAAAGCCTGCTTGGCGGCTTATTCCAGGCACAGGCAGCGACCGGGGCTTCTGCCTCTCCACTCCCCGGGGCACTGGAGCAGGTATGGACCCGCCGGTCCCCAGGGCCCCCACCCTCCTGGCCTGGACGCCATGGGTGACAGGCAGAGAATTTACAGGCAGCTGGAGTTGGCTGCTGTTTGCCAAGGGCGGGACATGGTGTGAATCAAGGATCACACTGTGTCTGGGCTGGGAGGGTCCTCAGAGATCCTAAGAGTTTCAATGTCATGGCCAGGGCCTTCAGGAGCCAAGAGAGTCTGTCTGCCCGGGGGGGAAATTCATTTATTCAACTGTGATTTATTGAGTTCCTGCTAGGAGGCAGCTGGGCACAAGCACCAGATCGAGGCCCTGCCCAAGGGCAGTTCAGCCTCTAATCCCAGGGAAAAGCCGGGAACCACTGTGGATGGCCAGGATGGCGACTACCCTGTCCCCCTTGTTCCTCAAGGCTGCTCCCCAGAGAGGGGGACACTGCCAGAGCACCAGCGCCATAGCAGAAGAGTGATCAGTGCTCAGCACTTCTGTCTTCTAAGGGCGGCCACCTGCCCAGCACCTCGCCCTTCACACCCCAGGAGGTGCTTGTCACAGTGTTGACTCTTCAGAAGGGGAAACCGAGGGCTGAGCAGTTTGCTCATTGGCGCAGGCCTGGGGCAAGGATGCAATAGAACAAGGTGACCCCTTAGCCTCTGGGGACCTGTTTCTTCATGGGGAACAGGTCCTAACAGACCCCAAGCCCTCAGCCTAGCTGTACCCTCCTCAGTTCTAAGAAAATCCTGGCCTTAGGCTCCTGGAGCCTAAGAGGTAGTGGCAGGCAGTGGGGGCCCTGGCACCCCCAGAGCCAGGAGCACAGCCTGCAGGGAGCCTGCAGGCCCATGGGGGCTGCCACCTGTGCTGATGCCTTCCTGGGCTACAGGCCACGAGATCTCTGGCTCCCCATTGGTTTCTCCCTCTGTGCTGCTGCCTGTGTGACCCTGGGCCAAGTCCTTCTTGGCCTATTTCTTTGTTTGTCCCCCCTGCCCCATCAGTCTTTCTATCTCTCCTACTCTGGAGCCAGGTCCCTCCATCTGTTTGCCATCCGGTGTGGCTGCCGAGCCCCCCCCCCTCAGCTGCATGATGCTCTTCTTGACTCCTGAGACCCTCACCCAGAATGGGGGGCAGCACCCAGGCTGGAGGGGAGCAGAGCTGGTTGGACAGGAGAGACCCCGACTCCTGGCCTTCTAAGACTCCCCCACTCACGTACACATATCACCAACCTAGGGTGTCAACAGGGCACCCAGACAAGCAGTGCATGCCAGTACCCCCCAGCAACCCTTCACAGAGACCCCTGTCTATCCGCAGAAGTCTCCCGAGGGAGCCCACTGTGGGGACTGCAGTCCCAGGGGAGATGCCAATGAGGTGACAGGGAGAGTCACGAGCCCCTCTAGGCTGCCGAATAATCAAGTGACTTCAGCTAGAACAGTGTGAGTGCCAGGTAAGTGCAGTTTTAAGACAAGAAAACACCTCCTAGACTCATCCATCACCCCTAAACCCCTCATCTCACTAGACCCCAGGCCGCGGTGGGATCCCGGGCTCCAATCACCCTGTCCCACTCATGAAGCCACAAAAGTAGCTTCCAGCTACATGAAGAAGGCCCAGACAGATAAACGGTTCTTTCACACACACACACACACACACACACACACACACACACACGCACATGTAGCACACTCCTGGAAGGCAATATGGCATAGTGATTAAATGCGCCAACTATGGCATCAAACCATCTCCCTTTGAACCATGATTTCCCCATTCTACCAGTTGTGTGACCTCGAGCAAGTTACTTCTCTGTGCCTCAGTTTATCTATGGAATAAGCTTGTCCAGGAGATTAAAGAACACAACAGCTGCAGAGCCATGCACTTGGCTTTTGGAAGCTGGATTTCCAAGCACATACACACATGTGCCTGTCCCCAACCCCTTCGCACGTCCAGCAGGAACTGCGACTCCAGGTCACATTGCCAGGACCCCCTCGGTAGGAGCCAGAGGAGTGGCCCATTCCAGTGTGTGGGAGACACTGAAGTTTCCATCCCTCCCTCCCTTGGGTATGGAGTACCAATCGGTGAGACTGCGCCCAGCTCTGGGGATCCTGAAGGGGACACGACAGATGAGAAGGCAGCACTGCCAGCTGCCATCTCCTGGGAGAATGCACCCGGACCAAAGCAAACTTCCCAAGGAGGAAGCCCATGGCTTCTGTGCTGGAACAGCCAGACGGGCCTTTCCCAATCAGCACAGTGCACTTCCCTGCATTCTCAGGCAGCTGTTACTGGACATACTTCAGCTTCCTCTTGACCACTCAAAGTCAAGCCCATAAACATCAGGACTCTGAGGTCCCTGAGGCTTGTGGCAGCTTTGCCCAGACACTAAACAGTCCCTGCCTCTCCTGAGCTGCTGGCTTTGCTTTTTATTGCATTTCTCATTGCCCCCTGTGTCAAAGCCACCCGCTGTGACTGGGGTGCTGTCCCTGCACCTGCTCCTGAGTGGGCCTCACTCCAGTAGGCTATCTCAGCTCTGCTGCTCTGATTCCAGACACCTGAGAGTCAAGTGTGTCAGACCAGCGTGCACAGTAGCATGGCAAGCTCTATGTCCCCGGGGTCCTCCTCTGGATCCCTACGCATGGTCTTGTGGCCATTTAGCCTGAGCCTCAAAGGGTGGGGCCGTTGGCTTTGTTCTTCAAAGTGACCCCAGCACCTAAAACAGTGCCCAGCACATGGAGAACCCTCAAAGGATGTATTCTTAATTAGACACAGGCCCTGCGGGTTTACTTCATCAGTTTCTACTCATGTGCTTGCAAAGAAGGGGGACAAGTGAACATTCACTGTGTGTGTATGTGGAGGAGGCAGGAGGCCATGCTCTGCAGATAACCGAGCTGGTGCCCCTCTGACTCCTGTGTGTGCAGTGCTGGGACTTGGTGGGCAGAAGCGAAGCAGGAAGCACTGCTGTGTGAAGGGGACCTCTGCAGGGTCCTGTCTGAGTTCCAGGTGGGCCCCTGGCAGCACACTCCCTGAGGCTGTTCCCATGAGTCCAGCTGCCCTGCTCTGTCCTCCCTGTCACTCTGGAGACATCTCAGGGCTCCTGAGCCCCAAGGGCAAGGGCTGAAACCCTGGAAGACCACTGGCTGCCTTCTCATCTTCCAGGAAGCCTGTGGACATGGCAGCATACCTTTGTGTGGGGCACACACGGCACACAAGAACAAGGTCAGCAGCCAGCCCAATCTATGGTATCAATTCTCTAACTCACCAGGCAGGGAGGGGACACCTTCGTCCCTCTGCCCGCTTCCTCATGGACCGCTCAGGTCCTGCGGGAACCTGACCTCAGGCCTCCCAGCTGACAAAACCCATCTATAGCCATGGTCCTCAAGCCCCTCATCACAGCACATCTGCACCTCAGGAGGAAAACAGAGCTGGCCAAGGCAGAGCTGCCTCCCAGGCCCTGCCCCCCAGGTAGCCCCTGCAGCTCACAGCCTCACCATCAGGGAGGAGGACAGAGGGCTGCAATGTGACGGGTAGATGAGTCCGATAGGCCCCACCCAGCCCTGGCCAGCTGTGTGACCCTGGGTGACTTCACCTCGTGCCCACAGGAAATACTGGGGACCCCAGGAAGTTGTTGTAGGATTCAAGAAAACAGCGCTATAAAGCAGTGTGCAGAGCTACAAGGTCACCAGTGACCTGGCCACCTGGGTTCTATGAACCTCAAGGTCATTGAGTGAAGACGAGGTCAGTGGTACCCACCTGGTGGGAACACAGTGAGGACTGAGTGAGCTCGTGGAAATGGGTTCTAACACCATGGTGAGGGCCGGGGATTTAGCTCAGTGGTTCCGGCACCTGCCTTGCAAGCGCAAGGTCCCAAGTTTGATCCCTGGTACCAAAAAAAACCAAAAACCTAACACCATGGTGAAGGTTATGACACTGGGTAACCCCTGGGAAGGAAATCACCTGTCACAAACCAGGGTCGGCCCTCCAGGGATGAGCTCCATGGCTATCTACTCTATGACCCTCTCAGGTGACACACCCTGATGTTTTTCTCAGGTTCAAGAGGAGCATCCCCTATTCAGGAAAGGTAGGGATATCTAAGTAAGACCAACTACCCCAGTAAGAATGCTCTTCCTGGAGTGGCTCCTCTCCTGATTTTGGATGCAGCATAAGGATGAATGGTGCTGTGGCAGCCATTGTGAAGTCATGAGGCAGACAGCAAAAGAAGCCTGGTGCCTTGGAGCCCAAGGAGCAGCTGCCTCCCTTCAAACTTTGAACTATGAGAAGAGGGGCTTCTGTAAGTTTCAGCTGCTGCTTGAGCGGCTTCTGTTATCTGAAATGTAAAGCCTTTCTTGTTAATTCAAGGGAGCAAGGGTATGAGCCAGGGGAATCTGGGGACATCTTTCTGGCTGTGTCCTGAAGCCCCTAGTTAATGACACCTATAGTCCTTGCCTTCAGCATAGCTGGGCAGCCCTAGCTAGGTGGCTGTGATAGGAGGGGTTGCATCCTTACTCTGGGGCTAGCTGTCCTGTGCTAGGATATGGGACACAAACTTGCAGGGGCTCATGATCTCACCAGAGGGACAGGCACCAACCCACAGCATGAGCAGGGTGGAATGGGTGTAATTTCCCATCATGCACTGCCATGTAACATGCCATCAAGAAATCTCATACAGTGTGATGTCACGAGAAGAAATGAACACTCATGTGTCATGAGGCCGACATCAGGAGGTAGAGCCTTTAGCATCATACTTCGTGGGACATCTCAAGACACTCTCCTGGCCTGCACTGCACACATCCCAGTGCTAAAGGCAGGCAGTGGCAGGTGGTGGCTGGGCCTTGGTGCTGGAGGAGGAAGCTGTGGGAGGAGACAGGGAGGACTTCCAGGATGACAGGAAGGGGCAGACGGGCAGAGGGCACTTCAGGCAGGGGCTGGCATGAGCACATGGGCCTAAAATAGTCCCATCGGGCAAGGATCTTGGCGCACCCTGAGTCTATACTGGGACAGAGGGAGGGACCGGTTGGTGACAGGTCACCCGGGGCATGGTCAGGTGTCCCATGGAGTCAGGCCCCATCCCCTGGCTGTGGGAAGCCCCTGAAGGGTTCCAGGGTGGAGTGCAGAGCAGTCAGACCTGCTTTCAGCACAGCTGCTGGGAGGGATGCTGGGGATCTGACAGAGCCAGGAGCAGCTGGACAGCTGGGCCAGGCCCCAGGTGGCTGTGAGTTCTGGGCAGACAGCAGCAAGGTCTTAAAAGGAGGGAGTGGTTCCCTGCTTAGTGTTCTAGAAACATTTCTACCTGGAGCTCAAGGAAGGCAGGGTTGTAGCTTTGGGGATTGCTGGAGAAGACAGAAAGGGACAATTGAGGACAGGAGGGCCACAGAGCCTGTGGACCCCTCTGCCCTAGGCCTGGCGCTGTCGAGGTACAGCAGGGCTCCAGGCTCCTGCCCTCTGGGAACCTTGGGGCCCAGGGCAGTGGCCACTCCTCCTTCCCCTGGGGCTCCTCACCTTTGGCCCCATGAAGGCCAACTCCTCAGGCAGGAGACATGGAAGAGGGCAGAGGTCACAAAACAATCTCATGTCTTTGAGCCCTTGATCCCTGGCAACCAGGCAAACAGTCCCCATGAGGCAGAAATGCTTGAGCAAGGCCACCCAGCTGCACAGACCCTGGGGACACCGCTGAGCCAGGACCTGGAGTCATGACCTAGATACTGCCCACAGAAGCCTGAGGGAAGGAGGATCCCACAGCCCAGGCTGAACCCTTCAGGCAGCGAGGTTAAAATTGATGGCTCTGAAATTGTGATAAACATAAATAAGCAGTCCAACCAGAGCCACTGTCTCCCAAGCAGGAACTGGGAGGGACACAGACTGGAGGGCAGGAGGAATGAAGTGGGGGACCTGAGGAATGCCAAAGCCCTCCAAAGCCCCAGGACTGGAAAAAGCCAACCACCCACAGCAACCCCATCCCCTGCATCCCGTCACGGTGAGGAAAAGCAGTAGGGAAGCAGCCAGTGGCAAAGAGATACAGGGAACTGAGCAAACAAGAGAAGTCCCTGTCCCCTGTGCCTGTTGTGTCCCCACCGCACCCCAACACCGGGAGTATCCCTTCCCTGCCTCCAGAGCAGAACAGGGTGGCAGCCAGGACCTGCCCTTCTTGCCTTTCGTCCCCAGGGCCGGCCTCCCAGCTGCCAGCCCTGTCCCAGGACCCCATGGCCCGGACAGGCCACAGGGTGACAGCTCCCAGGAGGTGCCGGCTCCCAGGAGGTGCCCAGATACCAGGCAGACTTGTCCCAGAAGCCTCTGGCGGCAGTGGCAGCAGCCGGTTCTTTAAAAAGGCTGCATGTCATGCCGCAATCAGCTGCAGGCCCAGGCACCGGGTGTTTATGGGTGTGACGGTTCCAAAGCCCCTCTGGGTGCTCTCTGATGAGCCGATGGGGGTCTCTGCTGTCCACCCTCCCTCCACAGGGACAGCAGTTCATGTGCAAGCTCGGGGTTAATCAGGGCGACGGGTGGGACGACTCTACTGCCACGCTGTTTGGTTAGAACCTCAGCCTTGGTGAGAGGGGGCCCTGGCCACCCCAAGTCCTCCTAGGCACCTTCTTGCCCTCCTGTCTCCTGCAGTCCAAGCTGGAGGAAAACAGTCACTTCCAACCATACCTAGTGTTAACAGCTTGGAGGGGAAAAAAATTCGGCAGCATTCCAGAGGGAGAGCTAATTAGGTGGCTTCGGGCACCCCAGAGGGGGAAGAAGTCACACCTGGTGCAAAAAGAGGAAGAAACATTAAAGGCAAACAAGGGGGAAAAAATAAAAACCAGAGATAAAAAGTCAAGAGAAAACAGCGGCGCCTGAGAAACAAGAATTCCAGCCGCCAACTTTTACTGCGTCCAGTCCTGTTATTCATAAGCGAGTTTCCTCCCTCACAAAGAACCTTTTGCATGGTTTTCCCTGCTGCCTCCAAGCCAGCTGCTCTCACTGTTGTATCCTGAGTGATGATGAGGCTCTGAAAGGGCTTTTTGGGAACAGATGGCTAGGGGAGAGCTGGGGAATGTGCCAGCGAGGGCCGGGCAGGCTGCCAAGGCCTGCGGTGACGGAGCGCTTGGGCTTCCAGCTCGCGTGCTTTCCCTGCCCTCTGCCCTCCGTGGCGCCAGCAGGCCTTCCCAGCAAGCGCTCAGAACATCTGGAGTCTGGGGCTGCCAGGAGGGGGGGCCGGCGGCAGGCGGGGACCCGCTGTTCCCGCGGAGCTCCCAGGGCCGCGCCAGAAGGCCCGCCTCAGCAGAGCAGCTAATCAAAACCACAGCGCCTGCCCGAATGGGAACCAGGCGCACTCCCAGCTGCAGCCCGGGGCCGCCAAGCGGCTTAACCCGGTGTCAGGCCTCACCGAGGTGCAGCCCTGGGGGGTGCTTAGGGCTGATGACACCCTGCCCTGACCCATCCTACCCTCACCGCCACCAGTGCCACTACCAGTGGGCTATTGGGCTCCCCGAGGCTAAATGCAGCCTCCTCAGGCTGCAGCCTAGCTGCTTACATAAGAGCTGTTGCTGCGGGAGGACAGAGGACAGGGGACAAGGGATGGGCATGTGCTGGCACCTCCAGGGTGGGCACAGGCCACCGTGCTGGGCAGCAGGCAGGATTTGGCAGCAGACAGGGCTCAGGAGCCAGACAGTGCAGAGTTTGAGAACAGAGACAAACAGGTTCAAACTGAGCTCTGCCGTTTCCTAGCTAGGCAGTGGTGGGCCAGCACTGCCCCCCAGGCCTCAGTTCCCCTTCCATGCAGTGGGGACTGGGGTCCTAACTGTTGGGCAGTACATGGGGTGGAGATAACATGTGTGGGGTGGGGCGCCAGGGCACTCAGCACACAGCAGAGCATTTGTGGGCCGCATCTGCCTGACTCTGTGCCCTTTGGAATCAGGGATTTCGGGATTGGCTGCTTGCTGACTCCACTCTAAGGGTGCAGGGCCAGAGACAGCAAAGTCCCCCACTGGGAGCTCTTGGTCCTCATTTGCCCTTTGCTGGTCAGTCATTCACGTACCCCAGGGAACTGCCCTTTCCTGAGATGTTCCTTCCTGGGGTTCCACATAAACTTTTAGCTACAAATTCATGAGATTTCCTTTCTGGTACTTGCTGAGAAAATGGCAACCCTTTCTCTTCTGGGATGTTTTTTAATGCTTTTGGCAATGGGTCAATGCAGGTATGTGTGCTCTCACTTTACAGATGCAATGACTGGGGAATCAGAGAAGTTTAGTCACATACCCAGGGTCACACAGCAAGAAGTATCAGCGCCAGGACTCAAATGCAGGCCTCTGACCCCAAAGCTCTACATCTCGTCTACTTCTTGTTTTTGCTGCAGACCTCCTTAGCATAAGTCCACGTGTCTTAAGTGACACATGGAAAATGAAAAGAACTGTAGGGCTCTCTAGAGTTAACCCTCACCCCACAGACAACCCTCTTCCAGGGTCCTTGACCAAAGCCACTGAGCCCCTGCAGGGGCTTCCAGGCTCCTTGAACCCTGACTCAAAGAGGAGTTGTGGAGGCTCTGTGTCCCCAAGGGTGGTCAGGGGCAGCAGAGGGGGCTTCCCTGTCTGAGCATGAGCAGTTGGGTCTTTCTCACTGTGTCCCAGACCCTGAGTTTTCATTTGTACCCAGCAGGGTGGGAAAAGGGTTAAGATCGAATCTAGGGGGAACAGGGGTAGCAGCACCTCACACAGCGCAGACCACCCAGGGACCAGAGAGGGCACATTCAGCTCACCTGTGAGGCTCCCCAGCTAATGATCCCCCAGCCCAGGCCCTGCTAGACTTATGGCCTAACGTGTCAAATGTGAGAGGACGAACAGCAGCTGAGAACACTCCGAGTTAGAACAGCTGGCGACAAACGTCTGTGTAATTGGAATGCCAGAAAAAATAAACTGCATCCATTTTTATGACTAGAAGGGAATTTGATGGTGGTTTCCCACCCACCCCTCCTTTTCCCAGCATAGACAACTACAAGGGCTTTGAGAGCAAATGGTATTTAACTCAATCATTTGGCCCAGAAGATTGGAAATGCAAACCACTTCCCTCCCGCCCACCCTGCTTCCACGTGGGAGGCAGGGCAGCGAAGTGGCAGGAGCTGGGCACCTGGCTGGCTAAGTGACCTTGGGCAAGTTTCTCAGGCTCTCAGCCTTGGTGTCATCGTCTGTGCACAGGGAGGGTTGGTGGGAGGGGCCAAACGGTGACACACAGGAAATGCCTAGCCTGGGCCTGGTGTGTGATCCGGGCTCTGGAAAATCAGGTGCCTTCAGAACTCTCAGTGGTCTCTACGAATGGCCTTCACATCCATGTGAAATGAGCTCGGAGGAGAGAAGGGACACAGCACAAGAGGGGCCAAGGGGAGACCTCTCACCTTCCAGAGGCCCAGGCCCCAGCAGTGGCAACTGTGTGCATGAGAGGTGGGGACAAAGCCAGGATGGTGCCCCTTGGTGAATGCCACATGGCCAAGGCTCTGCCTCAAACAGCAGTGGCTCTGGGGACGAGAGAGGGGTAGGTACTCCTGAGTGCTGCCCAGGCTCAGCTGTCCACACAGCAAGAGGCCCCTCGGGCACTGTCGGCCCACACCAATCCCTACCCACCCAGAACTTAGGTTCAGCACCTAAGCCTGTCCCAGCCCTGAAGCAACAGGAGCCTGAACACTACAGTCTTGCAGAGGGTCAGGCAGCCTTGTACCTGCCATCCCCTCAAAAAGTGTTCCCTCTCCAGAAAGCAGCAGGGAAGACGGAAGACACAGATGTCACTGAGCTGCACCTGCTCAACACCATCTTGCTGGCCCGGGGTTCAGCCCTCACCTCAGTACATTACTATTTGTCCTGTCCTCAACCCTGGAACCTGCGAGCAACTCAAGGGCAGGGACTTCATGGCCATTCATAGGCAAGGCTCTAAGGACAGCACCAATTTTAGTAGTAGCTGTTGTTACTCAATGGCTAAAAACTGCTGCGAGGGGGTCCCCCTAGACTGGGGACACTGGTCCTCTCCTATGCCACAGGTCTGCCAGGGCTCTTCTAGCCCAGGTGTGGAAGTACAGGTTTGCCCCTCCTCCTCCTCTTTCCCCCAACTCCTTCTCCTTTTCTTTCTCTTCCTCTTCCCTTCCCACCTCCCTCATCCTTAGAGCTCCCAGGAGCTGCTGCTTTAAAACAGGAGCAGCGGAAACATGGCCCAGCGCCAGGTGCTTAACTGCTTTATCTCTGGAGCCTTCCACTCCTCCTGTCTCTCTGCCCTCTGTGGGTGACCTGGGACATGGGCCTCTCTACCATGTCGGGGCTTCCAAACTCTGTCCTGTGAGCCCAGAAAGGGAGGCTTTCCTGCTCAAGGGTGTGGGTCTCCCCTTCACCAGAAAGGCTGAGATGGGCAGAAGGGTGCAGCTGGGGCCTGGGGAGGGAACCAAGTCACGCACGCTCAGTCCTGTTCTTAACTCAGATCTGGAGGCCAGCCCCTCAGACAATGAGCTCAGCTTCTCCAGGAGGGGTCCTGAAGGAGGGTGGCCCAGCCTCTCTAAGGCAGCAGTCCTTCGTGGGACACTCAATCTGCCATCGGTCATACTGGAGACCACAAGCTCCACAGAGGCCAGAGCAGACATCTGTCCACAGCCTGACAGCCCCAACCTTTGCCCCAGCCTTCTGGAGCTCTGCCTGGTGGCCTGTCCCTGTCGCCAGGCTACTCCTTTGATTAAGCCCTCGGGCCCCAGTTAAATGCAGCTGAGCCATAGGGGGGCGCTATGGTTTGAATGAGCTCCCAGTTTGTGGGTTGGAAACGTAATCCCCCAGTAAACATGTGCATGGTGTCTGGAGGTTAGTAGGATTAGTGAGATCATCAGGCCAGTCTCCACGCAGGTGGGACGGGCTTTGTAAAAGGAAGAGACCTGGGCTGGCACATTTGGTGTCCCAATGTCACTCAGAGCCAAGCTGGGCCCAAGCACCCTGTGTCCCAGGGCCTTATCAAAGGTGATGCTGAGGGCAGGGGCAGGTGACAGTGCCGAGAGCCTGTGCTCCTCCAGAGGCAGCAAAGGCAGAGCAGTCCCTGGAGGGAACTCAGGGGCTCAGCCTCTCCCAGCTGCCCATGCCCCAGGTGAGCCCTCGGCCACCTCCCCAGTCCTCCCACCCGCCTAGACCCTGGCAGATGCCCAGCTTCCTGGTGGAGGAGCAGGACTTCTTCAGTTGGACTCTCCTTTTCCTTATCCTCCTTTTCCTCACCTGGCCACTCTTGGTTCCAAATAGTGTGGTCTAGGCCAAAGGGTGTGTAGTTGCTTCTGGGTGGCAGGGACTACGGGGTAAACTCCTTTGTACCCACACTGCATTGGGCACAAATAGGGTACTTTATATCTGTCCCAGAAGGGAGGGAAAGGAGGGAAGAAGAGAGGGAGCCGAAGGGAGAAAGGGGCGGGGGGGGGGGGAACAAAGGAAGAAAAAGAGGGAGGGGAAGGCAAAGGAAGAATTGTGTGCTGAGACCTTTAACCCCTCATCTCTTGCTGGACCCTGCCTGGGCCAGGCTGTGGGGTGGCAGAGCTGAGTCCCACAGGCAGACTGAGACCTGGGTCATCTCTCCCCATCACCACACAGTCAGGTGCCATTGACTGTCACAGGGAAATATATGTGGGCTCCTCAAACAGAATCTCGGTAAACAGAGGTGGGCCTCAGGGGTCCAGATGGGAGGCCATAAAGGGAGGCAGAAAGAGCCAGTGAGGTTCCAGCTGCAACTCAATGGCCAGGAGGTATCTAAAGAGGTGCTCCCCAGTGAGGCCATGGCTATTCGCAAGCCCTAGGAAGAAGGGAAGGGCAAGTGCCCCAGCCCCAGCAGGCAGGGAACCTCTTCCTGGGGGCTCTTGGCTGCTCAGCCCCAAAGTCCAGCAGAGGCAACACCCAGGCAGAACATCTGACGCTCCTGCCACTGCTGCCTGGCTTCACGTTGGTGCCACAAGTCTCAGGGAAAGGTCGAGGGGGACAGACAAGGGAGGGAGAGAGGGAGAATGACAAACAGCAATTAAGAATTCAGGAACCCAGAAGGTGGGTAATAGGGGCCTGAAAGGGGCGCCTGAGAGCCCAAGGGTTCCAGGGGATGTCAGAGACTGTGATGGGAAGGAATCTGACTGCTCGGAAGGAATGGTTGTCCACATAGAACTCCCCAAATGGGCAGGGGACCTGGGGGGTTTGAATTACAAACACTGGTCCCTGAGGAGACAGCCAGGGTCATCGGGGTATCCTGAGCTTTTTCACAGGGAAAATGTGTCACTGTGGATATGATTTAAGTCTATGAGAACAAGGGGGTCCTTAGGGCAAAGACAGGGGGACCCCACTTCCCAGTCCCTGCTCGGTGACCTCCAGACAGGCCAGGAGATAGGAAAGACCCCCAGACTCAGTTCATCTCCAGTCCCCAAACCAGGTGTGGTGGGCAGGGATGGGGTAGGAAGAAGAGGGCCAGGGGGCACTCGAGGGGAAGAGACACATTTCCGCCTAGATTCCCATCTCCACCCCAAAGGCCCCGGGAAGGCAGTTTGAGTTTAGGATGCAAGCATCTGGGGTCACTACCCTCTGAGCAGGAGGCAGCAGGAGGCAAGGGCACCCTGGGTGCCCCCTTGCTGCCAGACACCTGCCCACCGGTGCTCTCAGGAGGTCCTTAACCACAACCTGCCGCCTCCTCTCCCCATCTGTACAAGGCAGCATCTCTAAGGTTTCTTAGATTCGAGGTGATTTCAGAGGCAGCTCTGCAGGGCATCCTCACTTCCTCCCTCACCTCCCGGCTGGTGGGCCTGGCACCCAGCCTCCCCTCTGTCCACGGCGCTGTCAGCTCCCATCCAGCCGCCCGTGGAGGGAGGGCGGGACACGCAACCTCTGGTGGGTGGAGAGGGGGCGCCGGGAGAGGGGCCGCACTGCGCCAGGCCGCACTGCGCCTGCCCACACCGGCGCGCCGGCCCACGCCTCCCGCGGAGGACGGCTGCTGGATGCCAAGGAGTTCACAGAGAGTTTACAAACCTCCTTTGTCATGGAGCATGGCGGGGAGCCATCAATCTCTCCCTTCATTTACCCGCATCACTCTCCTGAGGAAAGCTGCCCAGAGCTTCCTCTCACCCACTTGATGAGGATTTCTTCTAATTAGTCCACGTGAAATCACCCCCAGGAATGCAGCCTACAATTACGGCAGAGGCGGTGGCCAGCCCTGAGAAGGGGCCTGGAGTCCATTCAGGGCGGAGGCCGGCTGGGGGCCCAGAAGCCTGGGGATCCACAGAGGGGCCTGGGGGAGGGGCAGGCTAGAAAGGACCGTAGTGACATCTTACTGACAGACTGGGCCCACTCCAGCCCTTTCTCCCTCCAGCCACAGGGGACCAGAGACCCAGACAGCTGCCATCATCTTTGCTCAGCACTGACCCCTGACTGGAAATGCCCAAAGCACTGTCATCTAACAAACAATGGCCATGTGCAACCCCAGTCCTCCTGCAATGATTTCCCCAAACACACTAGGCTTTATACAGGCTGTTCCCTCTGCCTCAGATGCTGTTCCCTGCTTTGTCTGCCTGGTGGCCTCCTAGTTGTTCTGCCTGTCCCAGCTCAAGCACCATTTTCCATTAAGATGTCCTCTAGAGCTCCCTTGGGCAGGAGAGTTCCTCTCTCCCTCCTCTACCTGACCTTCCCTGTCCCGGGCCACACTGTCAGCCCCTTATCCACTTGTGGGAGGGTCTTTCTGATCATCCTGTGGGCTGCATGGAGACCAGGCCCATGCTGCTGTCATCTTTATGCCCCTGCCCAGCTTTCTCAGCTGACAGTTGGGGCTCAGTAAATCTCTCTAAAATGAATGAATGAATGAATCAGTGAATGAATCAATGACAAGCATGCAAATGAACGCACAGCCTCGTATAATCCATAGGCTTAAGCCCATCCCCAGAACCTGCTGAGGCTCCTCCTGGGCTGTTACCCTGCTCAAGGGAGTCTCACCCTGATGCGACATCTAGCAGGGGACATGTGGGGAACTCAGCATCAGAACACATAAGATCAGAAAGGGCTTCTGGGATAAAAAAAAAATCCTCCTCCTCTAAGTGAAGAGCAAACCCAGCCCCACAGACACTGGGTGACTGTCCCAAGTCACCCAGCAGCTCCATTACCAGGGCAGTGTCCCACCCAGGATCCCAGGGGACTCTCAGAAAATTCCAAGACGTTGATCTCTCTGGCTCTGTGGCAGTCCTGGGCACATGTGGTGTGTTCCTAAAGTCCTGTTCCTGCCTCCTGTGTACTCCCAGAGGTGGTTGCCCGAGCACTGGTGCTTACCTTGCGCTTCTTGGCACGTCCCTCGGCCTGCAGGGTGCGAGTGCAACGCTGCACGCATTCGGAGAAGCTGAGGTTGCTGTGGTCGGCGCTGTAGTCAAGGTCAGCCAGCCTTGCCAGGGACAGGATGTAGTTACAAGCAATCCTCAGGATAGCCAGTTTGGACAGCTTCTGCCCATATGAGTAGCACGGCACCTAGGGGCGGCAGGGAGACAGAGTCAGAGGGGCTGCATGTGCTCCCCACACCCACCTCGGCCGGGGTACCTGCCTGAGGAGTATCTGGACCCTCTGCTCTGGTTTTATGATCTGTGCTAAGCACCTGGTGTTCACACACATAGCTCATCCACACACACTTGGGGATGTATCCATATCCACATTTTGCAGGGGAAGACAATAAGGCTCAGCTCATCCTGAGAGTCAACCTGAATCGAAGCACCGTCCATTTCCACCCTGACGGAGCTCTGTCCTCCTCCCTCCCTGAGAAGGTCTCTCTAAGAGAACGGATTATTTTTTTAGCTCTAATGTTCCATTCATTCATTCAGTGGCACTTATTTTGCTGAGCGCTTGGGGATCCAAAAATTAAAAACTTGACTCCTGCCTTCAAAGAAGTTCAACTCTAGAGCGAAATCATAATGTCCTAAGAGATAGCCACCAGCTTGCTGCTAGGTATGGCATACGGCAGGTGCATAATAAATACCAACAGGCCCAACCAGACTCGACACATTTGCCAGTCATTCAGCACCAACTAACCATTCACTAACTGCAGAGGGATTTACACAGGGAAGAGACGGGCCTCTCATTTCCAAACTCTCCACCACCACATGTGTGCTGCGGTACAGAGAGTCAGGAAGACTGCAGCACACTTGAACACAGAGTGGTGTTGTGACATAGAAACATCTCAGAATCTATCCAACCAGCACTAATCCATGGACCTCCCGTCTCTCTGGTGCGCTGTTCAACACAGTGGCCAACGTTGTCCCCGCACCGCCGAAACCGAGGCTCTGGCTTCCCCTTCTCTGAGGCTCTTGGGATCTACATGCAGCATACACATCTCTGACTAAACTGTATGCCCCGAGAGTGAGAACCACATGGCATACCCACACGAGTATTTAGGGGGTACCACATACTCCAGCCACTCTTCAAGGCCAGTCGTTCCCAACTAGAGAAGATTTTCTCTCTAAGACTGCTGCTGACCTCCCCAGGCCTGCCCTACACCAAACTGTCATCTTTATGCCTGCCCTTAATGGTGCTCTGATGGCGCCCTCTGCCCTATCCCCATTCCTGGGGCTCCTTTGGTGGTCAGTGTCCCTGTGAGCTGGGAAGCTCACAGCTCAACACAGCAGGCCCTGGAAAGGATGGGTTGGATGAGGAAATGACTGAACATACGGGTGATCTCCTTCCAGTCACCAGGTGACTCCAGGATGTTTTGAGCCAGGTTCAAAAATCTCTCATCTCTCTGAGGATTCAAAGTACACATGCCTTTCTGTCACCCAGGTTCAACTCCTGGCTCCAGCTCCGCTGAGCTGTAAGACCCTGGGCAAGTGGCCAAACCTTCCTGAGCCTCAGTTTCTTTGTCCTATTGCATAGAAGAGCATGGCTGGTAAAAGTCAGCAAAACTGTGACTGTGGATATAGCAGAAGGCCCCAAAGAGTGGCTCCAGAGAGGGGTGAGAAGCGGGAGGTCTGCAGCCAGGACACAGTGCCTGCTACCCTGCACCCAGCGGGGACTCTGAGACTAGGAAACATGAGGTAGAGAGGGAAGCGACAGAGAGAGAGACAGGGGTCCTGCATCCGCCCTCCCAGGCCTGGCTGCCGCTCCAAATCCATCCAAGAAAATCTGGCAGAACAGTACGCTTTGCCTGCTCCTAGCCAGAGTCCAGAAAATCCTGCTTTATCAGCCTGAACAAATAAACAAGATCTGGCAGTCCTGGGGCAGGGAAGGGGTCTCAGGGACTGGCCCAGCACTTCTGCCTGTGCCTCACCCAAGGGAGGCAACGCCTGCCTTTGGGGGTGGGGTGGAGACGGGGCACCACACAGTGCTGTTGTCACTCAGAGGTCATTCTGGGGGTCTTCCTCAAACAGCCAGCCCTGGTGTGCCTGGGCCCTGAACACCTGGGCTCTGGGAGGGAGCTTGGATCTCTATGTGTGTAACCCAGGGTCACTGCCCGAAGGCAGAGCAACAGGTGAGGCCAAGGCTGACCCACGAGCCTTATGCCAAGTTCCGGGCCAGCTCTGTCCCAGATTTGTCACTCTGTCCTGATGCTGCTGCCAAGTTCCTGGTCTAAGCAGAAGAAAAGCATCGATTGAGCGCCTGTCTCTCTGGCACCATGGTAGTTGCTCACAGGTGGTATTATCCCACTTAAAACCTCCTCCAGATAAAGATGAATGTCCCATCTTCACAGGAGGAAACAGGTGACATATTGGGTCCTGGATTGCTCCATGGATACCTGGCTGGAGCCAGAAGCTCATCTGACTGGCACACCAAGAAGACATGTGCCACAGGGCTCTCTGGCTCCCACTACCACATATGGAGACAATAAGGGCATCTTTTGGGCAGCTTATCTCTCCTTCCCTGTCCCCAGGGGCTGGCTCCTCAGCTCACCTGGGCCACTCCAGGTCCTTCTGGTACTTGTGCCCCAGAATGCAGCCCCCAGCTCCCCATAGCCCAGCTCAGAGGCACCTGGCCAGGGCTGCCCTGC
This sequence comes from Heterocephalus glaber, assembly GCF_000247695.1. The sequence continues at coordinate 17,422,191 of NW_004624749.1, forward strand.
AACATGAGGGTCCACAGGGCTGGGAATTTAGCTCAGTAGTTCTGCTGCCTGCCTCACAAGCACAAGATCCTGAGTTCCATCCCTGGTACCAAAAAAACCCAAAAAACAAAAAATCCATGAGGGTCTACTGACTCGTTCTGCTTCTGGAAGGTGAGGGGAGGCAGGAAGGGCTGCTCTGAATTCCAGGCACTTCCTAGTGCCCAGGTATGGGACAAATGCCTTCACCTTTCTGAGCCTGTTTCCTCCTCTGGAGGGGTGGGGACAACAATATCTGTATATCTCCTTGAGCTGCAGGGGCTGCATCCAGAGGCCACACCAGTGTCCATGCAACAGAGATGCCCCCTGGCTGTGGGTCCAGGCCCCCTAGTACGCAGCCCGGGCAGAGGGTGCGGTTTCAAACATACTGCTAATATTCATCCTTAAGCAGCCTATTGAGGTAGAAATGATCACTTGCACTTTATGGAGAAGCTCTTGACCCTCAGGGATGTTGGAATTCCCTAGTCTCAGCTGGTTTGGACCTCATGGCTTAGCAGGGCTCTCTCCATTTAGCCAGCAGAAACTGCCTGGGGACTCAGTGGAGCAGCTGTAGCCTAAAGCGGGGTGGCCCACAATGGGAGCTGGGGGTGGAGTGTTCTGGGCTGATGACCCCAGGGGACCCGACTGTGTACACGATCTCTCTGAGCATCCACAGGGAGGTCCAGCATCCCCACCCACCCCACAGCCTGCAGAGGACCCAGGGCTGTCATCTCACCCCAGTCAGAGGGCCCTGGCACAAGGAGGAGGCAGGGCCACCTGGCTTCCACATCCAACCCTCGGACTGCAGGATATGTTTGTGCTCATCCCACAGGATATTTAAACTTCAGAGGAGCAGGTCTGGGCATTTTCAGAAGGTCCACATGTCCCCCAAGACTATCCCACCCCACCTGCTAAGCTGGACTCTCTCCTGGCTCTAGCAAGCAGGAAAAAGCAGAAAGAGTGCTGGCTGGCAGCATGAGGGTCTGGCTCTACCCCTGGCCTTAGGCAGGACCCTAACCATACAGGAATTCAGTTTCCTCACCAATAATACGGGCAGCAGAACATCTGCTGCCTCCAAACAGGATCACAGTGGGCAAATGGGGAAAAGTGCCATCAAAAAAAAAGCCTAGTATCTTCCAGAGAATGTGAAAGAGGCCTCAAAGACCTCTCCCTTCTGTACCAACCCTGGCCTCCTCTTCAGTGCCATCCCAGATGCCCTCCTGGAAGCCACCAAGATTCCTGGGCCCACAGGGCTCCAAGGGCCCTGGATTCTGTCTGAAACTGTTCTCTAATTGTCTTGTGAGCATCCGTGAGTACCACATTCTCAGGGCAAAGCCACTCAGCCCAAGCTTTTCAGGGCCCCCATCAAGGTCTACGCAGCCACAAAGCCACAAGACCCAGCCACTAGCCTGGATCTCCATGGTGAAGAGCCACGGCCCCAGGGCCAGACAGGCCTGGGGACAGATTCTGGTAACTGTAACCTTGAGCAACTTGTGGCTCCTCTCTGTAAGTGTTCTCTACTGTAAAAATGGAAAGGCAGCTACACAGATAGGCAAAACAGGCCCCAGGCAGACACCTTGGAATAAGGCTCACCAAGTAGCCACCATGGTGAGTGTGACATGGGGTCAGGGAACAGCCCTCTGTCACCTTGCCTCTCCTACCTGTGTGGAGTCCCTAGTGCAAGCAGCCCTGTCCCTCGTAGCCTGAGGGGGATGTTCACAGACTTCAGTGGATCCCCTGTGTCCCTCTTTCACCCCAGGGAATATGGAAGTGAGGGAGGTGCTGAGCTGGGGCCACCATTCCTGTCCCCTCTGGAAGCACCCTGAGTTCTCTGGGCATGGAACCTCTACAAGAGTCCAGGGGCATAAGAGGAGATGATGTGGGCCCATTTACTATGTCCCCACTTCCTTTAGAGGCAGCCTGTGAGGTCCTTCGCTGCCCTTATCTACTGCCAATCATCCATCGCCACTGAGGGGCTCTGAGGGACACAGGAAATCCATGGTAGGCCAGATGCCCAAGGGTGGGCACAGCTGAGGAGCCACAAGTTACTGCCAGGAGACCGAGGCCCCCAGTTTGGGCCCTCCCCTCCCCCTCCCAGCAAGGCGAGCCTTTCCCTGGACCCTCCCACCTGGCAGGGAGCAGCCCGAGCACGGCCAACCCAGCTGTGCACACATGGCCTTCACATGAGGCAGCCGGGAGGGCTCTGGTGCAGCTGGGCCAGTGGCATGTGCTGCAGCCTGACCATCTGCCCTGCACACTCTCTGCCCCCAGCCCAGACATCTCTCCCCAACCTGCAGCCACACAACCGCCCCCCCCCTTGCTCCCTCCTGGTCTGGAGCACAGTGGATATGACAAAACAGGGGTCTGGCAGGCACCCACGTATTAGAAGGGGACAGCATCCGTGGCCCAGACAGTTGAGGAGCACAGCTGCTGAGAGCCGGGGCCCTGGAGTGACTCACTAACCCTGATCCAACCCAGGCTCTGGGGACAACAGCACTCAGTCTGCAGGCCACTGAGGCACCACCACACTGGAACCTGGAGAATGACACACCCAAGTGATTTGCAGCTCAGAACCTGTGAGGCCACGTATGGTGACACAGGGCTGCGAGGCCTCAGCCAACTCACACAAGCTCTCCTAAGGGCCCCATGTGTGAAGCGACACAGGAGTGGGGAAAAAAAGACAGCAACACCATTCATTATATGAACTGGTGGACACAGCATGCTTAGTACATCACCTGGTCTGAAGCAAGTATCTGATCAATCCTAATTCCTGCTATAATGACTACAGATTCTGATGGCTGCATCTGCCCAGGGCCTTGCCCAGCCCTGAGAACCTTACCTTGTTGATGCTTTAGAAATGTTCATTCCTCCCACTGCCCCTTCACGACTTCGTTCACTCTTTGCACCAAAGCTGTGTGCACAGTAAGCGTCAGCGCCACTTTAGCAACTAAGGCCCAGACAGGAAAAGCCACACAGGAAGCTTGCGACAGAGACAGGTTTCAAAGCGAGCCTCTGGACTCCCAAGCCAGTGCTCTTTTTACTATACCAGGAAGCTGCTCAGGGAAAGGAGCCCCCAGCCATATTAGCTACAGCCCTATTTGGACAGAGCTGCCTCCTGCCTTCCTCCTTCTGGAGGGTCTGGTCCATCTCACATCGGGGCCTGAGCTTCTCCTTGTCTAGATCGGGCAGGGTAGTGGATGCATTTTGTTTTGTTTGTTTGTTTGTTTGGGTCCTGGGGACCAAACTCAGGACCTTGCGCTTGCCAGGCAGGAGAGGTGCCACTGAGCTACATCCCAGGTCCTGGATGTGTTTTATAGGAGGGAGACCGAGGTCCTGGGAGGGACTATCAGATGGGTGCTATGGTGGTAGAGACCTGGTAGGTGTGGCCAAAAGAACCCTGGTTATATTCTTTCCTTCTCAGACAACAGGCTGGTGTCCCTTCAGTCTAAACAGTCTTTCTAGGGAAAGAACAATCATTGGAGCAAGGAGGGAGGAACAGAAGGAGGTGCCCAGTGTTTGGGTGTTCTTGGGCATGTGTAAGGAACGTGTGTGCACATAGGTGTGTGGAGCCACACGTGGGTGAACACACACTATCTCCCTGAGAGAGCCTGGGCTTGCTCCTGCTCACGCACACCGAGCTTGACCCTTTGATAGAGAACTCTCCACAGAGGAACAGAAGCAAAGGAGACCAAGACTAACAATGTTGTCTCAGAGTTGGAAGAGAGCACCACCTTTTCTGGGATACTGCAAACATTCCAGGTCAGGGTTGGGAGGGCACCCAGGGCACTGACCCAGATGCCATTATGGGAAGCATCTGGTCAGAGGGTGCATTCCAGAAGCCACTGTCATCGTCCTTAGGCCACTGGATCATCTTGGACAGATCCCTTCCTTCTCTAGGCCTCAGTTTTGCATCCTATGAAATGGGTTCATCCAGTCCTAACAGGATGTTGTGGAGATCCAGAAGAGGGAATTTACCATTGAGAGATGCAAACGCCATGGGAAAAAATGACACATGGCAGACACTCAGAAAGCATCAACATTCTCTCTGGCAGTACTCAAAGAGGTAGCTAGCTGGAGGGCAGCAAGGGCTGCCCTGGCCATCCAAGGACCCAGCTGTTGGCCCTACCTGCTTTTCACCAGCTGTGAGGCTGTGGGCACGGGGCCTCCTCATCGAGGGGCTTTCCCAGAGGCCAGGTAAGCAGGTGGCCAGAGCTCGCCCTGCCCTTCTGTCATCCTTCTGTCCCATGGACCAGACTGCAGGGCGCCTCACGAGCTGCCGCCCTACCCAGGCATTCAGGCACAGAGCTGTCAGCCCAGGGTGGCACTGACGGCTCCAATGGGCCCCCTGCCCAGGGCCCAGCTGCTGTAGCTGCAGGCAATGGCCCAGCCTGGTCTGTGACAGCCGCCTGACCCCCACCCCATCTCACTGATGGAACAGCTCTCCCAAACTCAAGCAAGGCACTTTGGCTCAGAAGCTGTAGGACCCTTTTCCCCCAGGTATTCAATGTCCTTCGCCCAGATGCCTACAAGCACTACTGACTCTCCCAACCCCCAGGAGGAGGAAGAGAGTGTATTCCAAAAGGAGATGGTGTTTTCTGAAATCCTGTGGCTGGCTAAAGCCCAGAGGGGTTGAGTAACTTTCTGGGAGTCAAACAGCAAGTCAGCTGCACAGCAAGCAAAAATCTTCACCCATCAATCATCACAGCCATGCCAGCCCTCTCCACGATTTGGATGGGGGACTTACTACCCCCTTTCTAGATCTCCCCTCTTTCTAAGCAAATGAAAAGCTCAGAACCCCAGGGCAGTGCCAATCTTGTCTAAAGTAAAATTGTAAACTGCCCTCTTCTGTTATCAATAATTCTTAAGTATTCTTCCACCACCCCAGCAGGGCCACTGTCTGGGGGAAGGCAGCCCCACCAGCCCGAGAATGAGAAGCTCCCAACTCATCCCCGAAATAGCTCTGAAGATCCCCGGAAGGAAACCCCCACCACCAGCAGCCAGTTCCCCAAGAGCTCCTGCCTCACCAGGAGAGGAGGGATCTTCTGGGAGCTCCCCCCCCCCGCCCCCAACTCCAGAAGCTGCCCTTGGAGAGGGGCCGCTGGCTGTGCCTGGTCCTCAGGGCCACCAGGCTAGGGGTCCAGAGCCCAGAGGCAAGCCAAGGGGCTCAACTATCCCTTAATCACCAGCAACCACAGATCTGCACCTCTACAGTGCTCTCCTCGCTGCCACCAACAGAGGGCCAAGACCCCAACCACGCCAAATGCCCAGAGAAGGGTCGTCCTCCCCTCCCCCTGCCCGAGACAGATCCTCCCCTCCCCGTTCTGTTCCCTACCGCGCCCCAGGAATTCCGGGAGACAAATACTCGCTGCCTTAAAAGTGAACTATGAGGGCTGAAGTCAGGAACGCACACCCGGCTTCCCTGGGACCGGGTGGCGGGAGCTGGGACAGCCTGGGCCAGAGATCTCCAACCCTGACCACACTTAGCAAACCAAGATGCGTACAGACGCTGATTGCCCATACTCTTCTGGGCTCCGGGTTGGAACAGGCGTGGACAGCTTGACCCTTAAACGTCCCCTTATCCAGCCTACGGTCCCCGGCCCCGCACCCACCCATCCCTTTTGCTACCGTGCTGAGACGCCCGCGGTACCTGCTTCCTGAGCGCCTCGAAGGCCGCGCTGATGGTGTGCACGCGCGTCCGCTCCCGGGCATTCGCCAGGAGCCTCCGGGTCTGTTGCAAGGCTTTGATCTCCGACGAGGCGGCGGTAGCTTCGCCCGGCCGTCTCCTAGGCGACGCCGAAGAATCCGGGTGGTTATTGTAAATTACGTGTGAAATTGATGAGTAGGAACTTTCCCCCGGGCGCGTGGGGGGCGAAGGACGCACTGAGGACTCCGAGGGCGCAGCGGGTGCGGGAGGCGCGGACGGCGTGGGGCGCGCGGGCGGTGCGCACAGCAAGATGCGGGGACGCACGCCCGGCTCCCGAAAAGGCTGAGTCTCCGGACGCCCAGGAGCAGGGCCCGGGGGCGCTGGAGGGGGCGGCGGCGGCGGCGGCGGCGTGGGGAGTCCGGGCACCACTGCGCTCAGGGAGAAGCCGCGTCGCCGCGCGTCCGGGACTTCGGGTGCCCGGGAGCCCCTGCGCTCCCCAGCCGGGTCCGCTGAGGGAGCTGCGGGCGTCAAGAGGGTTGGCACTGGGGCCGGGGCCGGCTGCAGCCGCAGGGTCCTGTCCCGCAGCCCGTTGGTGGCGGTGGCGGTGGCGGTGGCGGTGGCGGTGGCGCCGGGTTCGGGCGCTTCCAAGTCCAATCGGAAAGTTTTATAGCCGTTCGCGCGCCGCGCCGGCTCCTTGCCTTTCCGCCTGAGCTTCTTGAGGCTGTGCAGCTCCTGCACACACACGGGCTTCCACGACCGGTCCTCGAGAGCCGGGAGGGGCTTCATGGCGTCCCCAGCTCGCCCTTTCCCTCCCCACGGATCCCCTCGCCCCGGGCAGCTGCGCCCCGGGCTCCGCGTGAAGCCGCGGGCTGTGCGTCCCCGAGCGCTCAGAATGTCATCTGAAGTCGCGGCCGCCTCGCCAGCATTTCTGCAGCACGCCCGCTGCGCTCCATCTGTGTTTGTTTAGCCTCAGTTTACACAGAAGCCCGGTTGGCGAGATCAGTCAGCGCCGCCGCCCGGAGAGGAGGCAGCTCCCGCCGCCACCGCCTCCCCAGCACGGCCGCCCGAGCCGCTGCGAGCGCCTTTAAAGAAACAGGAAGCATTTTTCAAAACAGCTGGGCTGCCGGCCGCCTCCTTTGTCCGCGTGCTCCCAGCCTCCCCCTACCCCCACCCCCTGCCATCTCCCGCGCTCCCTCCCTGCCCCCTACTCAGTTCGAGGACGCTTGGCTTTCCCCGAAGGACAGTAGGCTCCCTGCACGTGGCTGCTGGGTCCTCTGCCCTTCCCCAAATCACAGCGGGGCCCTCCCCACTCGATGACAAGAAGCCCAACACCTTGGCCGCCTCCTGCCCATACTCGCCAAGGTAGAGAGACATCAGGAGAGTGGCCAGGGGCACAGGAAGGGCTCCAGAGTTGCCAGCGACCCTCACACTCTCAGCGAGGCAACAGCCTCCTCTCTCCGGCTTGCTAGAGGAGGGGGAAACAGGCTCAAAAGCAAAGTACTCCAGGTGACAGAGGAGTCAGACAGGGAAGAGTGGAGGCTTCAAATCCTGCCCAAATAGCATCTGTGAGAACCTGAAGTCACCTCACCCCAGGCGCCCTGCCAGGCTTGGATTTACTCACCTATGAAATGAGAAATGTGGAGAGGGAATCTGCCTGTCACATCCTTGCTGTGAGGACTGAAAGCACCAGACACTGGAAGGTGCCAGTTAAAAGGCACCTGTGCTGATTGTTATTAATAACTGAGGCAGAACAGCTCCCTAAGGCAGAGTTCCTGGGTTCAAACCCCAGCTCTGCCACTTACTGAGTGACCTTGGGGAAGCCACTTACTCTTGCTGTGCCATCCTCTCCCCACCTGTAGGACAAGGGTCATCATGGTACCTTCCTCCTAGAAGATTAACTGAGCATCTGTGTGCAAAGAACTCAGGCCTTTGCAAGGGCTCCTTAGCTGGCAAGGGCACAGGCTGACTCTCTGGATGCCAGTCCTCTGCCACCTCATGGGAGATGCTGGAAAGAAGTCAAACAAAGAGGCCCGTACATCCTTGCCAGAGCCCTCCTCCCCATGGCCACCCCGCAGGGCAGCACAGGGCCTCGGTCCGGGCTGATCCTTTCTCCTGGGCACTGCCTTCTAGAAGCAACTGGGCACTAACAGCTCAAAAGGTGGAACCCTTGACCCTGGCCTTAAACTCTGGTGAAAATACAAGGGCTCACACTCAGACAAGAGTGCCCAGGGGTCTGGAGGAGACAGGTGCAGGGCAACCTGCAGCACATGGGGTTCTGGGCTGTGTGTCAAGGGTCTGACAGAACATCCCAAGGCAGGAACGTGGAGCTGGGGCTCAGGGCCTAGATTGGCCTTGGCTTTTGAACTCTCAAGCCCCATGACCAAGCAAGGCAGTTCATCCTTCGAGGGCTGTTTCTGTCTTTGAGGATGATAATCCTGCCCTGCCAACTTCTCAGGGTAGTTGAGAAAGAAAAAGGAGATCACAAATGTAACAGGCCTTTAACATAAGCCTTCAAATACACACACACACTCCGATTCATGAACTCTCTTGGCTCATAAATGCAGAAGGTGCCAGCATGTGCTCTTTGAGGAACCTCTTCCCTGGATATCCACAGCTTCCTGCACCGCATCTCTGTCCTGAAGACCAGTGTCCCAAGGAGGAGTCCTCCATCTCCTGCTGCTTCCCCAGCTTGGGACCCCAGAGCCCTGGCCTTGCTCCCAGGCCAGGAATCTTCCCTCCCCTCCACAGAGCATGTGCACCTCCCCTTTGATGAGCTGCTCCTTGATGGCCACCTCCTGTAAGCCTTTGCTTGCCTCTAGAGCTGGCCAGGGAGAATTGTTGCAACTTGCCCACACTGTACATGCTGGACTCCCTAGGGGAGTTCTGGAAATGCTGCCTCTTTCCTTCTTTCCTGTCCCCATGAGTTGGTGCCCAGAAGCCTTTGAAAAAGACAACCAGTCTCCAGCACCAGCCTCACAAGGGTAAGGTCCCAAGTTTGATCCCCGGTACCAAGAAAAAAAAAAAGACAACCAGTCATCATGTCCTTTCCATACCTCTGTCTGGAGACTCAGTCCCAAACAAAGGAAAAGACCCCGGCTCCCCCACTTCTTGTTCATCCAGCCCATCAGTGGCAGAAATGCAGAAGAAAGTCAACCCCTTCTTTCCAGACCTCAGTGTTTTCTGTAAGATGGAGACAATGACAATAGCAGCGCACCCTATAGGGCTGACATGAGGGTTAAACTGAGGCTGAGAACACAGGGCTCACAGGGTGTCTAAAGTCACTGCATGGTGGCCCGAGGCATCCTGGGTCAGTGCAGCTGTCCAGCCCACTTGTATCCCAGGATCTGCACCAGACTCAGGTGCAGTTGTAGACTAGGGTTCCCGTGGCTCCTTGGGGCATGTAAGAAGCTTTTGCAGGACTGAATATTTTTCCTAAAGAGTCCAGGCTGCATTCAGGAAAATTGCATCTTGATTGAGTACCAAGGGCTCCACTCAAGCTGATCCCAAGCTCTTTCCTAACTCTCCCCAAATAGGGGAGAAGGCACTGACTTCCCAGGGGGTGAGAGGGAAGGAATGGGTAGGAACTGTCAGCCATGATGGGTAGAGGTCGAGCAGGGCTTCCTCCTCACTTTGCTACCTCTCCCACTGGCCACATTCGGCGCCCTAACGGTGGTGACAGGCAAGCCTAAAAGATACCTTCACTTTGCCACTCACCAGCTGGACGGTTTTCTGCAGTCCCCACAACCTCTCTAAGCCTCGGTTCATTGGTCATTAGGTGGAACAGTGTGTGAACAAACAGAAAACTGTAAACAGCCCAGGTGAGAAGGGTCCCTGTTGCTGCCATTCCCAGCTTACCAAGTCCCTCACCTTTAAGATCCACACCCCCTGGCCTAAGGGCCAAACCTGCCTCTCTCCCGGGGATCTGAATCCTGCCTTCTCACGCTTTGCCTCCTTGAGAAGTGGGGCAGAGACCAGTTGGCCAGCGCCCCCTGGTGGTAGAATGCTGACGGGGCCGCGCAGGAAGCTACAGTTTCCTCCACAAGGAACTTTTGATGATTTGGGCCCTGTAATGACAGGAATGTGAATTTCAAAAATTCCTAGAGATGCCAGGATCAAAAAGCTCTCAAGGCTCCAGTTGTCTTTGGATGGGACAATGCCGATATCCCCCAAGAAAACATGTTTCATTAAAACTATTTCCCATTGTAGGTTTTCTGGAAGAACATAACGGTGCCACATAAAGGTTCGTATACCTCGGACAGCTGCCCCAGGGAACAGGAAAGGAAGACAAACTCTTACTGCTAATGCCACTGGGAACAATGCTAGACAGCCAGGAAATGGTAATTCCCACCACTCAGGGAATGACCACTCCTATTTCACTCATCTTCCAACAATCCAGGAAGGGAAACCCATTCTACAGATAAGAAAACCAAGACTCGTACAGAAAAAAGTTGTCAACAGAAAGGAAGTAACAGAAGTGAGATATGAACCCAGGCCCACTCACCGAGAAAAACCTCAAGCTTTGAACCATTGTGCTTCATTGCCTTCTAAGACCACACAATCAGCAATTGGAGGCAAATGTCGGGGTCACCTATGGGACTGAGCTCTTTGGCTGCCAGCTCACTTTGCTTGTGCTGCCAGCCTGAGTGGGCCTCTTGCTGCCTGGATCTCAGCTGGAGCCACTGGGCCCCCATGGTCAGTGTCAGGTGACAGCATATGGATCCAGGCACTGGTGCTTTCTTGTGCTGTTAGATGGTTGGTACACACGCACCCCTCAAGGGATGGCCTCAAGTGCATCTCAGTCCTATGAGTTCAGGGCCAGTCCCATGAGTGCCATCTTCCCAGCTGATTACCGGGAACCTGGGGTGCTTGGATGTGAATATTCCTGGCTATTCTGATTGTCCCAAATGGGTGTGCATAAGAGGAAGAGGGGGAATTACCCTACCAGGAGGACCCTCTCCTGGTGGAAACAACACAGTAGAAATGGCACCCGGGGCAGAACCAGCCAGTGGAGTTCAAAGAACCCAGTCACCTGGGGCCTCCTAAACCCCCTCTTTGCCTCCCAGCCACAGCTCCAGCACCATGAACCAGCAGGACTTTGCATCCAGTGCCGAGACATCTAGGCAGGATGCCTGGAGAAATGGATGCATCCATCTCTCTGCACCCAAGAGACCATCCCAGCTGTGGAGAGTTGAAAGCCTGCAGGCTGAGACAGAGGCTGCAAGCTGGGACAGAGGCTCTGCAGAAGGGAGTCGGGGAGGCCTGCTGAGTCTCCCCTCAAGCACATGCTCTGCATCCGATGGGTGGAGTTCAGGCAGACAGCAGCATCCATGGGCAGGGATCCATCCTGGCCTTTACAGTCAGAGGAAGGGTAAGGGGAGGAGGAAACAACGAAAAGGAGGAGCCTGGGGTAACAGGGTCCCACACACTTGTTAAGCAGAGGACATATCATGTCATTTCCCTGTTCAAACCCTCCCAATGACTTCTTGCTTTTCTCAAAGGTGTTGGCACCACCACTACTTCCTTCCCTTCTCTAGAAGAGAGGTGAGTGCATCTGACTCACCTGCAACTGCTTTGGCTAATGGAGCCCTGCAGATGTGGAGCTCTGCTTTTCTGGGACTGACTGCTGCAGCCCTTAGTCATCATGTGACAGGTCCAGGTGACTGCTGGAGAGAGGCTGCATGGAGAGCATCATGGTGTCATAGTACCTTCAGTGCTTCCTCCCAGCCTGGTAAATTGAGCAGGAGACATGGGTTCAAATCAACAGTCATTTATATGTTGGACAAATCTGAGGTCAGGCGCATGATGGGGCTGGTTAGAAAGATGAGCTTGATGGGGTTCCTGACATCAGGAGTCCTACTAAGGACAGGCAATTCCCACTCCCTCCTTCACCTGTAACGCTCCAGTACTGCCTGCAGGACACCCACTGAGGCTGGGGACCACAGTGAACAGAGCAGAAGCCGGCCCTCAGGGGGCAGGCGCTGTAGCTGGAGGAGACATGAGGTCCACCTGAAGGAGGGCCAAGTCCTGTAGGAAAGAAACACAAGCCTGACCCAGTATAGGAAAAGTGAGGGAATCAGGGTGTGCCAGAGCAGCTGGAGAACTTCCTAGAAGAAGGGGCCTTTGGGCCAGTGTGGAAGGTGGGATTTGCCAGGCTGAATGCTGCTCAAGCTCATGTCCTCCCCTCCTCCAAGCCCTCCCTGTCTTGTCCCCTCATCACTGAGGCCTCCCCTCAACACCATCTGCACCTGGAACTGCCAGCCCTTTTCTGCTTGGAAGCCCTATGGCGTATACTTGACTTGTGCATCACGTTTACAGTCTACTCCCCCTCAAAGGAGGTAGAAGACAGGTGGTGCTGTGTCAGGGTGGGCAGACCAGTAAGGTTCCATTGGCCGGGGGCAAGGGCCTGCCCCAACATCAGAAGTCTGCTGAGCAGTGAGGGGCTGATGTCAGCCTTGGGGAGCCCTGCCCATGGGGAAAACATTGTCAGCCAGGCCAGGCTGGGCAAGTGCACCCCACAGGGACATCTGGGCTGCCGAGAAGCAGCTAAGTTAAAGGCTTCCTGTGACTTCTGTCTGACATGGCCCTGGTCCTTTTCCCTCCCCTGACATCATGCTGTCCCCAGATTTTCCTTTCTGATGGCTCAGATGGGGAAGGATGACCAACACACACAGGCAGAAAGGCCCGGGGTCTCTGTAGACCCTCTGCTCCTCTCCTATGCCCTATGGGATTCTGTTTCAGTGAAGCAGAATATCAACTGAATGTTACCAATGGGAATTTTGATCACTTTTGTTTGTATTCCTTTATTAGTGTGTTTGGGATTTATAGTTATATGAGAAAAAGAAGCATAAAGCCTAGGCACATTATTCAATCCTGGGGCTCTGGGACAGTGTGATTCCTTTCAGGACATTTGCATCTATTCCCCAAGTCCAAGGAGCACTGGGCTAGACACTAAGTGTTCTGTAGCCCTGAGCTGGTGATCTGGGAGTCACAGATGCATTCTCTCCCCAGGACCAGCTTTGTAGCCCTGGGTACCTGCCTCCACCCCACTCTCTACCCCAACCCTGTCCCCAACCCCCTTCAGACCTCAGCTCTCCATCTGTAAATGCAGAAGAGTGGGAGGTAGAACCCACAGATACCAAGCCCTTCCCAGCCTTAGCAAATTAGGATGTATCTTAAGGCTCTTCAGACCCCCAGCACAGCTATGGGGAAAGTGGAGAGAAAGCAGCCCTCCTGGCTGGCTCAGCTCCATTACCTCGGCAGCCACCACAGGGAAGGTTCCTGGAACACCAAGGTGGATCAGCCTCTGCCTGGAGGCAGTGAGCATCCAGGAGGACCCAGTTGTCAACAGCCTAATGAGACCAGGCTCAAGCCACCATCTCCTGGGAGCTGTCACCAGTCCCCACAGATGTGCTCTGTGGCTAGATGCAAAACCAGAGTGTGATAACTTCTTTTTCATCTTCTTTGTTAAGGCAGAACAACTTCCAACTCCCCAAGGAAGGAGCACATTCCTTCACTGTGAAGTCTTCCCTACCCATCTCCCCCAGTCCCCTCAGAAAAGAAAGGAAGCAAAAAGGCTTTGGCTGCTTCTTCAGTGCAGGCTTCTTTAAAAAACAAAACAAAACAAAAAAAAACTATTTTTACAGCTCTCTGAAAAAGTCCCAGCTTATGGCAGCAGAGAACATGAGGGGGCAGGACAGAGTGACGCAATGCACATTTATTAGCAGTGAGGAAAATTAATAAGGCACCAGCACAAGGGCAGCTCCACAGACCTGGGAAGCCCCAGGGACAGCTGTAGATCTGGTGGTCTCCAGACTGAGTCCTCCAGACGCCTAATCAGTTGCAATCCTAGATCAGCACAGCTGGAAGGAGGCTTGGCGATCATCTAGTGTCACAAGGACAAATGCTTTTATCACGCATGCCGAATCTAATTGATTGGTAGGGGCTGCCTGACCCCTGAGTTGAAAAGGACTCTGAGGCTGTATCTGGGTCCCTTGGGGGTGAATGCTGTAATTGATTAGCCAGTGTCTGCCATGGAGGAAAGGGCAGGAGTGGCAGTATTCACACCAGGAGTTGCCACTCCTGGTGTTGTCCAACCCTCCTGTTTTATTGATGGGAGCCCTGGGGTCCAATCTTTGTAGGGTTTTCCTGGCCTCCTTAGGAATCTGGCTGCTGTTGGTAAATGACAGTTGGCTTGAATGTCTCAGGACTCAAGATGTGAAGGCTGAAGACTATTCTCCAAGAGGCCAAGACAACTACTGGCTTTGGTTAATCTGGTTAATTGCCTATTCCCCGGAAATAATTGGTAGATCAGTTGTCTCGTGGAATTGACCAATCAGCTCAATCAATGGAGGTGATGCAACAGGCCCAGTTAACCCCCAGGCCAGTCACCTAGCACAACAAGTGGTCAGTTTGGTCAAAAAGGATCTATGGGTAAGGCTAACCAACTAATTGGTTGCAGAGCAATAAAATGCTCCCACGGTCTAATCTGAAGAGTCACTACCCATCTGCCTCTACCCAGTAAACTTGGGTCAAGCCAGTCTCAGCACCCTGACCATGACCCCACCCTCATGTCCCATCTCCTGCCCTCCCAGCCTGCTTATTTCCTTCTTTCTGCAGCCAGCCTTTGCTTCCTCTGGCAGAGAATCCTTCTGTTGTGTGCTGGATAACTCAGGCAAGCCTCCCTCACCCCGCCATGCCTACAGATTAGTTCTGCCACCTAAGGGTTTTCCCTTCCATCTGGTAGAGCTCAAGGGCTATCGAAGACCCCTCATTTTAAAAGTGGGGAAACTGAGGCCAGAGAAGGGAAAGGGTTCACTTGACATCACTCAGGAGGCAGTGGCAGCTCCAGGTCTTCTGACACCAACTTCAAGGTTGTGCTGGCTTACCTGGGCAAATCCACTCCACGTGCTTCACTCTGGTTTCATGCACTAGGGTAGCACAGATATGAGGTGTGATCAAAATGTACAGCACATATTCACTTTTTAAAATGTATTACAGGGCCGGGGATTTAGCTCAGTGGTTCTGCAGCCTGCCTCGAAAGCACAAGGTCCCAAGTTTAATCCCATCCCAGGTACCAAAAAAAAAAGTATTACAGTTAAAGACAGATGGCTATTGATCCCCTCAAAATACTCCCCCTTGATTCAAATACACTTATCCTGTCATCATTACCACTTTCTGAAGCAGGTCTGGAAGTCCTCTTTCATGCGTGTGTTTACAAGGTGTGATCAAAACTACAGTGATTGCTGCTGTTGAGTGCCATCCAAAGGAAAGGCAGGCTCATGGGGATCTGGCACCATAGGACTTCTGGCTCTTCTCCAGAGTAACATGAATGTGAAAGGTAAACTTTTTAAATTGACTCAGGACATTGAGGCAGCTGTGACAGCACAACAAAAGACTCAGAAGAGAACTTCCGGCACTGCTTCAGAAAGTGACAAGAAGGACAGGATGGATACTTGTGTTTGAAGCGAAGGGGGAGTATTCTGAGTGAAGGGGATTAATGGCAATATGTCTTTCACTGTAATAATTTTAAACTTTCTTTAAGCAGTCATGGTATTTTTTTATCACACCTCATCACCTCTGAGTACCCCCAGAAGTGGGTAGTCCCAGAGTAAAGGTCTGGGGTGGCAGAGAACTTGGCATGTGAAGGGGGCCTACTGGGGACTGGGGTTGGAGAGGCATGGGCCACTGGTAAGGGACCAGGCTGCAGGAGAGGATGGATGTGGTATGGAGCCTGGTGGGCCTGCCTGGGGGCCCAGCCACCACCTCCAGCAGTGACACGTTATCTGTCCGGTCTGCACATACTTGTCAGCCCTTGGAGGGCTGTACATACTGAGCCCTTGGAGGTCCACTGTGGCACTGCAGGTCCCCACCATTCCCCACCTTGAATTTAACAGTTCTCCCTCCAGAGGGACAAACACGCCCTCAAACAAGGACTTGGCCAAGTGCAAAGGGCCCTGAGTGGTGGTAGTGAGAGCTCACTATACAGGGGGACAAACCTGAGCTGAACCCTGCTGGCCACTTCCAAGCTGGGAAGTTTTCTGATCTCTCTGGGCCTTGATTTCCTTAGTCATCTTTGAAGGATTGCTGCCCTGAGTGGGGTTGTAGTGAGTGAGAGGAGGTTGTTGGTAGACACAGGGCTTGGCACATTGCAATCACTCTCTAACAGGATCCTGAACACAGTCTCCTTTCTGCTCAGTGCAATGCTATACATACTTTAGGGCTCTGACGGACCACACCTCCTCCAGGAAGCCTTCCCTGAACTCTCTAGCCATTCCTGCATCCTGCTCTGGAGAACTTCCAGGCTGGCCTGGGTTCTGTACTGAGAGCCTTGTTTCTCCAAAGAGCCCAGGAGTCACTGGGGGTTGGGTGGTTCGCAGCCCCCCTCACTCCTGCTATAGCTGCACCCATAGTGGGTGCTGTGGCTGCACAAGATCTCAGACCCCTCAACTTATTCCTCCCACCTTACCCCAGTTCCCCTGATTTTCCAATTCCTTGTCTAGTTCATTCCTCATGCTTCTGTCTCCATGTCTCCAGAGCTCTGTTTATGCGCGCGTGCACACACACACACACACACACACACACACACACACACACACACGAACACCAGGCCCCAGAAAGCATCCAGTTGCTCCTGGGCGGGCTGCCAGCGATTGAGTGACCTGCAGCTTCCTCCCCAAATCACATTCCACTGGCACAGATCTTGCCCCGCCTGACGCCAGCCTCCGAACTCGCCCCCAGAGCAAACATTTCCAGCTGGCAGCTCAGCCTTGTTTTTCTGAAGCCCTAATTCAGTCTCCCTTGTAGAAAACAGAAAACAAAATGTGTGGGACCAAAATGAAACAAAATAAATTTGAAAAGGAGGGGGCTAGGCTTTGGCTTCAAGACACATGGAAAATGGAAGTTTCAGGAGTGTAGAGAGCCTCCGAGGGGCAAACACACATGCCTCGAGCACTGCCCGCTGCCCTGGAGGCTGCGACCAATTCATTCAGGCTGCTGCAAGACCTGCTCTGTTCTCATTCAGCTGTGCCCACAGGACAGGGAGACAGGTGACAAGAGTCCAGGAGCTCCAAGAGAGCCTGGTCAGGGCTCCCTGGACTGGTGTTTGCTCCACAGAGGAAGCAAAGGAAACTCGGCCAGCGGGACTGGAAGCCCAGGGCGTGAGGCGTCAGGTGCTGGACAGGGTCTGTGCGTGCATGTGGCAGTGTGCCCACTGGCCTGTGGTGCCACAGGGTTCACCCCAAAATAAGAGCTGCTCAGTGGAAATGTCATAACCAGGCCAGGAAAGCTGAGGCTGGCACCCAGGCCTGCCCATGGGGTCAGGTAAAGGCCAGGTGTCAGGACAAGGGAGTGGGGCCAGGGCCCACCAGTAAAGGGCCAGGGCACGTGGGAAAGGGACCACGGTCAAACTGAAGGGGCACTCAGTCCCTAGGGAAGAGGGGGGCTCAGCAGCTTTATTAGGGTACACGCTTGTCACAACCCCCAGAAGCCAGAGGCTGAACCTGGGAAGGTTCCTCAGATTAGGAAGCGGTGATGACAAAGGAGGATGAGGAAGAGGACAGAGTGAGGCCAGATAGTCACAAATCTGGCTGAGCCACCAAATTGATAAGCAGGGCTGCAAATACTCACCACCCAGAGACAGGATGCTGGGAATAGCAGGGCACACAGGCCTGAGGCTGAGATACCTGTCCCAGGCCCCAGAAGGTCATCAAGCATCAGGGACCAGCATAAGGGGACAGTCATATGAGAAGCTGACAAGTCAGGACAACTGGGAGGCCCTGAAGGAGGGTATGAGCAGGCAGTGGGCAGCTCAGAGTTTACACAGGGCAGGGACCCATGTGGCCAGGGCCTCCTCTGTGGTGCCAACTTCCCCACACTGGCATCTTAAAGGGATAAGGGATCCAACAGTACAAAAGAGGTCAAGGTGAGGGCCTGATGGAGCTGGCAGTGGCTCTAAGCGCTCAGCAGCAACAGGCAAAGCTTCTGGAGCCAGAAGCCACTCAGGTCAAGGGGGAAGATCCAATGATCCCCCATTGGTGGCAAGACCCCACCCCGTTTCCAAATCACCTGGGATGTCCACTAAAATGCACCTTTCTGCCCATCCTTCTACCTGCTGAGTCAGACTCCACCCAATTTAACTTCCAGTCACCAGCCTAGGGATCCTCCTGCATTCAAACTGAAGAGTCCCGGGCCAGGGATTTAGCTCAGTGGCACCACACCTGCCTCACAAGCACAAGGTCCTATGTTCAATCCTTGGCACCCAAAAAACAAAAAATGAAGAGTTCCTACCCTAAGCAATGTAATCAAGTTCTTTGTCCTTCTCTGTCCCTCTTCTCTTTCTGTACCTCAATCTGTCCAGACCCTAGGAACCACAGGACTTTCCATGTTTCCTCTATCACAACCTCCAAGGAAAGTAATTAACAAACATTTCCTATAAGAATGTTTTTGGCTGTGCTTCAGGACATTTCTTAGCCCAAAGAAATGGCTCTCTAATGGTGGAAAGTCAGGCCTGGAGGAAGCCAGAGGGAGAGGTTTAGGGAGAACCAGGAAAACTTTTCAATTAATCTTCAAATTTGCTATATCATTGGGAGGCCCTCAAGGACAGAGTTTTTTGTTTGTTGTTTTTTAATCCTTTTAATTTATCAGTTCTCAGATAGGGACTTGGTTCATTAAGCTTCCTGCAAGTGTCTTCTCCCCTCCATCGCCCCGAGGTCCTGGGGATCAAAACTGAGGCTATATCTCCAGCTCCCCAAATCCCAAGTGTCTTTTATGATTAGCATTGTGAATTCACAGATTTTTAAATAATTTTTGATAAATTTTGATTCCTTGCAGTGTTTTTTGCTTGTTTGTTTTGCCTGTGATGTACAAATTTTGTCCGGTGGGGGCTCCTTCAAGCTGGCACTGAGTCCTCCTGATATGACCTTCGTGGAGTTTGAGAGTGTTCTGACTTCTTTGTGCAAGATATTTGGGGCCCTAACCAGCCATGATGAGCACACCTATAATCCCAGCACTCAGGAGGACTGAGACAGGAGGATCCCTGTCAAATTGAAGCAAGCCTAGGCTACTTAGTGAGATCCTGTCTCAAAAAAAAAAAAAAAAAGTTCTAGGCTCATCTTGTACATTTGCCCCCTGTGACCTCAGTGCTGGAAATAAGCAACTCCCCAAGATGCTATTGTTCCCTTCAGTCAGAAAAGATACTTAGAAACCACAATTGGGCCACTTTATGTGCTCAAAGACAGCTTATTTTCTTTCAATTTCTCAGTCTTCTCCAAGAACCTGAACCTGGGACAAGGGGCATCTGAAGGTGCTATCCCTGCCCATCAAGCATAGTTCTCTAGGTGCTGGACTGTCTCTTGCTCCCTTCTTCTCTCCTCCCCAGAGACCACCCTCCATCCCCAGGGCAGGCCTGACTCACCACCTCTCCTGGATGAGGACCAGAAGGTGAGGGGCACAGATGGCATGACCAGACCTCCAGGGAGTCACGTAGCTCGCTAAGCCACAGTTCCTTCAGCCACAACGTGAGGGTGAAACCTGCGCATGTGAGTGTGGAGGGCAGTGCAAGACACACGTGGGATGGGATCTCAAGTGAGCACATACAGGGATGATGGTGAGGTGAGATCTCGGTCTGTGGGACAGGGGGCAGCTCTGGGGCCAGCTCCTGTCTTCATGGCAGTAAAAACAGTTGCTACTGCTGGGTGCAGTGGCGCATGCCTGTCAGCCTGACTACTTGAGAGGCTGACACAAGAGGACTGCAGGTCCTAGCCCAGCCTGGGTGACTTAGTGACTTAGAGAAACTGTCCAAAAATGAAAAGGGATGGGGACATAGCTCAGTGTGAAGCCCTTGGTCCAATCCGCAGTATCACAAAAAAAGCCCAGAGGTGGTCACAAATATTCCCGTCTCTCCTCTTTCCATGCACACGTTTGCCTCACAGTACTCTCCCACCTTTAAAATGCACCACAACCATGAGACTTACTTTAGCTAATAAACTGTAAGGCGAAGGGCAAGGGTCACCTGACTTAGTGCTCTCTGCCTTACTCTCAATGGCTCCCTCACACCCTGTCTCAGAGAGTCTGCTTATTTCTAGGGCGCAACTCCACCCTCTTTGCCTTGCCAGTGAGTTTATTCTTCTCCTGGACTCCAGGCTGTCCTTATAGCCTTCACCTGCTCCTCATTTCTGCTCTCATATAATTCTTGCTTGCTTAATGTTTTCCCATGGCCCAGATTTTGTGGTTCTGTCTGTAACAGCTTCATTCTTCAGGATATTTTAGTTCAGAGAAGCAAAGAAAGACTGATTGCTGCAACTCATCTCGTCATACCAGACCATAGATCGACTGTCACCTGGCCTCAAGGCTGGCTCCCTGGGCTCAACACTGCTCTGGCCCAGGCAGCTATGGAGAAAGGGGAAAAGCGAGAGATTGACATTACATGACAAAACCTGGCACCTGTTCCAGGATGTGGGTGAGGCATGGCCATCTGGAAGGGGCCAGGAGTGGCAGGCACCAGGCCTGAGGAGCATGCAGGAGAGAGGGAAGGCTGTTTGTATTTAAGCAATAAATCGTGTTCACCTCCCATCTCCAAGATACTAAACATCTGGCTGAAACAAGAACACTTTTTAACAGAACATCTGGATACTTGCTTTGCACAGTGTGGAGCAGCTGGGCCCTTGGCAGCACCTGCGCGAGTCGCTGCTGTGGGGTCTCCTCTGTGTGTTTAACATTACATTTGTGCTTCCCTTTCCCTGAAACAGAAAACCAGACTCAAACTGGTTTAAATTTTAAAAGGGAAACTCTTGTTTCACCAGACTAAAAAGGGCAGAAATGAAGGTGACTTTCAGGTAGGTATTAATCCAGCAGCTGAACAATGTCACCAAGGACTCAGTTTCTTAGTTTCCAGCTGTCGACTTTCCCCCAAAATGGCTCCCCTAGGAAGTTTCCAAAGGGCTACCAGAAGCTTCCACTTCTCTTGTTCATATCAAAAAAGTGGAATATTTGTCCCAGCATTCCTAGAGAAAGGCTGACATCTACCCTGACTGGACATGCCACAAGTGATCCAACCACTGTGCGCTGAGGGTAATAGAATGTGTGACTGCCTTAGGAACTGCCTGGGAACCAGAGATAGAACCAGCTTCTTCAGAACATCATGGATATGAGCTGCGGAAGAAGAAAACAGGCCATGGAGGTAGATCTGCTAGACACAGAGCTGGGCCGAGGCCAATGGGACGCCTAAGGCATGACATTTAAGAAGAGCTCCCTCTCAGGGTCATGTGCTGACCTTCCATATCCCAGAGAGTGAGCATCTCCTCTAATTCTGTGCTGTAGGCATGTTACTTGCTTGTCGCTAGTGCAAGCCCTCGCTGCACAACAAATTACCCCAAAACTTGGTGGCTTCAAAAAATAAACATTTTATCTCTCAGTTTCTCTGGGTCAGGAATTTGAGTGGTTTAGCTGAGGGTGCTGGCATGGGGTCTGTTCTGAGATTGCAGGAGATGTCATCCAAGGTTAGGTCTTGACTGAAGGCCTGCCAGGACTTGCGGGGGGTCTGCTTCTGGAATGGCTCCCTCTCCTGGCTGTTGGCAGAAGGCCTCAGTCTGGGCCCCCAGCATGGTCTCCCCATAGGGCTGCTGGGTCTTCCTCGTGGCATAGTGGCTGGCCTCATTCTCAGCAAGTGACTCAAGAGAAAGCAGGCAAAAGCTACATCGCCTTTTATAACATCTTCCTAAAAGTCACACACCATCTTTCTCCTACTTTCCATTGATTAGAAATGAGTCAATACATCTATAGCTAAATGGATGGACCTTGAGACCATACTCTTAAGTGAAATAAATTGGATAATTATGTTTAAATACCTCATTGTTTCTCTGGTGTGAGAAATTGAATGTAGAAATAAGGACTGAGATGTAGAATGGATGTTGGGAAATGGGAAGAAAGTGTTCAAATGGGAAGGGGAACAAGGGAGAAGGGAGGGAGAAAGAAAGGGAGCGACAAGAAAAAAAGTGAAAATAGAAAGAAAAAATGGAAACAAAGCTTTTGTATATAGGGAGGGGAGGGGGCTCGAGGGGGAAAATGGGATAAAATAAAATAAAATTTATTTTAAAAAGAAATAAAAATAATTTACCCTTAAATAAAAGAAATGAATCAATAAATCCAGACCATACTCAAAATGAAGGGAATCAGTGATTGCCTTTTGAAAAGAGTGTCATCTTTAAAAGCATCACATGAGATAATGACAAGATGAGTGGGTCACTAAAGATGCCCTGAATTATGCCTTTCTTACTTTCCATTGTCTAAGGCCAAGATGACACTATGCTTTAATCTTATGTGCCAACTATGTTTGATTGGTACTGACCGAGAAAGAAAGCTATAATTGATTATTAATATCTGCCCTACACCAAACAATGGCCATTGCTTCCTATTCCTTTGATAGCAGAATTTATCTTTGTTTGGGATCCTGCTACAATGTGTTTGGAGAAGGTGGGTCCCTGGTAGTGAATGGTGATTGGACTAAACTATTTATTCCATAGGAAGGCATAATGACTCTCACCAGAGATTGGCTTAGGGATAGAGATAGAGTCTAGCCAAAATAAAGAGAATCCTGGTGAAAGGTTTTAGAAAAGGTATAACTCCCAGATAACATGATACCAGTAAGTATAATACTTCCTTAAAGAGCAATTTTAGGAAAACATAATTTTTGGAGGTCGGGCTGCCACCTTACAAAAAAAAAAAGCCATGAAAATTTCTGGAGATGGAACCACAGCCCAAACAACAAGGGATATGGAGTTAGCCAATCCTGGAATTGCCCTCCTTGGAACTTCTTGCTGGGAGAGATAATAAACGTTTGTAGTAAACATACTGGTTGGGTATCCTGTAACACATGATCTGATGCAGCCTAACTGCTCTGTGAGATAGCCCCACTTGTTCTATGTACCCTCATATACCTTGAAAAAAGCCAGACAGGTTCCTTTTTTTGGTACTGGGGATTGAACTCCGGACCTTTCACTTTCGAGACAGGTGGTGGAACCACTGAGCTAAATCCCTGTCCCTAGATTCCTTTCTTGCATCCTGAAAGAATGTGACTCTATATGACTTACCACATCCTTCTTTGTGACACCATACATACTGCAAAACCTCATCCTGGCTTCCTAGAAAGTAAAAGCCTGTGCTGTCTTCTGTCCTTGGGTTAGATGAGGACACTTCCTGGAGAGCCTCACCAAGGAATCCACCCCCACCTCCAAGACTCAGTAGCAGCCACATCAATCTCGAGCAAAGGGAAGGGCTCCACCCTCAAGGATCTTATCCATGACAGACCCCTAGACCCAGGCAACTTGGCAAGGGAGCCTTTAAGAGTGCTGAGAGGTTGGGTCTGGTGAGGCAGCTCCAGTCTTTCCGTTTCCCTCCTCCTTCTAAGAGCTTCCCTCCCTCTTCATTTTCCTGTGTCCCAATATCCATGTCTCCTTCTTTCTCACTGAGGTTTTTATTCTGGATCTATGAATGTTCAAAACAAAGACTACATTTCCCAGCCTCCTTTACAGCTAGATGTAGCCATGTGAGAATGTTCTGCCTAGTGAGACAGGAAGTGAAATTTTGTGTCAGCTTCCACTCAGGTCCCTAAAGTCAGGTGTGTGCCCTTCCCCAACTCCTTCCTCCACCCTGTAGCTTGAAATTGGCAATTGTATTTGGGGATGGGATGGGCATTTTGGGTCATAAAAATGAGGGCAATCCCTGGAAATGGTGGAAAGAGGAGCCTGGGTTCCTACACTAATCCTGGACCTCCTACCTGTGGTACAAAAGTGAAGCTTCCATCTTGTTGGAGTCACTGATTTTGGGGGTCTACGGCCCGACTCTTTCTCTCACAACTCCTCCCTTTCTTTCTCCTCTCCCCTCTCATAGTGCTCTCTTTCTTCTCTCTCTCCTCCTTCTTACCCCTTTTCCTCCCAATTCTCAAATCCCCTCACCTTCCTCTTCTCCCTTCTCTCCAACCATCTGAACCCTTTCTAAAGTGGTAGGTGACATGAGTGCTTCACCAAGGACACAGGTGGTGCTCCTGTTCTCCAGGGACTGTGAACCTGTCCCTCTCCCAAGGCCCCTGTCCTGCCAGGGATGTGTTCCCACCCAGAGGCGTCCCCTGATGTGGCCAGCTCTGTGCCCTGAAGCTGGTCTGCTCCCTGGGAGGAGGCAGAGAGCCAGGGCACCAACCCCAGGCAGCCTGTCCTGTGGGCTGGTGCCCGGTGCCCAACTCCTGTTTCATGATTCCACAGTGACCACAGTGTTGCCTGGACCTGGATGCCTGCCTGGGCTGGAGACCATCTGGCTGTGCCCTCTGGCTTCCCCAGAAGAGGATGCTCTTAGATGTCAGCCAAAGCCAGCCTGGGTTGGGAGCCGACCACTTCTGACTTTTACTCTCAGGCCTCAAGTCCAGACTTGGCCTGGGTGGGTCAAGCTGGCAAGAGAAGGCGAAAGGGGGCTCTCTCTCTGGGGGGCCTCATGAAAACCACTGTGCAGGCCCCTGAGACTTCCCCTCCAGCCCTGGCCTCCCAGCCCCTGTGCCAGCTTTCTGTCCCCACCCAGCCCTCACAGGTGACAGATGATGCCTTGAAGACAAGTCCTGGGCTGGGTCCCGGGCGCCCATGGCAGCTGTGACAGGGCTCCCTTTCAGGCTCTGGACCTTGGCTGGGGCAGCCCGGGCTCTTCACCTGGCTCAATAGGGCTTAGCAGGGCTGGGAGGCTGAGGAGGCCACATTGGGAGCATTAGCAGCCCCCTGGGATGAGGCCTGGCTGTGAGGAGTGATGATGAGGCCCTGGGGTGGTAGGAGAGCCCAGAGCAGCCACACCCGGCCTTGTTCCCAGCCAGCAACATGAGTGCAGGACCTCTGTGGGCTCCAGTCACCAGGAGCAGATGAAGGGCACCTGTTGGCCTTCAGGTTTCCCCAGAGAAACTCAGGACGCTTCGATGGCCTCTCCCTGCACCACCCCTTGGTTCTAGTCTTTGACAAGAGCCAGGCTGGGAATGGCCTACCACGCTGTTCCCCCATCATCCACCACCTGTGCCATGTCGTGATGTGTGACGTCACTTCAGAATTCTCCAAACGCTTTCCATCTGGTATCAACCCTGTCCACGAAGCTGCTTCTGGACCATCCCCCACCCTCACCCTGCCAGCCACGGCTGGATCAAGTGTCCACCCTGGAGGCCAAGCCCAGGGTGGGCCTGGGAAGGACAAATTCAAAGGCAGCTCTTTTCAAAGAACAAACTCAAAATGGAGTGCTACTGTGGGGACACAGAAGCACTTCTGGGCTGAAGTTTGGGAGCCATGACCAGAGGCTCAATGAGAGGCCCACAGAGCCCAGGCTGGGCCAAGAATGTGGGAAAGGCATCAAGGAGAAGCCAGCTTCTCTCTCTCTCTTTTTCTCCCCCCCCCCCCCCCCCCTCTCTCTGTCTCTCTCTCTCTCCACACACTGGCCTCTATGCGCTGTGACTTCCAAGCCTTTGCATTTTGCTCCCCAGGGAATTTTGCTGCCCACCTGGTGAATTCCTTTCAATCTTCGGAGGGTGGCTCGAATGTCACCTGCTCAGTGAAACAGCCCCCACGCTGGTCCTGCGCCCCTCGTCTCTCCTCACCAGCAGGCTCATTAATGCCCTCTGTGAAGCTCCAGCAGTGCGGTGCCCGCTGAGTGCCCACTGCTGCGTTAGCAGATGGCCTCACACCCTACCTGTCCATCAAGCCCATGGCCAGGGGGGCCTCAAGGGCAGCCCAGGCGGCCTGGCAGAGCTCGGGCACAATTTGTCCTCTGCACACATGTGGTCCTCAAGGCCTGCTCTGGGGGGTTTACAGACAGGCACAAGGACACCAAGCCCACTCTGATGACCTGTTTGCCTATGCCGAGCACTGTGTTGGGGCTCAAACAAATAGATATTGAGGAAATGCATTTAAATAGGCCTTTGCCTCAGGCTCCCACAATCCCCAACCTACAAGGGCCTCCCTCCCCTCTCTCTTCAAGGTCCTGGAGTTATTTGAAGGTTCAAGGTGGGGGAATGAGGGTGCAAAAAAAATAAGAAATTTGTACCAAAAAAAAAAAAAAGAAAGAAATTAGTGGGCATGGTGGTGCAGACTATAATCCCAGGACTCAGGAGGCTGAGGCAGGAGGATCACTGTGAGTTCCAGGCCAGCCTGAGCTATATACTGAGACCCTGTCTCAAAAAATGCAACAAAAATAAAGAAAAGAAAAGAAAGAAAGCAGTCTGACCTTATTGAAACAAACAAATGAAACCAAAACAAGGACCTAGGTGGTTCCACACTCTAGAAGCCAATGAAGAACAGAAAGGCTGGGGACCAAGAGCCAGGGAGCCCCTCCACCATGTGATAGCAGGCAAGGCACTTAACCAGTCGGAGCTGAAATGACTTCCTTGGTCCCATGATCTATGGCAATAATATTCAGTGTTACTGTGAGAAACAGATGAGAACTGGGGCATAACTTGGAGGAAGAGCGCTTGCCTAGCATCCATAAGGCCCTGGGTTCAATCCCCAGAACCCCACAAAAAAGAATCAAAAAAATGAGGTGACAGGTGATAATGCGCTTGGCAAGAAAATGCAGCCAAGTGGACAGAGTCTCACTCAGCCCCATCTCTTACTTCTCTCATTTCCAGGCCTAGAATGTTGGTGTCAAAGACAAAGGCCTTGAGGAACTGCATGAAATCATCCACCGTGAGCCCATGAGTGTCCTGGAGATGACACAAAGGTAGAGAAACAGTTCCATATTAGGGATTCATTGAATGCTTGTTGACATGATGGTGTTTTAGAAAGGTTTCTAATCCCAAATGTTTAAATTTTCCAATGCGTTGAAGGAGGCCCTTTTTTAACCAGTGTGTTTCAGCTAACTGGAACTTGAGCCCATGGACATTCTGGACAGCCACAGAGAATCCTCTCTGGGAAAACCAGGGCCAACTCACAACAAGCGTGACTTCACCCTACACTCCCCAGTGCTGTGTGACGGGGACAAGAAGCCAAGGACAAATATCACACATCTTCCAGGAGAGCCAATTATACTCTGTAGTTGGTTTTTTTTTTAATAGGATGAAAATTACCAAAAAGAATTTCCCTCATGTTAAGACATGCATTTTTTTCTTATTTCAGCATTTCTAAAATCTGAAGGCACTGATGTCATTGTTTAATGTGGCCATTTTCTTGCTTCTCAGAAAAATTAATTAAATGTCATTAAATCCAGGGCACTTCATGTAATTGACAGCATCTTAGAACTGAGGACATTAAACAGCCATTTAAATAGAACTGTAAGTCATTTAAGACATTGTTTTATGCGAACCCTTGGCAGGATGCTTTAAAATCAGAAGGCCAATGCACGTGGACTTTTGAGAAAAAGAACAAGACGTCACAGACTGTCTTGCTTGAGGTGGGGCCACTGCATGCGAGCTGAGCCCAGGGCCCTCCCCTCTCCCTTGCCCTTGGCCAGGCTGCAGAGGTGAAGTTTGAGACCAGCTGCCCAGAGGGAAGATGCCTAGGACTAAAGTGAAAGGCTGGCACAGTGGGGCAGCCTCCTGGCTGCAGGGTGGCACACGGGTGTCCACAATACCAGATGGCCAGGCACATCCAAAGGCTACCAGGCTGTGGGGGCAAGTAGAGTCCCAGAAGCATCTTCAGTGCCCCACTACCCTCTCATCACCCCCATTGCCTTCTGGGTGGGTCTTGGGGGAGGACAGAACTTCAGAGGCCACACAGGTTTTCAGCCAAGATTGAGTCCCAGTTGTCAAGGAGCTACCTCACCCAACCAGGCCCATTGCAGACCTTTGTGGGGGGAGGGGAAGGGAGGGAGTGGGCTCCTACTGGGATAATGCAGACCAGTTAAGCCTGAGGGCCACAGCCCCTGTCTTTGGAGAAGGATACATCCATGCTGGCCTAAGCTCTCCTGCTATCTTTAGGGATAAAGAACATGGCTGCCATGGCCCCAGGGATGAGGGTCTAGCCAAGGCTGGCTCTCTGCACCCACCAGCTCTGACAATGAACCCCATAACAACCACCTAACCCCTGAACCTCCTTGCACCATCTTCCTGAGCCTGGGCCTGCTTCTGCCGGCCCCACCCACCCCCTGCTCCAGGACCTGGGAATTTCTAGAACACACACCATAATTTCTTTCTGTATGGAGTGGTTTCCAACTTGGGACCCTTTCTCTGACACCCTTCCACCCAGAACGCTCAGCTTCTGTATCTGCCTGGGCCCCAGTGAAAGAAGACCCCAATGGACACACACCCAAACTCAGCCACCTCTGGGCTGTTCCCTAGCTGATAATTCTGTCCCTCTTCCTTCTGCTATTAGTTATTGCACCTTACAAAGTGTCCCTCAGTTATGTACTTAGACTCCCTTTGGGCCAAGAACTGAGCTTTCTGGTTGTTTTCTAAAACTCTTCGTGGCCCCAGCACCCCACACACCATCCGCAAGAGGCCGCAGGCCACCAATCCCTTCTCCCACCAAGGTAGACCTGCGAAAGGAAGATGAAAAAACCTCTCTGTGCACAGGGTTATGAAATGACAGGGATGACGTGAGGGGCTTTCGAAACCCTGGGTAGGCGTGTGCCCACGTGGATTCCAGCCTCTTGCTATTCTTGGCCATCAGAGGCTCAGGTTTTGACTCAGGACAGCATCGGGACCGGTCAGCCGGGGACAGAGCAGCTGGGCCAGCGCAGGCCTCTGTTGCCCCCTCGTGGCAGCTGGTGCTGCGCGGCTGCGAGGACTTCCAGCGTCCCAGCTCTTGCCCTGCGGAAACTGCTGCACTGGCGGCAGACAGGATTTGCAACTCACAGCGCGGCCTCTCAACCGGGCATTTGGTTCGGTGTTTTGCAATTCACAGTTTTGCAGTTTGATCTTCAGCAACCTCCTTTATCTTTCTGAGCCTCCTTTTTCTTCATCTGTAAAATAGGGATAACATGGATCCTACTTCCTATGGGTTTTATGGATTAAAGGAGATAACACATAAAAAGCATCGAACAATAGTAAAGACCCACGTACAGGAAAGGCTCAAGGCAGTAGCCACTACACAACAAAAAAGAGAAACATGGTGACCCTCTTGTTCCCCGTGCCTCCTTTCTCTGCCCCTGGAATTACCTGATGGGAGCAGGATTTCTGGGAGGGCAGAAAGGGGGTCTCTGTCCACCATTCTGTCCCAGAACCTGAGGGCTGCTCCCTAGTATCTGCTGAACGAGTGAAGGTAACATAAGTGGGTTTGATTTTCTTCTCTATACTTTCCTGTATATTCCAAGACTTCTGCAATAAGCATATTTTCTTCTATAACCACAACATTTAAAATTTCATTTTGTTTTGTTTTTTGAGACAGGGTCTCGCTATGTAGGCCAGGCTGGCCTTGAACTCTCAGCAATCCTCCTGCCTCAGCCTCCTGAGTGCTGGAGTTACAGGCATATGCCACCATGCCTGGCAATTTTTTAAAAAAATTTTAATGAACAAAAGTGTAAACAAGAGGTGTAGAACTTATCCTTTCCTGAATGAACTCCATTTCCCGTCTCCAAGTGCTGGTGACAATGAGTGACAAGAGCTGACTTTCTCTGAGTCCCT
The DNA here is from genome assembly GCF_000247695.1 of Heterocephalus glaber. Next base: position 17,451,416 of record NW_004624749.1, read on the forward strand.
TTCTCCATGAGTCACTCTCCCCACCCCAGGCCTGGCTGAGACAATGACTCTCACCCTAGGAATGACCATGAGGCTCATGCTGGCCTTGGTATCTGCAAGAGCAAAGCCAGGTAACAAGAGAGATGCCTGTGCCTGGCCCAGGTAGCGGAATAGAACCACCACACTCCTGTCACCTTCTCCAGGATGTCAGGCCAGGTCCAGCGGTTGGCACTCTGGGTGGTCCAGAAGCCCACACCTTGGCTGACTTGGGAAGGTGGCGGGTGGGGTGTCTGGAGGAAGGAGTTGGCACCTGTCACTCATTGCCACCAGCCCTGGAGAAAGAGAATGATGCCCATTCAGGGAAGGATACACATTTCATGCCACCTCCCACTCTCAGTCACACTTTTCCTCATTAAAAAATTTTAAATTGTGGCTATAAAAGTACACATGTTTATTGTAGCAATTTTAGAATATACAGGAAAGTATAGAGAAGCAAGTCAGTAGTACGCTCACTTGTTCTGCAGGTACCAGACAGCAACCCCTAGATCCTGGACACAGAATGGTGGACAGAGACCCCATCTGGGCACCTCCAGAAGCCATATTCAGGGAGGGACCCAAGACAACCACTTTCAGTAGTTTGTGTGCTTCTGTCAAGTTTTTTTTTCTAAATATATTTAAATCTATACCTAGTTATTTAATGTATTTATTTATTTGGTTATTTATTTTTGAGACAGGGTTTCACTATATAGTTCAAGCTGACCTCTAACTAGCAGCTATTCTCCTGCCTCAGCCTTCCAAGTGCTGGGATAACAGCCATGCACCACCATGCCTGGCTAAACCTAGTTATTTTAAACACTGAGATCATATTGTCTGTGTTTCTACATGGCTGTTTATCAAAAATTTCTATTAAATGTGTATTGTATTGGATATTCTAACACATAAGTGTAATATAATCCATTTAACTAATCTCATACTGTCAGTGACTAGCTCATTTCTAATGTTTCTGTAATTCTACTTAACATTATGTCTGGTATTATTTTTTATTACTTTTCTGGCCAGCTCAGATCATTTCGCCAGGATATTTTTCTAGAAAATGAATTATTAGCTGGGTGGAGTGATGCACACCTATAATCCCAGGTACTCAGAAGGCTCAGGCAGGACAATTGCAAATTCAAGACCAATCTGGACAATTTAGCAAGATCTTCTCTCAAAATAAAATAACATGGGACTGGGGATGTAGTTCAGCACCAGAGTACTTGCCTAGCATGCATGGGGCCATGAGTTCAATCCTTACTACTGAAAGAAAACAAAACTTAAAAGATGGAAAATCCAAGAAATGAGAACAGGAAATCAGACATCCAAATCAGTCCTTTATGCATTCCAGGGAAATCAGGGGGGGAAAGGAAGGAACTAATAAAGGAACAATTTTTTTAAATGACTCAGAACTGAAAGCTGCCCGTTTCCAGATTGAAAAGGTTTGCATGTGTCTAGAAAACTGGGTTAAAGTGGACCAAAGCACACCATGTGAGATCTCAGAGCACTGGAGAATGAAGGAAGACTTTTGACAGCTTCAGAGACGAAAAATAGAACATGTAAAAAAATGATCCAAATCAGAAGGGCTGTTGACTGCTCCAAGCAATTCTAAAAGCAAGAAGACAATGAAGGAATTTGGCAAAGAAGATTATTTCCAATCTAGACTTATAAACCCAGCTGACTCTCAGTCAGGTCTGGAGAACAAAAAGAAATTTTCAGACATGAATGGCTTCAAAACATTTGCCTAGCATGCACCTTTCCTCTAGAAACCACTGAAGGGTGTGCTCTTCCAAAAGAAGAGATCAAGGCCAGAAAGAGGCGGCTGGGGATTCTGGAAACAGGAGCTCAGAGCCAGGAGAGGGTCAGCCTGGGAGTAGCAACCCAGGCAGGCGATCAAGGGAGCACCCAGGAAGGTAGCTGGGCACTTGCTGTGGAGGACAGTCGGTCAGTGCCACCACCATGACCACTGCCTTAGAAACCTCTTCTACCCAAAGACACAATAGACCCTGGGGTGTGGGGAGGGTATGGTCCAGGTCCAGGTTCAACAAAGAACCACCAACCCGCCTCAGAGGGATACAAGGGCAAAATCCAACATCACCTTCTCATCAGCCATGGTTTATTGAGTACCTGTAATGGGACAGGAACTGTACCAGTTGTTTTACACACGTACACACCAGAAGTGTGATAGCTGTCAACTCCCTCAATTGCCAGATAACTCCCCACAAATGCTCAGCCACAAGTCTGCATTCTCAGGGATCATTCTCTGGCATGTAGGAAAATGGGCCTGCATCAGTCAAGGTTCATGGCTAAAGACAACAGAATCCACTCTAGTTAATGAAAGAATGGATGCATTAAGAGATACTAGAATGCAGGGCCGGGGATTTAGCTCAGTGGTTCCACCGCCTGCCTTGCAAGTGCAAGGACCTGAGTTCAATCCCCCGTACCAAAAAAAAAAAATCAACCAAGAAATACTAGAATGCAAGCCTGGTATGGTGGCACATGCCTGAAATCTCAGCAATCAGGAGGCTGAGGCAGGAAGATCACAAGTTCAAGGTCAGTGGAGACAACTTAGCAAAACTCTACCTCAAAATGAAAAAGAAAAACCTCTGTGGTGTAGCCCGGTGTTCTCTGGGTTCAATCTCAGTAAAACACACATATACATGTACACATGCATGCACATGCTTGCTTTGGAAGGTAACATTTGGGATTTTTACAGACCTGGTCTTCCGACCCCAGAGTTTGAGCAGCCCTGTGCTACAAGGAATGTCCACACATCTACTGCTGAACCCTTAGGCTTGATCTTTCTGGTCCTGCCTGAGGTTATATGTGCCAGCCCTGCCTCTGAAGCCATGAGCTATCCAAGGCCTTCCCAAGGTCCACTTACGCCAGCCAGAGGCAGTTCTGAAATCTGTCACTAACAGGATTTTAGTTAATGCAATCATTATAGCCCTCTGTGGATATGAAGAACCCTAAACGACTTGCCCATGACCTTGAAACCAGTAACTAGCAGCAGGAAAGATTGTAACCAAATTCGTCGTCCTGCATCCTCATCTCTGCCTTTCCCTGGTGCTTTGTTAAAACTTCAGAACAACAGGAATGAGCACTTTGCAGGTGTTGGTGAGGGACAGGGAAACAGGAGTTCTGAATACTGTTGGTGGAAATGCAAACTGGTAAACTTGAAACATGTTTGAGAAAGAATATTCTCCAAAGAAACAGAACTAATAGGAGATAGATAGATAGATAGATAGATAGATAGATAGATAGATAGATAGATAGATTGAATACAGGAACTGGCCCACACGATTATGATTGTGTTGGCCCAGATGTCCACGTCAGCCTCCATAAAGACTTTCTGAATAGGGGAATGTCTAAATGGAAAGGGAATGAATTAAGCAACTGTAAAGTAAGTGCCAGTGATGGGGCTAAATGTCACTGACCCTCAGATGCCCCCTGCAGGTTGGCTATGTTCAATCTCGAGAAGCCCAGATTCCTCTCACTCCCCTCAGAAGCCACAGAGCCTCTGAGATACAGGGATTCTCAGGAGGGCCCTGTGTCATCTGCCTCCTTCTGACTGCACGCCCCAGGATAGGTCCAGCCAGTGCCAAAGAGCAGGTGGCCAGTGCAGGGGGACAAGCCAACAGCTGCCATCAAGGAGAACATCAAGGCCAAGGTGGGGGTTTCCAACCTGCAGATGGGGAAACCCTGGGGAATTCCATTCCAGATGTCCTTCGATCCCAATCTCTGACACTAACCTGGACTCTTTGGTTTCTAGGCACTCCCTCATGTCCCCATTCATCACTCCTCACAAAGGACCTAACAAGGAAGGCTGAGGACCCGAGAACCCAGCCATAAGCTCCGTAGGCCACTGGTTCTGAGCTGAGCTTCTCATGGAGGCACCCACAGCCGGGAGGAAGGAGCAAGTGCTGAAGGAGTGCTGTCCTGAGGGCACACAGGTGGGTGGTGGTCTCTGTGAACACACAGGTCAGGGTGGACAACTAGTAGGACAACTGCTAGTGGACAACTGCTCGTCTGATTACAGCAGGTGGAGAGGATATAAAAATGAGTAGAGAGGGCTGGTGATTTAGCTCAGTGGTTCTGCCACTTGCCTCGCAAGCACAAGGACCTGAGTTCGATCCCTGGTACCAAAAAAAAAAAAATGAGTAGAGAATAAAAAGTGGGACTTCTCTAGAGAAACTGTCTTTAAAGGATGCTCAACAGATCCAAGTAAAAGCTAATGGCTGAGACTGAACAACGTTCAGGAACTGAGCAGCACATGTGTTGGGGCCACGCTAAGGTTCCACATACTCAGCTGTCCCCAGGCACTGCTGAATGCTAGCAGCCCCTTCTCATAGAAGCAGTGCTGAGTTGGAACATTTTAGTTCTCTCTGGCAAATGGCAGTCCAATGTCTGAAAGAGAGAAGAATATATTTTCTAACTCTGGTAGGGCTTCTAATAGGCACTGTGGGGAAGTTTGAAATCAAGCTTTAAATCTTCAGGTAGACTATCTCTCATGCACACTGGCCCAGATCCTATTTGCCTGGCAGCTTCTTCCTGGCACAGGCAAGGGTTGGCATGATCCATACTGAACTGCAGAGGTTCACACTGAAGAAGACAGATGTTATCTTACATGCACTGTCAGCAGCATGGGACAACTCCTCAGCCTTGCTTGAAGAAATACATTGATTTGGAAATTATATGACAACTCCTATCTTGCATGGCTTCACATGAAAAGCGTTCACACACTTTTCTCAGGTGGTTTTCTTCTGCCTGAATCTATACTTTCTAACCCAACATCCCCGTTTATTTGAGAGTGACTTGTAAAACTTCATTTTTTTGGTCAGTGAGTCACTTTTATTATATTTTCCTGCATTATAACAGCAGAACAGGGTCTTTAAAATGCTTCTTCTGCCCCCTGTGCAAGTGGGAGTGGGTGCTGGCACATATCACCCTGAGACACTTGTTCATGAGGAAGGACCGAGCATCCCTGCCAGCTCTGTGGCCTTGGCCCCTGTCTTCTCCCTTCTCCCAAATGATCACCACCACCCTGGGCTCCTGGGCTGGGTTTGCACCACATCCCTAGCTCCTCTCCTGAAATTCAGCCCCAACTCACCTGGCTTCCCAGAGCCAACTGGAAGATGCTTCCCAAATGATGTGGGGGGGTTTTTTGTGGTGTTTTTGCAATAGTCTGGCCACCTAGTTCAGGCTGACCTTGAACTCACTATGTAGCCCAGGCTGGCTGGATGTTACTGGCTCAGCCTCTGAGTGCTTGGATTACAGGGGAACACCACCACACTCAGACATTCTTCTTGCCTGTTGTCTACACAGCTCCAGATGCTTCTTGTTCCACATGTGCACAGCATACAGGTGGTATTGAACAGCTGTGACAGCTCCTTAGGGCCAATGTCCTTAAAGTACTTCTTTCAGCTTTGCCAGGGAATGGGGTAGAAGGCCCGGTGGGGCAGGGCGGTGACACCATAGCAGCTGTGGCTCTGGGCCAGGCTGCAGATGGAGCACCACTTCTTGAAGATGCACATGAGCAGCTGGGGGTCCTGGTGGCCCCAGACCTAGCCGTGGTAGTGGGCCACAAAGTCTCACATGCACAGCACAGTGCCAGGAACTTGTGCTGCCACTCAAAGGCCAGGGAGGGACCACTGAGGAGGTAGAGTGACTGGGTGCTCAGTGCATTGCTGAGGTTCTCCAGGCTGCAGAGGGCGATGAAATCCGTGTCCAGGTATATGTCCCCGAGCTTCCTCAGCAGGGCCATGCAGGTAGCAGGTAGGCCTCCCAACACTGCTGCAGCTGTGTGCCAGGTGGCTAATAGGGTCCTCCAGAATAGCATATCCAGGTCCAGTGGCAGCATCTGGACATTCAGGAAACAGCCCAGGAGAGAGATACCCAGGTGTTGGCACAACAGGGCACTGCCACTGGGCAGCCCCTTCATCAGCACGACCACCTAGGCCTCGGGGTACACCCTGGCAGCCAACTCCACTGAACATGTGGACAGGAAGTTGAGGTAGGTCTGGTCGGATGTTGTTGCCCAAAAGTGAGGTGCTATTGGGTGAGCTGGGGGCACTGGCGTGGGGCAGGGGATGTCCAAGGGCAGGATATAGCATTGGCTTTAGGCCTTGAGCCAGTAGATCATGATAGAGAAAATCGTGAACTTGAAGCCAATGAGGAAGAAGGTGCAGACCCAGTGCCTGGAGGTGCCTGGGAATGGCCGCAGCAGGCGCCCTGGGGGCCTGGACATGGTCTCCCCAGAGCACAGAACTGGCGGGTCTGGGTTGCACAGATAAGGAAACTGAGGCACAGCAAGGTTCTGCAGCTCCCACAGAGTCCCACGGCCCATAATCAGCAGGGTTGGGGGTCTAGGTCGGTGCAGTCCTGTGCTTCCACTGCCTGAGCAGCCTGGGAAGCCCTTGGACCTTTGGGAGAACATCCTGATTCATTGGGCGACCTTCTCCATCATAGGAGCATAGCCCTTCCATGCCCTCTCAGTGCCTCCAAGATCCAGATGTGGATTGGGTCACAGCTGTCACTCTGGAGCAAGTGTTCCAGGTCTCCTTGGGCTGGGATAGCAACCTCTGTTCAGCTCGGGCACAGCTCAGCCCTGCTCTTCCAGGCCTAAGAATTTATTTAATTGAGCAGTGACTTTGAAGAATTCATTTAAAAAAAAAATTCATTTGCGTCTAACATTGCAGGCTGTTAATAGACATGGCCTGAAAAGAAGGTTCTCAGAGCTTTGAGCTGCTCATGTGTGCCAAGAACCACTCAATACAGGACAGGCAATATGTCATCATTGTGTTTGACCACTGCAAAGGTAAGGTCTCCAATGAATAGAAGGGAAGCTGTCAACCTAGACCAGGAATTCAGGCATTAAATAAAAGAGTGACTGAAGAGAGGGTTCAGAATTGTGAGGCAGAGAAGCCCAGTAATTATTACATGAAGCTCATTCACTTAGCCATAAGGTCACATACTTAGCATGTTCGTGGTAAGAACATTCAAAATATCTCCTAGCAACTCTCAAGTATGTACCACATTGTTACTAACTAAAGTCACCATGCTGTGCTGTGGGTCCTCAGAACTTATTCTCTGACCAGCAGTTTCTGGTCCATGTGAAGACTTACTTCTGGAAGTTTCTTGAAGGTGACATGAGGAAGTAACTAGAAAATAGAATTGTTTGCTCTTTCTTTCTGCTGAGACAGAATCTCTCCCTGGTGACTGGCCATCAGCTGTAGTTCCCTGGCCTTGAACATTTGGAAATCCACTGCTGGGCCGCCAGGTTTCAACTCATGCCCACCACCATCATCCTAAGTAGGGCTGGACTCTTTTTCCCAGGAACCCCTTCCCTGCAGACCCTAGTTAGTGGGGGCTGTCACCTGGGCTTTGAAAGGCAGCCATGAAGGAAGCCTGAGCCATTATTCTCAGTGCATGGGTGTGTGAAGAGTCACAGACTCTCCCTGTCATCATCCTTTCCCTCAGCTGGGTTCCTCAGAGGTAGTATGGCTTCTGTATCCAGGCTTATCCTGACCAATGCTGCTCTCCATGGGATCTGAGATCCTCTCAGCCTCACCTGTGCCCTACATCTCTCCATCCCCATCCCCTGCTCACAGTGGACCCTGCAGGAAACTTCATTCCCTGGCCTCCTGAAGGTGTCTTTGAAGCCTTGTACTTGCAGTGGATACCACTAGCAGCTTAGATCCAACACATATGACATGGGCCGGGGATTTAGCTCAGTGGTGCCGCCACCTGCCTCATAAGCACAAGGTCCTGAGTTCGATCTCTGGAACAAAAAAAAAACACATATGACATGATCCAGCATAGGACACATGATTCTGAAGAGTTGCTCGGTCCTGTTTTTCCACCCCTGCTCAGTCGGGCCTGCTTCCCAAGTTGTGCAAAACCCAAAACTCATCCACTATGACTGTTAAGCACCAGCAGGGTGAGGAACTGTCAGGCACCTGGGAGCTCCCCTCTTTCTTTTCTTTATCTCCTACCAGTCTCCATGGACCCATGGTCCCACCAGGACCCATACAGAATGTTTTTCCATTCCCCTAACCACTCTTAGAAGGAAAAGTTACACTTCCTGTTTTTTTCCATTCATTTCCTCCCACTACCCTACAGTTTGTCCTCAAACTGGATATTATTGATTCTGAAAGATCATATATATATTTGGGGGGGTGGGAACTGGGGATCGAACTCAAGACCTTGCACTTTCGAGGCAGGTACCAGAACCACTGAGCTAAATCCCTGGTCCAAGATCATATATTAAGGTAGGACATGTAGTCAATTGCTACATAACAAATTACCACAAAACTTAGCTGCTTAAAACAAAAAATTTAAACCAGGTATGGTGGCACACTCTTATAATCCCAACACTTGGGAGACTGAGGCAGGAGGATCATAGTGAGGTCAAGGCCAACCTGGGCTACATATTGAGACAAAAAAAAAAAAAAAAGAAGAGAGAGGGGAGGGAGGAGAAAGAAAGAGAAGAATGATCTAACATATTGTTTTTCCTCTTCCTTTGTATAATTCGTATGTGGCCTATGATTTCCTATAGATTGTGATTAAATGGACTGACCTAAGTTCTTAGTATGTGCTTAATGTCACATTTCTCCCTAAGTAATATGAAACCTACATAATATTCCAAAACATTTCTATACTTTCTTTTTTTTTTTCTGGTATCAGGGATCAAACTCAGAACCTTGCACTTGTGAGGCAGCTATGGCGCCACTGAGCTAAATCCCCTGCCCCTTTTTTAGACTTTCTTATTTGCAAATTCATTTAAAATTATCTTGGTTTAAAAAATGAATGAATGAATAAATAAATAATAGATAAATAAAATTATATTGGATCAATGTGAAAAAAAATCCTGATGTCCAAGCCATAGCACATCTCTAGGGATGGGATCTGGGGTGCAGTGGACCTGCCAGCTCCTCTGGATGACAGCAGTGTGTGGCCAAATATAGAACCGTCGCTGTCACTTGAGTAGCCTCTCACTTAGAGGGTCTTTCCAGAAAACTAAACAACACTGTAGGCACCTAGTGGCTGATTGGAATTTTTCCTTTGGTGTATATGCCCTTGAAGAGATCTGACAGGCCCAAGAGGAGAGGTATTTAATTCTCTGTTAATCATACTTGGGATCTGGTTTCTTGGGGATTAATTAAAGAAGGAATAATTAAAGAAAGTTAGAAAAAAATTTTCATACCCAGAACTGAACTTTTTATAGAACTCTTTGCCTTACTCAGGATTTCTCATCATGGTATTGTTTCTGTGGGAAAATTGATCCAATTTTTATCTGTTTCACTTACACCACCTTTTCCTAGAATATAACCTGCTATAAGTTTGAACAATACCTAATTTTTTTTTCCTTGTGAACATGCATGTGGGGTGTGAGAAAAGATATCATTCTCCAAGATAGGGCAGAGCCCAGTGCCAGGAACCACGCAGGTCACTCTGGGAAAAATGCCCCTGAAGCCCGTGAGAGTGCGACTGGGCTTGATGCTTAAGGCAGTCAGTGGGGCTTCTCTGCTCCTCAGCTTGGCATCTTTCCCCACATCCACACCACTTCAGTGAGCTGCTGTGCAATGTGACCAGGGGCCCAGCTTCTGGGGAGTTTCCTGGCATGCAAGACAGAGCTGAAATGGAGGAGGTTCTGGAAAACCAAGACAGACTGTGAACCGCACCTCCATCTTTATGAAAATCATGTAGAGGTAGAATCAGTAGAGTCGGCCTACTAAGATGCTATGTGGCTCCACTAACATAAATGGGTAGCTACAGAACTGCTCTGGGCCATGAGGCTCTTTGATGCCCAGCACCTACAGCCCAGGAAATGGAGCAGGTTCCCCCATGTTGGTTTCCATCTGCAATCTCCAAATATTCTAGCATCTCTCATGGAGAAGGGGATGGGTTGTTGTCTGTCACTAGGCCAGTGATTTGACACCCTGGATGCTCATGGGAGTCACTTGGCAGGGGAAGAGAGACTTACATCCTATCCTTAGAGATTCTGATGTCAAAAATCTGGGGTGGGATCCAGGTTTACACACATACACCCTTCTAGACCTTTCCCTTAGGGTTTCTTCCTAGGTGGGAAATTTCTCTTCTGACTGTGAAAAATTTAAACTTCTCTAATTCATATTCTCTCTCTCTCTCTCATTATCTTGTTCAAAAATGGCTTTCTAAAGAAGTCAGACCTTTTTGATATATCAATTGATAGCAATCAGATTATAAATTATCTTTATGAGAAATTCTAATTTATATAAGTCCAAACCATTCTTCATGTGGAAAAGTATAGCTTATGAGTGTGGATATATAATTTGTCCCAAATTGAATTCCCCTTCTGAAGTAGAATAGAAGAAATAAAACTAGGTAGATTGGAGACCAGATAATCAAGAATTTAAAATTGTACTTTTAAAGAAAAACTGCGGTTTCAGAACACAAGCCCAGTTTATGTACTCTCAAAACAGCAAACCTGGGCAAATCCCTTTCACCTGTAAATCGCCTTTTTCTTCAGCTTCCTTCAGCCCAGAAAGCAGTGGAGACAGCATGTCTAACATAGATCTCCACTTCAAACCCCTGTGGATGGCTCACACTGTAACCTGGCAGACAGTGGGAAGACACATCCGAGATCAACCATATTGATAAGAGCATTTAAATTAAATGTGTGCACTACCCCAACTGCATGATGCCTCATTTCCTTAAGCACCTTGACTGGTACTATAGCTACTTCTAATAAACCTTTCTCATGCCACCACCACCCCTTTTTTTTCTTTTTCGACAACAGGAAAAGCACTTCCGGTACTTTAACTGACTATGAGTCAGTACTTCTATAATTTAAAGGAGTGGTTTAAGTTTCTTATTTCAGCCTCAGGGACCCTCAGACCGAGCCTGTAACACCCTCCCCCCAGCTCTTCCCTGGAGTCTACCCAACAGGAGCCCCAGCTTCTGGAAGTTTCCTTGGGCCTCACCCTCCACTCCTGGTTCTATCCAATCTCCTGGCTTCCATAGCTCCCTTATTTCTGAAGTTTACTTCTTTGAGAAGCAAAATCCACCTCCTCACAGCTGCTGAGGAAGTGGGGGACTCCTCATTGCTCCCAAGGGCTTACCTCACTGGGCACACTCACAGGATTCAGAGATGAACCTTTCAGCAGTCTAGGCCCACCACCCTCTCTCCCCCGAATCTGGGGCTGAGACCCAGGGTCTCTGAGTAGCTGGATACCAATCTAATTCTAGCCAATCACAAATTGCAGGGCCTGAGGCAGCCACATGGCCAAAGATATTTTGAGGCTATGAGGAGCAATGACAAACGTGAAAGACCATGTCTGCAGATGAACCACATCCTTGGCAACCAGGCCAAGGACCGACAGAGTCTATTTTAACCCCAAAGATGCTACTATTCTGTCCTTCAGGAGGCTGGGTTCGAAATCCTGCCCTTGGATTCTATGAATCCTTGCACCAAATCCCTTTAAAGCTAAATCAGCATTTATAGATTTCTGTCAATTGGCAACAAGCAACCCGTGAAAGAGTCTCCAGCGTTCACTGTCCTCATTGCCACCTTCCTGGAAATGAAATCTGGGCTCTTCTTTCGCCACCAAGAACTCTTGGGCTTCTCCTCTGGCTCCTTTCCAACCTTGGAGAGAGCTGGCCCTCACTTCCCTTCAGGAGTGAGAAGGAATATTATAGACAGCTAAATTAGATAGAAGTATAATAGGCAGTCAGACAGGGCTGAGCCCTCAGAAAGTCAGGACAAAAGAGAAAAACACACTACAACTATGGCCAGAGACACATCAGTTGGGGACCAAGATGACGAAAGGACTAGGTCTACATACTTCTTCAAGGGATGAGATAAATGACAACACCTGATCTAATAAACTCTAGATAGACCTCAGTAGCTTCAGTGGGTGACCAAGACCCCCAACTCCATCACCTACCTGAGAAGTTCTTTGTTCTTTCCATGTACTCTTGCTACGTGACTTGTTTCCCTGTTGGATCACTATTACCTAAGCGACTATACTTGTAACCCTATTGGATGATTATAGTTGTAACCCACGTTGTACTTCCCTGTAAAGTGGTGTCCCCAGCTACCCATTTGGGTCCCCTCCTCCCTCTCAGAAGCTATTCTCTCAATAAATATTTTCCTACTCTTAACCTACATTTTTTCTCGAATTCATTCTTCAACTTTAGAAAACACAAATTCAACATATAAGACATCTAACAGTTGGGAGATATAATATTTTCATATTTCATCTCCTGTATCAGAAAGATGGCCTCTTCCCCAACCCGGGCTTCCACCCTACAACTTCCAAACATTGGGGTCCTCACCCATAGCTTTTGTTCCCACAGTGGTGCCTCACCTCCTCAACGCACCTCCCCCATCCACCTCTGCCTAGGAACATTTTAGGACACTTTTGAGTGGAACACTTGAAAACAGAATAAACAGTGGTTTCCTCACATTCCTATCAGCCTTTGTTTTTCAATACTGAAGAGTCTAAACAGGAGAGGTTACCCTCCCCTTGGGGCCACTGCTGCCATTCCCTGGTTCTTGGCCTGACCTTGAGGTGGAGGTGGAAGTGCTGACTAAGACAGCTGGGCCTGCACACCCATTTCAGGTGGCCTGGTACGTGTGCAGGCCTGTCTCCCCTTGTCTCCACTCAGCCCACACTGGCCCTAGGGTGAGAAGCAGTCCAGAGACAAGACAGGGCGCTCGGCTATTGGAAGCAGGGCTACACTGCTGTGCTCCTAACCACTGCACGGCCCTGCCTGTCCCAGCCAAGGGGCCTGGTTTCTCTTCTAGGATGTGGTGTGAGCCCCAGGGGAGGACTAGAACAATGCGAGGCCTTTATCAACAGCTAATCCCATCCTGGCCAGCTCCTGGACTTCCCTTCTCAGAAACGCCAACTCTTATTTTAACACATAGCAAGTTCACCTCTGAGTCAGCCCTAATTGTGTGCAGACAGAGCAGCGACAATCCCTCCTTAACGCCAGGCCAAGCTCTTCCGCGGGAATAAAAAGCAAACACCTTCGAGTCCTCCAGGAATGGGCCTGGCTTCCTTCTACCTTGTAGCTCTTGGTGCCACAAATGAAGGTTCTGGAAGCAAATACTTTAGCCATAAATAATCAGCTCACAGCCTGCACTGACAGCTGAACTCACTGAACCCCAGCAAGAGCAGGGTCTGTTCAAGGTCACAGCAAGGTCGGGACTCCTGGGCCAGACTGCTGCTCTGTCAGGATGCCTCTCAGAGAGAGGAAGATTGTGGAAGGAAACCCCAGGACGTTAGTTGTCATTCAGGTTTGTCAATTTAAATTTCCATCCTATACTTGCTCAAAGTGGGGCACTTGTCCCACCTCAGAGATAAATCAGGGCTCGGGCCAGGCTCAGCAGCAGGAGGGGTTTCAGACACCCCAGGAATTAGTGTTGATTCTGCTCAGAAAAAAAATGATTAAGAAGCTCCATAAACCAAACCTCCATGTGAACCAACTCTTGGCACTTACAAGAGAAAGTGCTAACTACCTGGGTAAATGGCTAATCATAAAGATGTGGCCTGGGGGGACCCTGGCTGCCAGCCTCTTCCAGTCACTCTATTATAGACAGCTAAGTCAGATAGAAATATTATAGGCAGTCAGGCAGGGCGAGCCCCTCAAGGGAGTCAGTGCAGAAGGTGAGACACAGTACAACTGGCTGGAGGCGCAACTGTCAAAGCCTAGGCCTCAAGATAAAGATGGAATGACCAGGCCTATATGCCTCCCTGAGCGATAAGCAATAAATTAAAGATTATACTATAATTGGTATCACATGGACCATAAACTCTAGACATGTGCAGCACCATTAAGCTACATCCCAGTCCCCCAATAAAGTCTAGATAGACATCAGTCACCCAGGTGAGTGAACCCTCCTGATCCATAGCTTCCTAAAAACCTTTGAAAGGTCTTTGTTCTTTCCTTGTGCCCTGGCTACATGACCCGCTTCCCCATTGGATCAATATTACCTAAGCGGCTATACTTATAATCTTGCTGGTTTTCACCCACGTTGTACGCACCTAGTGATTTTGTACCCATCTTGTAATTTTGTTCTATAAAACTTCCAGTGAGGGCCGAGGATTTAGCTCAGTGGTTTCACCGCCTGCTGCGCAAGCCCAAGGACCCAAATTCAATCCCCAGTACCAAAAAAATAAAAATAAAACAAAAACTCAAAAAAAAACAACTTCCTGTGAGAAGTGGGCTTGTTAGGAACCCACTTTGGGGGTTCTCTCCAGTCTCTCAGGAGCTACTTCTCTCAATAAATTTTTCCTGCTCTTAACCTTCATTGTTCCTTAGAATTCATTCTTTGATTTTGGCGAACATGAACTCGGCATATCTGACCTCTAGCAGGTTGGGAGTTATATTACTTCCCCTATATCAACTCCACAGCCCTGGAACTGAGTGAGATGTGGGTCCAGGATGGCCTCCCAGAGGTGCTGATGGTGCTTAGCACCAGTCCCCACCAGGACTCTCTGAGAGGGATTTATACTGAATTTAAAAGGGGTTGGGGGCTGACACCCCCTCTGTACTAACCTCGCATTCAGCACCCTGCAACTCAGCCCAGCACACCCGCACCTTCTCACCCATCAGAACATGGGCTCTGAAGAGGGTTATCACTTCATTAGCTGGGTAGGTAAGAGTGAGAAACCCTTCACAGACACTTCCTCTCCAGATTGGTTTCAGTGTTAAAGACTGGGAACACAGGCTGGCTCATCGTGAGCCTCATCGTTATTATTCCAAGCACTTGGATAGGATTTGCTTCCTCTGGCCCCCTTCAGTGCATCCCTCAAGAGTCAGCATTATGAAAGCAGGAAATGTTAAGTCCTGTGACCCTCGGGACCCTCCCAAGGTTGTCTGTGAAATGCAGGAACATAAGCCAGAAGCTGTGATCAGAATATTCCAGAACTGGAACAGAAGGTTTGGTCCATTAATAAGTGTCCTACAATTCAACTCAAACCTCTCATGAACATTTACTGTGTGTGTTGCTCAATGTTTGCCCAAATACTTCCCTTCCTACTACTTCTGTCTCATGATAAAGGCAGGAGTTAAAGAGAAGTTCCGAAGACCACAGAATTTGAGCCTAGCCCAGAGGGGTTCAAAATATTTGGTAATCAAATATATATCATACTTTGTAATGCCTTTTTTTATTAGTACATGTGTGCGGGACATAATGTTTCCATTCTTTGTGTGGTGTTGGTGCATGTACATGACACATCCTCATTCCTTTCTCCATCCCTGTCCCTCCCCTCTCTCTCCCCTCCCTCCACCTCTTGATCCCCTTCCCATTTGAGAAAGCTCTGTCTCCCTACTTCCTCTTATCTTTTATGTTGCTCTTTATTTATAATTTGGGTGTCTCACATAAGAGAAACCATGTGATATTTAAGCTTGTATGTCTGGTTTATTTCATTTATCATTATAGTCTCAAGGTGCATCCATTTTCCTACAAATGACTCAAGTTTAACCACTGTGCTTGTCTTTAATTTTTGATTTTGAAATAATTTTAAACTTTCAAAGCATTGGAAAACTATAGGCTGAGGGTGTAGCTTAATGGTAAAGTTCTTGCATAGCATATGCCAGGTCCTGAGTTCCATCCCTAGCACCACACACACACACACACACACACACACACACACACACAAAAGTAAAGCAAAGAATTCCTATATACTCTTCACATAGCTTTCTCAAATGTTGACATTTTGTACAACCACAGCATAGTTAGCAAAACCAGACTATGGACACAGATGCATACTATTCACTTATCTCCAGCCCTTATTCAGACTTTATCAGTTGTCCCACTAATGTCCTTCTGTTGCAGGATCCAACCCAGGATCACACATTGTATGGAGCGACCCTCTCTCTTCAGTCTCCTCTGATCCGGGAGCATTTCCTCATTTTTTGTCTTGTAGAGCAGCCAGTTATTTTGTCTGCTGCTCCTCGCTTTGGGTGAGTCTGCTGTTTTTCATGATTAGATTGGGGTTATGTGTTTCAGGCAAGAACATCACAAAAGGGACATCATGTCCTTCTCATCCACTGCAGAAGGAGCAGGAGGCTACTGCATCTGTTTCTGGTGACAGGAACTGTGATCCCTTGGATAAGGTAGCGCCTACCAGATTGAGCAAAGTGGTTGTTTTCCCTTGGTAACTAATAAGTGTCTTGTGAGGAGACTTTGAGATATGTTTTGTTCTTCTTTGTGCTCTCACCCACTAACTTCAGCATTCACAGACGATTCTTGGCTGCAGCAGTTATTACCATGATGTTGGCCAAATGTGGATTTTTCTATTTCTGTCATTCCTTTAATATTTATTCATCAGAATTCTAAGGAAAGAAGAGCCTTCCTCCTTTTTTGTGTGTGAGAGGGTACTGGAGATTGAACTAGGGTCCTTCCCACTGAGCTACATCCACAGCCCACTTTTTATTTTATTTTATTTTATTTTATTTTCTTGAGACAGGCTGTCACTAAGTTGCCTAGGATGGGCTCAAACTTGCAACCCTCCTGCCCTAGCCTCTCAGTGTGCTAGGATTATAGGCATGCACCATCGTGCCTGACTTCCCTCTTTCATTTTCTTATTTATTCAATTATTTATTTATATCAATGTGAAGTAATGGATATTTGTCTTATTCTATGAGTTATAATCCATTATAATTTTTACAAATTTTCTCAGATCTGACCACAGGAGCCTTCAATGTGGCTCCCATGTACTTTTGTAATGTCCTCATCATTTTTTTTTTTTTTGGTACTGGGGATCAAACTCAGAACCTTGCACTTTCGAGACAGGTGGCAGAACCACCAAGCTAAATCCCCAGCCCTGTCCTCATCATTTTTAAGTAATTTTTCTACCACTGCCAAATCTTCCAAACTCATCTTTACCAGCTTTAGACTCAGCCATTCCCAGAAGGGCCTCTGATTCCCTTTATTACAAAATGGTGCTTAGCAATCAAGATGAGGAGAGTATAATGTCCTTATTTTCAGTCCTCTCAAAGGACACACATAAGGCCAGGCATGATGGTGCACATCTGTAATCCCAGCACTCAGAAGGCTGAGGCAGGAGGACTGCTGCAAGTTCAAGGCCAGTCTGGGCTACATAGTGAATTCAAGTCCAGCCTGAACTACATAGTAAGACCCTGTCTCAAAAAAAAAAAAAAAAGGACACAACTAGGAAATATTTACAGCAGTCCCTTGGTATTCTTGGGCAGCTGGTTTCAGGACAACCTGTAGATATCAAAACCTGCAGATGAACAAGTCCCTAGTATAAAAAAGGAATAGTATGAGCATGTAACCCAAGCACACCCTTCCATATGGTTTAAACCATTCCTAGATTACTTACATCTAACACAATGTAAATGCTATATAAATAGTTGATATACTGTATTTTTAGGGAATAATAACAAGGACATAAAAGGTCTGTACATATTCAGTGTAGACACAACCATGGTGGGCCTAACTACATGCACATAAGCGATACATGAGGCAAATTATGCCCAAACGACACATGCTATAGGGGGACAGAGGTTCTGTGAGATGCCAGAGGCCACAACAGGTCACATCACTGCATTGGCATGGATTCAGCATAGTGCTTGGCATGAAGAAAATTCATCTTTATTTATAGAACTTTCTGGAGTTTTTTTCAAACATTTTCAATGCATGGTTGATGGAGCACATAGATGCGGAACTGTAGGTATAGAGGGACGGCTGTGTGCAGTGCGCCTGTACCACCCTCTGTGTCTGCAGATCCATGTACAGAAAGCTCTTTGTTCACACCAACTCCCTGGATTCCAATTCAGCACCACAGACTGCCTTCCTGCCTCCCCCCATTCCTCATTTATCTTACCTTTTTTCAACAGTCAAAAACAAGAGTCCCACTAGCCATGATAAATTTACTGATTTGCTTAATCATGGAATACACTTGAGATAGTTTCCAGATTTCTGATGCTTTTTTAAAGATTTGTGCAATTTTATCCAGGTAAAGAAATAGTCATGAAGGGCTGGGGATATAGCTCAGTGGCACAGCACCTGCCTGGCAAGCTTGAGGCCCTGAGTTTAATTCCCGGTACCAAACAAAACAAAACAAACAAAGAAATAGTCATGAGGCCAAGCATGGTAGCACACACCTGTAATCCTGGCCCTCAGGAAACTGAGGCAGGAGGATTGCCACAAGTTTGAGGCCAGCCTAGGGTATGTAGTGAGACTTTGTTACACACACACATACACAAACACACACACACACACACACAAAAGCTCATGATACGCTGTTGGTTTAAAGGTGAAGCCAAAAATCGCTAAGTAGAGCTCTTGAAGTAAGCAGTTACTTTACCTTTCTGAATTTGACTCTTCTTACCTGCACGATAGAAATAACATGGGGTCGGTCATAAGATTGTAGTAAGAATGAAAGATGCCTGGGGCACAAAGGAAGCCCTAGGGAAACAGTACATATTAGCTGTCTTAGGAAGCACTGCAAAATTCTCTATTGGTGTCTAATTATTGTCATGAAAAGCAGACTCATAATAATATCATTTGATAGAAAGGAATGCAAGAATTTGGAAGCTTGGGTACTTTTTTTTTTTTGAAACAAGGTCTCACTGTGTAGTTTAGGCTGGCCTTGAGCTCATTATGTAGCCTGGGCTGACCTCAAATTTACTGTGATCCTCCTGCCTCAGCCTCCCAAGTGCTAGGATTACAGGAATGTGCCGTGCTGAGCTCGAAAGCTTGGATTCTTGTCATAAAATTTTTCCCTATAATTTTGACTAAAATATAATTTCCCTCCAGTAGGTGGCAGCATGAGTTACCACAGCCTTTGAATTAGGTTCTTGATGGTCACAGCAGGATATGACCTGAACGTGCTGGAGAAAGGAAGTAACTGCAGAATTAACATCCTCATGCAAAATGGGAGAAAAATTCACAACTTTAAAAAAAGAAAAATGCTCCACATCTAACCACACTTGTGAAATACCTGCAGCAAGGTAAGCAATTCTGCCCACAGGTGGCCCTACAAAAGAGCACTGTACCCACCTGAGGTAGGAGAGGCTCGTGTCCCTCAGGCCTTGGGAAGTCAGCTTTGGGGTGGGTGTGGGGCAAGCTGGACAGGACGTATTAGCCAGAGCAAGGCAAGGAGTTGGAGCTGGTTCTCAGGCCTCTGCCCTTCACCTCTACGGTCTTCTTGCGCAGGGTATAGGGAGAAAGACTCAAGAACCCAGCCAGATATGGTGGGAAAGGCCTATAATTCCAACACTGTAGGAGGTTGAGGCAGAAGGATCACAAGTTCAAGCCCAGCCTGATCTAAAAGAGGCTGGAGGAGGCCAGGGATTTAGCTCAGTGGTGCAACTGTCTGCCTCACAAGCGCAAGGTCCTGAGTTCAATCCCAGGTACCAAAAAAAAAGAGGAGGATGGATCGCATGGCAGAATCTGTGTCAATCTAACCACACATAAGACATTCAGACTCAGGAGGTGGAGACGGCTATGGAGTCCCCTCCCCTTTCCATGTCCCAGCACTACCAGTCCTGTTCCCATGAGTGGCAGGAGAGGGCAAGTGACGGCCCGGGCATGGCCTACAGGTGGCACTCTGGAAGTGGGCTGAGTGGGTGCCCAGGTGCTGAGACCGGGTCAAGGGAGAGCACATCATGGTCACCACTTTCCTGCAGGGAAATCCCCAGTTCTGATCCCCATCAGAGAAACGTCTTTCTAATCGGAAACACCATGGTGACAGCACCTCCTGGTCACCTCAAAATGTGTGTTTGGCCACACAGCATCTATTCCTCCTTCCTAATGGTACCCTAGTTTCCTCTGGGGAATTCTCCAGAACCCACTGTGTATCACTCCAGAGATCCAGCTTCCCATTCCCAACCCAAGAGTCTTTTGAGCCTCCTGCTCCTGACTTCCCTCTCAAGATCTCACAACAACCAAAGTCAGGCTTGGGATCAAGGCTCAGCCTGTGAGATGTGTTTTCCTGAGAATTTAGCTTTGGAGCAAGAAACAAAGACAGCAAACAGTGCTGGAAGTTCATTCATTCCAGTTGTCCCATATAGGTGGGAAACAAGGAGCTCTCCCTCCTTCCAGGATCCCTGGGCAGCCTGCGTCCTATTGAAACTCAGCCCTAGGCCTTCCCTTCAACCCAGGCCAGCCTCAGCTATCCAATCACTTTCCTTTTCTTAATCTGGGCTCAATCCACAAGGTATAATGGTTCATGTCTATAATTCTAGCACTCTGGAAGGTTGAGGCAGGAGGATCTTGAGTCCAAGCCCAGCCTGGGTTACTCAGCTCCTAAGGAAGACCCTGTCTCAAAATTTTAGAATTAAAAAAAGGGCTGGTGATGTGGTTCAGTCAGAAGGCCTTGGAGTCAATGCATGGGACCACAAAAAAGAAGGAGGAGGAGGAGGAGAAAAAGAAGAAGTTGTTGTTGTTAACCTAAGTCCAGTGTCGTGTTTTGTTTTGTTTTTTGTTTTTTTGAGGCAGGGTCTTGCTATGTAGCCTTGAACTCACTATGCAGCCCAGGCTGGGCTCAAATCCCCAGCAATCTGAGGCGCTGATTCTTTAGAGAAAGACAGCACTGGGTGGTGGTAGAGAAAGCAAACTGCTGGGTTCAAACCCCAAGTTGCCAAGGCCATGAGACCTTGCATATGTCCCTTAACCTCTCTGGGCCTTAGTCTCTCCATCTGGTAAGCCAACATCAGAGCTGATACGCATGAAGCATTTAGAATCAGAAGCACAGTTACCCCATCACTGTCTTCCCAATGTGTCATGGCATCAGAGGACAAAAGTGAATGAAGCAGCCATTTGAAGTTACGCTTGAAGAGAAGACAGGCCTCCTCTTGTTGACCTGTGAATATACTCTGTGGAAGAAAAGACTTGAAGGCATACTACTTCCTACATAACTCTGAGGAGTACTGCGGACTGGGCAACTGGTGAGTTTTTTCTTTTCTTTTCTTTTCTTTTATCTGTGATAGCAAATTGTGGTGTCAGCTCCAATAAGCAATGCCTGGCTGATTGGTTTAGCACATGGACTTACTGAAGAGGAAAGTCCCACTATCTGGGTGTGGGTGGCACCAACCAATAGGCTTGCAGCCTGGACAGAATAAGAAGGGAAAGAAGAAGAAAGTGTCACTGCTGCTTCTTCAGAGGAGCTCCAGTCTTCGCCATTGCTTTGGGACATTCATCTCTAGCCTTCCAGTGGAGACTCTCCAGCTTCCTGATACGGACTCCGAAGTGAGCTCCAGGCCTTTGACCTTTGACAGGATCCTTTAGATCTCCAGCATGTGGACAGACCCTTTATGTTCTCACACCTGACTCTGAGCATGGCCACTGTAAGCCTACCTTGTAAATCCTATATATGTTATATACTGTATATATAATACTATATAATACTAAGTCTGTTCCTCTAGTGAACTCTGATACATTATCTTATTTATTTGTTTTGTGGTGCTGGGTATTGAACCCAGAACCTTCATACTGAGGTACATCTGCAGCCCTTTTTTTATTTTGAGACAGGGTCTCACTAAGTTACTAAATTGCCTAGACTGGGCTTGAACTTGCAATCCTCCTTCCTCAGCCTCTCAAGATGCTTGGATACCATGCCAACAACAATTCTTTTTATCATTTCTTTTTTTTTCTTTTTCTTTTTTGGTGTCAGGGATCGAACTCAGGACCTTGCACTTTCGAGACAGTCATGGTGCCACTGAGCTAAATCACTGGCCCTACAAAAATTATTTTTAACCTATTATGGTTTATATCTAGATGTCTCCCAAGAGCTGCATGTGCTCAGAAGTGGGCCTTTGGGAGGGTGATTGGACTGTGGGGGGGGGGGGGTTGCTATAGTTGACTTGCTGTTGGGAGGTGAGGCCTGGTTGGAGGTGGGTAACTGGGGTGTGATTAGAAAGGACACATCTCCCTCCCTGGCTCCTTCCTTCACTCTGCTTCTTGACTGCTACACTATGAGCAGCTTTTCCTCCCCTATACCTCTCTGCCATGCCATCTTGCCTTGAATCCAGAGGACTATGGTCTGAAAATGTGAGCCAAAATAAACCTCTTCTCCTTTAAATTGTGGATGTAGGCTAGGTGTGGTGGTGCATGCCTGTAATCCCAAAGCTCAGGAGGAGGAGGATCACAGTGAGTATAAAGCCAGCCTGAGCTACATAGTGAGTAATCTGAACTTCATAGCAAGACCCTGTCTCAAAAAAAGTTGTGGATGTTGGGTATTATGTTCCAGCAATGAGAAAGTGACTAAGACAGATTTTGGTACCAGAGAAGTGAGGTCATTGCTGTCACTACCTGACCATATAGGTTAGAAGCCTTTGGAATTGGTTTGTGGGAGGAGTTTGGAAAGATGTGGAGATACCAGCTATAGAAGCCCAGAGTGCTATAAACTAAGCTAGATGGGAGGTTCTGGTTGCAGCTCAGAACTCCAGAATGCTGATTAAAAAAGAAAAAAAAAAGGCAGACAGTAAAGACTAGGCTCAGGAGGTTTCAGTTAAAATCAAGGACTCAGAGCTGGGGATTTAGCTCAGTGGTTCTGCCACCTGTCTTGCAAACACAAGGTCCCGAGTTTGATCCCCAGTACCAAAAAAAAAAAAAATCAAGGACTCCATTGGTAGTTGGACTGCAGGCCATGTATGTTATTCTCTGGCAGTAAATTTGCCTACATTTTGTTCATGTCCTGAAACTTTGCAGTAGACTGAGATTAAGGATGGCAGACTAATTCATCCAGTGGAGAAAATTTCAAGACACTTCAACGTTCAGGCTGAAGCATGGGTACTGCTTGATGCTTTTAGAAAGATTTATACTGAGAAACAGAAACAAAATGCCCATTTAAAAAGTTTTCCAAAAAAAAAAAACTTTTCCAGGGGCTGGGGATTTAGTGCAGTGGTGCTGCACCTGTCACACAAGCAAACAGTCCTGAGTTAGATCCCTGGTACTGAGAAAAAAGAAAAAAAGTTTTCCATTTCCCCAGAAAGGACAGGCTCACAAAGTTAGTGGTTTTGAAGTGGAGGTTGCTGAAAAGATTAAAAAGAAGCCAAGTACTTAACATGAGAACAATAGGAAAGAAGCCTCAAGGGCATCTTGGGAAACAGAAAGACTCTGCCTTTCACCCTGCAAAAATGAAAGACTTTGATTTAGAAAGAGAGCCACATGGCACTCTGTTCTTTCTGGGAAGAAGAGGGAAATGTTTCCCAGAGTTCAGCCATCCAGGTACTCAGAGGCCTCTGCAGCCATGACCCAAGGAGAACTGGCTACTGCTCAAGTTGGCAACAGAACTTGGTATCATATACATGGTGGTAGTTTTATGGGCATGCCAAATGCAAGATTTATGGGTTCAGGAAGGCTAACATCCAGATTTAAGAAGTAGCCTGGGAGGTCAGGTAGTTTGCCTCTGAGAGGACAATGTATGAGACTGTGAGAGTGAAGCCAAGAGTGCAGTGGAAACCCCAGGAAGTTGAAAACACCAGGAACATGGATCATCTGCTGAGAAAGGCTACAATTAATGAGAAAACCCAGCCAGCATGAGGGCTGTGTTATGGTTTATATCTAGAAGTCCACTACAAGCCTCATAGTCAGGCATTCAGAAAGTGATTAGTTTATGGGGGCAGTATATCTGACTTGCTATTAAGAGGTAAATCTGATTGGAGAAGACAGATCACTGGGGACATGACAGTGGCTCTTCCTTTGCTTTCTGCTTCCTGGCCACCATGACATGAGTGGTTTTTCCTCCACTATGCTCCTCTTCCATGCTGTCCTACCTTGAAACCAGTGTACTATGGCCTAAAAATGTAAGCCATAATAAACCTGTCCTCCTTTAATCTGTCAGGTAATGTGTCCCAGTGATAAGAAAGTAACTAAGATAGACTAGAACTGGCAGTGCCATAGAGGCAGGGCCACCCAAGCTGTTTGGAGTTCATATCTTTGTTCAGGGTGCTGGAAAGGTATCTACAGGATTTAATGTTTGCCCTGCAGGGTTTCAGTCTTGCATTGGTCCCACTCCTTTCTATCTTTCTATTCTTCTCTTTGGGGATGGGAATATTCAACCTGTGCCATTGTGTGTCTGCAGTGTGTGACTTTATTTTATTTTTTGTTTGTTTCTTTTTTGGTACTGGGGATCAAACTCAGGACCTTGCACTTGCCAGGCAGGTGATGGAACCACTGAGCTAAATCCCTAGCCCTTTTATTTTGTTTTTTACAGCTAAGAGTTTGCCTTAAGTCTCAGAGGAGACTTTGGACTTGAACATTTCAGTAGTGCTGGAACTATTAAGATTTAGATGCCAGGTGTGGTAGTACATTCCTGTAATCCAAGCACTCAGGAGCTGAGGTAGAAGGATCACCTCAAGTTTGAAGCCAGCCTGTGCTACATAGTGAGTTCAAGGCTAGTCTGAACTACATAGCAACAGTCTGCCTAAAAAAAAAGACAAATAATAATAATTATAATAATAGAAGAGGAAGAAGAAGGAGGAGGAAGAAGAGGAGAAGGAGGAGGAGGAGGAGAAGAAGAAGAAGGCGACTTGGGCAATGCTTTGCAGTGATCTAAATGCATTTTGCATAAGGAGAGGTACATGAGTCTTTGGGGCCCAAGGGTGGAATGTTATGGTTTACATCTAGATGTCCCCCAAGAGCCTCGTATGCTCAGGTGGGGTTTTTGGAAGGCAACTAGACCATGGAGGGTGCTATAATTGACTTGCTGTTGGGAGACAGAGTCTGGACAGAGCAGACAGGTCACTAGGGGTGTGACCTGGAAGTGAACATCTCCCTCCCTGGCTCTTTCTTTTATTCTCTGCTTTTTGGTTGCCATGACATGATCAGCCTTTTCTCTGCTAGACCCCTCTGCTATCCTGTTCCTGACTTGGAGCCAGCAGACCATGGACTAAACACATGACCCAAAGTAAACCTCTCCTCCTCGGATATTTATCCCAGTGACCAGGAAAGTGATAAGATGTAGGGAACAGGGAAAGGAGACATTACTAGAACCTCTGCAGTAAGTCCTAGTCTCCTTCGAGCCATCACAGCACAAGGCGAATTAATTAATTAGACAGAAAAGATAGAAAAATGAGAGTTAGAAAAGAAGCTGAGCGTTGGACCTGATCAATGCTGCTCTGGGCAGCAAAGACAAAAGACCCCGAGCTTGCCGCACCTTTATTCAGTACTCAGGAGTAACAAATGTAACAGGTGGAAATTTTGTTCCTCCCCAGGATGTCTGCAGCTGATGTAATCCTACCCTAGAGCATCACAGCATCACTGGACCATTGAGGTTTTAGCTGTGACCAGAGGCAAAAACGGAGTTTTGTCTGGACATGCCATAGCTGGCCTGTAGGCAGGAAAACTAGGCCTAATCATAATTTTAATTGTGAAATGATTTTCCCCCAAAATTATGTAGAATTGTTCCCGACAATAAGACACATTCTAGTGTCTTTGCCATCTTAGTAAATGTCACCACCATCCATTTAAGATCAAAATGTTACAAGTCATTTTACTCAGATTTTAAAATAATTTCAAATTTAGAGAAAATTTACATTAGTAAAAGTGTACCTGTTTACTCTTAAACCAGATTCTCCACTGTTAGAATTTCACCACAGTTATGTGGTATATGCCTGATTATACTCCCCTTAATATAAACATATTATCATGTTTCTGAATTATGTAGTGATGACCTAGTACCCCTTCGATATGTTAGTGTGATCTGGTCATGGTGGTGCACGGCTATAATCCCAGCGCTTGGGAGGCTGAGGCAGGAAGATCACTTCGAGTTCCAGGCCAGCCTGGGCTACATAGTGAGATCCTATCTCAACCCTCTCCCTCAGAACAAAAACAAAAAATATTCATGTGTATTTCTTAACAAGAAGGACATTGCCATATGCATCAAGTACAGCCATCAGAATCTGGAAATCACTGCCAGGATATTGTCATCACAGACTCCAGTCACAATACAGACATCGCCCCAATTATGTCCTTTATTGATCCAGATCCAAACCAGGATCATATGTTGTGATTAGTTGTCATGTCTCCTTAGTTCGCCTCTATTGAGCAGTTCTTCAATCTTTCCTTATCTTTTATGATCTTGGCATTTTTGAAGACTATAAATCCACTATATTGTAAAATGTCAGTTTGGCTTTGTCTTGTATTCCCTTTGATTTATACAAATTTGTCAGGAACAGCACAACAGTGGATTTATGATCCTCTCAAAGCACTATATCATGAAGGAGATACCCCATTAGTGGTGACACTAATCTTAGTCATCTGTGTGCCAGGTTTCTCCACTGTCGAGTCACCTAGTAAGGAACGTATTAACTAATATCATATGAGTAAGTATTTTGTGGAGATAAACTTTGTAACTGTGTCTGTATTCATTGGCATTTTATTGTAAGATTGCACTTTTCCTTTTTCCTCATTTATTCATTATCTAAGTGAATGTATGGATTCTAATTTGCTCCATGGGTTATAATCTATTATTGTCATTATCTATTTTGATTCTCAAATCATATTTGGCCCCTGGGGGGTGATCCTTTTACCTGCTTGAAATGAACCCTGATGACACACCTGCTCCCTGGGTAACCAGCATCCATTTCTCTCTCCCACCACCACCAGCCCAGAATAGGGTAGGCTGGAACCCACTTCAGCCCTAAGAGATTGACTGACTCCAAGGCATGGTGTCAATCAATGTGTTCTACCCCCTGGACACAGTGATTGGATCAAGGGTTGTCACATGACCCATAAGAACTAACCAATGAGTACTGAGCAGCTATGGATGGGACTTTTGGGAGAGAAGCTTCCTCTCTCTTTCCAAGGAAACTTCAGGAAAAGAAGCTGCCAAAGGAGCCCTCTCTCCCTCTGAATGTCCTACTGTGAAAAGGAAAGGTTTGCACTGTGAAGCCATCTCTACTGCCAAGAAGGAAGCCAGCCTGAAACCAATTTCTTTCTTTCTTTCTTTCTTTCTTTCTTTCTTTCTTTCTTTCTTTCTTTCTTTCTTTCTTTCTTTCTTTCTTTCTTCCTTCCTTCCTTCCTTCCTTTCTTTTTTTTCTTTGCGTCTAAAATCTGTTTCATTGCTCTTTAAAAGAGTTCAGAGTTTGTTTTTTGGTACCGGGGATTGAACTTGGGTCCTTGGACTTGCAAGACAGGCTGCGAAACCACTGAGCTAAATCCCCAGCCCTCAGAGTTTGGTTTTAAATCAGGCTGCACACTTTTCATCAGTCTGACATCTCTCTTACCATGTCAAACTGGCTTCAGCTAACAATACTTCATTTAACCCAAAAGAAAAAATTGTTCTAATTTTTAGGAAAAAAATCCAGTTCTGAGAACAATTAACATTACTCTGTAATTTAAGACAAAATGAGGGCTAATATTTCTTGTTGCTTTATACATACTTCTCACACAGAACCAGGAATGTAATTCTAACTCAAGCAGGCCCTGATACTGATGGGACACTACAGACCCACACACAAACACACACGCATGCAAACGTGCATATGTATGCACAAAACACGCATGTTCGCACACACACACACACACACAGACACACACACACTCTTCCTCCAAAAACAAAATTCAGAGCATGTCAAATGCAAAAGGTTTGTGATGGTATTGACAAAAACAACAGTCTATCTGAATTAGAAGGTATGATGTTTGTTTTTTTGTTTTTGTTTTTTTTTTGGTACCAGGGATTGAATTTGGGTCCTTGTGCTTATGAGGCAAGTGGCAGAACCACTGAGCTAAATCCCTGGCCCAAGAGGGTATGATGTTTTGATCTTGACTCTATGAAAAAGAAATCTGTTGTCATGTTCAGAAATAAAATTTTTGGACAGTACCATCATTTTTTACTTTAAAATTCTAGAAACATGGGCCAGGGATTTAGCTCAGTGGTTCCAACGCCTGCCCTGAAAGCGCAAGAGCCATATTCAATCTCCAGTACCAAAAAAAATTTCTAGAAACAATGTCAAAAAGCATTATTTTGTTTTGTTTCCTGGGACAAGGGAGGAGAGAATCTACAGATTTGCATTTAGTTAAAATATCAAAATAACTCTGGCAATAGGAACTAGGCAGTTCACATAGCAGGCCAACATCTGGGGTATCATCAATGTGAGACAAGGTTCCAGTCCATTTCTATGGACCCAGCTGATGCTTACAAAATGGGACCCTTTTGGCTCTGCACAGTAACTACAGCAGGACAAGATGACTCTAAGCCTGTATTCAGACCAATTTCAACATACAGAGGGAAGAACCAAGAATTTCAAGAAATAAGACTGGAGCTGTATGATGCTATATACTACTGCCCTATTCTGTGCCTGGAGCTACCTGTGGACTGGTTAATTGTTTAGGCCAAGAAAAGACCTTTTTGTTTGTCTTAAAGGTGGGTTGGTTTTTTTTGTTTTTTGGTACTAGGGATCGAACTCGGGTCCTTGCACTTGTGAGGCAAGCAGCAAAACCACTGAGCTAAATCCCCGGCCCCTTGTTTGTCTTATTTTGTTTTGTTTTGTTTTGTTTTGTTTTGAGATAGGGTCTCACGATGTAGCCCAAGCTGGCCTTGAACTCACTACATAGCCCAGGCTGGCTTTGAACCTCAGTCCTCCAAGAGCTGGGATTACAGGCCTACACCACTACACCTGGCTTGAAAAGACCTTTTTAATTTATACCAAAATGAGCTGAGACTTGTCTTGCATACAATCAAAAGGCCCCTAAACTATACAGATCAGCAAAGGGTGCCTGTCCAGGGAAGGTTCCTTGACATTGAAAGAACCCTAACTATAACCATGCCTGTCTCCCCAGCAGGTCTGAGCTCTGCAGAGCACAACTGCACTGTGTACGCAGCCTCTGGGAATAGTGCTTGGCACTAGTGAGGGCCTGGTCAGCATTCCATGACCAAGAGTGTGAGGGCTCAATCCCTGGCAACAGCACGTGGGACACTTAATATCCATGGAATAAACGCATGAGTCTCCCCAGCATGCCACCAACCCCCTCCTCAAATTTATCCAACGAACAGCAGCTGTGGTTAACACTGCAAGTCACTTTATTCCAGTAAGAAGAGAAAGCAGTCGGGAGAACTAGGAGACTCTCTTGGCGGATATGGAGGTTAATCTACATTAAAAGAATGGAAAGAATAGACTTTCTCCCTCCCTTCTTTTCTCTTCCCTTTCCTTTTCCTCCTCTTTCCATTTTTTTTTTTTTGTACCAGCAATCGAACTCAGGACCTTGTGCTTGCAAAACAGGCATGGCGCCACTGAGCTACATCCCCAGCCCTCCTCCCTTGCTTTTTAATTTTGTTTTCTTTCTCTTTTTTTTTTGGAACCAGGGATTGAACTCAGGCCCTTGAGCTTGGGAGGCAGGCAGTGGAACCACTGAGCTAAATCCCTGGCTTTTCTCTCTTTTTTTCTGTCTTTCCTTTCTTCTGCCTTTGGTTAAGATGATTTAGGTTACACATAACGGAGTATCTGGCTAGAAATTGTACAAAAAATACAGGAGTGGTTCAAAGTTAGTTAAATCAGCATCTTAGCCATGTTAGGACTCTGGGCTGCTTCTCTGTGCTTCTCTAATCTCTTTCTTCTTGGACCAGAATGACTGCCATGGCTCCAACATCACATCTTCGGACAGGATGTAAAAAAGGCTTTTTTTTTTCTCCCCTCCTATCTCTTTTAACCAGGATGGAGACATTTTCCAGAAGCTTCCCCTACATACTGAATCCAGCAGACTTTCATCAGGGCTAGAATCAGAATTTACACTTGGCCAAAGCAATTACCAGCAAGGAGGGATGACTTAGCCTGATTGCAGGGTGCATCTCCGAGCCAGGGCACAGAATCAGCTCTCTGCGCCCCCAGAACCTGAGCAAAAGCTTGGTTCCACTAGCAAGAAAGGGAGAAAATAGTCAATTGGTTAGGCAGTCATGATGTCCCCAGGACCCTGCTGGAGTCTGAGGATCAGCAATGACAGGCACAGTTCCTCCCTGCAGGGAATGACCAGGTAGAAGTAGAGTGCAAGGGTACTCTTTCCAGGGTGCACAAGCAGAGGAGATTCAGCCAGAGCCCTGAGGACAGGAACCTCTGACAGTTGATGGGAGAGATGACACTGGAGCCTAACATCACCAGCTTCCCATCCCTTCTCAAAACCTGTTCTGCGTTAAGATGCGAAGTCCTGGGCCTCCACTGTGGTCAGACTCTTCCACCACAGGACACAACGGCAATGCCAGGAACTGAGCTAGCTGCGTTTGGGGCTTACTTAGGGTCTGGAAAGTTTGGGCTTGCATGCTGGCACAGGGAAGGAGAGGATGAACACACGGGGGGCAGGGGGGTGGGGAGCAGCTGTGCCAGGTTCCTAGGGCTGTCCCAACACAGCACCCCAAAGTGGGTGGCTGAAAATGACAGGAGCTAACAGTGCTGGAGAAGGAGGTCTGCAGTCACTGTCCCCAGGCCCACGCTCCCTCTCCAGGCCCGAGGGAGGAATCTTCTTTGCCTCTTCCCAGCTTCCAGCAGTTGCTGTGACCCCTGGTGCTCCTTTGCTTGCAGCTGTCTCACTCCAGTTTCTGCCTCCATTGTCACATGACACCCTCTTGGTGTCCAAACTTCCTTCTCATAAGGACACCAGTCACCAGATGAGGACCCACCCTATGACCATATCCCAACCATTACATCTGCAAAGACTTCTCAAAAAAGTCCACAGATCCCAGGGGTTAGGACTTCAGCACATCTTCTAGGGGTACAAAATTCAACCCACAAGAGGGAAAGAGGATGTGAAGATCAAAGCTAACATTGCCAACTCTTCCTATCAGTTGTCTAAGACAGACTCCAGCTGAGCTGGGGGAGACAGAAGGAGAAAAGGGGGCTGATCTCGTTACTCACAGAAGCTCAGGTCCAGAGCCTTGGGGCTGCTTGTGTAGGGGAAAGGGGTTTATAGACAGGGAAAGAGTAGAATAAGGGCCTCATTGGGTTTCCTGGCTAATCCTGACTGGAAAGAGTTAAAACTTTACTGGAAGGAACAATTAACAAGATAAAAGGAAGAGGTGAAAAGCAAACAGGATCTGAGCCCAGAGAGCCAATCAGATTGTGACAAATTCCAGGTGCCCACCTGGTGGGACAGGGGCCTTAAAACCTAATTTAAGGAGTAGGAGACAAAGGGCCCATGGGAATCCATCTTTCTGGAACACCCTCTCCCCTCTTCAGGGCAGCTTTCTGTCTTCTTCTTTTTCCTCCTTACAAATAAAGGATCTTCCTTGCTTGAACCCTGCCCTGCTGATTCGCAGCTGGTGCTGAATTTACAATCCCTGCTGTCTGCTCATCCCAGCTGACTGGGGAGGTGGGAATTGAAGGCTGGCCGTCACCCACTTTGCTGCCCACTACTCTAAACCCACAGTTTGCTTCTATTGCTTCCTCCATCAAATAGGAAGAAATAATCCATATGTCAGGCCCATGCCCTCTCTTCTCCTGAGCCTTTGCTGGAGTGGTTCCCTCTACCTGGACCACCCACCACATTATCAGGTCAACTCAACTCCTCTGGTCCTCAAGTCTCCACTTAGCTGTCCTCGCTGGAGTCTCCTCCCCAGGCCTGGTTGGTGTCCCCATAAATGTAAGTCCACCAGGGCAGTGACCCCTGCCCTCCCAACTCCCAGCTCATTGACCATGTTTTAGTCAGATGAATGAGGGAGTTAAAGCTCTCCATGAGCTCAAAGTTCCAGGTCAAGGCCCCCCTCCTCTGCTCTCCTCTAGAGAAACCCCCTTTGTTGAAAGAAAAAACATGAGAAAGAGACTGGCCTCAGGAAGTCTGTCACAAGACCTTCCAAGGTGGCATTCATCTTGGATTTCCCATGGTTGCTGCCTCTGAAACAGAAAGGATGCTCAAATATGTAAGGAACAGGGAAAGGGGATGTTACCAGAACTCCTTCAGTGAGCCCTAATCTCCTGTGAGCCACAATAGTGCAAGTCAAATTAATTAATAAAGAAAGGAAACAAGACTTAGAGAAGAAACTGAGCTTTGGGCCTGATCAATGCTGCTCTGGGCAGCAAAGAGGAAAGACCCCGTGCTTGCCACCCCTTTATTGGTACATCAGGAGTAACAGATGACTCAGAGGGCTGCATCCATAATCCTGGAACAATGAATTTATGATGAAGATCCTAGGTCACTGAGGAATTTATGTTGATTAGGAATTTGTTCCTCCCCAGGATGTCTTCAATTGATATAACCCTGCCCTACAGCATCACAGCATCACCAGACCATTGAGGTTTTAGTTGTGCCTGGAGGCAAAAATGGAGTTATGTCTTGACATGCCATAGCTGGCTTATAGGCAGGAAAACTAGACTTACTCATAATTTAATTGTGAAATGATTTTCCCAAAATTATGTAGAACTGCTCCCAACAAAATAAATTCAAGAGTGGGCATGGGTGAGGAAGAGAGTCCTAGGCCCAAGAACTACCAGGAAAAGGCAGCTCAAAATGCCACAAAAAGAACACAAAAGAATTTGCTGCCTCTTTGCTCATACAAAGGATGTAAAAGAGATTTTTAATATAAAACTCTCCACTGATCCTCTTTCATATCAGCTTCCAGCTCTCCCTAGTCTCATACCTGGGAGCCTCTTGTTGTCCATGATCAAACAGAGAAATGAGATTTTCTTCCATGACCGCTGAGGGGAGACTTCTGCAACTACACACAAACTGACCAAACTTGCAGGCCTCTCCTTTCTTTTCTTCTTTTTTTCCCCCCTTGTTTCCTTTTTTTTTTTTTTTCTGTTTCAGTACTTGGGATTGAGCCCAGGGCCTTCACACTAAGCTACATCCTTGGCCCATTTTTTATTTTTTATTCTGAGACAAGGTCTTGCTAAGTTGCCCAAACTGGGCTTAAACTCAAAATCCTCCAGCTTCAGCCTCCCACAGTGCTGGGATTACTGGGGTGTGCCACCATGCCCAGCTCCCTTTCTTTTTTCTTTAGAATGTTTCTTTATTCATTTACAGTGGGAAGGTAGCCAGGTGACACGTTCCTGTCCAGGCAGATCCACATAGGCTGACTTGCAGCTGTACCCCATGAGAGTCCCATTCTGATCAGAGACCTTCCAGGGCACATTCTTCAGAACATAGAGCCAGGAGTTGTCCCTGTGAGCCAGGCTACCCTCACCCCTGGCCAGGCTGGGACAGCCCTGTCAACAGCTGGCTGGGGGTGTTTCCTTTATTTGCGCTCTTGGATAGCAGCTCTCAACAGTCTGGAGGTTCCCTTTTGAGGGTCCAATGGAAGCCACAGACCCACTACCTAGAAACTCCCCTCAAGCACCCAGCTCTGCATCCACAGGGAGGGTCTGAGACAGTGCCATGTCCCCCAGCTCCTGCTGGTGCACGGGAATGTGCCATTTTCTAGTGTACTGTGGAGCCCTGTGACTAAAGTGAGAGGGTAGCAATGATGGACACCATTTCTAGGCCAGACCCCAAATCCCCCCTCACCATCTTCCACCCCTTCTCTCATGCCCAGCTGGCCAGAAGCAGGGGATGCAGGGAGGGGTTGGAGCCCTCTGAGAAGCAAAGGGAGAGGCCTGGGCCCCTGAATGGCTGTTCGGACTGCAGCTTCCCAGAAGCTGACTTGCTCTGCACAGCAACGTGAGGGAGAAAGAAGCACAGATATGTGGAGCCCAGAGCCTGGTGAGCTCTCGTTACAGCGGCTGGATGACCCAGGCCATCACAGTCCTGCAGTGCCACTCATAAATCCCACTATTCTGCTCAGCCTGTCCTGATTGTATCCAAACCTGTCGCTGCGAAGCTCATTGCTTTTGTTGTTGGGTTTTGTGGTTTTGGTGCTGGGTACTGGACCCACTGCCTCCTGCTTGCCCCACACACGCTGTCCTGCTGAGTTATGCCCCAGCCTGTGGCTCCAGCATTTGCCACATACTAAATCACGCACCCATTCCAGCTTCTCCATCCCTAGCCTTCGTGCAAGTCACTGGCTTCCTCGTCTTTGGTCACACATTTATACACACTCTTGGTTAACTCCCACGGTGGCAGCTGTGTTTGTTTTGTTTTGTTTTGTTTTTGGTACTGGGGATCGAACTCGGGTCCTTGTGCTTTGTAGCAGGCGGCGAAACCACTGAGCTAAATCCCCGGCCCAGCAGCTATGTTTGTCATAGTGACCAGGGCTTGAGGCCAACAGAAACTGTACAAATCCTTGAGTGATCCAGATTGTGTCACTTTACCACTTGTGTCCCCTTGTCTTGCATCACAAGACTCTCTCCTTTGTTCCCTGCCCCTGAGCCCTGGGGCGCTTCCTGCCACTTGGGGACCTGGGAGCCTCGCCTGAGGTCAGGGTCCAGCTCACCATCACCAGGGTGGTGGCCTTTTGGTGGCATTGTGCTACTGCTCACTCCCTCCACCCCAGCAGCGCTGCCCTCAGCAGGCTACGGGTTTGATGTGCCCTGCCCAGTGGGGACCTGGCTTGAGGGCTCTGCAGCTGCATAGGCCCATTCCTCCCGAACTGTCAGCAGTCCCAAGGAGACAAGGGCAGCAGCCCCTGATAGAGCTGAGAGCCATTTGGGGGCCACAGCGATCTCAGCTGCCATTCACATCCCTATCTCTGACTTTCGGGACACTTTCTTTCTATTGTTGTTTTACATAAACCCTTTCTGACTAATATCAACCATGTGTCCATAGAACCAGAGGATTTTTCTAGGAGGAAAAAAGGCAAGGAAGTGGTAGGAGGTAGGAGCCCCAGGAGGGTCCCAGGTTTGCCCTTCCAGTGCTCAGCCTGGATCAAGAGCCAGGCAGGAAGCTCTTAAGAGCATTGCTCAAGAACAAGGAGGCCAGCAGATGTTGGGTGCGGCTAGGGGGAAATCACCCTGGCTGCTTCCCAACACTGACCCTGCCTCAGTTTACCTCCCACAACCCCAAGAGTTGGGACCAAGCTCCCTGATGGAAGGGAGCCACAAGTCCTGGCCCATGGGAGTTAGGGCAGGGGCGAAGTGAGAGAGACAGGCCATCCGCCAGGCAGGGGAGGGCGGGCAGGGGTGTCTCTGCTGGGAAGAGGTGGAACCAAAGCACCTGAAGGGCTCTCCAGGATGAAGGAAAACACTGAGGTCTCAGTGCTCCACGGAGCCCTGCCCCAGGCTATAAGAGCCCCTGGCCACCCTGGGCACCCAGCTGCAGTGGTGTCATGGCCAAGTCACACCTGCTGCCCTGGTTGCTGCTGCTGCCCACGCTATGTGGCACTGGTGCTGGTGAGTCGCCCTGGCCTCCTTCTCAGAGTCATCTCCACCACACACGGAGCTCTGTGCCCAGAGTCACCCCAGGTCTGCACATAATGCTCATTTTAAAGTCATCTGAGGCTCAGAGAGGCTCCTGGGCTTGTCCAAGGTCACACAACTGGCAGGAACTAGGGCAGGAAGAACCCAGAGCTCTTATGTGTTTGCATCCCCAGCAAATTGAATTTGAGGCTGGGTGTAATCAAGCTGCCTCATCTGGATCCTGACCAAGGTTGCTCTGGCCCCAAACTTTAGCTGTCTGGACCGCCTCATCCCTGGCCTGTACCCAGGGTCCCAAGTTCTGGTGCCAAAGCCTGGAGCAAGCATTGCAGTGCAGAGCCCTGGGACACTGCCTACAAGAAGTCTGGGGACATGTGGGAGCTGTGAGTACCACCCAAGGGCACCAGAAGGGCTCTGAATGGGCCTAAGGGGATGGAAGCCTCCATGGGGGAGGAGTGGGATGGGTGGATGGAAGATGGATGGAAAAGATGACACAGAATTGGGTAAGGTAGGATGGATGGGGTGAGATGGATGGACCGGGATGACATCAAATGGGATGTAGTAAGATGTTCGGGAATAGATGGGGCGGGATGGGGGGCGGATGGGAAGGTTGGCATGGACTGCTTATCCCTTGGACGATCCTGTCAGCCTGTGCCTGAGAGGGTCCCACTCACCTGTCCCCACCTTGGGTCCCCCCTCTAGGATAACCTGTGCCAAGAGTGTGAGGACATCATCCACATCCTCACAAAGATGGCCAAGGAGGCCATTTTCCAGGTGATGAGGCCCAGATCCTGGCTGAAGTTTGGGGAACAATAGATGAGGGACAGAGCCAGGAGGTGAGGCCTGAGACTCCAAGCTCCTCCTGGCCAGGTCCAGACCCTGGGAGTGAACTCACCACAGATGGTCTGGCCCAAGCAGGAGAGGCCCTGCCTGTGCCCAGCAAGTGAACCCTTTGGCACTCTTAATCCTAGTGCCAGTCCACACTGTTGGCAGCCCAGCATCAAGGGAGAGGGGCAGGGGCAGAACTCAGAGAGACCAGGCTAACTGTCCCCTCTGTCCTCCCAGAAAACCATTTGGAAGTTCCTGGACCGTGAGTGTGACATCCTCCCTTTGAAGCTGCTCGTGCCCCGGTGCCACCGTGTGCTCGAAGACTACTTCCCGCTGGTCATCGACTACTTCCAGAGCTACATCGTGAGGGCTCCCAGCCTCACCTCCCACCTGCCTCCCTGCACAGACCACAAGCACACTAGGACCAGTGACTCACGTGCAAGGCAGATACACACATGCACACACAGTACCTCAGCCAGACACACACACTGACCCTGCCCGCAAATGGCCCAAGAAACCAAGTGCCCTTCAGCAGGCACCTGGATCAGTCCCACCAGGTCAGCAGCTCCAAGCCCCAGCACACACCCAGGCACACTCTCACACTTATTCTCACACCAGTGCTCACGCTCATCACACAGGTTCTTAGATATCTGCCCCAAGTTCCCACATGACTCTGCCTCTGCCTTTTGTCCTCCAGCATAGAGCCCCCACCTGTCCCCCTCCACTCCATGCCCCAAGACAGTGGCCCTTGTCCCAGAGCCCTTGGGGTCCCCTTCTGCCTCTATGGCCCCTCACCTGCACTGTTCCTAGGCCCCAAAGGACATCTGCCAGAACCTTGGCCTGTGTAAACCTGGGCAGCCAGAATCAGAGCCAGAGCCAGGGATGCAGGACCCTCTGCCTGACTCTCTGTCAGAGCCTCTGCTGGACAAGCTGGT
Organism: Heterocephalus glaber; assembly: GCF_000247695.1. Next base: position 17,488,369 of record NW_004624749.1, read on the forward strand.
GCCGCCCCGGCTGCCAAGGGCCTTCTCAGTGTGGCCTGGACCTCACACCCAGGTGAGGTGGCCCCCGTGGCCAGAGGCTAGAAGGGCAACTGGGAGCCAGGCACACTTGGGTCTTGGGAGGGGCAGTGCCAGAAGGCACCTGAAGCTCTGGCATGGCCTAAAGGAGAAGGGAGAAAAGCGGAGGTGGCGATCCGGCCTGTGAGGAGAGCACAGCTTCTCTAGCCAGGCCCAGCTCCTGCCTCATTCCCTCCCCCAGGATCTCTCCGAGCAGCAGCTCCCCATCCCACTGCCCTTCTGCTGGCTCTGCAGAACACTGCTCAAGCGGGTCCAAGCCATGATTCCCAAGGTGAGGCGTCCAGGAGGGCCCCCTACACCTCCTTCTCCCCCACTCCATCTCCCACCATCAGGTCTGCTGTACTGTCCCCTCCCAAGGGACCCTGAGCCTCTGGCCCAGGGGTGCCAGGCCCAGAGTTCACTCAGAGAGCATTGGGGCCTTGCTATGCCAGGCACTGGGCCAGGTGCCGGCATGTAAGACCAGATGAGCCTGGACTCGTCCTCAGCAGCTCCCAGTCAAGGAGTCCAGGTAGCTCTGAAGAAGAAATGTTTTTTGAAAAAAAATTTATTTATTTATTTATTTATTTTATAAATTGTATTTTATTTTATTCCATTTCCACCCTCAAGGTCCCTCCCCTCCCTATGTACAAAAACTTTGCTTCCATTTTTTCCTTCTATTTTCACTTTTTCTCTTGTCTCTTCCTTCCTTCCTCCTCCCTTGTTCCCCTTCCCATTTGAATACTTTCTTCCCATTTCCCAACATCCATTATACAGAAGAGATGCTTTCATGTCTCCAAAAGAGCCTTTCCACGGGTAGATTCCCCATTGCTGCCCGTGTCCAGTGTGGTCTTCCAGATCTGTCATGGCCTTTACCCAGGGAGCCCCTCAGCCCTGCCCAAGTGGGATCCCGCAGGCCACCTGGTCACTGAGCACCCGCAGCCCTGGACGAGGTTGCTGCTTTGCCCAAGACTGTGCCGAGGTGGGGTTCAGACAGTGCCAGAGCAGAGGGTCACATGGGACAAGGTGACAGACGGTGATGGGGATTAAGCTGTAGGTCTGGGAGAGGCCCTGAGAAGGTGACAGTTCAACTGAGAACAAGAGGGCAATGAGGTTGTGATGGGCCATGGGCCTTGATCAAGATGAGCCTGGCAGGCCAGTGTGGCTGCCCCGGGACAGCCAACAGGAGAGACCAGAGAGCTGGGCACAGCCAGGCCATCTAGACCTTGTCACACCAGGTTAAGACATGAGGGGTTTGGAGTGGGGTGTAGCTTGGTGGTAGAGTGTTTGCCTAGCATGTGTGTGAGGTTCTGGATTCCATCTTTAGTATTGAAAAAAAATTTTTAATTAAAAAATTTGGGCATGCTGGTATAAGCTTATATTCTCAGCTACTCAGGAGGCTGAGGCAGGAGGATCTTGAGTTTGGAGCTGGCCCAGGTAACATAGTGAGACTCTGCCTCAGAATAAAAAATAAAAAGGGCTTGGGATGTAGCTCAGTAGTAAAGTGCTTGCCTAGCATGCAAGGTCCTGGATTCAGTCTCCAGTACTACGAAAAGGAAAAACAAAAAAGAGACAAAAGGTTTTGTTCTGAAAGCAGTTTACAGCTATTGCAGCATTTCAAGCAGGGGGAAGATCGTTCCCAATGTTTACAGGGCAGATTGGGCAGAGAGGGAGGGGAAAGGACAAAAGAGAGATTAATAGGAGATTCCTGCGGAAATGGCAGGAGAGGTATGGGGCAGGGGCAGAGTGAGAGGGTGGATGGGACACTACAGGAAGGCAGGCTTAGGTGGTCTTGGTGATCAGTGGGCTTGGGGAGTGAGGACAGCAAACGAATCCTGATGACCCCTGTAGACTCTGGGTCTCTGGGCGCCACCAGCGGAGATGGGGCACTTGAGAAGGATGAGGTTCTAGTGGGTAAGCAGAGCATTCTCTATGGGCCGTGTTAAACTGAAGTTGCCTGTACCACACCCAGGAGGAGAGAGCTCAAGTAGGAGCTGGACATCAAGCCGTGGGGACATCTGCTGCACATCACTGGCTGCAGACCAGGTGAACCGCACCAAGGGTCAGGGTGTGGACAGGTACAGCAGGAGGCCCAGGCAGGCAAAGGGGAGCAGCAGCAAAAGAGGGGCAGTCAGTGAGTTGGAGAACCATGGTGTGGCAACACAGAAGCCTAGGGAAGGTGTTTGGAGCTGAGGAGCATTCACATGGGCCAAAGCAGCTGATGATTAGGCAAGGTGAGGGATGACAAGAGATGTGGATGTGGCAAGAGAGAGGTTGTTGGTGACCAGAGAGCTGTTTGGAGGCAGAAGCCCAAATAGAAGCTGGGTGTGGTGGCACACACCTGTGATCCCAACACTTCGGAGGCTGCGGCAGAAGGATTGCTGCAATGTCAAGGCCAGCCTAGGGTACATAATGAGTTCAAGGCCAGCTTGAACTACATAGTGAGAACCTGTCTCAAAACAAAAAATAGGAAAGAAGCCAAAAGTAACAGGTTCTGGGGACAATGGGAGACAATGAAGCAGAGCAGCAAGTCCTGCCCGCATCACCCAGAAGCTGTTCTAGAAGGGGAGTAGGAGGGGCAGCTGGGACCGTGCACTAGTGACACCTGGGCTTTGACATCGCAGCAGGAGAGGAGGCCAGTGTGTATCAGAATCAAGCAGGGGGTGACATGAACCCTAGAGAAGCACGTGCTGCTAAGCCCCTCCTCGCTCCACCCCGGCACAGGGCCAGCCCCGCACATGTTGGGAGAGATGAAGGCTCGAGGGAAGAAGCCACATGCTTGCTGCCTCTCACCTGCCCTCTGGCTCAGAGGTTGAGTTTGGAACTGGGGTGAGGCTGGGAAACTGCTGGCTTTCCCCAGGGTTCCTGAAACCAGGGCCATGTTGGCTCTAGTAGCCAAAGGTAGGAGCCACCAGGCATTCTGCTGAGCCATGGGATGTAGGGAGGCCTGGATCAGTTGAAGTAGACTCAGCTGCTACTTTCAGCTCTGGCCCAGCTATGCCCCTTCCAGGGAGCCTAGAGCCTGAGAAGCCAGACCTGGGTCCACTGCCGGCTGCTGCAGTCACTCAGCAACTTCCAGTATCTCTGATGTCCTCTAGTCTCCCTGCCTTTCAGTGTCCTTATCTATAAGCAACAGGCCTCTCCCTGCTGGAAGGGAACAAAAATGAGTGTAAAAAAATGCCTCGCTGAGCCAAGTGTGGTGGTGCACACCTGTAATGCCAACATTCCAGAAGCTGAGGCAGGAGGATCACTGCCAGTGAGAGGCCAGCCTGGGCTACATAGTGAGACCCCGTCTCCAAAATAAACACAGAGAAGAGCCTTGCCAAGGGAAGGTCCCATCTGCCCTCTCTCCACCCCTGCCCCAGGGTGTGCTGGCCGTGGCTGTGGCCCAGGTGTGCCACGTGGTACCCCTGGTGGTGGGTGGCATCTGCCAGTGCCTGGCGGAGCGCTACACAGTCCTTCTGCTGGATGCACTCATGAGCCGAATGCTGCCCCAGCTGGTGTGCGGCCTCGTCCTCCGGTGCTCCTTGGAGAATAGTGCTGGCCCAGGTGAGCCTGCTGCCACCCACTCCTGCCCACTGCCTCCTCCCTGCCATGCCCAACCTTCTCCTGCTCCCTGTCCCTCCCTGGTGCCCTGCAGCGCAGGTGGGGCAGGGACCAGACATTTCCACAGGACAGCTTCAGCCCTTTTCTCTCTAGTCCTCCCTGCATTGTCCCTGCCAGAAGAATGGCTGTCAAAGAACTCCAAGTGCCGCCTCTGCATGTCTGTGACCACGCAGGCCTGGAACAGCAGCGAGCAGGCCAGGCCGCAGGCCATGCGCCAGGCCTGCCTCAGTTTCCCGCTGGACAGGCAAAAGGTACAGGACTAGCACACGGGGACGTGGGACCCAGCGTCTAGCCATGATGGTGGGCGGGGATAGAAAAGGCTGAGGCAGAGACACACAGGGTGGCTGGACTGGAGCCTGGCCAGATAGACAGGACACAGCCAGACCACCGCGGGAGTGGGAGGGGCAGGAGTCAATCCAGGCTCAGGCTGTGGGAGCCTGGAGACCAGCGGGCTCCTTCATGACTGAGTTGTGGCGAATCCTGGAAAGACCCATGCTGTCCTGCCTCTGCTCTAGGAGGTGCTGGGTGTGGCTGGCCCAGACCTGTGCCCCATGGTAGCCCTCCCAGTAGTGGGTGGTGTACACCATGTCCAGTAGATACCAGGAGAAGAGTAAGGCCAGGGCCAGCTGGAGCCAGAAACAGCCTGGCCTTCTTTCCAGAGTCTTGGTCCTATTCCTACCCTACCTTTCTCGCAGTATAAAGTATAGCTCAGTTGGGACAAGGCCAGTTACAAAAGGAGAGGGCTGGGCTTGAAGGGCCTAGAGGCCCTGCCAACACTCAGTTGGTGATAGTAAATTCCCTTTTGTAAGCAAAATGGTGAGCTGGGCAAGATGGTGCACATCTATAATCCTAGCACTCGGGCTCGGGAGGCTGAGGCAGGAGGATGGCCACAAGTTCAAAGCCAACCTGGGCTACACAGTGAGACCCTATCTCAAAAAACTAAAAAAAGAAAAAGAAGAGGAAGTAAGATGGTGTCCTGAGGAAAGCTGACTGAGTCTGAGTCTCTTCCAGGGAGACAACTCCAATGCCCTGGCTTTTCTACAGAAATCTTGCATTGCAGCCCCTCAGACTTGTTCAGTCTTAGTTTTACCCAGTCTTAGTTTTACCTTATGGCTGATGACTGGGCACTCATCAGGGGTCCAGAAGGAGCCCCAGAGTGACCCTGAGAGGTAGAGAGGCAGGAGTCAAGGCATGAAAAGCCTGAGTCCACTTACCCTGTCTGTGTTTCCTCAGTGTGAGCAATTTGTGGAACAGTACACACCCCAACTGCTGGCTCTGGCACCCAGGGGCAAGGATGCCCACACCGCCTGCCAGGTACCCACGCTGTAGGATTCCCCTAAGCTCCCACAGTGCTCCCTCTTGCCTATGACCCTCAGGGGCCTCACTGTCCTGGGCCTGGGACCAGGAGGCACCCTCCATGTTTTCATGTAGGAAAGGCCTTGGTCACAGAGAGGGAGAGAAAACACCACCACAGAAAGGAAAAGAAGTCGCATGGGAGGGGAGGGACAGCCTGACAGGTGTGGTGTGATGCCCACTGTGGGATGGGGCTGTGTCCTCTGGCCAGTGTGTGCCTGGGGTGGGGACAGAGTGAATGTAGTGGAGCGAATACCCCCAGTGGCACTAGGAGTCTATGGGGTCACACCAAGAGTGCCCACCAGGTAGCAGATGAAATGAGAGCTGTTCCTTCTGGGGAGCCTCCGTGTCCCCCTCAGAGCTGGGAGTGGGGAGTTGCAGCCCTAACACTCCCTCTGGCAGGCTCTGGGAGTGTGCGAGGCCACATCCAACCCTCTCCAGTGTTTCCAGATCCCTGAGTTCTGATGAGAGCTCAGCCTCCAGGTGAGTGCCAGCCCTAACTGGGGAGTGGGGAGGGACAGGTCCTTACTGGTCAGGGTGGAGGTATTCCTATTCCCAGCAGGAATGGGGCCACTCTGTGGAGACTGCTCAATCCTATCTCATCCCAACCTACCTCCTTGGGGACAGCTCCAGGCTCCGGAGGGCCTCTGGTGGCACCATCAGGAAAGAGCCCTTCCTCAGACCCTGACCTCTCCCTTTCCCTCAGAGACTCCTCCTCACCTTGTCCCAGCACCTCAGCACCTGACTCAGAACCCTGGTCACCCTCCTCATCCTTGGGATTGTCTACCTTCCAGACCGAATGTGTTCAGGTCAAGGATGGCTAGTGTTTCCTGGATCTCATAGGAAATCAGATTCACTGCCCAAAGCTGTCTCCTCTTCAGATGTCAAGAACAGCACTGCCATCTAACTCCACCTCCTGACGTCCACTTCTCCCGCCCTGACCCTCATTTTCTAGGTCAGGGTAGCATCGTCATGTAGAAGGTTGGCTCAGAGGCAGATTCCATGACCAGTGCCTGGGGGCCATGAAATGACCCTGAGACAGAAGGACACAGCAAGAGTGGCCTTGAAGTGGCCTTAAGAGCAAACTGGGTCCACTGTACAAATCTGCTCAGAGCCAGCCCTGTTAACAGGATGGTCATTTAGTCATCTGTTCATTCATTTTTCAAAAATTTAGCGAGTAGGGCCAGGGATTTAGCTCAGTGGTGCTGCCGCCTGCCTTGCAAGTGCAAGGCCCCCAGTTCGATCTCTGGTATCAAAAAAACAAAACAAAATAGCGAGTGCCTGAGCCAGGCCACATTCTAGGAGCCAGGGGTGTATATGAGAAGAAGGAGACCCCGTTCCCTTCATGCACAGCCAGGACCATGGCTTCCCTAGAGGGGAAGGAGTCAGATCTTCCCTGGAGCCCTGAGAAGCACAGTGGGTGAGCAACAGGGGCTCTGGCCCTCCTTTGGTCTCACCATATGGCCCGAGGCCCACTGCCCTCACCAAAAAGGAGCCCAGCTGTCCACACTTGCCCTCCCCTGTCCTTTCCTTATAGAACCTCACACTAGGGAACCATGAACTCCAGCCTGCACCTTCAGATGTGTCAGCCCTCTCTGTCCCAGCACCACCCACAGCCCCGCCCCAGGGCCACTTCTGTCCCCTGGAGGAGGCTGCACCAGAGGAGTCACATCCAACAGCGCCAGCCCTGGCTCCCACAGCCTCTGGGCCAGGCTGAGGAGAAACTGCCCCGCTCCAGCAGGACGGTGGGGAGAGGCTCAGCCTGGCCTCCTACCAGCTCCATTGCACTCAAGTGAGGCTGTTACGGTTATTTGCTAATATTCTTGCAAAATTAAAAACTCAAAGAATAAAAATTGGGAATATAAAGTACTCTAAAAGATAAACATAAAATTCTTAAATAAGGCTTTTTCAAAAAATCAGGAAATCCCCGGTGTGGGAAAAGATGTACACATGCTCCAGCATGATCAGAAGGTGACTGGTCACATGTCGGGATTTGAAATGTTCTGCTGCTTAAGCTGTTGATTAAGATACAAAAAGTGGATTTTAAGGGCTAGATGTGTAGTGGTAGAATACTTCCCTAGCATGCACAAAGCCCTGGGTTCAATCCCCAGCATACTAAGAAGGGGGAGGTGGGTTCCTTTATTTTTTTTCAGGGAGGTGCTGTTGAGACTGTCTCGCTATGTTGACCAAGCTGGTCTTGAACTCAAGGTGATCCTGCCTCAGCCTCCTAACTCCTGGGGATTACAAGTGTGTCCCAACACACCCAGCTCCTTTTTAAAAATCTTTTTGTAAAATGAACTTGCCAACCTTTGTTTGAAGTTATAATGGTGACTGTTTCTGCTAAGATTTAACTGCTCAAAGCTCAGTTGGGGCAATGCATGCCACGTTTCTATGTAACACAGTGCCTGTATCATGCTAATAAAGTCCTGTTCTCCTGCCAAAAAGAAGATACTGTCTTTTAAGGTGTGGTAGGAAGCCAGCAGGGCTGGGACCCTCCTCACCCTGTCACTTGACAGAGTGGAGTATCATTGCTTCCCCCACAACTGCCCACAGCTGGGCCTCCTACCCATTATCCTTACCCTGTGTATCTTTATTACCCATATTACCAAGTTGGTCATCTGTACAAGAAGAGCCAGCTTCTATCCTTATAGTAAACAAGTGCCTTTGCCATTCTCACCAAACCTGGGTATCAGCAATCTTTCATATCTTTGCTAATCCATATATGAAAAGTGACCTCTTATGGTTATAATTTGCATGTCTTTAGTTCCGAAATAAATATTATCTACATGTTTATTGGCCATTTATATTTCACTTTGTGAAATGTTTACTTGGGCTTTCTGCCCAACTTCCCATTGGGATATTTATCATATCGTCTTGCCAGTACAAAAGTGCTAGATATATTCACTTATTTACTGCCTTGTGTTGCAAATTTTTCCCTAGCATGTATCTTAACCTTAAGATGTGTTACACATTCCTTTGTAATTTCTGGGTTTGAGGTCATGCTTAGAAAGCATGAACTTCTTTATCTGTGGTTCAGATTGGCCAGTTTGAGGTCTCTGAAGAGAAAGTGCGTGCTGGGATCGTGGCTGTGGGCACACTCGGGCCAAGCCCCACTCAGCTGGCCAAGGTGGAAGCAAGCCATATGTCACCTAAAGGACCTTAAGCTCTTAAGTGACTATGCATTGCTGTCATCTTGGGAGAGCATAAACACAAAATTATCCAAAAGCACAACGCAAGGCAAGCACGGTCATATTATTCAACAAATGTGATTGACTCCCAAGTATCAAGCATTTCCCTAGGACTGGGAACAAAACAAACAGTTCCTGTCCTTTGGAACTAGACTAAGAACCTAGTTAGGAAAATGCATTCATCAAGCAAACACAGGGAAAAAATAAATTCCCTAGGTGCAACAGGGGCTATAGAGGTACACATTAGGATATAAGAGGATATGAGAGGTCATGGAGGAAAAAGAAGAGGTAAAAGGGTGAGAAAAAGCACACTGTTCATTGACAATAACCTTCCCCAGTCAATAAACACAGGTATCCACCATCACTGTTGGTCACCTCATGACATTTTGTGTCTTGTAGCACAGCCAAGCAACAGACTGAAGGTTGTGAGCCTGGGATCAAGAACAATCACAAACTTCCTAAAAAACAAGACCAGCATCTAAGATTTCAATCTTAACCCTAAAAGCCAAAGAAGTGCTTTTTAAAGTAGGGAGGCCAGGTGTGCTTAGATTTGTTTTAAAAGATTAGTTCAGGCTAGGGCCAGGGATTTAGCTCAGTGGTTCCGCCACCTGCCTTGCAAGTAGAAGGACCAGAGTTCGATCCCCGGTACCAAAAAAAAAAAAAAGAAATAAAGATTAGTTCAGGCTAAAAGCAGGCATGAACTAGAGATAGGAGGAAAAGAATACAGGGAGGTCCGTTCTGTTGCAAACAGAAACTCCAGTAACATAGACTAAAATGATAATGGCAGAGGGCCCATGCAGATGGCTCAGATTCCTTGACATCAACCCGTCACTCCATCCATTTATTCTCTCCTGGGGTGTTCAGCTGACTGAGGAAGAGAAAACTCTGGTTAGTAGATGGGTGTTGGGGTTTCTATATAGATGGCCCCCTGAAGCCCAAGGGATCACAGGTGCAACCTTTGGGTGGTGACTGGATTATGGTATGGCTGGCCTGCTGTTAGGAGGTGGGACCCGGTTGCAAGAGAAGAGTCACTGTGGAAGGTTCCATCTCTCTTTCACCTCCTCCCTTGACTCTCTCTGCTTCCTGGCTCCCAAGCAGTAAGCAAGTACTCTTCTGCCAGGCCCCTGTGCCACGCCATCCTCCCTTGGAGCCCCGAATCTGGACTGAAACCTCTACAAACTGTGAGCCAAAATAAATCTTTCCTTCTTTAATTTGTTGGTGTCCAATATTGTATCCCAGCAACAAAAAAATGATGACAATGGGCTCTTACAACGAGCTAGTACAACCCACAAGTGGACACCTGTAGCACTTCATCCCCACTCTAAATCTGAGTGGCCAGACATGTGGTGCATGCCTGTTATCCTAGCACTCAGGAGGCAGAGGTGGGATTACTGCAAATTAGTTCAAGGCCAGTCTGAACTACATAGCAAGATCCTGTCTCAAAACAAAACATAACAAAAAAATAACTAACTCTGAAGAACAGTAGTATCTTCCTATGTTTTGAGACTTTGATTATTCATTGTATTTAAGACTGTGTGATGGCCAGAAATACGGATCTAGAATAATTCATGGCAAGTTCCCCATAGTTTGACTAAGTGATTAGGGATTCAAATGGAACTGAACCCAAAAGATTGGTGAAAAGGAAGTATGAGGAAGACATATGGACCAACCTCCCTAAATGAGTGTGTCATGAAAATGTTCGTGTGCCACATGAATGCCCACCAAAAGGTATCCACTGCAGAGAACACTCTTAGTAACCAGTGTACACAGGGTACACAATCTGTGGGTATCAGCAGCCTTCCACCAGCCTGCCTCAGTGCTTGCCCAGTGAGCCCATGAGCCAGGGTGGCAGGGCAGAGTAATGCATGGGATCAACTGGGGTAATCCATAGAATGGACTGGCCCTTCCAGCCTGATGAGTACTGCTGTTTAGTTTACCAACAGCAGAGATTAATGCTGCGGCGCCATCCTCATGGGGTCCAGCCAGCTACAATGATTTCATCTTCCATTATGGAAGAAGCAGAGATTCATCCTCAGGAGAATAGGAAAATACTGGACCTGCCTTTTCTGCCTATGTTTATTTTCCATTTGTTTGTTACACGTGATGATTTATATATGCTAACCATTTTTAACTCCTCTTCCCATTTTTATTTTTTCATACAAGTTGTTGCAAGTTAATGTAGACAGCAATGACAGAATGACTCTTGGGACTGCATCTCACTTTGGGAGAGTGAAAACTTGTTCACACCTAAGAAGGGTGGGTGTATTTTGTGAGGCACAAACATGAACTATTTGTTGTTGAATAGGAATTCAAAAGTATGCAGAAGGGCCTGTATGGAAGCTAAATTTGCAAAGGGATGGACTGTGCCAGCTATCAATTTATTGCCTCAGCTCCAAATTCATTTCTATGAAAATGGATCTGTGCCTTTAGATTTCTTGCCAGCTGGAACTGGGGCTCTTGTCAGAAGGTGGCACTGAAGGGACACTGCAGAAGAAAGGGTTTTGCCTCCTGGCTCCAATATGCTCATCTGAAAGCAGCATGTGCAGCTGTCTCCACCGTCGGGCTCCTGTAGCACTTGAAGACTGGCTAGGGCTGGATCCTGGAGCACACTTGGTACCCAGCAGCCTCACCGGCACTCTCCTCTCCGGCAACAGTTCTGTGGCACAGTGCCTCCAGCAATACTCCTCTTGTGAATAAAAAGCTTTCCTCAAAGCACTACAAAACAGAATCCTCAGCAGATGGGAAGGATGTTGAGGATGTAACCCAGGGCCTCATGCATGCCAAGTAGCCATGCTCTACCACTGAGCCATGTACTCTGCCCAAAGCAGATTTGTAACAAGTTCCAGAGGGCCTGGGTCTCAGCCTCGGACACTCTATGACAGCCCCAGAGTAGTGTCTGTTCCTTAAATGTTACTCCTACATGCTTTAGGGTTCACTGTACTTATTTCCAGCCAATCCCCCCATTAAAAAGTTTAAGTTAAAACTTTTCTTGATCAGATTACTATATAGTTTCTCTCTCCTGACTAGGTTCAGACTGACTACACCATGACACTAAGCTAGCACAAACTAAGACTAGATAGTGGCAGAGAATGGTAGGTAGAGAATGGTGGTAGAGAATGGTGGGTAGGTTATTCATACTAAAAAGAAAAATGGTCAGGATGTAGTAATAGAATAAAGAAAGTGGAGAGGGATATAAAAGATTACTCCTGGATGAAATTCCAATTTAGGTAACTGGATGGATGATGGAATCTTTCACCTAGAAAACAATGGAAAAGGGCTAAATTTGAAGAGCAACTCACATCTCAGTTTTGAATAATGTTGAGTCTGAGTTGACTTTTAAGATACTCAAAATATATCACATGGGCAGAAGACTCTAAAGATCAAGAATTTAGACAAGTTTAGGGATTTTTTTTTTTCCCAGTACCGAGAATTGAACTCAGGACCTTGTGCTTGCCAGGCAGGCATGGCACCACTGAGCTAAGTCCCCAGCCCTTAAGGTTATTTATGAGTCATCTCCCTAAGAGTAAGAAGTGAAGCCACAGGCTTCCTTTAAATGGCCTAGGGGGAAAGTAAACAGAAGAGATGGCCTAGAACTACATCTTGTGGAATCCCACCTTAAAGTAGCTGGACAGAGGGGAGAAGACTGCAGTGGACATACTGAAGCTGTGAGAGAGGTCAAGGAAAGAAGTGCAGGGTGACAGACAAGTGTGTGGTGTCAAGAGAACCTGCTAGAAGGGATGACTGCTTCCAGCTGCTCTCTCATCAGGCTCTCCACATCGGGTCTGCCACCATGCTCATGCCAAGGACACACTTCCTCCAGGGTGCCAGAAGTCAATGACTGAGCTTGTCAGAAGCCACTTCGGCCAATTCTTCCGAGACAGCCTGCACTCTGGGGCTCCTCCTGCCCGGCTGAGCCCACCTCTGAACTGCACTGCACTCCCCTTCCTCCTGTCCCATGCAGAGCCATGCTGCAGTCTGAGACTGCCCACCTCCCCGCCTTCTCATTAAGCACAATAGTAATTTGTGACTTCTAGTCAGTATTTTGTTACTTAGAGACAAATGTACCCCAACTGTCACACCACCCACACACTGACAAGAGATAAGAACGATGTCCACCAGATGATAGACTGCAGGCTAGAGTTTTAGGAAGATGAAAAAGGAAAATAAATATTTCCCTTAGTCAGTAGTCTAAGTGAAAGATATAAACAAGAGGCTCGTTTAAAAACAGGAGAATATTTAATCTATTCAAAAAACACATAAGGAAATGAAAGAAAATCATCTACCTACAAAAGATGACTTATGTTACTTATGTCTTCACGCTCTTATTCCCAGAATCCCAAGGCTTGATGTCTGTAGGACATTATGTGTCCTTCAGAGACTCCTTTCTACTCAGAAATAAATTACATCCATCTGTAGAAAAGTTCCACCTGCTGAAGCAAAAAGGGAGATAGACAGGAAGGAGAAAGGAACATCAATTTACAATAACCTGATCCAAAAAACAGCTGGGGACAGCACAGGGACATCCTGGGCAGATTGGCCCCTCTGGTGCTCTGGTGTAGCCAGAACCCATAAAAACTGGACTGGCCCAGGGAATCTGCAGTCAGTCTGCGTTCAGCGACAGCTTCAGTATTCTTATGCACTGTCCTCATCCTTCAAGCCCCCTGCTGGTTGACATCATCATTATCCCTCCTTTTCCAAATCTGTCAGAAAAGAAAACCACAGACATTAATGATTTAGAACTTTTCAGACTATCCCCCCAACCATTCCATGTTCATTTTTCCACCCACTTTCTCCTTTTGTTCTCATTCTAAAAAAGCAACATGAGGGTCTGGTGATGTAGCTCAGTGGGGCACAGGCCAGGCTCTTCCTCCTAGAAATGAGAACACATAGCTCTGCAAAACTCACCTGAACTTACACTTCTTTGTATCCTCACAGATTATCATACTTACCTATTCTTCTTTCCTGAAAATTTGACTGACTTTTAGGGCCATATCATGTCCCCATCTCACTCTTCAGCACCTTCCAACAGGCACCTAAGCCTCCAGCCAAGGTTCTAACTCATCCCACACCCACCTGAATGTAAGCCTCCGACAGTGTGATCATCTGGGGCAGGATGTCTGTCACCTGGAGATCTTGTAATTCATACCATTTGCCAGTCCCCTGCAGAAAGTATGAAGGGCCGGGTTAGTCTGCTCCCTAAAACTGAAAGGGTATAGAAGGAAGGACTGCAGCCCAAAGAAAAAAATTCAGAATAGCCACTAGACATCAACCAACAAAATTCACAGGAGAAGGAAGTAGGACCTTAGCATGATTCAATCAACAGAGCTGTGTGTGTGTCCACTGTGGCAACCTCAAGTCCTGCTGAGGAGCCCTCAAAATACAGTGGAGTCTGAAATACTCGGGATAACTTTTAAGAAGAAAAAGGAGGGCCGAGGATTTAGCTCAGTGGTTCCACCGCCTGCCTCACAAGCGCAAGGACCTCAGTTTGATCCCCGGTACAAAAAAAAAAAAAGAAGAAGAAAAAGCAGAAAGAGAAGCTCTCTAAGATATCTTCACCTAAGATATCTCCTTCCTGTCCAAAAATGATGGGCTAGACACACTCAGGAGTTGGACACTAGAAGAATGTAAAAGTGGACACTCTCCCCCATATACACAGCTTCACTGCACAGAACAGCACCAACAGTCAAGAAAAAGTGCCACGGTGGACACCGTCCATCATAATAACCTGTTTCCTATGGTCTGCAAAGCCAGAAAAATGAATAGAGCCAAACTACCTCACTACATGCTTCCATAAGCAAGAGGGAAAGAGGTTTCTGGATTAAGGCACCTCTGGTAGCCCACATGTCTCACCCATCCAAACTTCTAACAAATGACAGGGACTGGATTTATAGAATATAAACATTCCAGATATTCCAAGAATTCCAAATACAGGACACATAAGCAAGCTCAAGCTGGGTGTGGTAGGACACATCTGTAATCCCAGCTACTTTAGAAGGTTGAAGCAGGATTGCAAAATCATGGTTAGCCTGAACCTAGCAAGACTTTGTCTCAGAAAAAAAAAAAAGGACTGGGGATGTAACTCAATGGTAGAGTACCCCTGGGTTTGATCCCCAGTACTGAGGGAAAAAAAAAAAAAAGGAAAAAAGGAAAAACTCAGGATCCCAGAAAAAGCCCCATTCCTGGTTTAAGGGGGCCAAATATCTGGATTGAAATCCTAATTCTACTGACTTCAGATAAATTACTCAAACTGGGGGCCTAGGTTTCGCACTTGTAAAAAAGACGATATACCCGTCTTGCAGGTGTAGGGGGTTTTTTTTGTTTGTTTTTTGAGAGGGTCTCACTATGTAGTTCAAGCTGGCCTTCAACTTGAACTCATTATGTAGCACAGGATGGCCTTGAACTTGTGGTGATCCTCCTGCCTTAGACTCCCAAGTGCTGGGATTACATGCGTGCATCCCCACACTGAGGTGGAGATGTGTTTTAAGGATAAAAAGACAACATACAGTAAGTACTTGGCATACATCCTAGCCCACAGAAAAACACTTGATAAACAATGCTAGCTATTATTAAACCCACAGTCCCAGAAGAGATCAAAATAGAACAATCTGTGCTAAAAATCTGCAATACCAAATATATCTCAAGTACATGTTTTGTGTTTTCAGCTCAAGACAAATTCACAAAATGTTTGAGCTAAAAGAGCCTCTACTCTAGTGCTTCATAAACTAATTTCAGAGAAATCAGAGAGTCTTGTTAAAACGCACATTCTTGGGCCGGGGATTTAGCTCAGTATTTTCGCCGCCTGTTGCGCAAGCGCAAGGACCCAAGTTCGATCCCTGGTACCAAAAAAAAAAAAAAAAAAAAAAATTCACATTCTGATTCTGTAGGCTTGAGGGAGGCTGAGAGTCTGCAGTTCTAACAAGCTCTCAGACGCTACTGATGCTAAGAGTCCAAGGACACCACGCTGGCAGCTCTCTAGTCCAGGACAGAGGTTCTCACATCAGGGTCTCCTGGGGAACTTCAAAACACCAAGACAACTTTAAACCTCTCCAGACACCTGATGCATAGTATCTTAACCTCGACGCTGACTTTTTGGGCCAGATGTGCAGCAACATGCCTGGCCTCTGCCTGTGCTGAGAACTGTATTCTAATGGAATTGTCCTAATGTAACTGTCTGGTACCTATGCATCCAGACTTTGCAAAGCTCCCCAAGTGTCCAATGCACACCCAAAACTGAGAACCACTCCCTTAAACTAACCACCAGCAGCTCAATTATTTCCAGAGTCCTGAAGCCAGGCCATGGAAGGGCAAACTGAAGGAGCTGCCTCCTGAAATGCCAAAAGGACACCACCACTCTGTGCCCCAAGACAGCGGGCAGCCACTCACATGATGGAGCACGTGGATCCGGTAGGAGCCCTCTGAGGGCTTGCCGTCATGCACAATGTTGGCAATGAGGTCATAGGTGGTGTTCTTGTGGACTGCTTGTACTTCTTCAGACAAGTACTCTCTCAGATCCACATTTCTGGTGATGAGGAAAAGAAAGCCAGGATCAGACCAAGGAGAAGTTAGGGAAGTGGTTCTACACACGCAGACCACAAAGCTGCTGACCCCTATTTCAGGACCCCAGCTCTGGGCAGGATTACTGACCCTCAGGAGCTGTGAGTTTAACACGTTTACAACAAGGCCACGATTCATATGTCGTGCTGCTGGGAAGCTTGCACTCAAGATTTCATGACATTTAGACATTTAGACATGACATTCTTAGAGACATTTATAGCTAAATGGATGCACATTGAGGCATACTCTTAAGTGAAATAAATAGGACACACATGTGTAAATACCAAATAGTTTCTCTAGTGTGAGAAACTGGAAGTGTAAATAAGGACTAAAAGGTATAATGGATAGTGTGAAATAGGAAGAAAAGGGGCAAAGGGGAAGGGGAAATGGGAGGGGTGGGGAAAAGGAAAGAAAGGAATGGAATTAATATGAGAAAATGAAAACAATGGAAACAAAGTCTTTGTAAATAGGGAGGGGTGGAGGGGTTGAAGGGAGGACAGGGGAATGGGGAAAAAATAAGAATCAAGAGAGATTATGTAAAGGTGCAAATTTCCAATGATGAATGTCACTATATTATATACCTAAAATGTACCAATAAAATTAATTAAAAAAAAAATTTCATGACTGAACTAAAATTATTCCAGTGGCAAAAAAGAACAAATACATGTTTCATTGTTTTGTTCTAAAATGAGCAAACTACACTTATCTTGACCAAAACAACAGTCCTATTTAGAAAAAGGGCAGTTAGCTGCCCTCAAAAAACCCTATCTCTAATGAGCAGAGGGCATTTAACCAAGTCTATACTTCTTTAAGATAAAGAGAGTATGGGCCGGGGATTTAGCTGAGTGGTTCCGCCACCTGCCTTGCAAGTGCAAGGACCCGAGTTCGATCCCCAGTACCAAAAAAAATAAAAAAGAGTATGTTATGAATAAAACACAGGAGAAGACTTGGGCATGAAAAGGAGGATCCTTTTCAAGGACAGTCAAATCATCTACACCATATTATTCTAAAAGCAATTACAGTGCAAAGCATAATTAAAAAGCAGGTTTCCAGAATGGATCGTAGTTTGAAGTCCTCTAAAAGGCTGAGTAGTTATGAAAGAATCTTCTCCTTAACCTCTCAGAGTATGTGTTCTGAAGAGCAAATCACCAAAGACAGTTACCAAACAGCCAAATGCAACTGGTGGGAAAATAAATACACTTAAGACCCAGTATAAAAGAAAACCACAAGGTACAGCAGATTCTGTGGCAACTGAGCAGAGCTGCCATTCACACATGGTCTTCCTCACTCGGCATGGTCCAGGAGTTTCCCACCAGTAACAGACTGATGACAGTGGCAATTCACAAGAGGCCAATTCTGAAATAAAACCTTGATCCATGGAATTTCAAGGAAAGTGCCTCTGTGCTCCCATTCAAGGTAGCAGAGAGCCAGCTTCTATGTCCCCCATTTCATTCTCGTCACACAAAGATACTAGTGAAGAACAGGAAGGAAATGTGGGAAAAGAGAGAAAGAAATTCTTCTGTAATCCTCATTAAGAAATTCTCCTATAATCCCCTCTCCACTCACCACCCACTGTTCAGATTCTCAGAGATCATGAAATCCAGAAAAAATAAAATGTTAGACCTGGAAGGACCCTTAGGGCTTATTCAGCCCAACCCTCTCATTTACTAATGAGAAAATACAGAGAACACATGCAGACAATAGGCAAATTGCCTACACCAGGTCACACTGCCTGGACAGACAGAATTCAGGACTCTTAAACACACAATCTGCACAATGAGCTACATCCCCAATTCTTTTTATTATTTTTAAATTTTTAAATAGGGTCTTTCCCAGATGTGACTCAAATTTTCAATTTTCTTGCCTCAGCCTCCCAAGTATATACATGTGTGTATCACCACACCCAGGGACTCTTTTAAACCCTACACAGAATTAAGAACTGAAACTATTTTCAAAGGAAATTAATTGGCAATCCTGGTATAGTTTGGAAAAATAGAAGTGGAAAGAAGAAAGAAAAAAGGAGATAAGCATTTGTCATCTCCTAAACTATTTTTTAAAGATATAAAAAAGTAAAGTGACAGGTATGGTGGTACATGGATATAATCCCAGCTACTGGGGAGGCTGAGGCAGGAGGATCACAAGTTAGAGGCCAGCCTGGGTAATTTAGCAAGACCTGTCTCAAAAGTAAAAAAGGCTGGAGATGTAGCTCAATGGTAGAGGACCCTTGGGTTCAATCCCTGGTACCATAAAAATTAATTAAGTTTTAAAAGACTAAAAAGTTAAAATATTTAAAAAGACTACAGAAGCCAGCATAGTGGCACATGCCTGTAATCCCAGTGAGACCTTGTCTCAAAAAAAACAACAAAAAAATAAAAACGAAAAACAAATAAAAAGACTACTGAGCTAAACATCACACCCTTGTCCAAATTCTTTTACTCTTTAGAACTCTCCTCTCACCTTACTTAAACGCCCACACACTGAGACTCGGGCTTCTCCCCACCAGCCCCACTGCCAGGTTTCTCCGTGTTCTCCGGGACATTTCTACAGAATGTGAAAAACCTTGTTTCATGAGAATGGAAAACCAATGGTCTAATCCCAAAGGGGTGTTTCTGAGTTAGAAAGCAGCAAACTGAAAACATGTGCTATAACTCCTTCTAATCACCCATTAAAATACTCACAAATGTTCATTAAAAACACAACTGCATGACAAATTAAAACAAAGATGGGCCGGGGATTTAGCTCAGTGGTGACACCGCCTGCCTCACAACCGCAAGGTCCTGAGTTCTATCCCCGGTACCAAAAAAACCCAAAGTAATACATCACAATTTCCAACTTCCCTGTCGACAGGAAGAAATTGAACACATTCTAGACATTAATCTGAGGATAAAAGGAGAAATGGGCACTAAGATGGAAGGGTGACTCTGGGGCTATCCCCGTCTATACCCAGCAAAGTGTACAAGAAGGGAGAGAGGCAGCCCCAGGTGCTGGGGTAATCAGCATAGCCAGGCCGAATCCTACCTGCCCTACATAACTTTGCTCAGCACTTCCCTATGCTGAGACCACAATTCCCAGCCATCAGCCAGAGAGAAGATGAAGGAGATAAAAATCTACCCTTCGGGTCCCTTAAATATGTGCATCCAAGGATTTAGCTCAGTGGTTCCCGATGCCTGTCTCGAAAGCACAAGGACCCAAGTTTAATCCCCCGTACCAAAAAAAAAAAAGTGCATCCTCCTGAGAAAAACCTGAACTTAGGTAGTGTAGGGAGGCTCTGTTACTTGCAATCCACAACTGAGAAGATCCAAAATTAATAATGGTACCAACGTACAAAAAGAAATCCAGGGCCCTAGGCGGGCTTGAAGGATGATACTCACGTAATAGGGAAGTTGACAATCATTGGATTCTTCTCCACAAAGAAGTTGTTCTTAGTGAATCTCTTGATACAAAAGATTAGATATGGAGGCAGCTTGGTGAGCTGGAAGCGCTTCAGAAAGTTCTCCTTGTAAGTCTTATACTCCTAGAGAAAGGAAAAAACTTAACTAATGCGTGCTGCAATTCAGTATATACTGGAGCATGGGCATGAAGTTTTCTTTGTTTTTAAATGCAATTTTGCCTCACACTAGACTTCAGAAGACACCTGACCCCAGAACTACAGAAGAGGCTAAGCATAGCATTCTGGCTGAGGCTGATTAAAATACCTCAACTGTGGGCACCGTTTGAGCCGGTATATAACCATACTCTTAAACTATAACCATAGTGACGTGGGTACCAGCTTCTATAAGGAAAACAACACTGTCAAATGAGAAAGAGGATTTGTTTAAAGCTGAATTAAAACCACGCAAGTCTTATTTATTCAATTCATAAAGAAAGAACTTCCTGACTTTTCCAACAGTCAAGAGCCCCAGCTTCTGAGAGTACTCTTACAGAGGTGGCCACAAACTTCTGATGCTCCTCCCTCCTCCAAGGTCCCAAGACTTGGGACTGGGGAGGTGGCTCAGTGGCAGTCACTGGCAGGCCACATTTCCTGAGGGCTTCCTTAGTACCCAAGGAGAAGGAACACTGAAGGGCCAGGGCAACTGTGCAGCCACAGGGCTAAACGCTCATGAACATGAATCATGCATTTGTTTTTCCTAACACAAATTTTTATCCTTGGTAAAAAGGTAAGAGTGAAAGACTAACCATTACCAGAGAAAAATACCAGTGAAAGCCTGTCTCTGGAGTGAGTTCTGGAGGGAACAGACTCCTGCAGGGATTCCCAGGCTTCCCAGGCAAATTTATTCATTTATTTATTTTTGGTATTTTGAGACAAGGCCTCACTTTGTAGTTCAGGATGGCCCTGAGCTCACTATGTAGCCCAGGCTGGCCTCAACTCCCTCAGCCTCCTAAGTGCTGAGATTACAGGCATGTGCTACCACACCCAGCTCTTGTTTTTTTGTTTTGTTTTGGTTTTTTGAGCCCAGGAAAATATTTTAACTTAAAATTAGAATATAACTACTTCAAAACCATTTGGCCAGGTATGGTGGCACATGCCCATAATCCCTGCTATTACAGAAGGCTAAAGCAGGAGAATTGTGAGTTCAGCACCAGCATATGCAGTTTAGTGGGACCTTGTCTCAAAATTCTAAAAAAGGGCTGGGGATATAGCGC
>NW_004624749.1:17509939-17611934 GCF_000247695.1 Heterocephalus glaber
AAAAAAAAAAAGACAAACGGACTGGAGTGTAGGTAAGTGATACAGGACTTGCCTGGCAAACGTCAAGAGACAGGGAGGGCCGGGGATTTAGCTCAGTGGTTTCACAGCCTGCTTGAAAGCCTGTTCAAGGACCCAAGTTTGATCCTGGTACCAAAAAAAGGGCCAGGGATTTAGCTCAGTGGTTCTGGCGCCTGCCTCCCAAGCGCAAGGTCCCGAGTTAGATCCCCGGCACCCAAAAAAAAAAACAAAAAAAGAGAGAGACAGGGAAATACAAGCAGGACAGGTATGCACAGGGGTTACCTTCTCAGTGATGCCATTGAACTTTGCCAGGATGTTGAAGAGTGGCACCTGGGGGATAATGAGCTGCTCCTTCTCGTCCTTGTAGAGTGGGGCAGTTGGAAGGTCCAGCGTCAGGTACATAAATGTGGACTCTACCATCGTCTCCTGGTACTCATCATTATGGAGCAGCTGCTCTTTTTCTTCTGCTGGCTAAAGATGAGTGAGAAGAAAGGGAAGGAAGGAATGTGAGCAGTGCCTTTGCTGTCAGGGATGAGGGAGGCACCCAGGGCAGTCTCATACACAGCAATAACACCTGAGCAGATGAATTTGAGAACAGAGAACTTTCCCTCTTCCGAGGAATTTTATTTTTATGCCTTGCTATCTAAAAAGCTTTTAGCCTATGCAGAAAGCTTGGCTGATATTTTTGGAAAAACATGCCAGCACCACTCAGAGGGCAAATCTAGCCTGCAGACTACACCAACCACTAGCTCCTCAGCTTGCAGCACACTGCAAGAGAGCACTGAGAAGAGGCTCAGTGGAACTCTTCAGGGGCACGAAGCTTTTTCAGCTCTTTAAGCATCTCTCTGTTGCCCCGAAATCCCTCAGGCAACATAAACTGGTCCAAAACCTGGCTCAACCTACTTACCAGATCAGGATGGGGAAGCTTTTTAGTGAAGATCCTCATAGATCCCTGGAAAACATCAGTCACAATAGCTGCACAAACAGAAAACAAAGTACAAGTTCTCTGAGGCTGGAAAGCATGTCAAAACATACGGCCAACTTCTATATTTCTAAAATAAGCCAGCATCTTCTAGCCTAAGAATCAGAGCTCTCCCTAAACCCAGAAGTTTTCCTTTGTAATACACACCACAATGGTTTCTCCATGATTGTGTAAATAATTACATTATGTCTCCTCTACAAGACAACCTTTGATTTACAGAGCCTGGAGATGTATGAATCACAAGCAAAACAGTCTAGCCCAGGTACTTCCCATAACCACATACACCCTGGAAAGGAGGCGATGCCTGGCCTGTGTTGGACAAAAAAAAACAACAAACTAAGAGATGGACCAAAGTGGAAGCAAAGCAATGACACAAAGCACAACCAGGTCCTAGAATCCACCAGGACACAAATTAAAAGAACTCAGAAGGCAAGCACAGGCTGAAGACCTGTGGTAGCAGTGCAGGGCCATCTAGTGGAAAAAGCACCAGGCCACATCAAGACATCCTCAGCCAGGCTGAGGATTTAGCTGAGTGGTGCTGCTGCCTGCCTCGAAAGCGCAAGGTCCTGAGTTCAATCCCCAGTACCAAAAAAAAAAAAGACATCATCAGCCATCAGAACACAAAAGACAGGAAAACCACATTAGGTCTCCAAAATGACTCACCTGGCTCTGCAGTCTATAACTAGTAGCTATAATACCACTCATAAAAACCATCTAGGGCCGGGGATTTAGCTCAGTGGTTTCACCACCTGCTGAGCAAGCGGAAGGACCCGAGTTCAATCCCCAGTACAAAAAACAAAAAACAAACAAAGAAAAAAAACCCCATCTAATACCACTAAACCAGTGTGAATGTTGAGGGACAGAGGGACTCCAAGGCTGGAACCCCAGAGGCCACCTTAGGCCTCCAAGTTCACACTTAGACTGCAGAACTAGCTTTGATTTTACTCTAACCTTCAACCCACAGACCAGGCAAGCCACCCATTGCATCTTCCTCACACTAACTCTTGCACAGGTAGGAGGCTCGGGGTCCACAACATGTGACCTGACTGACCCTCAATTCGAAAATGGGTCAGGATCTCTTGCCAACTTCTTTTTTTTAAATTTCATAGTGCTGGGGATTGAGCCCAGGGCCTCCCACATGCTAGGCAAGCGCTCTGCCAGTGAGCCACATCCCCAGCCCCTACTTTTTTTTTTTTGGACCAGGGATTGAACTCAGGACCTTGCATTTGCCAGGCAGGCGCCATAACAATGAGCTAAATCCCTGGTGCCCCTCCAGCCCCTACTTTTTAAATTGACATAACTATGCACATACTACACATACCTGCAAAGGTGTTTCAACACCGGTACATGATGTGTAATGATCAGATGAGGCAACTGGCAAATCCAGCACCTCACACATCTGTCATTTCTTTGTGTTAGGAGCATTCAAAATACTCTCTACTAGCTATTTATACAGTTAACTGTTGTCAAACATCATTATCACATTGCTATAGAACATTAGAACTCACTCCTCCTTTCCAACTATTACCTGTACCCATTAACTATCTTCTCTTCTTCCCCTCCTCCCTCCACGTCCTACCTCTGGCAACCACTGTTCTATTCCTTTTATAAGATCAACTTTTTTGGTTTACATAAGTGGCAACATACTTATCTTGCTGTATCTGACCTGAAGATAATTATCTTCCAGGGATTTCTGCTTATTAAAAATACCACTGGGGGCCAAGCATGGGGACACACGCTTACAATCTCAGCACTGAGGAGGCTTGGGTAGGAAAATCACTGCAAGTTCGAGGCCAGCCTGGGCTACATAGTGAGCTGAAGGCTTGCCTGAACTACATAGTGAGATCATGTCTCAAAAGAACAAAAACAAAAACATTACTGGGAATATACCCATATTCTAATAAAAAAATAAGGAAATCCAGGCATGGTGGTGCACATCTGTAATCACAGTTTCTGAGGAAACTGAGGTATAACGACTGCAAATCTAAGGCCAAAAAACCTAAAATTATGGAAAGAGTCCTATTCTGGAAGAAAATTTAGTCTATGTGTACAACAGATACTAGCCCCTTGCCCCAAAAAAGATAAACAGCAAAGAACAAAAGGATAGGAGGTTGCAAAGATTTTTGGCAGGGAGCAAAGGAAAAAGAGCTCCTTTTCAAAAGCAACATGACTTACTCTTCTTTTTCTTCTTTGTGCCCCCCAGAGCAGAGTGTAGGGCATTCAGAAACCAAGACAGGAAGTCAACTCCATCACCTGAAAAAAAGGAAAGAATAGAGCATGCTGAAAATGGGAGGCTGAGAGGACCCAAACCGCGAACTGGATGGCCCCACCCCACAGTCCTGCTTCCTCTGTGGCCACACCACTGTGAGCGC
The DNA here is from genome assembly GCF_000247695.1 of Heterocephalus glaber. Next base: position 17,513,312 of record NW_004624749.1, read on the forward strand.
CTCTATTAATGCTGGCACTCCTCAAGGTCAAGCTCTTCCTCTCTGGTCTCCACTCTCCTCCTAGATGCTTGCACCTGCCAGCCCCACAGAAGGACTTTCAACTATCATCTCTACCCTACATCCTATCTCATCACCAGTGATGACAAACATGAATAATGACCCTGTAATACCACTTCTCTTGGGGAAGCTTTGACTTCCTTCTTCTCTCCTGTAGCTTACAAATATTCCTGTCCTGCAAGGAAGGTGACTCCAGAGCTAGCACCAGGAAGGCATCTAGGGGGATCTAGAACAATGGTTTCTGGGATCAGTCACATGGACAATATTCCTGATCCATTCGGTGGGTGCCCGAGGAACCTCCCCGCCAGACAATCTGGGATAATGGCAAGCAACTTCCTTACCAATTAAGAGTTCCTTCTATTCACCTCCTCTTTGCTCACCCAATTAAAATCTCAAAGGCAGTATCTTTCTTAACTTCATTTCCCTAATCCTAAAGGCCTCTGACAGGGGCTGGGATGTAGCTCAGTGGTACAGCACTTGTCTAGTAGCCATGAGGCCCTGGGCACAGCAAAAAGAAAAAAGAAAGGAGGGGGAGGAGACGGGAGGGGAGGAGGGAAATAAAATCCAAAAGCCTCTGCCAACTCCAAAGGATGACATTCTTCCCTCCCACCCATGTACAGTGTTTTCAAGTGACAACAAATGATCAAAACTAGACTATGTATCTGACAATGAATGGCCCAGGTCCCAGAGACTGAGGGAAGTATGTTTATGCGACAAGACAGACAGTGGTAATAGTAGAAGAAGCTAAATAAGTTTGTTAGGGTAAAGATTTCTAACTCTGGAACCAACTTTGCTTTAACTTTCCAAATCTGTCAAAAGCTAAAAGGCCCCAATATCCACCTTTGGTCTATGAGTTATTTGGGGATCTCTGCAAATGCTGACACGGATATATCCAGCCACAGTTCACAGAAAATCAGTCTCCATGAAAATCTCATACCTTGATGCAGCCTTAACGTAAAAATCTAGGACCTTTGTTGGGAGCAATGCTACATAATTTTAGGGTAAAAGTTTGGTTAGCCTAGTTCTCCTGCCTACAGCTCAGCTATGGAATTCCGTGACATAACTCCATTTGGCCTCCGGTCACAACCGAGACCTCAATGATCCAGTGATGCTGTGATTCTCCAGGATGAAGAAACATCCTGGGAGCTGAGAATAACCTGGAAGGAATAAACATCTACTCAGTTCCTCTTTGTTCTTGGATTGTTTCATCTTATTTGCACAGGATGTACTGAACTCTCTGCAAGTCATTTGTTACATTTGTTTCTCCCAATGTACTGAGTACTGAATAAAAGGTGCGGTAAGCTGGGGGCTTTCGTCTTTGCTGCCCAGGGCAGCATTGATCAGACCCAAAGCTCAGCTTCTTCTCAGTCTCATTTTTCTACCTTTCCTATAATTCGCCTTGTGCTGCCGTGGCTCGCAGGAGACTAGGACTTACTGCAGAGGTTCTAGTAACATCCCCTTTCCCTGCTCCCTACAGACCTTACATAGAGTTGGTTCAGAAACAAAAATGACCCCACAAACAGAAAATACCCTAGCAATCCTAGCTGTTGGACTCAGATGGTCCTACCCAGCACACAACTTGGCTGTCCCCTGCTCAGAGTTTATCTTAGTTTGCTGAAAAGAAAATTTTGTGTTATCTGTTTCTTTTTCATAAAAATCTTTTTGGTTTGTCTTGTACTCTAAGTAACTACTTTTTCTTTGGTACCAGGGATCAAACTCAAGACCTCACGCTTGCCAGGCAGGCTCTGTGCCGCTTAGCTAAATCCCCAGCTCTATAAATCCCCAGCTCTATCTTTGAAAATAATGATACACAGTGTAATAACTATTGTTAGTCTCCTTAAGAAAAAAAAACAAAACAAGAAGGGTGAGGTACTCAGAGTAAGATGATACTGTGGAGGTTGCAAAGTACTAAACACCATGCTCAAGTAGTTCATTTGACAATAAATCACAAGGCTTCCGATCAATACCTATCATCCATTCCAATGGGCATCTTACTCCCTAAAACCCCAAGGGTCTCCTGGGGCCCACTCCTTATCTACTTACCTCACCACACCCTTGTTCTCCTTTCCTCCTTAAGTACCCCAGACTCTTAAAAGCCACTATTGAAGGGCCGAAGATTTAGCTCAGTGGTGCCACACCTGCCCCCCAAGTGCAAGGTCCTAAATTCGATCCCCAGCACCAGAAAAACAAAAAGCCACTATGGATCTTCCCCTCTAAGTCACTCCTCAGCTGGGAAATGTTTTACAAACACAGACCTGATGTCACACCTGTGCTTGAAAGCCTTCACTGACTCCCTCCACTACTAGGAAGTGTCCACCTCCTATGGTATCATACACACCAGGAAATCTAGTCCCCTCTCCTCCACCGAGACTAGATGCCCAGGCCCAATTCTCAGTCTGTCTGTGCCAGGTACATCTGTGCTTCTGCTCCGCCATCCTCTCCACCAGTAATGTCCATCCCTGAGCTTCCTCCTCCTCTGCCTAAAATTCAGGGCTCTGTTCCTCTACTCTGGCCTCTGATTTACCTCCCCCATGTTCACCTGGGAGTCCCTGCCCCATGCTGTCTCCAACAAGACACTTGTGACAGCAGTTAAGATCCTGTAACCACTTTTTACACAATTATCTTTCCACTAGCCTGGAGGCTCCTTCCTGGAAGAGAAAAATCTTATCTTGGCAGCTCTAAAACCTAGCACCACGATGTACATTGAACAAACCAATGTGCTAGCGGATACCATAGGAGATCCAGGTACTAAGAGTCAGGACCCACTTTACTCACAATGTAATAACAACTTGGACCAGAGAGATGAGAACAATCAAAATGGTTCACTAGGGCTGGGGATTTAGCTCAGTGGTTCTGCCACTCAAGGACCCGAGTTTGATCCCCAGTACCAAAAAAAAGGTTCACGGGAGTACCCTAGAATGGGACATGGCAAAATGAGAAGCACAGGTAGCAGAGGCTTAAAAAGGGTGGGCCCCTTTCCCAGACTCCTGGTTTCCCCTGAGCTGTAGTTTATTTTACCAAATGATCAGACTTTCTATTCAGCAGAATTTCCTGGGAGTCTGAGCAGGGCCAACTAATCAGAGGAATGAGGAACTTCACCATGCTACCCATCAAACACTCACTTCAGGCTACATTAGTCACTTTACTTACTTCAGTCACTGCAAGGTGGAAATAAGTTTTATCTGTCAAACTGGTTCTGCTCTCAACTCAGGGAAACATGGATAACTTGTTCCTTACCTTGCTTGGTGATCTGAAAAGTCTTTTTGCTGCAAAGGACAACAGCCTGAAGCATCTCATGGGGAGAGACGTGTGCCTTGAAATTCCGAGGGTTCCACAACTTTCTCATCAGCTCTCCAAAACGCTGCACCAGCAAGAACATGATATCCCCTGGGGGGCGCTTGATGTTCTTATAATTATCTTCTTCCAGGAAGTAGTTCCGGAGAGGAGGAACATTAGACAGAGCCTAGAAGTCAAACTCTGGTTAATCCAAAGCCCCTTCACAGGACCTCTTGGAGCCAAGCTCTTGAGGCTTGCTTTCTTCTAATAGAAACTTGGGACAGGCCTGGGGTGACCTGAGGTGACCTGGGGTGACTTCAGGCTTGAGGCTGAAGTGACAAACCCTCAAAGGATCCTACCCAGAGCCCACATTATAGAAATACCTCATGCTAGGCATAGTGGCACATGCCTGTAATCCCAGCAACTCGGGAGGCTGAGGTAGGAAGGTTGCCGTGAGTTTGAGGCCAGTCTGGCGTACACAGTGAGTTCAAAGGCAGCCTGAAGTACATGGTAAGACTCTGACTCAAAAAAAAAAGAAGGGGCTGGGGATTTAGCTCAGGGGTTCCGCTGCCTGCCTCGCAAGCGTAAGGTCCCAAGTTCGATCCCCATATCCAAAAAAAAAAAAGAAAACAAAGAAATATCCTTCACACTGAAATCCATACAAAGTACAGTTCTTCAGGCATTTGGCAGATGTGGATATCACAAAGGAATTAAAAAATAATAAAGGCATTAAAGTCAGAATGCACTGACAAACTTATTTAATATTTTCTAATTACGTCTATGATGATGTTAAGCTTCACAAGGTACTAAGGCTAAAAACTCAAATACAGTGCTCCTTCTTTCATCATCATTTTTTTGGTTGGAGTAGAGAGAACCATTTGGGGAAACAGGTCCCTATCTCCCATTGCAACACTAAAATAAAACAAAATTCATCTAGGGCCAGGGATTTAGTTCAGTGGTTCCACCACCTGCCTTGAAAGTGCAAGGTCCTGAGTTCAATCCCTGGTACCGAAAAAAAAAAAAACTGATGTTTTCCCAAAATAAAACCATATAATTTCAAGTGAATGCACAGTTAGGATGGAAAATGATCAACCCAGGTGTGGTGGCACACACTTATAATGTCAGCACTTGGAGTCTAAGGCAGGAGGATCACAAGTTCAAGCCCAGTCTAAGAACTTATTGAGACTCTGCCTCAAAATTAAAAATAAAGGGGCCACAGATTATGTAGCTGAGTAGTGAGAAGGCCTTAGGTTTGATTCCCAGTAAAGAAAAAAAGAAAGAAAACAGAGAGACAGAACAGAGAAAGAGAGAGAGACAGTGAGAGAGACAGAGACAGACAGAGAGATAGAGAGACAGAGAGAGAGACAGAGAAAGACAGAGAGAGAGAGGCAGGCAAAAAAGAAAAAAAAAGAAAATTAAAGCCAAGCATGGTGATGCATACCTGCAATCCCAGTACTTGGGAGGCTGAGGCAGGAACTGAGACAGGGAGATCACTGTGAGTTCGAGGCCAGCATGGGCTACATATATAGTGAGTTCAAGGACAGCCTGTACTACATAGCGAGACCTTGTGTCAAAAAAAAAAGAGCAAAATAAAAGATAATAGGAAACAGGAAGTTGGGAATGGGAGAAAAAAGGAAACAGGAAGACAGACTACGTAGAGATTGGAGGAGGTTCTGGAGATGGAAGGAGACATGAGAGAAAAGGAAGCAAAAGTAAAAAGGATCAAGATGCAATATGAATAGGTACTAATTTCTACTAATTCTTAATCATACCTGAAGGACAGCATTGGCATAGTCATTGGCCTTTATGTTATTCAGTCCCACGATACCCGGTAGGTAAGTGGTACCATCATATGCCCGGGACAATTTGGCTTGCTTGTCCAAGTTTGCAATCTGCTGCTTCGTGAAAGTAGGCTTCAACACATACTGGAGAGAAAAAAAAAAAAAAAAAAAATCTAAGTTGTTTTACAGCTATAAACAGTTCACAAGATATGTCTACCAAAACCAAAACCAAAACCAAAAATGCTTTGGTCATGAATGTCTCACCATACAAGAAAAGATCCCAATCAGGAAGGTGAGGCAGAAAGATGCAATACTCAGCTTTCTAAAGCATATAAGCGAGCTGGGTGTGGAGGTGCATGCCTGTAATACCAGCATTCAGGAGGTGGAGGCAGAAGGATTACCAAGTTTGAGGCCAGCCTCAGCTACATAGTGAATTCAAGGTCAGCCTGAAAGACACGGCGAGACCCTGTCTCCAAAAAAAAGCATATTGGGCCAGGGATTTAGCTCAGTGGTTTCACTGCCTGCTGCACAAGCGAAAGGACCTGAGTTCGATCCCTGGTTCCAAACAAACAAACAAAAAAGCGTACAAGAGCAGAGTAGCTCCTCCCTTCTGGGCAGGACTGGAGACTTCAGGCTCCATGGGATTAGAGGGGCAGGATCTCCCCAGAGTTATGATAGTCATTATGTCAGACTAGATGGAGGTCATCACGAACTTGCTGACATCCTGAATGTATTCCAGTTCTCCCTCCATCTAGTCTCCCTTGACCCCAGGTGAGCCAGTTCCCAGGGAGCCCTGGACCTGCTCACAGAAGAGTTTGCCCCAAACCAGGCCTGTGGTATCCGCACCGTGATGTCCTCCAGTGAGGAATCGATGATCTCATAGTTGTCTGGAAGGCAGTAGAACTTGAGGGTGTGGAGGTTGAGGAAGACATGGTGGCTAAATTGGACGCTGTGAATGTAGGCATGAGACTTCAAACCCCGGCCTATAGGGAAGAGGGAAAGGCTCTGAGAAGGGCAGATCCTAAAAAGGCACAGATCAGGTTTGCTCTTCCTTTTGTTATTTTGTACTGGAACATGTTAAAAGCAAAGAAAGCATTATACCACCTATGACATGCATCTCCTGCATGAACTCTCATCACCAAACAGCAAGAAAGAACAGCACATTAATTGCTTCATTTCCTAGAAGGCACTAAAACACTGGTTGGAGCTGAATGCAGTGGCACACATCTGTTACTATAAACCCTCTGGAGGCCAAAGCAGGAGGATTGCAAGTTCAAGTCCAGCCTGGGCTACAGAGCAAGTTCAAGGTCACCCTAGGCTACATAGCAAGATCCCAACTCAAAGGCCAAAAAAAGGGACACTGATTAGGGAAATTAATTTCTTATTGTTTTTTAATTTAATTTTTTTTTACCCCATTAACTTTATTGGTACATTTTAGGTATAAAATAGTTACATTCATCATTGGGATTTTGTACCATTACATGAGTCTCTTGGTTCTTATTTTTTTCCCCTTCCCCTGCCCTCCCTTCACCACATCCACCCTTCCCTATTTGCAAAGACCTTGTTTCCATTTTTTTCCTCTTCTCATATTTTTTCCTTTTAGGGAAATTAATTTCAATATAAAACATAAATGTACACACATATACATATATAAGCTAGTTTCACATGTAACAGAAACTAAGACTGTCAAAGAATCTTACATATGACATATAGATATATATGGATATGCATGTATATGCACACAAAGTGACATATCCTATGACAATCCATCACCACTCAGTCCTCAATTCCAAATGCCACAATCCAGTACCTATGTACTTTGTTCACATTGTCACTCCTTCATTGCCACTCCTTCCTTAACCCACCCACACTGTTTGTCCTGCCAATTCAAGTCCCACAGCACCTCCTCCATAAACTGGACACACACACCACAGCTAATCCTACCTCACCTCTCCAAAATCTCAAACACTGACATTGACCTTTGCATATTCCAGCTCCTACTCATTTTTACTCACTGCCTCAGTCTAGCAGGAATCTTTATAGTCTGATAGAACTTGCTGATTGCTTTATGTCAACCTCAACTCTTTTATGAGAACAAAGAACGTAATTTCTATCTCTTTTGAATCCCATACTATCTAATGTACATAGGGTTTGCTTGGTCTGAAGAAGCTGAAATAATACATTTTCAGAAAAGAACAGAATTTAAAAAGTCCTTGGAGGGCCAGGGATTTAGCCCAGCAGCACAGCACCTGTCTAGCAAGTGCAAGGTCCTGAGTTCTATCCCCAGTACCAAAAAAACAAAAAGTCCTTGGAACAAAATGACTCTCAAAAAAGAAAAAGAAGTAGGGCTTAGGCTCAATGGTAGAATGCCTACCATGCCCTGGGTTCAATCTCTAGCACTACCAAAATATTCCAGTATAAAAACATCAGACAGGGCCAGGGATTTAACTCAGTGGTTCCGCTGCCTGCCTTGCAAACTCAAGGACCAGAGTTCAATTCCCGGTACCAAAAAAAAAAAAAAAAAATCAGAGACTGAGAAACCTGGAGTGTTTGAGATCATAATCTTTCACAGATCTAGTTTCTTCTCCTCTTCAGATATATTCAGGTTCTGATCAATCAGAGAAGCACCCCTCATTGGTTTTCTAAGAGTATTCTAACTTCTTCGTTAAAAAAAAGAGAGAGAGAATTAAATATGATCCCCTGAGAATGAGTTTTTTTGTTTTGGGGTTGTTTAGCTTTGGTGGCGCTGTGGATTGGACCTAGCGCCTCATGCATTGTCAGCAGACATGCTACCCTTGAGCTACATTCCTAGCCCTTTTTATTTTAGTTTGAGATTGGGTCTTACAAAATTACTCAAATTAGCCTAACTTGAAAACCGCCTGCTTTAGATCCTAAGTAGCTGGGATGGCAGGTGTGCATCACTGTACCTGGCAGAAGAATGACTGACTTTCTAAAAATAAAGACCTACAGACAACTCTGAAAACTTGAGTTCATAATTTATAACATTCATTTACCTTGAAAGTACTTGCCACACACCAGACAGGCATTTGCATTGATATGCGAGAGGGAGATGGAGCAGTTTCTCAAAGTCAAAATCCAGTACACTCCTAAGAGAACCAAACAACACAGGAAACAAAAACATACAATTAATAAGGATGAAGGTCTAGGAGGGCATCTGAATGAAGCAGTGGTTGCTCCACGTTCCACAATGTCACACAGCATCCTTCAGAGAATGGTGACAACCAGATACAAACCAGAAGAGGGACTCAGTACTCCCCACTGCCACCCACCAGGCCCAAGGCTTCACTGCAGCATCTGCGTAGACACCCAACACCTAGACCCTCTTTCTTGTTAGATGTAGTTTATACTCACTCATGGATTCTGCGCCAGTGGATTCAACCAACCATGCATTAAAAATATTTGGGGAAAAATAATCTCATCCGTAGCTAAACAAACACATACCTTTTTCTTCTTTGTCATTATTCCCTAACCAACATAGCATGACAACTATTTATACAGCATTTACACTGCTTAAGGATTAGTAATCTGGAGATGATTTAAAGTATATAACAGCATAGGCAGACTATAAGCAAACATGATGCCATTTCATTTCATATTTTTGTTGATCTGTTTTGGGGTTTCTCAGCCCCACAATGCCTTTTTTTTTGTTGTTTCTTGAGACAAGGTCTCACTACTTCAAAGTGGCCTTGAATGCACTATGTAGCCCAGGCTGGCCTTGAATTTTCGGTGATCCTCCTGCCTCAGCTTCCCAAATGCTGGAATTATAGGAATACACCAGCACACCCAGCTCATGATGCCATTTTATACAAGAGTCTTGAGCATCCACAGATTTTGGTATCCATGGTGAGTCTTGCTACCAATCCCCTATGGATACAAAGAGACAAATACATTTATAAACAGTCAAAAACCTTCCAGGCAGGAGTGCTGACACATGCCTGTAATTCATCCCAATACTTAGAAGCCTGAGGCAGGAGGATCTCTGCTTCATGGACAGCCTGGGCTATATAGTGAGTTAAAGACCGGCCTGAACTGCATAGTGAGACTCTGTCTCAAAAAAAATCAAAAATGGGAGGCGGGGGGGGGGGGGATTTAGCTCAGTGGTTCTGGCACCTGCCTTGAAAGCACAGGGTCCCAAGTTCAATCCCTGGTACCAAAAAAAAATATTTCTGTCCATAAGAATAAAGAGGAAGCTGGAAGAATTTTAAGGAAATACCTGTAACTGTATCTATTCTAGTATAAATAGTATGTATTATAAAGGAACAAAAACTTTACACCCACCGAACCCACAGGTGAAAAAGGGATTTCTTCTCAAATAGTAACTCTAACTGGTAATAATCCTGTACAGTTGTGCTAATAAAGGAATCACTAGCCACATGTGGCTATTAACAACTAAGTTTATTTTTATTTATTTAGTGGTTTTTTGGGGGTTTTTTTGAGGCAGGGTTTCACTATGTAGCTCATGCTGGCCTTAAATTCACTATGTAGCCCAGGGTGGCCTCAAACTTGTGTCAATCTTTCTGCCTCAGCCTCCTAATTACAGGCATGTGCCACTATGCCTGGCAACAACTAAGTTTAAAATAATTAAACTTAAAGCTTAAAATTCAGTAGTTTCTCTAGTGTGAAAAACTAAAAGTGTAAATAAGGACTAAAAGGTATAATAGATAATATGAAATAGGAAGAAAAGGTGCAAAGGGGAAGGGGAAGTGGGAGGGGTAGGGAAAAGGAAAGAAGGGAATGGAATTAAATGAAAAAATGAAAAAATGGAAACAAAGTCTTTGTAAATAGGGAGTGGTGGAGGGGTTGAAGGGAGGGCAGGGGAATGGGGAAAAAATAAGAACCAAGAGAGATGATGTAAAGGTGCAAATTTCCAATGATGAATGTCACTATATTGTATACCTAAAATGTACCAATAAAATTAAAAAAAAAAAGCTTAAAATTCAGTTCCTAGGCTGGGAGTGTACGCAATGGTAGAGGGTGTGCCTAGCAAGCATGCACTAGATTCAATTCCCAGCACCAAAACTGAGATTCCCCAGTGGCATAAGCCACATTCCAAGTATTCAAGAACCACATGTGGCTTGCTTGACTATAATGAAGAACCCTTATAAAAAGTAATTCCAGCCAGGCATGGTGGCATACACTTGTAATCCTAGCACTCTGGGAGGGAGAGGCAGAAGGACTGCAAATTCAAGCCCAGCCCAGGCAATTTAGTAAGAACCTGTCTCAAAATTAAAAAATGAAAAGGGCTGGGGGGTGGGCATGGTGGCACATGCCTGTAATTCCAGCGCTTGGGAGGCTGAAGCAGAAAGATCACTGTGAGTTCAAGGCCGGCCTGGGCTATAGTAAGTTCAAGGCCAGCCTAAACTGCACAGTGAGACCTTGCTTCAAAAAAAAAAAAATTTTTTTTAAAGGGCTGGGAATGCAGCTCAGTCCTTTTACAGGCCTTGGGTTCAATACCCAGTACCACCACCACCACTCACACATACAAAGTAATTCCATTACTGCAGAAATTTCTATTGGACAGCACCAACCTTGAACACAGGTTGAAACAGGCCATGTGGGAATGACAGAATACCACAGAGGATAACTAGCTCTGCATTCAAATAAACTTTGTTTTTGTCTGAATCCTAGGCATCTAGAACAGTGCTGTAGTATTCGCCACCTTCTTCATCACTGAAACCTGGTAACCCACAACTTGAAGGAGAAGCTTATTTGGCTCACAGCTGCCAGTGGGTTCAGTCCAAAGTTGGCTGGCTCCTAGGCAGAAATGGTATGGCAGAGGGCAAATGCCCATCCCATGGCAACCAGAATTAGACAAGGGAAGCCCCAGAAACAAATGTACCCTCTTTTAGAGTGACCCACCTCCCAGCAGGACCCACCTCCTCCCAGCACAGTCCACTGAAGAGCATAGCACCTCCATGATCTGACCATCTTCCAAACACAGGAGGTTTCAATCTGAACCACAAGTACATAGTATATAGTAATGCTGAAGAAGTATTTATGTTTGCTACTGTTATTTCAAGTATATTCTGTATCCCCTTATTCCAAAATACAAATTTAAAATAAGGCAAGCTTTTTGTTTGTTTTTACAGTACTGAGAATTGAACCTAGGCCCTACACAGTTCACTGTGCTGCATCCTCAGGCCTTTCTCTATTTTTATTTTGTGACAGGGTCTCGGCTAAGTTGCCCAAGCTGGGCTCCAACTTTCGATCCTCCTGTCTCAGCATCCCAGAGTGCTGGGCTAAGAGTCCTTTACGCATGTGCTCACCCTTAAACAAAATGTGCTGACATTTCTACAATATGTACTTTGTCATTCATTTTCTGGGCAGAAAGCTTTAGAAGGAGTAAAATTTGTGAATATGGCACATGGTAGTACAGGCCTATAATCCTAGTACTCTGGAAGGCTGAGGCAGGATTTTAAGTTTGAACCCAGTTTGGGTAACTTGGGAACTCAGTGAGATCCTGAAAAGGGCTTGGAATGTTCCCCTGGGTTCCATCCCCAATACCAAAAAAAAAAAAAAAAATTCTAAACGTGTTATTTCATTCACCATCCAAACAATTTTCTGCATGGATCCCATTTTTCTTTTAAGACCTTCACCCTCTCTACCCTACTGACCTGTTAATGGTATCTAGGTATGGACAGTGGCGGCTCCTCCTGTCCTCAGAATCCACACGGCCATTCTTTGCTGAAAAGAAAATCATCACAAGCTTTGAAAATGGAAAACATGTACTCAGGGTCAACTAGCATTACAAAGAAACACAGAAATGGGAAAATCTACTCAAGAAAAGCTCCATGGGGGCTGGGATTTAGCTCAGTGGCACAAGTGCAAGGAAGGTCCTGAGTTCGATCCCTAGTACCGCAAAGCAAAGCAAAGCAAAGCAAAGCAAAGCAAAGCAAAGCAAAGCAAAGCAAAGCAAAGCAAAGCAAAGCTCCACGCCAGGCACCGTGGTGCACATCTGTAATTCCAGCTACTCAGTGGGCTGAGGCAGGTAGATCACAAGTTCAAGGCCAGCCTGGGTAACTTAGCAAGACCCTGTCTTAGAATAAATATGGGCCCTGGGTATGCAGCACTGAGGATGTAGCTCAGGGGCAAAGCATTTGTCTAGACATGTGTGACTCCAGGTTCAAATCCTCAGTACTTGAGGAGAAACATTCAAGGAGGCATGAACGGTATTATGAAATATACAAGTGACCAGATAAATTGAATGTTAATATAAAAGCAGTTTTTAATTTTTGTTGTAGGATTTTTTGCTTTTTGTTGTTGTTGTTTGAGGCAGGGTCTTGCTATTTAGTTCAGGCTGGCCTTGAACTCACTATGTAGCCCAGGCTGGACTCGAACTTGTGGTCATCCTCCTGCCTCAGGCTCCTGGGTGCTAGGATTACAGGCATGCGCAACTATCCCCGGAACCACGAGTAGTTTTTTTTGTTTTTTGTTTTCTTCTTGAGACAGGGTCTGACTATGTAGCCCAGGCTGGCCTTGAATTTACAGTGATCCTCCTGCCTCAGCCTCCCTCGTGCTGGGATTACAGTTGTGCACCATCAAGCCCAAATTTTGTTTTGAGACAGTCTCACTAAGCTTCCAAACTTGCAATCCTCCTGCCTCAGCCTCCTGAGTGCTGGAATTACAGGCACATGCACCACCACGGTAGCCCAGCGAACAGGAGTACAGTTTACAACAGTGTGTTCCTGCCTTAACTCCAGAAATTATAGCAAGGCCCCACACTAAGGGGTTTCGTAAAAACTGGAGGTGGTAACACCTGTGAGTTCACAGGCACAGCATCTGGCCCAGGCTGGGCGTTCGATAAGGGGAAGCTGTTGTTATTGTGCTTAGAAATGCTATAATTACAGTTATCAAGGCTTAGTACTATCTTCATTAAAATACACTCAAGTCTGGGTTCCTCTTCCCCATTTCCTTCTGGGTAGGCAAGCAGGGAAAGGTTAAAAAGGGAAAACGACACGATGATGGAACCTGTGCCCGGCCCGGCCCAGCTCCGCGCACCTCGCACCTCCCGCTCGGGCTCCGAGTCCTCGTCGGCCTCGCGTTCCCGCTTCACCCGCACCGCTGGGATTGGGGGTGCCGGGGCATCCCGCGCACTCGCCGGCTCGACCTCCCGCTTCACGCGCACCGGGCTGCCCCGTGAGCTTGCCGGATCAGGCTCCCGCTCCCGATCTCGCTCCCGCTTTACGCGACCCGAGCTGCTCCGCGATTCGGACTCGCGCTTCCCGCGGGTGGAACCACGAGACTCCCGCTTAGACCGACTGGACATCGCCACTGCCGGTCGAGAGATCCAGCGCAGGCGCCGGGAACTCTTGCGCGCGCAGGTCACAACCAATCAGCCTTGGGGCTGGTACCAAAGCTCTCTACGAGTCGCCAATAGGGACAATTCGTGCAGTCAGAAACTTGAGGGAGCCACGAGTTCAGCTGAGAAGCTTTAGGCCTAGTGTCTCCTTACCTGTCATTTTCGTCTGACCTTAAAGAGCTATGGAGTTTTCTGGATAAAGCCGTCATTCGATCGCAGATTTCTTTTTTTGTTCTTCCACATAACACAGAGGATCATATTAAGGGGCCATTATTCCAAAAAAAATCTCTTTATGAACATTTAGAGAATAAGGAGTGATCAAATAAACTACAAACCCAGAGGATATCGCCCTGAGTTCAAGGCCAGCCTGAACTACGTAGCGAAATGTGTCTCAAAAAACAACAACAGCCGGGGATTTAGCTCAGTGGTTTCGCCCCCTGCTGCGCAAGGACCAGAGTTCCATCCCTGGTACCAAAAAAATTTTAAAAAACAAAAACAACTACCAACAAAGAAATCTGTCAGGTGCTGACAGATTCGCTGCCGAATTCTGTTACGAACTTTAGAGAAGGTCTAAAAAACAACAAAAAAAGTCAGTGTATAGAAATTTCAGTGATTAAGTGATTAGATCTGTGAAGAGGTAGGAAGACTAATCGATCCCAGATTTCTTCAAGACCCTGTGCCTCCAAACCACCATCGGGAGGTTGTATCCTGAGTTTCCTTTCCTCAGAGAACGACGATTCTGCATGAGAAAAGGAGGGAAAATCCCCATATCATTCCCTTCATGCTTTAATTTCACATTTAGAGGATTCTTGGTATCAGAAAAATACAAAAAAGAAAAAAGAAAGGCACAAACAGCTATCATGCCTTTCCATGAAAACCGACACTTTCCCAGATATAACATGTACTTTTATTTTTGCTATTGCTCTCTTTTTCTATTAATTGGCCCAAGTTCACTTGGCAAAGCCAGTTCTCTCCCACTGTTCACCTTTGCTTTCTTGAATACACGTTCCTACTGCTTTAAGGAAGAAAGAAAAGTGCAAATATCCTGCCAAGGAACATTTACTGTAAAACTAATAAAACTTCAATTTCAGGACCTGTCTTGAATTTGTTTACCTAGTTTTTTTCAGTTTTGTTTTTTTCTTGTATTTGGCATTACACTAGGGTCTCACACATGCTAACTGCATGCTTTACCATTGAGCTACCCTTGAAGCTCTGCCTGTTTAAGAGCTTGATTGAGGTATACTTGTCACACACAGTACTGCATGTTTGATGTCCTGTGTGGACACCTCTGAAGTCAGCACTGTAATCAAGGTAAGGAACCTGTCCAGCCCTAGAAGTGCCCTTATACCCTTAGGAAATCTCTGCCAGGCCACTGATCTGCTGTCCATCACTATAGCAATTTTGCATTTCCTAGAGTTTTATATACAAGGGTCATACAGGTCTTTACTCTTTGGCCTGGCCTCTTTCATTCTGTGTATTTATTTTTGGATTGGTCCCTGTTGTTGAGTATATTCTTTTGCCTTGCATAGTAATATTTTCTTGTGTGGATATAACATAACTGTATTCATTCATTAGTTCATTTGTTTGCTTTGTACGCTAGGGATGAACCCAGGGCTTCCTACATGCTGAGCAAAGTGCTCTACTACTGAGCTACATCCCCAGCCCTCTTTGTTCCTGTTCTAAATATGAATTCCTGATTTTGACTTTTAAAATGAAAACTCTAAACCAGGTGTGATGGCACATATCTGCAAACCCAGCACTCTGGGAGGTTTAGGCAGGAAGATCTCGAGTTCAAGCCCAGCCTATACGACATAGAATTTAGCGTGACCCTGTCTATAAACTTAAAAAGGGCTGATGACATAGTTTAGGGTGAAGGCCTTGGGTTTAAGCTCCAGTACCACAAAATAACATTTGAAAAATAAGGCTCAGAAATTATACATCCTCAAAAGTCCTGGCCCCTCTCACAGGGACAGATAACCCGTGTACGGTGGGCACCCAGGCAAGCTGCAGCTAGCTGAGCACTACGGATGCCAGTGAGTCTGGCAGGGAGCCCCTCTCACCCACTACGCTGCCTATTTGAAACAGATACCTTCGGTGTGTCCACTTACAAATGAGGAAGCTGAGGCTCATCAGAGTTAATGAGTCAGCCAAGGTCACACAGCTAGTGATGGAGTATCATCTATCGCCAGAAAAAAGGACTGATGTTAATGAATGTTCATGGGTGGTTTTTATTTTTTTTTGAATTTTCTAACATACCAGCTCTAAGCAGAAATCTTTGTTTCTTATCGATAATGTCACCAAGAAAACAAAAAGCCGGACATGGTGACACAAACCTGTAATCTCAGCACTCTGGGAAGCAGAGGCAGGAGGATACAAAGTTCGAACCCAGCCTGGGCAAGTGAGTGACTTAGCGAGACTGACAAAAAATAAAAAGGGATGGGGGTGTACCTTATTGCGAAAGTTATGGTTCAATCCCCAGTACCAAGGCAAGAAAAACAAGGAAGGAAGGAAAGAAGTAAGAAAAGGGGAGAAAGAGACACAGACAGAGACTGGAAGGAAAGAAAGTCACACCGTGGCAGGAGAGCCCGGACAACTCCACCCTAACCCGCCCACAAACTGCGCGCGCACCGACCGCTCCGAAAACCGGAAGTCCTGGTTCAGTGGCGGAAGCGGTGGGAGTGGCGCCGGGACCTCTCCGGCCAGGAGGGTTATCGTTGGTTCAGTTGAGGCAGCGGCGGCGGCTTTGCATCCAGAACCCCAGATGGAGGCGGCCCGGAACCCCAGGCCGGGGTTCTGTTGCAAGCCTGGCGGGCGGCTGGACATGAGCCACGGCTTCGTGCACCATATTCGACGGAACCAGATCGCTCGGTACCGCCCCGCCCCGCCGCCACCACCGCCACCGCCATCCCTATCCCTGGCCTGGCCCGGCCGGGTCCGGCCGTCGCTGACTTCCGCTCGGCTCCCCGCAGGGACGACTACGATAAGAAGGTGAAGCAGGCGGCCAAGGAGAAGACGAGGAGGCGGCACACGCCCGCGCCCACGCGGCCCCGCAAGCCGGACCTGCAGGTGTACCTGCCGCGCCGCCGAGGTGAGGGCTGCCCACCGCGCCCCCTTCCCTGTCGGGAGAACCATGACCCACCCGGCTCTCCTCGCCCCTGCCTGGAGCCTGCGCCTCAGCGGACCCCACATCTGCTCAGTAGAACTGGCAGAGCCCCTGACCCCAGTTAAGCATCGCTATTACAGAGGGTAGCTGGGAACCGGCACGAGACCCTTTATCTACCAGTTTGTCCCACTATAACCAGTGTTAGCAATTCCGCTATCAGAAAGCCTGGCACCGGTGTAAGCCACCGGGACATAATTACGGGATGAACCTGGGAAAATGGCCATATCCCCAGATTCCTTGTGACCTAGAGATCACAGTAAAAATATTGTATGACGCTATTAAGCATTCTTTGGGGGGCGGGTACCGGGGATCCAACTCGGGGCCTTGCACTTGTGAGGCAGGCGGCGGAACCACTCAGCTAAATCCCCGGCCCTAAGCATTCTTTTAAAGTGACTTTAGGTCTTACATATATGAATCCATTGAGTCTGTAGGACCCTATAAGTTGAGAATTCTTGTCGTTTGTTTCACAGTTAGGCAGGAGGCACAGAAAGGTTAAGTTACATGCCCAAGATCTCAGACTTTGTAAGTAGCAGAACCTGGATAAGAACCCACTACCTTCCAGTCCTATTTGCTGAACAGGTGTGCACTGTGTACCTGCTTTGTAAGAGCACTGTGCTGGGCCCAGAGCAGGAATTCAAAGGGAGGTAAAATTCCTGATTGACAGCAGGCACAAGAGGCACATACACAGGGCCATCAGAAGATTGGGGCTTTCTTTTACCACATTATTCCCCACATCATTTCTGTGGGCAGGGGCTCCAGCAGCATTCCCCCCCCACACTCTGGTTCATCCTTCCAGATGACTCTGTGGCCCCAGTCAACCCAGATTGTGAGGAATCCGGTGAAAGCAGCAGTGGTGGCTCTGAGCTGGAGCCTTCAGGCCGTCAGCTCTTCTGCTTAGAATATGAGGCGGACAGTGGAGAGGTCACATCAGTTATCGTGTATCAGGTACGCCTTATGGAAACAACTGCAGCTGGAAGGCCCTGGGCTGTGGTAGAAATCACTGCCAGACCCGTCTGCATCTGGGCCAGAGGGAAACCATTGCTCCACACAGCATAGTACTGCTGGGTGATGCTGCCACACAGTGATTCTCTGGAGGGGGAACAGGGAGGAGTTGCAACTCCTTAGTTGAGAATCACTGTTACCTGAGAAATGACAGGCACTGGCAAGAAACCTCTGGCCGAATTCTGTGAGTGGTCTAGGAACAGGGCAGGTCACCTTTCTGAGAGAGGCCAGGCCCTGAGCTTCCTGACTTCCTCCACATAGGATGATGACCCAGAAAGGGTGAGTGAAGAGGTGTCAGCACACACTCCTCTGGATGCACCCATGCGAGAGGCCCTCAAGTTTCGTATCCAGGAGGAAATGACAAAGCGCCAAAGCCGACACTAACCAGGTGGAAGGCGTTCTTTCCAGGCTGGAATCACTGCACTTGGAAGAATTCTGCCCAGGGAGCTCACTTCTCGTTTGGAGGTGCCAGAGATAGTCTGTCTGATCTTCAGACACACCCCCCCACCCCACCCCCCGCTGCTGCATCCACAAAGGTGTTTTGCTTTTTGGTACCGGGGATTGAACTCGAGACCTTTCGCTTGCAAGGCAGGCAGCAGAACCACTGAGCTAAATCCCCGGCCCTTACAAGGGTGTTGCAGGACTACACCTGGCCCACCTTCCTTGCAGTAGTTCTTTCTTATATGTTGACAGATTTGCCTGGCCTGTCATCCTGGAATTGTTTCAGAGTTTTGTATGGCTAACTTGTGGAAGCAGAGATATAGGGGAGTCAGGGTTTATGAAGCCTTTTACTAACATATTGCTTATTGTCTCACTGAGGTCATATGCCTGGCCATTCTGTGAGCCATGCTCCACCCAGCTCCAGGGGCCATGTTTGTTCTTTTTCACGTTTCTGTTCACTTCCACCCTTGTTTTTCTCAATCTTTTTTTCTCCTCCACTTTCCCTCTTTTTGCTTCAGGTAGAATTCATCAGTTCTTTTCCAGCCCCCAGGACTCAGGAGGTGGGAGGGTCCTGGAGATCTGCCTAACAAGTTCTCCACGTGGTTCTTGATACCAATACCTCAGGAGACCTTTGTTTCTGAGGCCTACTTGGAAGGTTGTCTCCTTCCCCTTCCATGGCTTCTCCGGGTTGCTTGCAGGCTCCATCCTTTGCACTCTGTAGATTGCCTCAAGACAAAGATGCTGGGCTTAAGCAATAAGATTTCTTGCAGTTAAACCTTCCTTGACACAATTTCAGCTTTTGATCCCATCCCTAGCTGTGAATAGCTATCACTGCTCAGACTAAAGGGAAATTATCAAAACAAGCTTAAAACTGACTCTCCAATTGTGACTTAACAGTCTTGAACATATAGATGAAGTGAAACTCAACTTTAGTAATAATTGAATATTTGGAGCCTTCGTTTTAAGAAAATTCCTAAACAACAAATGCCGTAGGAAGTAAAATGGTTCCCTTTTCTCTGCCCCATGTTTTCATTTTGTTACTTCCTAGCAGTATATAACTCAGATGCTTAAAGATCCCTAAGAGTAGTAATGCTCTCACCTAGAGAATTAAAAAAAAAAAAAAGTACTGGGTTTGAAACCCAGGGCCTTTTGTATGGCAGGCAAGTACTCTACCAATGAGCTAAGCTCCCAGCCATTAGGAAACATTTTGAAACACAGGGTTAGGCTAAGATAGTTGTGGGTGTAGCCCAGTGGTACCACATAGCTAGCAGTTGTAAGGCCCTGGGTTCAATCCCTAGCACCATATGGAAAAAAAGGGTTAGGCTAAGGTCTGAAGTCCACAGGGCATCCTGTGCACCAAAGTATTTGTTCTCCAGGAAATCAGCCTACCCTCAGTGACTTGCAGTGTTGGGTGTACATGAGCCTGTGGGCTTTGAGACTTACAAAAACCAAAGCCCCCTGCCCCAGGGGTTTCTCTACATCAGGGTCTCAAGATCAGTCTGTTTCATCTGAGCAGCTTTTCTTTTAAAGCACACCTGAGGGCACTGCACCCCTGAAAAGCAGACCCCTCAGAAATGGGGCAAGGCAGCTACTTCAGCTACACCATTTAGATATTAAGCACTGAACCACAGCTTGCATTCCCCGAGGAATGCTGGCACAGTGAGTGAGGTGGTAAGTTAGAAAGGCCTGGTTATGAAGATAGCCTGGGACCAGAGTGCTCCAGACCCATATTGCTGGCCCAAGGTTAAGTGCCTTAAACTCACAGCCTAGGGCTCAGTTCTGCTTTCAAAGGAGAAAATCTTTGCCCTCTACTTACTCAACTGTGAAAGAAGTGCCTTTGGATTTACAGTGTTGTCTGCTCTCCATAACCTCTGGGCCAAAGTTTACCCTCTTCCTGCAAGTCAGACACCCAGTCATTTTAGTCTTCCAGCTCTTCAACAGATTTTATGACTTGAAACAGAATTTCACTGGAACTCTGATTTCTTAGTCTGGAAACACTTTTGGGCTTTGTCTTCTCACAGCTGAATCATCTATTTCCTGGTTTTATTATAGAACCTAGAAAAGAAGACCTGACAAGTACCTTAAGGACACAGTACTTGCAACTTTAGCCTCCATTCCTGTGTCTTAGAAAGGGCAAGGTAGTATGTACCTGTTGTGTACTTTTTTTTTTTTGGTACCAGGGATCGAACTGGGGTCCTTGCACTTGCAGGGCAGGCCAGGGAACCACTGACCTAAATCCCTGGCCCCCTGTTGTGTACTTTTGTGCATGTGTCATGTGATCCGTACAAAAACCCTCAGGTACTTATGTAAACTTTTTGCTTTTAAACTTTTTTTTCCTTGAGGCGCTTTGCTCACCAAGTACAAATACAATATTTTCTGCCTGAGAAAGTACCTAATCTTACCTAATGTGTGCAGTGTACTGTCCAGCTAATTCACCAGACATGCCACCAGATATCTTTTGCCTCTTTCAAAAATTGGTGTTTTGTCATCAATGAGCATGTCTAGTGTTTCTTACAGGCTCTAGAGATGTGCAGTGGCAGCAGCCTTGGATTAGGTGGAGCTTTCCAGCTGGCTGCTGTAGAATCAACATTCATTTGATTCTGTATGTTCTTGGCTATCTTTTTCAAAAAGTCATTTTAAAAGTCATCTCATGCCCAGTCAAAAGGGAGTGCTGGTCCCTTAACTGAAGTTGAGCCTGGATCTTAAGGCTTTGTGTTTCCTGGGCCACAATGGCTGATGTTACTCGTAGAAGGAAGATGGTGTGCAGGGGCTTTGGGCTGTGCAAGAGTAAGCACTATGGCTGTGTGTGGTGGAGCATCCCTGTATACCTGTACTCAGGAGGCTAAGGCAGAAGGATCGCCATGAGTTCAAGGCCAGCCTAGGCTAGTGAGGCTCTGTCTCAAAAAAACAAAAACAACAAGGGCCGGGGATTTAGCTCAGTGGTGCCACCACCTGCCTCGCAAGCACAAGGTCCCAAGTTCGATCCCTGGTACCAAAAACAAGGAAGAGTCAACACTGGAGTTTGAGTAGTAGCCCACTGGCAAGCATGGAAGTCTTTGAAGAATGTAATACAAGAAGGGAAAAGAATATAAAGTTGTACAAATAGAGTGAGAGTAGGAGCTTCTGGAGCACAGCCAGCCATTGGGTCCAGTGTGGGCATGGAAGAGCCTCTGGAAGGGACATTCCATCTCCCTGGTCTCTGAGGGCACTGCCCATGCTGATGGGCGGAAGCCCTTTGGAGTGGTGAGTATCCAACCTGCTGTACATTTGGCAGAGTAGTGGATCCCCATGTAGCTCAAACTTAAATGAGACGGGCTGGGGATTTAGCTCAGTGGTTCCGGCGCCTGCCTCGCAAGCTGAAGGTCCCGAGTTCGATCCCCAGTACCAAAAAAAAAAAAAAAATGAGACTTTTCTGTATAGAAAGAGGAATAAGGACAAATTACTCTCCTACCTCTGAGCTGTTTGGAATAACCACCTTAGAATGTTGACAGTTACCTGAAACATTTTATCTCCTTCAAATTCCTACCCTGTCTGAGGAATCATGTGACCAAGTAGCCATGGGCACCCATCCCACTTTTCTGTAGAAGTTGGAGTAATACTAGAAGTCAGAACTTCTTGAGCATTCAAATGGCTCCTCTGCCTCTTCAGAGCCAACACAACAGAAGGCTGGTGGTACTGGCTGTGTCGTGGTGCTAAACATACAAAAAGCCATACATTTTGTTTTCTTGTTTCCAGTGTTTCTGCTGTGTGGATGAATAAAATGAAGTGTACACATTACTTGAAAATCTCAGAAGGGTATTTTGCAAATACAGTATTTTTTGTAACCAATAAATATTTTTACAGCATTGTTTTTGCCAAGAGTTGTGAAATCACTTGTGTACATGGGGAGGTGGAGATTAGATGCTGTCCCGAGGTCATTCCTCCACAGAATCAGTACTGAAATCTCATTGCTGGCTTTGCTTTACTATTTTGGGACCTGTCCTGGTTGAAGCATAACAGCCACACTCACGTAGTGGTAGAGTTGGAAGGGATTTTTAAAGACATCTGGTCCTGCTTCTTACCTGATACATGACTGTCCTCCTTTATGAAGTACCCTTAAAGAGTCCCTCTGTCCCAGGGACTTTATCTTGATGTAATTCTACTTTAGGAACTAGTCACACTGTCATATTAGGGCTACAAGTGCTTCCAGTGTCTTACTCCTATGTCTAGCATGACATAGCTGTCACCCAGATGACTACAGGGATGCAAACTCAACAGAATACAGTATTAAGAGCCCTTGCTGGGGATTTAGCTCAGTGGTTCTGCTGCCTGCCTTGAAAGTGCAAGGTCCCAAGTTCGGTCCCCATTACCAAAAAAAAAAAAAAAGTAAGAACCCTTGCTCAGGTGGCAATGCAGCTGGATAGGAAGATAATGCCTCAGTGTGAATTAGAGGCACCCCTGAACCTGAAGTGGTGGTACTCCCCAGTAATCTCAGTATTCCAGAGGCTGAGGCAAAAGAATCCCAAGTTTGAGGCCATCCTGGGGAGCCCTAAAACTAGAACTTGCCTTAAAAATAAAGAGGCACCCCTTGTCTAGTAGAGTCTAGCAGAGGTTGGGTTGGATTTTATGCCCCTGGCCTATTCAGCCAGGTATTCTTACACAGTGATCACTGCACACCCCTATTTCCTGGCCCTGCTTGAACTAGTACTGATGTGAGTGGGAAGAGGACCCTCCATTCCTAATTTCCAGTGGGGACAGAAGGTTCCTCCGTTTTTGCCCCATTGTAGTTTATTTTGCTCTCTTTCTGTACAGTGCAGGGTCCTGTTTTCTCCAAATAACCTTTGCCTCATGAAGGTTGCTGTTTCCTGTTTCTGGCAGTCTGAAGCCATCCACCTTTGGGTTAATGATCTGCCCCAGAGTGGTCTCACAGGGGCTCTACCACTGGCTGAGGCTGCCTTTTAGGCAGAGTCAGGCTCACTACTAGTGAACGAAGTATACCTGCCCTTTCAATCATGAAAAGACTGGCCAGCAACCCTTTGAAAGGCTGAGTCAGGAAGACTGCAAATTCGAGCCCATTCCAGGCAACTGTGTGGCTTGCAGAAACCCAGCCTCAAAAAATAACCATCTAGAGGGCTGGGGATTTAGCTCAGTAGTTCTGCCGCCTGCCTTGCAAGCTCAAGGACCTGAGTTCGATCCCTGGTACCAAAAAAAATAATAACCATCTAGGGATGTAGGTCAATGCAAAGGACCTGGGTTCGACCCCAGTAGGGGGTAGGAGCTCTCAGTTTTGGTGAAGCTAATAATTTATTCCCATACATTCCTGCTTCCTTTTCCCAGACTTGTCTGGGTCGCTCTTCTTCCTCCTTTCTTTACCACCACCTGGCCCTGTTAGTCCTTATCTATCCCACACCTGACCCTGTTAATTTGTACCTGTCCTTACCTATCCCACACCGACACCTACAACTGTTTAGAATCGGTAGCCTTTTGGTCTCTGCCGCCTTGTTTCAGGTAAATGTTCATCAGTGGGGAACCGCGTTGGCCACGGTGACTTCTGGCTAGTACTCTGTGTACTTGTACGTCCAAAAATAAGTGTCTGATGAAAGCAGCTCTCCTCCAGGCTGCTAAGCCAGAGGAAGCAGAAGCCAAATTCTGCACGCTTAGATTTCTTATGATCAGCCAAGGCTTTGTGCGCGCTCCTCCGCGGACCCTCCTCACCCCTGGGGCGCAGGCAGCCTCGGGGCGCCGCGCTGAGAGAGCTCCCCAATCTCAGCTGCAAAATGTGCGCGGCAGCGGAGCGGGCTCTCTGTAGCCATGGGCACCGTGACCGTTTTAGGAGGAGAGAAAGGCTGGCGGACGCCGCGGGTCCCCGCCTCCGGTGGTCCCACCTCTGGAACTGCAAACGCAACCATCCTCTCGATCTTGGTGTCAGAGGTCCCCAGGCCACATCCCCCCGGCGCCTGGGTTCCCCGAAGTCCGGGCACCGCCCACGTCTCCCCAGTGACGCGGGCTTGGGGGCTCGGGAGTTGTAGTCTCGGGCTGGGCGCGGGCGCTGGGGCCGAGGCTGCCGGGACTCCACATCCCGGCGGGCGGCGCGGCGTGGCCGGGGGCCGCCGGGGGCGGGGCCGCTCGGCCCTTTAAACCTTTCAGGGCTGTTGCGAGGGCCGCAGCCGGAGACGGCGCCACGAGGGGGCCGAACAGGGCGCGGTGGCGGCGGGGCGCTCCCGGGAGGTGCGTACTGGTTCCTTCCTTTGCGGGGCCTCCAGGGATCGCCAGGGGAGGATGGGGTCCCCGGGTCGGAGGGTGGGGGGAAGATTGCCGGCCTCGGGGTCCTACCCACGCCGGAGCCGGCGAACCCACGCGAGTGGGGCCGGGTCGGGCTTCCCGCGAGAGCCCGCCCCTTGGCTCGGGCGCCGCGGTCAGGTGGTTGCCCACGCGCCACCGCTCTCTCCACCCTGCTAGCCCTCCTAGGCTTTTCTCAGCGTGGTCCCTCTTAATTGTCCGGGTCCCAGCCTCCCCTGCCTGCGTCTCTCTGGCGAGGGAGGGTGACTACCATTCCAGATGTTACAGCCCTGGTGGACCCTCAGCCTTCGGGTGGAATTTGGGTGGACCGAAGAGGGCCCCAAGGGATGCCAGAGGGTTCTCCCCGTTCTGGCTTGGGCTCAACCCAAAGTTTGGACCTCACAGACCCCACAGAGCTCTGGATGAGAGGTTGACCCTCTACCTTCTCCACCCCCGCCCCCTGCTCTGGCAGGTCAGCAGACCCTGGACTTTGATCTTTCCCTCCTAGGCCAGGGCAGCTGATGGTTGTGGGCGAGCTACCTCCAGGTAGCTGGGCCCGCCCCCTCTTCCCCACCTACCTCTTGTCCTCCCCCCACATCTCCATCACCCTGGCTCCCCTCCCTCATGACCGCCTGGATCCTCCTTCCTGTCAGCCTGTCAGCATTCTCCATCACTGGCATATGGACTGTGTGAGTAAAGTGGGGGACACAGGTGCTTGAGGGCACACACAATGTCCCTTGTCCTGTTATAGGATCCAGGGTGGTACCCATGGTCACTCTGTCTTCAAAGCCTGACCTGGTGCCTGGGCACACAGCCCCTTGGGACAAGCTGGCACCACTGCTGCCCAGCAGGATGGCCCGGGCAGACCTACTTTGAGCCAGGACGACTTCCAGAGGGTCTGTAGTGGGGGGCCATGCGAATTTCTCAGGGGAATCATCAAAACACACACACACACACACACACACACACACACACACACAGAGTTCTCAGCAAGGACAGTGAGGCTGAAAAGGACCAAAAATCCAGGCAGAGGAGTCCCTGGGGGGTGGCTGGGCTGGGAGGGACATGGGGGGGGTGACAATTCTGCTCCTGCAGGTATGCCATGGCCGTGATGAATCGCCACGTGTGCCCTGTGGAGAACTGGTATGGAGTACACTGCAGTCAGCCTCACTCTAAAGCTCCCTTCATCTCTGTCCCCTCTTGGGCCCTCAGCTGCCATGACCCAGACAGAGACCCTGGGCCTCACTGCTCTTCTCTGACATTGGTCCCCAGGCATGGCTTATTGCCCATCTACCCACTACCCACCATCCCGTCACCCATTTTGGCTTCTGTTCCAGGCAGGCCCTGGGGAGTAGGCTCTTGTGCCCCTGCTGGGGAGGTCTGGGAGAGGGTCCTCTTTGAGGCCTGACATTATAGGCCAAGGGCCTGGGGGCAACGCCTTCCTGGAGTCTACTTGGTGTCCTGCCTGCCAGGTCCTACAACGAGTCCTGCTCTCCTGACCCTGCCGAGCAAGGGGGCCCCAAGACCTGCTGCACCCTGGATGATGTTCCTCTCATCAGGTAGGCCCTGGAAAGTGGGCAGGTCAGAGAGATCCAAGGCTTCCAGACTTTCAGAGAACCTTTGAACCAAAGGACTAGCCACAGGTCACAGGAATAATCATTACACTAAGAGCTACTTAATAACAAATACTGCATTACTTGCCCCAAGTGAGAACTTTATATGCATGGTGTCTGAATCCTCTCCCAGCAGGGGGGCCACTATTGTGTTCACCATTGTATAGGTGAGAAATTGGAAGCTCAGAATTACTCCTCCAGGTCCCACAGCTAGTAGAGACATCTGGGTTTAAGCTCAAGCACTGTTTGCCCAGCCCTGGTTCTGGTTCAAGGCAAACCAGACCGACTTAAGGCTTCACTGTTCTCATTATCTCATGCACACACAGGCTGTGCTGCAGGCGGGAGGGAAAGGGCTCAGTTCCTAAGGGACACTGGCTGGTCCTCCTCATAAATCAGTGGCTTGCCTGCTAAGGAACAGGCACTGATAAAACAGGCCAGAGTGAGGGTCACTGGTGCACCTGCGTCTCACTCTGTCCTGCCCTGTCCCCTCAGCAAGTGTGGCACATATCCCCCAGAGAGCTGCCTCTTCAGCCTCATTGGCAACATGGGTGCTTTCATGGGTGAGTTCTCCCCTCGGTCCAACCTCACCAGCCCCCTACACACCTGCTACACACCCTCTTCCCAGAAAGGCTCAGAAGCCCTTGCTCCATGCAGCCCTCCCCACCAGTTGCTAAGGCAAGATGGGCAGCTTCTCTCCTGTCCCTTGAAAGCCTTTCAAAGGGTGGCTCCCACACAGCCACTGGCTGACTGGAGCCTGAGGAAACATAGTTCACCACCAGCTGTCCAGCCCCTTCCAGCCCTCACAAGGGCCAGGAACAAGAAGTCTCTGGGAAGCTGGCGGGCAAGCGGGGCTGGTGGAAGGCGCTGGGTTGGCCCCAGCCATGCTTTCCTCCTGCAGTGGCCCTGATCTGCCTCCTGAGGTACGGGCAGCTCTTGGAGCAGAGCCGACACTCCTGGGTGAACACCACGGCGCTCATCATGGGTTGCACCAATGCTGCAGGCCTCGTAGTGGTTGGCAACTTTCAGGTGTCCCACCTCCCCTTCAACTTCCCCTAGTAGGGCCAGGCTGCCTGGATGGGCAGTACCCTAAGGCTGGAGGTTGAGGGAGGACTGGGAGGGAAAGGAAGGGGAAGGAAGAGGGAGCAGGAGTGATGGACGGGCAGATGGTGGGGCCACCTCATGGATCAGCCCATCTGTCTGGGCCAGGTGGACCATGCCAAGTCTCTGCACTACATTGGAGCTGGTGTGGCCTTGCCCGCGGGGTTGCTCTTTGCCTGCCTGCACTGTGTGCTCTCCTACCATGGAGCCACCTCACCCCTGGATCTGGCTGTGGCCTACCTGCGGAGTGTGCTGGCCGTCATTGCCTTCATCACCCTGGTCCTCAGTATCCTTCCAAGACAGGGCAGCCAGGAACTTGTCCTCTAGCTCAGGCCTTCAAAGACCCCAGTGGGGTGGGGCCTGCATTCCAGCCAACACTGCCTACTTGGACTTCTGTTCCCTAGGGAGGCCTGAGCCTTCACCCCAGCCTAATTAAGTGTCTGGGCCTTCGGAAAGGTGTTATGGGTTCCTGTGCATTCTACCTAACATTTCCTTAGCCCCGTCCCAGGTGGCATCTTCTTCGTTCATGAGAGTTCTCAGCTACAGCATGGGGCAGCTCTGTGTGAGTGGGTGTTCGTCATTGATATCCTCATTTTCTATGGCACCTTCAGCTACGAGTTCGGGGCAGTCTCCTCAGACACATTGGTAGCTGCACTGCAGCCTGCCCCTGGCCGGGCCTGCAAGTCCTCAGGGAGCAGCAGCACCTCCACCCACCTCAACTGTGCCCCAGAGAGCATTGCCATGATCTGAGGTCAGGAGGGTGGCTGGCCCGGCCTCCACAACACCCCACCTCTTCTCTTCTTTGCATTTATTTTGTACCAAAAACAGTTTTCAGAAAGTGTTCTGTTGGGATCTGGGCTTCCTCACTCATGGAGAAATGGCCATCCCACATCCACTGTGCCATAGAGGAGCATGCCTGGCCAGCTGCCTCGGCTGCATGTCCTGCTCCCCGCACTACAGTATTGTTTTGTGTTTAAAGGTCACCTTCCTCACTTGCCCAGCCAGCCCTTCAGGTGCCTTCTACTCCCAGTGCCAGAGCCAGACCACTGGGGTTTCCTGCTGCAGGAATTGGGGGCTGGGAACAGCAAGAGAGATTCGAGTCTGGGGGTGGGAGGAACACGCCTTAGCCTACAGGAAAGGCCTGCTTCTGGGCCCACTGAGCTACACTGGGATTCTTCACTCTGCCCCTCACTTCCCTTAGGACAAATAACACAGCAAACCACGTGGATATTTTAGTACTTTTTTATATCTATTAAAAGAACTCTAATTTGCATGTTTGTAGTCAGTTCTGCAGAGATAGGGAAGGCATGATCCAAGGTGGCTTTCCCAGAGCAAGCAATGGGAGGAAGCCTCTACCTGCAAGATGAGACCAGAATGTCCAATGTTCTTTAAGAATAAGGCTGGGTAGGCCATGCCCTTCTGCCACGCCCCACTGCCTTTGAGTCAGCCAACTATGGACGGAAACCTCTACAAACTGTGAGCTAAATAAACCTTTCCTCCTTAAAAAAAAAAAAAAAAAAAAGCCAGGGATTTAGCTTAGTGGTTCCACCGCCTGCCTCACAAGCACAAAGTCCTGAGTTCGATCCCCAGTACCAATAAAAAGAATAAGGCTGGGTAGCCAGGGATGTAGCTCAGTGGCGCAGCACACCTGCCTGGCAAGCACAAAGTCCTGAGTTCAATCCCTGGTACCAAAAACAAAAAAAAGAACAAGGCTGGCTTTAAGTTTAATCCCAGCACTCAGGAGGCTGAGGCAGGAGGATCACTGAATTTGAGGCTGGCCTGAACTATGTGAGGAGACTGTCTCAAAAAAAAAAAAAGGGATGGGGATTTAGCTCAGTGGTGCCACGCCTGCCTCGAAAGTGCAAGTTCCTGAGTTCAATCCCCAGTACTGCAAAGAAAACAAAACAAAAAGCCAGAGTTATCAGGTGCTGTGCAAATACCCACAAGGGCTTGAAGCCCTTCTCGGTCTCTAAACAGTCTAAAGAATTGACCTGGTCTGATAGTTTCGTTTCTTTCCGCCACCTCAGAATCTGGGTTGAACTTTGATTCCTTAGTGGGACAGAGTGGGGGAGGTGGATACAGAGAACAACTTTAAAATGTTAAAAGTAGTTTTCTCTTGTCAAGCTAAAGAAAACCCCCAGGAATTCAAGTTTAACTAACAGGTTCTAAGGTTAACTAGAAATTGGAGAGGTGGGGGTGGTAGTGCGAGTTTATCAGCTTTGAATAGCTACAGGATGAGCAGATCCTGATGGCATATGCCTGTGATCTCAGCACTCAAGAGGCTGAGGCAGGAGGATTGCTGTGAGTTTGAGGCCAGCCTAGGCTACATAGTTCAAGGCCAGTCTGAACTACATAGCAAGACCTTATCTCAAAGACCAAAAAAAAAAAAAAAAAAAAATAGCTACAGGGTAGTAGGTCCTAACATACTTTGCTTTCCAACTACAAGCACAGGTCTAAGCCCTGGCTGGTCCAGTGGCCAGGTTCTTTGCCTGGGTCCCACTGCCCTGAGTCCAACAGGCCAGCAGTGGGGAAATGCAGTCTGGTACTTTCTGTACTTTACCTTCTCCAATAGCAGTAGGGACCTGGTGGAGGATTCAGGGCCCCTGTTTCAGCCCATGAGCAATGCAGTGCCGGGGTGGGTAAAGAAACCTTTAATAAGGAATTAAGGTGCAAGAGAGATGCGAGGGGAGGAATGCTCGGCTTTTGCTTCCTCACATGTACATGGCCCCGTGGAGGTTCTCCAGTCGATGCTGCTGCTGCTCCTTTCGAGCCTGGAAGAGAGAACACTGGGCAGGGCCAATCTGAAGACTCATGGGTAGGGCTGGGGATTTAGCTCAGTGGCACTGCACTTGCCTTGCAAGTGCAAGGTCCTGAGTTCAATCCCCAGTACCCAAAAAAAAGACTCATGGGTAAGGGGGTGGGGCACTGTCATAGGACTGGGACTCAGGGTTTTCAGTCCCCTAAGCATCCACATTGCCAAGGTGCTTGTCCTCACCATAATCACTGGGAGGGTGGCCAGAGCCAGGGATTCAGCGGCCTACCCAAGGCTGCTGAGGTGGGGAATGGAATGAGCACAGTGGTCAGCCCCTACCTGATCTCGTCTGTGCTCCTCGTAACCGTCGTCATCAGTAGGCAGCTCATGGCGGCACAGGGGACAGGAATTAGTCTGAAAAGTAGGACAGTGTTCCACCTGGGTCCGGTCCAAGCTAATCACCCTGCCCTGCTCCCAATTCCCACCCCCACTCCCACCTTTGGTCCCTAGAACAGTCCATGTCCAGAGAAAAGCCTGAGAACTGGACCCCAGGGAGAGAGAGGGGCTGGAAGAGGGGAAGTAGTACCTTGCTTAGCCAGGGCAGAATGCAGCTGGAATGGAAAAGATGATGGCAAGGCATCTCAATGACAGTCTCCTCCTCCTCAAATTCCAAAAGACACACGGGGCACTTGAGATCTTGAGGAGGGAGTGCTGGTCAGGAGAGCTGCCACAGCTCTGCCCCACCCCATCCCCAGACCCACTCCTGAGCATGGAGCACTCTTGCCCCATCCTGGCCTGGAAAACTAAAGGGTTTGGGGGAGAAAGGTGTCTGGCAGACTTGCCTCAAATAGCAGAAGGAATTAGTGTCCTCACCAGCCTGAGAGCTGCTGATAACTGTCCTGGGGAGGTTTTCAACCACAGCTTTGGCAGCAGGTGGAGGCAGTTGGTGATCCCAATCTACTACCAATCCTAGGTCTTCAAAATCCATCATATTGGAAAGTGATCTGGCAAGGAGGATGCCAGGTCAGAACCAAAGAAAATGACTTTCTCTTTTCCCTATATCTGCATTAATAAATACCCTGCCCAGCTACTAGTAATAATAATCGTTAGTACTTAGGTAGAAACGCACTAAAGAGGACAGTGTGAAGTGGTTTACATCTCTTACCAAACAACCCAGCTCACAGACTGTTTATTTTCATTTTACACATGAGGCAACAGGTTAAGGAAGTGACTCAGGCCCCGCAGGAATGTCCTGATAAAGTCAATTTCAAGTTTCCAGTGGGCTTCCCTGCTTGCTGTTCACACAAGCATGGCCCCTACCCAACCACCATGTCCCACCTCCCAGCTTCCCAGGGCCTACTGTACTACTCCACGCCCACCACTCTCCAGCTCAGTCCTTCCCACAATCCCCTTGCCGGACCCTGCAAACGAAGACCTAATCTATCGACACCCTGCTTAACATTTCAGATTTTTCATCCCCCCCCCCCCCCATAATCTGCTGCTGCCCCAGTAATCCGCCTTCTCCAGCCAGCCCCAAACCAGAAACCTAGACAGCAATCTGGGCTCCAGCCCCGACCCCCACCCCCGCACCCACCTTGCGAGCTGCAACAGCATATTGAATCCGGTCTCCTGTTCATGGTCTGACAGCTCACAGTCGTGTTCATCGAAATAAGACGCCATGGCTGCCCGGCTGTCTGACAGACACTATCCTTCGACCCTAGATTGCGGCCCGATAGCGCTGGCCAATAAACTGGCGAGTTGAGAGAGGAGGTCCAATAAGAGTAATTCGAGGGCGAGCATAGTGGATTGCTACGGGTATAAAAGCGGAAGTATTGATCTTGCCGCTTCTCATTGGTCACATAAGTCAGGTGATCAAAGACTAAAAGCCAGGGGAGTCGGAGAAAGAGTAAATTCCCGGGAATTTCTGGCGTGGTCGCGTCAGTAATGCCCTGAGAAGCCAGAGTCTGGGCTGAGAAGGTCCTCTGAACCCCGAGGCCCTCAGGTGCTAGAGACACAGGAAGGCGCTGGCCCTTGCTGAGCGTTGGCGAGCCTGGAGCCGGGGCGCTTCCCACTACTCTGCGGAGATCCCCGCCTGGCACTTATGCCCTGCTGCCCTCCAGTTGGGTCTGCAGTTTATGCTTGATCCTGGGGCGGGGAATTCCAGCGCATTTTCTTCTGTGTTAGGCGCAAGATAAAGGGTGGGGCAAACATCCCTAATCAAGGGACAATGTCAGGCCTCACCATCGCTTCTTGGACTTTTGGCTAAGATCAAGTGTTGTAACTTAAGGCCTCACCAGCTCTTGGAACTGTGTGACCTTTAGCGTATTGGTCAACCTCATCGCTAGGCTAGCCTCTGGAAAACTACTTCGGTTTTGTTTTGATTGTTTTATTTTGTTTTTGTGGTTTTAAGGATGGAGCCCAGGGCCTTCCCACTGAGTTACATCCCCAGCCTTTTGTTTTGTTTTGGTTTGCTTTTTTGAGGCTATGTAGTTCAGGCTGGCCTGTGGTGGTCCTCCTACCTCTGCCTCCTGAGGGCTGGGATTACAGGCATGCACCATTGCCCTGCAGGGACAATATAAATTTCGGAGGTGCTTGTAATAACAGGCAGGGTTGAGAATCACTGTGCTCATGATTTACTTTGATGGGTGGGTATTTTACGCATGGTACCAGTAACCCTCACAATAGTCCTGGGAGCTAAGAATCCTTATTTCCCACCCACCCACCCACCTTGAACCCAGGGCCTCTCAGCAGCATGCTAACAACTGGGCCACACCCCTGACTCCTTGTTATGTATGCAAAACTTGAGTCTTACAAGTGACTTGCCCAAACTGACACAGCCTAGAAGTGGTGTTGCTGACTAACTGCAGGGCTAAGTGCTTTCCTCTATGTTTCCAAGGACCAGAAGATGCCAATAAGCCTAAGGAAGGAACAGGCTATGCAGAGTAGAACTCTGAGGGCTTGTTTTTGTTTCTGTCTTTAGCTCTCACTCTTCCTACCAAGGACCTGCTTATTGTACACACTTGACCCTGAATTCCCCTTGCCACTCACATTTGAGTTTGAACTGCAGTTAAATACCCAAGACAGAGGCTGCCCTCTCACACGTTCTTGCTGGTTGCTTTCTTTCTTTTATGCCCTTGCCTGTAGCCCTGAAGGCACTGGCTGCCTGGCTGTGTAGCCTAGAACACTGAAAAGCCTGAGTTTTTTCCTGCAGGACCAATCTTTTGTGACCCTGCATGACAACAACACAGAAGTCTCCTTGTTTTCACTCCACTTGCCTCATTTGCAATCTAGTGTGAAGCTAAAGGAAGAACATGGCATAGGCTAAGAAACTGGAGAGAGACCTTTCAGAGGGGGAAGCCTACTTGAATGTAAGAGCCTCATGAAAACATCTCTACTGCTTTCCTCTTTGCCCTTCCATCTAGCATCCCATTGATTTTCTGAGCACCCCTATATCAAAACTAATAAATTTCATTTTCAGGGAGACAGGCTTGAGAAGCTGGTCTGGGGACTGTTGTTTCTGCACTCACACTCCAGGAAGGTTTGTCTGTGTAGGTGTTGGCGCAAGTAGGGATGAGTAAAGGAGGGGCCACCTAGTGAGGTAGAGGTAGAACAGGCATAACCAACCTGAGACGCACATGCATGAGCTTTTAACCAAACAGCAGCTTTTACTGAGCTTCAGGTGGGGCTGGCCAGGCGTGGCCGGTCAGCAGGCTGCCCTTGAGGGCCAATCTGTGGCATGATGGGGACACACAGGCACACACATCACCGCTGCCCTTCAGCGCTCACTGGGGTGGCTCCATCTGGAGTAAATTCCAGGGTTCTTTGGAGACCAGAACTGGCCACTGGGACCACCGGGCCTCTTCCCTAGGTCCAGCTGGGTCAGTCCCCAGGCCTTGAGGCAGTGCCTGCATCCTGGGCCTGTGAGGCCCCACTGTCCCCACTGCTCTGTGGGAGAAAGATGACCAGCAGCACAATCAGGATGATGAGCAGAGCACCAGCCACCACCAGCCCCAGGTAGATCCGGCAGCGGATGTTCTCCCAGCGCTTCTTCTGGGCCAGGGTCTTGGTTGTCTTGCTGAAGGCAGAGCTCTGTGGATGCCCCAGACACAGGGTGGGAGTTAGCAGTCCCCACAGGGTCTCAGAGCCAGCTCCAACCAACCACATCCCAGCAGGTCCTGCTCTCCTCCTGCATCCTCCCCATCCTGCCCTCGCTGTCCACACAAGCTTCCTGGGACACTTGAGTAGCCCCTGACTTCAGCCCTATCAGCACACGTCCAGTTAGCAGTGCTGGTCCCCAATCCTTGGGTCCACAGTTTTAAGCCAATGACTTCTTTTTTTTTTTTTTTTAACTGGGCTACATCCTTAGACCTTTGTTTAAATTTTGAGACAAAAGTCTCACTAAACTGTCTGGATTGGGCTTAAACTTTCGATCCTCCTGCCTCAGCAGGGATTACAGCAAGATTAATGTTGGGATTACAGACCTGTGCCATCATACCCAGCTAAAACCAGGAACTTCTTGCTCTGTAAGACCTATCTGTTACATATCTACACTTGAGTGCTTCAGAAAACCCAGAGGCCCCACACTGGCCCTCAAATAATAGTCAGTCTCCCTGCCAAGAGCCTGGAGACCCTGAGCATGAGCCTTAGAGCTCCCTCAGAGGAGCCCCTCCCTCTCCTCCCTGCTCCCAGGCCTCACACCATGTCCAGGAGTTGGTCTGAACGCTGCTCCAGCTCCGCCAGCTTCCCGTCTCGCTCCAGGACCTTGTCGAAGTTGTTGAGCATGATTTCTGTCACCTCATTCGCCTGCTGCTGGCATCGCTCCAACTCTTTCCCTGCCTGGACACCAAGCCCAAGGTTAGGGCTGCAGGAGCCCCCACCCAGCCCTCACCAAGACCTCAAATTCCTCTCCCCACGCCGTGCACCGGTATACTGCATGGTGACAGCATCCTTCTGGCAAGAGCACACTACTGTGTGCAAGGTGAAGGGGTGGCGCTGTGGGTGGGTGGGGCTCCCCTTGGGTTTCCCTGGCTGCTCCTCTTGCCCATCAAGGTGGGGAGGAAGTCAGCTCTGGCTTTCAGCATCTCAGCGTCCTCTGAGCTTCTTAGGACCCTCCCACAAAGCCCATACTTGTTCCCTGGCTCCAGGGTGGCCCCTACCCAGTGTGTACCTGGAGGCCAGACGGCAGGGAGACTCAGTCCACAGGGCCAGCAAGGCACTTTGGGACCAGTCCATACCATTGTCTAACTAACTGCTCCTCCTGAGCTTTGAGCTGCGATCAGGTTCAATTCTCTCTCCTCAGCCCCTGACCAGTCAGGCCAGTTCTACCTCCTGGCCCAGCCAGCTCCCCACATTAGTGCCCACAGTTACTCCCTCTTCTCCTGGGAGCCTCAGCCAACCTGGCCTCTGGGCTCCAGTCTTCCACTTGGCCAGTCTTCCCTGGGGCCCAACTCACTGAGATGAGACCCCCCCACACCCTTGTGCTTCCCAGGCTGGGCAGCAGCTTTACCTAAGCGACACTCGGCTCCTTTCAAGGGACTGGGAAAGGAGGGGCAGGGTCCAAGCTGGAGAAGAGCAGAAAACAGGGGACAGGGAAAGTCTGATTTGGTAGTGAGAAAGGCACTGTAGTGGCTCATGATGTAATCCCAGCACTCTGGGAGCCTAAGGCAGGAAGACCAAAAATTTGGGCCCTGCCTGGACAACCTAGTGACTTAGTGAGAACTTGTCTCAATTTTCTTTTCTCCCCCTGTGGTACTGGGAATTGAACCCAAGATCTTCACACTGAGCCACATCCCCAGCCCTTTTTAAATTTTTTTTGTGTTGGGCTGCGGATTTAGCTCAGTGGTTCTGCCACCTGCCTTGCAAGCACAAGGTCCCGAGTTCAATCCCCAGTACCAAAAAAAAAAATTATTTTGTGTTTTGAGACAGGGTCTTGCTGCTACATGTGGGTCAAAATAAAAAGAAAAAAAAAAGGGGGCTAGGGATGTAGCTCAGTGTGAAGGCCTTGGGTTCACTCTCTAACACCAAACAAACAAACAGAAAAGAAAGCAAAGCAATGAGCTCTGGGTAGGTGTGGCAGAGAGACCCAGGGCAGGAGGCCCTGGTGCAAGCTGAGGCCCAGGAGCAGGGCCAGGGACATTGCAGGAAGATGAATACTGAGGATTAGCAAACCACAGCCTCTCCCTCCCCTCTGCCTGGTCCTCCGCAGCCATCCCTGCTCTATGTCTTCCTCGAAGAGAGCACGGGCCAAGCTCCCTTTCCTGCCAGCCCCCAAGGCCCATTGTCTGCATCTGACACGCTGGCACTGGACTGAATTCCACTGAAAACCGAGAATTGAAGTGTTAGAAAGGATCCAGTGGCCACAGAGGACCACTTCCCACTTAAGCAAGATGCTCCTTTGGAGTCTTCAAGGCAGCCTTGCATACAGCCATTCCCGGGGTGCTCCCCAGCCGAATCTGAGACTGCTCTCCATGCCACCCAGGGCACAGAGGCCGGCACAGTGCTGACCGCTGTGAGGACTCAGTGAGCCGCTTGGTTGCTTTATAGCCTGTCCAAAAGTAACTCTTGTTCTCAAGAGAACTTCTCCCTGTGTGCTTCTAGCCCAGCAGGAGTTTCGAGGGGCAGGCATCTGAAACCCAAACAGGTCAATATTTACCCATGAGCTAGAAAAACAACCTATTTGGAGAGGGGCAGGCAAACCACTGGCTAGGGTGGGGCGTGCTCGAAGCCTGGGGAGCAAAAATAGTGGAGAGCAGAGAAGCCTCATAATCCCTACCTTTCCCTGAGCCAACCATCATCACCACCAGGTTATTTGGCGAACAAGGTGGTAGGACAAGGTCTCCCCATGTAGTCCAGACTGGCCTTGAACTCAAAGCAATCCTCCTGCCTCGGCCTCCCAAAAGCTGGGATTACAGGCATGCACCACCACACCCATTTTATTATTTGAGCCTGTGAATACTCCTACATTCCAAAAGCCCAAGGCAACAACTTGGGAATAGACAAAGATTTGAAAATGAAAATGAGTGCTAGAGATTGGTGGAATGCCGGATGTTATGTTTTCCATTCAGAGCCCAACAGCTGTTGTTATCTTATTCTCACACAAGGGGTGACATTGGGTCACATTCTCCAGAGGGCTGCCAGTGCCTCCTGCCGCAATCTGGAGCAGTCTGCGAAGCCAGGCCCATCTGGGGCCAAGCTGGACCCAGGCCTAAAGAACACATGTGCACCTGGGAACATAGCCACTTGGCCTCGACCCTCCTTGGTTCCCTGCAAGCTGAGGTAAAAGGACACGAACTATGCTCACAGGTCTCTGAAGACACCGTGGAGATAAGGCACTAGGGAATGTGGGAAGGCAGAAACCAGAGGGCAGGCCCTCTCTGCCCTGTGCCTCCCAGCTCCAGATAGTGCCTGGCAGGTGGTGGCGTGGGAGAAATGTTTTCTGAATGAATTGGGCCTGTTTTTAGGGAGATAGAGACACCCGTGATACAGAAAGGCCAAAGAGTTACAGTGGGTAACACAGCCACCAGCAGAGAGGGTGAGACTGCGGCAACGACAACTGCTGGGAAGCCGGGGCAGGAGGATCACTGTGAGTCCAAGGCCAGCCTAAAGTACATAGTGAGACCATCTCAAAAAAAATTTGTTTTGTCGCCTGCCTCACAACTGCAAGGTCCGGAGTTCAATCCCCAGTACCAAAAAAAATTTTTGTTGTTGTTGTTTGTTTTTGTTTTTTGAGTGAGGGTCTCACTATGAAGTTCAGGCTGGCCTTGAACTCACTATGTAGCCCAGGCTGCCTTGAACTCACAGCAGTCATCATGCCTCAGCCTTCTGAGTGATTACTTACAGGGATGTGCCACTGCACCCGGTACTCCAAATTTTTTTAAAAAGTGAGAATTGCCATTGGAAGAGCAGGGTGACCCCTTGAAGGATGGGGTAGAACTGGGGCATTCTGGCACAAATAGGACACACCCCAAGGAAGGACCCAGCAGAGGGGAAGGGTAGAGGGGGAGGGTGGGGCTGGGAAAAACCCAAAAATTGAAGAGAGGAGAGGAGCTGGGAGGGAGTGATAAAAACAGGAGCTGACCCTAACATGGCAGCTGGTGTGGTGGTGCACACCTGTCATCTCAGTTACTTGGGAGGAGGCTGAGACAGGAGGATCGTGAGTTTGAAGCCAGCCTGGGCAACATAGTGAGACTGGGCTCTAAACAAACAAACAAACAAACAGCCAGACATGATGGTGCTCCCTTGTAATCCCAGCACTCTGGGAGGCTGAGGCAGGAGGATCACAAGTTTGAGCCCAGCCTGGGCAATTTAGTGACTTAGCAAGATCCTGTCTCAAAAAACTTAACAGGAAGTTGGGGGTGTAGCTCAGTGTGAAGGCCCTTAGTTCAGGGAAAAAACAAATAAGAGGCATCGAGGGGAGGCAGTGAGGAGCCCTTTAGGATCATTTCTCTATTGGTGGTAGACAGGCTTGGATCAAGTGAGAAAAGCCAGGGAGAAGGGCTGGCCAGAAAGTGGACAGCATCATCAAGGTATGAGGAAATGCTGTCAGGCCAGACAGGGTGCTGGGAGGTGAGAGCCATTTCCCAGACCTGCTGGGACCTGCAGGATTTGAGCCTCGGATGGAGGTGGGAGGGCAGCTGTTGCCACACAGAGAGTGGCAGTTCTGCAGAAGTGTTTTGTTTCTTTGGTTTATGGTGGGATTTTTTTTGTTTTTGTTTTTGTTTTTCAGACAGGGTCTCACTATGGAGTTCAGGCTGGCCTTGAACTCACAGCAATCCTCCTGCCCCAGCCTCTTGAGTTCTGAGATTATTGGTGTGCACCACCACGCCTGGCTCAGGAAAAGTTTTTTTTTTTAAATAAATTGTATTTTATTTTACCTGTGTCCCCCGCCCCACCCCAGTAAATGTTCTTCACAGCCTGTTACCGTCTGTACAAAAAATCCCCAACAACATGCAAATTCTACCCCACTCCACCCTTCCAGGCTGGGGATGGAACCCAGGGCCACCCAGGCTCGGCCAGTGCTGTACCACTGAGCTACAGGTCCATATCCCCATCTAGTTTATCCCCATCCAGCGCTGTACGCTGTGAAAACACAGCTCTCAAAAATCTTCCTGCTGAGCCAGACACAGTGGTGCAGGGCTGTAATCCCCGCACTCTGGGAGGCTGAGGCAGGAGGATCACAAGTTTGAATCCAGCCTGGGTTACTTAGTGATGTAATGAGACTTTGTCTCAAAATAAAAAATAGAAAAGGGCTGGGGATGTAGCTCAATGTGAAGACCTTGGGTTCAATCCCTAGTACCGCAAGAAGACTCCCTGTTGGTGTAGACCACTCGCTTAGGTTGTATGGCTCTAGGTTCAATCCCCAGCACCTCAAAACAAAAACAAAAAACTTAAAACCTGCTTATAGCGAGAGGGAGGGAAGAGGCATTAATGCACCCCTGTAGTCCCGGATACTTGGGAGACTGAGGCAGGAGGATCTCTCTCTCCTCTCTCTCTCTCTCTCTCTCTCCAGGGTCTCACTATGTAATTCACGCTAGTTTTCAACTCACTATGTAGCCCAGGCTGGCCTCAAACTTGTGGCGATTCTCCTGCCTCAGCCTGGAGAGTGCTGGGATCACAGGTGTGTGCTACCACATCAAACGACAGGAAGATCTCTTGAGCCAAGGAGTTCAAGGCCAACTTGGGCAACATATTAGTGAAAACTGGTCTCAAAAAACCCCCAAACAGGGGCCGGAGGTTTAGCTCAGTGGTTCCACCGCCTGCCTTGAAACCGCAAGGTCCGAGTTCGATCCCTGCTACCAAAAAACAAAAACCCCCCTAACTTCCTGTTACAACTGTCTCCCCTCTATCCTACTTAAAATCCAATACCTGGGCTGGGGATTTAGCTCAGTGGTTCCACCACTTGCCTCAAAAGTGCAAGGTCCCAAGTTCAATCCCTAGTACCAAAAAAAAAGAATATAAAATCCAATACCTGTTTAATACTCGAATCAATTATCCATCTGAGAAGCCCCATTCCAGCTGCGACAGATGCACGGTACAGGTAGCACACTGTCGCTGCTCCCTGGGTTTGCACCTAGGGCCCTGCCCTGTACCACTGTCCCAGTCTTGCCTCTGCCGCTCACCAGATGAGTGACTAAGATGGAGGATGTGACCTTCTGACCCTCTACTTCCTCATCTGTAAAGTGGCCACAATAACAATACCCACCTCATAAACTTTATAATATTAGCGGAGGGCTATGTGGCATATTATAAACAAAAGCTTAGCACAATGCCTGGCACATACTAAATGCTGGATAAATTAGAGCTATTATTATAGATAGAGTCCAAATTACCCTAGATCTTTTTTTTGGGGGGGGGGTTCTTTTTTTTTTTTTTAGTACTGGTGATTGAACTCAGGACCCTGTGCTTGTAAGGCAGGAGCTGGAACCACTGAGCTAAATCCCCAGCCCTTCTTTTGGTTCTTTTTTGAGACAGCGTCTTGCTATGTAGTTCAGGTCAGCCTCGAATTATGTAACCAGGCTAACCTCAAACTCACAGAGATCCTCCTCCCTCAGCCTCCCCAGTGCAGAGATTATGGAGCCTTTTTTTTTCTTTTGAAGCAGTCAGATCCCAAAAACTGCACAATACTTGTCAATAAAACCTCTTAGATAGTTGTACAAAATGCACAGCCATGCAAGGTCTTCCCTGTTGCACACTTGCAAGCTTAATTATTTTTAACTTAAATGCAGAACTTCTCATGCTCCTTTGAGAGCCAGCATCTAGTGTATCCCGATCCAGTGATGCAGGCTGCCGAACTTTCCTCTTTAGCAGTAACAGGCACCTTTCAGTGGGCCCATACCCCAGCCTCAACATAGTGCTGCCAGCCACTCATTCACTTTCCCTCACTTCATCTGTGCAGTGTTATTATCCCAGTCTGACAGGAAACTTTGGCCTGGAGATGGTACAGCACCTGTATTGGCATACCAGAAGATCTATGAGGGATCTAGGAGGGAACCAAGGCTCCAGGGATTCATTATTGTTATTTTTTGTATTGCAAACTGAAGTCAGGGCCTTCCCACTGAGCTACATTCCCAGTTCATTTTTTTACCTTTTATTTTGAGACAGAGTATCTCTAAATTACTAGGTTGCCCAGTCTGGCCTTGAACTTGTGACCTTGCCTCAGCCTCCTGAGTGCTGGGATAATAGGTATGTGCCACCACTCCCAGCTTCCTCATCCTTTTTTTTTTGGTACCGGGGATCAAACTCAGGACCTTTTGTTTTTGAGGCAGGCGCGGGCACCCCTGAACTAAATCCCCTTGCCTTTTAATGCTGCCAACTTTACTTGTGTGCATAAGAGGGAGGCCTGTGGCTCCAAGCATGAACTCTGGAGAGAGAACTGTCTAGAAGAATAAAGGACATCACGTAATTACTCATCCAATGTCTGTCCTGCCCATTGCTGACTTGTTCCGAACCCCTACACTTGTCGCCAATCTGACACAAGGAGCTGCCCAAGAAATCCACATTGATTGAATGAGTTATGGAGAAGAGAAAAGTCGAAAGGAGGACCAGGCAGAGAAAGAGAGCGAGAAGGAAAGGGAAGAGCAGGGGTCAGAGAAAGGGGGAAGAACAAGAGAAGAGATGATGGAGCTGGAAGATGGGTGGATGGGTGACGGAGGAGGTGACTGTGTGCCCACCCCAGCCTGTGATCCATTATTTGCTTCAATTGTACCTTTTTTTTTTTTTTGGAGACGGGCTCACTATGTAGTTCAGGGTGGCCTTGAACTCACTGTGTAGCCCAGGCTGGCCTCAAACTCACAGTGATCTTCCCACCTCAGCTTCCCAAGTATTGAGATCACAGGCATGTGCCACCATGCTGGGCTCTAAAATGTACCTTGAGAGGCCGAGATTGTCCAGTACCCCCTGCCCTCGGCCTCCACTTCTTCCCAGAAACTAAGGGCCCTAAAAGCCCACCCTTGCCCTGCCTTATCTCTTGCCCTGCTCACTCACAAGTGGGCTCTGGGCTCTGACACGCCTCAGTTTCCTGGCCTGGCGGCAGAGCTCAGTGCTACCTTCCTGCCCCACTTCCTCTTCCTGCCTCCCGTTCCCTGGAGAGGAGAACAACTGGCATCATGACCCCTAGCCAGGTCGCATCCATCATCCCTCAACCAGCTTTGCCAGGGCAGAACTCCAGAACCCCAAGCTGGCTCCTGCCTGGCCCCTCTTCCCAGGAGCTCCAGCGGAGGGGGCAGTAGCCCCAGCTGTCCCCAACACCTTTGCCTTGGAGATGACAAGTGAGGACAGAGCCCAGAGTCTGCAGCAGGAGTTGGGGTGACTCAACTCAGGAATATGCCACTAGGTAGAGGTCAGCAGGAACCAGGCCTTTGCCACAGTCTGGTAACTTCAGTGGAACTTTCAGTGTCAACAAGTTTCTGTCCGTGTTTGCTCCAACACTGCCATGGGGCTGGAGTAGCCCGTGCCACCGCCTCTGCTCAGGTTGCAGCTCTCAGGCCAAGCCTGGCCCTTAGCTCTGGAGGAGCTGGGAGGTCACCTCGTCCCCACCACTTCCTAGCAGAAGGTTCCGAGTGCCTCGAGGTCCCCGCCATGGGATCCCCTTAATCTCCCAAGGGTTGCATCAGGCAGGTATTGCTGACCCCACTTCAAGGTGCGGAAAGTGAGGCTCAGGGAGGTTAAGTGACTCGGCTGGGGTCACAAAGCCGGGAAGCCAGCCCGGAGTCTGGCTCCAAAGCCGGGGCAGGCGACCAGGGGTGCAGACCACTCTGCGCAGCCCCGACAGGGAGCGTGCCGCTGCCCCCAGCTCCCCGGGAAGAGGGTTGGCCCGGGTCCTGCTCGGCCCGCCCTCCCTCCGTGAGCCCAGCCCCGGTCCTCACCATTGCGCTGCCGCTGCTGTGCTCAGACTCCGAAGCCCGCTGAGCGCTCAGTACGCGCGCAGCCCGGAGGAAGCGGAGCGCGGGGCGGGGCCGTGCGGGCGGGGCGGAGGCGAGAGACCAAATCGAAAGCAAAGCAGAGGGGACAGCGACCAGGGTCCGTGGGGCGCCTCCTGCCGGGCCACCCGTGCCAACTTCTGATGACACCCCTGCCTGGAGAACTGGGGACCTGGTGTGCGTCAGTTCTGCACGCTGAAGACCCCTAAGGGGTGCCTTGTGTGAAATGAGCGCAGGAGTGAGTCCTGGTGCCCCTCTGGGTTGCATCAGAGATGGTGATAGGAGATCGAGTGGACA
Organism: Heterocephalus glaber; assembly: GCF_000247695.1. The sequence goes on from NW_004624749.1 coordinate 17,556,287, forward strand.
GGAATTAGCCGGAAGGGCAGGCACAAGTGTGAGGGTTGTTGTCAGCCACTACGCTGGGCCCTGAAAATGCCATGAACAGGCCAGGAGGGGGATGTCCCACCTTGGTGACTGTACCTCACCCGTAACTAAGAGTTACTCCCTCACCCTTGGCCAGGTGAAGTGGCACACGCCTGTAATCCCAGCACTTGGGAGGCTGAGGCAGGAAGATTTTTGAGCATTCAAAACCAGGTTGGGCCACATAGTGAGTTCAAGATGGACCAGGGATTTAGCTCAGTGGTTCCACCGCTTGCCTCACAAGCAGAAGGACCCAAGTTCGATCCCCAGTACCAAAAAAAAAAAGACTGCCTGAGCTACACAGTGAGTCCCTGTCTCAAAAAACAAAGGGGCCAGGGATTTAGCTCAGTGGTGCCACTGCCTGCCTCGAAAGCTCAAGGTCCTGAGTTCAATCTCCAGTGCCAAAAAAGACAAAGAAAAAACCAGGGGTGGGTGTGACAGAACCAGATGGGGAAGATGCTAGCTCTGGCTTTCCAGTGAACCTGTTCCTTAGGGATGCTGTCGGATCTGCTACCTCTGCAGAGCCTTCTTGAGCTGAATCTACCCATTCTCTACTCAATGCTGCAGAGAAACCACGTCCCCCTGTCCTCCTCCCAACCCATGCCACCCCCAACATCCCAAATGAGGCCCCTCCTGAGCCAGGGAGTGAGGCTTCTCTCCTCGGAACTGAGCCTCTTCAGGCACAGACCCCTGCTCCCCTCAGTACAGCTTTGCCTCCAGCAGTGTGCTAAGGAGTGAGGAGATGAATATCTTTGGGTCAAGGGCATCCCGAGGTCTCTTCTGTGTTCCCCCTGCCCTGCCCAGAATTCAAGGCATGAGTCTAGAACCTGAATTACAACCTCGCCCCTTCCCCACTTCCTCCCACCATAAGTCATTTCCAATTCTATAAAACCTGTGGTGGAAATGGGGTCAAGTCAGATGGCAAGAACCCTTGTGGCAAAGGAGGCAAACCAGGCTCAGAGAAAGCAGGACAATGACCGTGGGACCTGGTGGGAAGAAAGGAGGCCTGGGGACAGAAGGGCTCATTGTGCAAGAAGCGGAAGGAGGGCTGTCAGTCCTGTCCTGTGACGCTGACTGTTCTCAGCTGGGTAGAGATGCCCGCCCCCTCTCGATGGCTGAGACCTGTGGTGGGCTGTGTCCTCAAAGGGCAGGGGGAGACCAAACACACAGAATCACCAGAAAAGAAAAAGCAGCCTGTTTCCTCTGACTTTTGCCTCTGGATGACATCAGGGCCATGGAAGAGACGTGGGAAGCTGGCTTCAGTGACACATGCTGTAACCCAGCTGCTCAGATCTGAGACAGAAGAATCACAATCTTCAGGCCAGTCTGGTCAACTTAGCAAGACCTGTCTCAAAATGTAAAATTTTAAAAAATAAAAATAAAGAGATGGCAGTGGCAGAAGAGACAGGGGACCCTACACCAGATTCTACATTTTCTTTCCCAGTAGATCTCGTGTCTCAGTTATTACTCCCAGAGGAAGAGAAATAAAGGGGCATGCAGGACACAAGGGGGACATTGAATCCTGCATGCTACCCCAAAATGCTTTGAATTGTCATTATGGCAAGATCCTCAGAAACCTGCTATTCTTGAGACCTGCAACAGTGGATGGAACAGGGTGAAATAAAAATAGGTGCCTTAGCCCCACCTGGTGACACACACTTGTAATCCCAGCACTCTGGAGGCTGAGGCAGGAGGATCACAGTTTGAGCCAGGGCAATTCAGCAATTTAGCAAGGGCCACTTAACAATGTACTGGAGGGCTGGGGATGTAGCTCAGTGGTGTCCCACCTGCCTGGCAGGTGCAGGGCCCAGAGTTCAATCCCTGGTACCAGAAAAATTATACATAAATATGGGCCGGGGATTTAGCTCAGTGATTCTGTCACCTGCCCTGCAAGCACAAGGACTCAAGTTCGATCCCCAGTACCAAAAAAAAGAAAACAAAACCAAACAATAGGAAGCTTTCATCTTTCTTTTCCAAACATATGCTCTCCACTCTTCCAACAACTTGGGCCTCCAATGTCACAGTGTCACCTCTGGAAGACAAGAAATGGAATGGCCAAGGGTGAAATGAAAGTGGAGAAGATACAAATAGGGATACTGAAAGGTCTTTATTGCCCACCAGCCACCAACAGGTTCCCACCCACATTTAGGGTCCTCACAGTCTCTCCAACCCACTCTAAGGACCCATGAAATGCAGCCATAGTCCAGCTCTCTCCTTCCAGGAACCAAGGTGCTCTCTAGGGCATACCACGTGGCACAGGGGCTTCAGGGTGACCAAGCAGCATTCCTGTGGAGAGGACAGGAGAGAGGGCCCTCGTGGTCCCAATTATGACAGGTGGCCCCTGAAGAGGAGGGCAGGGTGGAGGGGCTGCCTAGGTGGGGATGACACCAGTGGCAAAGAGGATAATGAAGAGGACGATGATAAAAACGATGACACAGATGATGATGATCATCTTCACATTCTTCCACCAGAACTTTCGAGCCACTTTCTGCGATGTGGTCTTGAAGTGCTCGGACTGTTGGGAATAAGATAGAGTGAGTGACCCACTGGCTCCTCCCACTGAAGAGTATAGATTCCCCAGGCCACTTGTCTAAATAGTTGTGTTGTGCCTGGCCTGGAGTCGCCCACCTGTGATCCTAGCACTCAGGACGCTGAGACAGAAGGATTGCTCTCAGTCCAAGTCCAGCCTGGGCTACATAGTAAGTTCCAGGCTGGCCTGAAATACATAGTGACACCCTGTCTCTAAAAACCAAAAATAAATATATATTTATTGAGGGATTTTTTTTTTTTTTTTTTTGGTACCAGGGATCGAACTCAGGTCCTTGCGCTTTCGAGCTGGAACCACTGAGCTAAATCCCCAGCCCAGAAATAAATATATATTTATGTTGCCGGGCATGGTGGCACATGCCTGTAATACTAGCACTCAGGTGGCTGAGGCAGGAGGATCACTGTGAGTTTGAGGCCAGCCTGAGTTACATAGTAAGTTCAAGGCCAGCCTGAACTACATAGTAAGATAAAACAAATAAATAAATATTTGTGTTATAAGGTACAGTAAAAAGTTGTGAAAAAAAAGATGCTCCAGCTGGGGATTTAGCTCAGTGGATCCACTGCCTGCCTTGAAAGCACAAGGTCCCAAGTTTGATCCCCAGTACGAAAAATAAATAAATAAATGATGCTCTGTCCTCTTACTTTGACAAATATACTTTCCTAACAGTCAGTGAGGTCAAGTTCACATTTAGAATTCCTGGGCTCCTGGGACTTCTCAACCTGAATGTGGGGGAGGAGACTCCTGAGGGGCTTTGACACATGCTCACACCCAGGCCTGCTTATGACCCTGGCAGCACAATCTACCCTTAGGAGGCAGACCCAGGGGCAAATCTCTGGGCTCCAGGACTCCTTGTCTTGAGGTCCAAGATGGCACAGGCAGCTGGAAGTGAGAGGAACTCCTCCTCTCCCCAGCTTGAACAGTAGACAACAAGTCTGTCTTGGCCACGTACGCAATAGGCTGTGGAGGCAGGCACTAAGTCCCAAGGAGACCAAGGAGCGCCAGAGACTCAAGATTACACACAGGACTCAGAGAGCCAGAGCCAGTCCCTGCTGGACATAGACTCTGAGGGTCTAACCTTGGCTGGACTTTGGAGTTAGTGCCTTCCCGAGCAGCTGGTCTGGGCCCCTGGCTAGAGAGAGGAGGTCTTGCAATTGTGCTGGAGATGGTATTCCAACCCTCAGCTGAAAGAGGACCCTGGGATCAAAGAATTGCATTGTGCTTCCCAGCTTCTCTTAAAAGCAGACTCAGCAAGACTCTAGCAATTTCTGCCCCCCTGCTGAATAACTCCTGAAGAAAGTGAGAAGGCTTTTCCCAGAGCTGATAGTTTGCCTAGGGGCGGTCAGGTCTAACAGAAGGTAAAGGGCAAGCTTCAAAGGGAAAATCAGTCTCACAGGAAAGAAGTCTAACAATGCACCTGCCTGAACCATGTATCTGTCTGGAAAATGCCTCTCACGTCCCCCCAACCCCAGACCCCAGTCCCTGGATCCCATGCCACTCAGTGGAGCAGAGATGGACCAGAAGTCGGGGCTCAGGTTGTATCTATCTCCAAACTAGGCAAAAAGGCAACCAATGGCAGCATACACCCATCCCTCCTGGTCATTTCGTCTCCATCTCCACAAGCACACAGAAACTTCTCTCCCCACCCGAAACCCCTTCTCTCCCACCTGTCTTTTGCCAGCCCAGAAGGCTCCCATCTCACCGTGGCTTCCAGATCCTCTGTCTTATTTCGGAGGTGGTCCAGGTTTTCCCCTCGGGCCAGGATCCTCTCCACATTCTGGGTCATAATATTCTTGACTCCCTCCACCTGGCTCTGCAGGTTCCGCACATGATCACTTCCTTCACCTCCGCTGGCCTCCTCCTGGACACAATAGGGGCAGCTGTTAATTAGGCCAAGGGGCCAGGTGTGGTGGCTCATAACTAAGTGATTCCGCTCTGGAGGCTGAGGCAGGAGGATTGCCTCCAGTTCGAGGCTACCTGAGCTACATAGGGAGTTCAAGCCCAGCCTAAACTACACAGGGAGACCTCATCTCAAAAAACAAACAAAAGGCCCGGATTTAGCTCAGTGGTTTTGCCACCTGCTGCGCAAGAGCAAGGACCTGAGTTTGATCCCCAGTATCAAAAAAACCCCAAAACCAAAAAACCAAAAAACAAACAAAAGAGGGCTGGGGATTTAGCTCAGTGGTTCCGGTGCCCGCTTCATAAGCACAAGTTCCCAGTACCAAAAAAAGAAAAAGAAAAAAAAAATAGGCCAAGTGGTGGAGCAAAGAGGACCGAAGAAGCTAAGGCCTAAGGTGGATTTCAGCTTTCTGTAATGCTTGAGCGATTTACAAAGAGAATGTTTTCATTATTATTCGTGCCATCATACACAAGTGCATTCTTAAGCCCCAGAAGGTGAAATCTGATGCAGCTGGAATAGATCAACCTTCTTTTCTGGGTTCTCAGGCCCTGACAAGGAAGAACAACAGCACAAAACCTCCCCACTCTCCCAGGCTCCTCAGAAGGCCATGGGGCCAGCAGAGCTGCCATCTCACAGCATCCTTCTCCAGGGCACAGCCAAGCACCACTTATCATTTCCCAGAGCCACCTCCCTTCCCGGCCCCGGTATGAGTTCTCAGTATGCGACAGATGGGCATGGTGGCACATGCCTGTAATCCCAACACTCTGGGTGGCTGAGGCAGGAGGACTGCAAATTTGAGCTCAGCCTAGGCAATTTTTCAAGACCCTGTCTCAAAACAAAAAATAAAAAGGGCTGGGAATATAGCTCAGCACAAAGGTCCTGGGTTCAATTCCCAATACTACAAAAAATAAAATATAAATAGTGTGGGTGCTGGCAAACAGAGCACTATCACCCACCCCAGACAGCTGGCTGTTTAACCACTGCTAAGGCCCGGAGCAACAGGCAACCACGGGCCCCGCCAGGCACAGCAAGCCGTTGAGCCTCTACTTCTCCTTTCCCTACCGAGCAGCACCCAGTGCAGGCCCCAGGCCAGCGCCTGCTTCTGCAGATACTAACAAACGCGGCGCCCAGGCCTGTGCTGGCAGACTGACCCTCCTCCTCCGGTAGGCCTCAGGATAAGGTCTTTGAACAGGTAGGGAAAACATGATTAGGCTTCTCCCTGCCTGACTCGCTGGGTGTGGGTTCCAGCTAGACTGTCGCAGAGCAAGACTCCAGTTCCTTTACACCCCACCCCGTTCACTTAGAGAAGGGGCTGAAGGCTTGGCCGTGCTGGACAGACGCGTCCTTCGGGCGTCCGCACAGGGCTACAGCTCAGGCGGAGGGGGTAACTCCGTTAGCACCGGGCCGGGAACCGCAGAGGCGCTCGCAGGGCACCGCTCGGGCCGGCTGCGTCCCAGGCCCGGCTGCGTCCCAGGCCCGGCGCGGGCCCAGCTGGAGTGGGGGAGGGCGCGGCGCGCGGCGCTGCCCGGCTTTCGGGCCCCCGGTCCCCAGCGCCCAGCTCCCGGCAAGGCACAGAGATCAGGGCAGGGAGGCAGCCGGGAATGCGCAGGAACTCCCCCCTCAGGCAGTCCAGAGCCACCAGCGGCCAAGTTGTCAAAGAGAGGTCACAGGCAGGGCTGGCCCGGCCCGCCAAGTCACCGTCCCTGCCCCGGCCGCCCCCAGGCCTGAGAGCCCTGGCTCCCCTCTACATCAGCCCTCTCCCTGCACCCAGACCTCTCACCATGTCTCCGGTGGCTCAGGCCTGTAGACAGCAGAACTTGCTGGTTTGTTTCCTCCTGGGGCAGCCCAGTCTCCACTTCCTGCTCGCTCCAACTTTCAGCCCGCCCACCAGCATCCACAGCTCATCCGCCACACCTAAGACAGGTTCCCCAGGTAGGCGGGTGCCCTCCACTGCCCTCAGTCTCCTCCCAAAGGCCAAAGCTTAAAGCAACAGGGCTCCGGGGCACCGGGGGACTTCTAACCTCTCAGAAATGAGAAGAGTAAGCTCTCCTAGGTCTGCTGAGGCTAGACAGTCTCCTTTTAAAAAATAAATTGATTTCTTTGTTTTATTTTTTGGTTTTTTGAGTCAGTGTCTCGCTATGTAGTTCAGACTGGCCTTGAACTCACTATGAGGCCCAGGCTGGCCTCAAACTCACAGAGATCCTGCCTCAGCCTCAAGAGTGCTGAGATTATAAGCGTGTGCCTCCATGCCCAGGTTGACCACCTGCTTTTTATGTCCTGAATATCTAATTCCAGTTTTTAGATACCAAAGTCGACCCTAAGCACCCTGCCCAGACTGGTTACTTGGAAACAGAATGCAAGTGTTAAACTTTCCTGCTGGACAATCCTAGCTCTTGGCTGCCAGGGTGGGCAGAAACCACAACACCCAGTCTGGGATGCTGAGCCTGGGCTCTGATGTCAAAACTCTGAGTTACTAGCTGGGTAACCCCCAGCGAATCTCTTCACCTGTCTGGATTTTGCAGGTGCTAAGGCTGAGCTCAGACAGTGGAGGAAAGGAATAAAAGGCACAGAGTGCTACCAGAGTGTCAGGGATGAAATGGATGATTGGGAAAAGCCAGCTCACAGCCCTCCTTTCTCTGGAGACTCCAGCAGCCCACACTTCTCTGAGGGTCATCATAGGGCTGGTCAAAGGGCGGCCCTAGGACTAGAGGGGCCCAGGGCAAAGGATTTTTCCACCAAGCTGGCTTTGGGCCAGAGAAAAATCCATTCTACACGGATGGTGTTTATCAAGACAGAAAGAACAATAATAGGGACACTGAGAAGGGAACAAACATTCTTGTCTCTTCCCAAAAGAAATAACAGTTCCAAGGAGGAAATGTCGGCTTCCCCAAAAAATATTTTTAAAAGGCTTTAAAAATGTTGGACTCTGCAGCATTTTGAGACTCTTTTGTTCCTTTGTGCATACTTTCTTTTTTTAAAAGGATTGAATCTAGGTTGTCATGAACATGCCACACCCCAATCACTACACATCTGGTTGTGTTATAACAGAGCAACTTGTACACTTTCAACGTTTAAAACTGAGTAACACCTTTCTAGTGAAACACAAGAAAATATAAAAATAAACAGGAACAAGATTACAACAGAGAATGTCAATTCTAAATAAGATCTCACAGCTTCTGCTGATTCTCCTGTCAAGTGGCAGGGCTCAAGTTGTCAGGAGAGAATTTTATTTTAAAAGTGTCATCTTAAATTGCAAGAGTGTCCATGAAACAAGAATTGACTGTGGGCCAGGTATGGTGGCACGTGCTTATAATTCCAGCACTTGGAGGCTGAGGCAGGAGGAAAGTGAGTTCAAGGTCAGCCTGGACTGCATAACGAGACTCTGTTTCAAAAAAAAAAGAAAGAAAGAAAGTATTAAACATGGCAAAGGAGAAGCCATATTGTCAAAATGCCCATTTAACTCACCTGAATGTTGTGCCGTTTGGTGTATGGTGCTAGGATTTGAATTCAGGGCCTGGCACATGTTAGGCACCTACTCCTGTCACTGAACTACATCCCTAACCTGAGACACTTTAATGAAGTCTAATATAATAAAATCTTATCCCCAATTATAGGTTATTGGATTATACAGACCTGAATTTTGGTGGCCAGCACAGCCAGGGAAACTAGGTTTGTCCCAGCCTGATTGTGGGCAGAATGCTGTTGCCCACAATCCATAAAGAGCCAGCAGCGTGGCCAGGTGAAGACAGGTTAGGGTCTTCATCTTGTGTTATCCAAGACAATAACTACTTACCACATGTGGTTGTGGAATGTATGCAGTGTGGCTGGTCTGAACTGTGATGTGTTGTAAGTGTAAAACATATACCAGATTGTGAAGACTGAGTATAGGGCTGGGGATTTAGCTCAGTGGTTTTGCCGCCTGCTGTGCAAGTGCAAGGATCCGAGTTCAATCCCCGGTACCCAAAAAAAAAGACTGAGTATGAAAAAAAGAATGTAAATCTCTCATTAATAACTTTTTTTGAGACAGGGTCTTGCTGTGTAGTGCAAGCTGGCCTTGAACTCACTAGGTAGCCTAGGCTGGCCTTGAACTTGAAGCAATCCTCCTGCCTCAGCCTCCCAAGTGCTGGGATCACAGGCATGCGCCACGACACATGGGTCTTCTGCCCAATCCTATGGCCCACATGGGCAGTGTATGCCTGCACCCCATAGAAAAAGGCTGCAAAAACAAGGAAGAGGTACTCAGGAGGCTCAGCAGAAATCACAAAGCTCATACCACTGCCAAGGGCCTCTTTCTTTTTTTTTGGTACCAGAGATCGAACTCGGGTCCTTGCACTTGTGCAGCAGGCAGCGAAACCACTGAGCTAAATCCCTGGCCCCGTTTTTTTTAATGTATCCCAGGCTGGCCTCGAACTCACTGTGATCCTCCTGCATTAGCCTCCTGAGTGCTGAGATTACAGGCGTGTGCTACCACACCAGGCCACATTTACCTTTTTATAGAATGCATCATATGCTTTGTCATTAATTGCATACATATTTGACCTCTTCAGTTTTGTAAGACAGGCCCAACCTTACACACACACACACACACACACACACACACACACACACACACACACGTCATAGCATTTATTTGGGAAAGTATTGCAATTCAAGCACTTAAATTAGGGTATTCCTGAGTAGTACAGAAAAAGGTTTTCAAGTGGGGGATTTCCACAGCAATTATTTTGGAGGCAGGTCATTGGCTGGGCAGAAACCCTAAATTGCCAACTCCTCCTGACTGGTTCATGGGAGTACTCCCAGCTGAGAAATGCCAAAGGCCCACAGACATTGACTTCAATTGTTTATCCACATCTTCTGGTACATTCTGTGGTTTAACCTTTAGCAGGTGTGAGTGCACTTAGACGCTCTTAGCCCGAAGCTGGGCACTCTGGTCCATGTTTATAGTCCCAGCTGCTGGGTGCTGAGGCATGGGAATCACTTGAGACCAGGAGTTCCAGGCCAGCCTGGGCAACGCACAGAACCTCTGTTTCAAAATTTTAAAAAAATCTTAGATTTAGAATGACTTCATTTTCCTTCCCAGCAGACAGGGACGGTGTCCTTGCCTTGCAGCATATAAAATAAGCCCTACACGCAGTTGTAAGCAGCTCCCTCTAGCTCTCCGGTCTTTGTTTTGGGGTAACAAAGATTGAAGCCAACAAAACAGCAAGCAGCAAGGGGGAGGGAATGACCCAATGCGCATTTATTAGAAGGAATAAAAGGGGAAAGCTCCCTGCTAACCGGAGAGGGCTTTGGTGAAGGTGAACACTGTAGATGTGTGTCTACTGGCCTGTTACACAGGTTTTGGGACCGGCGCATGTGACTGAAAGAAAGCACGGAGCTCCTGGTGCAGGGGGGCCATTGAGATCCAGAAATGCAAGCTGCTCCACTTGCATTTCAAGGGCTCTCTCATTTGTTTCGGGACCTGTTCTTAGTCCCTTGCATTTCATTAGCTGTGATAGTCATTCTGTTTGTTAGTTACTGGGGCCCTCTGCTATGTTAATGCACTTATGTGCTGAGCTTTAGTTTACTTCAGGTTAACTGCTCAGGACCTGTGTCCTGTCTAACTTCACCTCTCTCCTCGCTTTATTCCCCTCTCTGGAGCAGGGCCTCAAAATCTTTGGGGAGGGATGCATTTCATGTTACAGAGGACTTTATTTTTATTTATGTATTTATTTATTTTTGGTACCAGGGATCGAACTCTGGTCCTTGCACTTGTGCAGCAGGCGGCAAAACTGCTGAGCTAAATCCCCGGTCCCTCAGAGGACTTTATTTCTGGTCCAAGTCCTGGTTTGCTATTTTTATTTTAATTTCCAGTAATACAGCTGAGTTTCCCACTATCTCTGGCCCTTCGCTTCACTAGCTGTCTCACTCATATGCTGAGTAGATAAACTATATTTTTCAGTATTTTAGTAATTCACTACATGTTTCAGAAATTGAAGTGAGGGGTCTGAAAAAGGCATCTTTCTCCATAGTGCAGGGCAAAAGATGATAATTATTTCCGAAGATCCATGGAGAAATTTTTTCCCTAAACTTTGGACTATTTTATGGATAAATGAATGCCAAATACCAAGAGGCTTTGTGTATTAGTCCTGAAAGAATAAACCAGAGACTAACATAAAAGTATGAATGAAAGCAAGTTAGTTGGGCCTAGTGGCACATGCCTGTAATCCCAGCACTCCGGAGACTAAGGGTGGAGAATCACCTCGAGTTTGAGGCCAGTCTGGACTACATAGAGAAACTCTATCTCAAAAAGAAAGGTAGTTGAAGTGCTGAGGGTATAGCCACTCAGTGGCAGAGCATTTGCCTAGCATGTGTGAGGTAATCCCCAGACACACACACACTCTCACACACACACACACACACACACTATATGTGTCTGTATATATGTGTTAACACATGAATATATATGTTAATATGTATGTTAATTTTATGAGATAAACAGCTATTGAGTTAGTATAGCTCTTTTATTTTTAAATTTTTTTGAAATGATCTTGCTACATAATTCAGGCTGGACTTGAACTCACTGTGTAGTCCAGGCTGGCCTCAAACTCGGGGATCCTCCTGCCTCAGCCTCCCAAATCCTGGGGTTACAGGTGAGTGCCACCATCCCTGGGCTCATTTTATTTATTTATTTATTAATAAATTTTATTTTATCTCATTTTCCCCCCCTCAAGCCTCCTGCCCTCCCTATGTACAAAAACTTTGTTTCCATTTTTTCCTTCTATCATCACCTTTTTTCTTGTCCCTTCCTTCCTTTCTCCCTCCCCCCTCCATTGTTCTTCCCATTTAAACACTTTCTTCTTGGGCTTATTTTAACAATTTAAAAATTTTATTTACTTTTATTTTTTGGCAATACAGGAGATTGAACCAGGCCTTCACACTGAACTGCATCCTCAGTCCTTTTTACTTTTTATTTTGACACGGGTCTTGCTAAATTCCCCAGGTTGGGCTGGAATGTGTGACTCTCCTGCCTCAGAGTGCTGCAATTACAGTCATGTCACACCACACACAGCTAGCACAGCTCATTTATTAGCTATAATTTCTCTTCTCTTCTCTTCTTCGTTTTTTCCTTTCTTTTTGTTTTTGGTACCGGGGATTGAAATCGGGTCCTTGTGCTTGCGCAGCAGGCAGTGAAACCAATGAGCTAAATCCCCAGCCCTCATTTTTTTTTGCTTTTTGAGATAGGGTCTTGCTATATATTCCAGGCTGGCCTTAAACTTACTACACACCCCAGGCTGCTCTAAAACTCAAGGTGATCCTCCTGCCTCAGCCTCCCAAGTGCTGAGATTACATGCATGTACCACTATGCCCAGCTCCACCACTAATTTACTTCTTGTGCCCAGAATGCTCTCAGTTCCCCCAGGACTAATTAACTTTTGAGTTGGGCCTGGTGGTGCACACTTGTAATCCCAGCACTTGAGAGGCTGAGGCAGGAGTATTGTTCAAGGCCAGCCTGAATTACATAGCAAGACCCTATCTCAAAAAACAAAAACAAACAAAACCCTTTTGATATCCTTCTCTCTCACAATTGTACTGTTGGATACTGTGTACTAACCTGTCATCCCAGGTACTCAGGAGGCTGAGCATGAGGATGGAAAAATTGAGGGCAGCCTGGGCAATTTAGCAAGACTTTGTCTCAAAATAAAAAATAAAAAAGGAGTGGAGCTCAGTGGCAAAGCACATTTGGGTTTAACCCTCAGCACACACACAAAAATATTCATCCTTCAAAGCCACCTCAACTGCTACTATTTCAGAAGAACACTTCCCTTATTTCTCCAGTCCTAATTAATTTCTTCCTCAGTGCTCAATGGCACTCATTTCATATTTATGATTTTCTATATTATATGAGGATCTTGTTGTTTTGTTGTTTCATTTTTTGTTTTGTGGTGCTGGTTACAGAACCCAGGGTCTCAGATATGCTAAGTAATATTTCTACCACTGAACTACATCCCCAGCCTGTTTTTTGTTTTTGTTTTTTTGCTTGTTTGTTTTGAGTTGTTTGTTTGAGACAAGGTTTCACTATGTACTTCAGGCTGGTCTTGAACTCACTGTGTAGCCCAGGCTGGCCTCAAACTCATGGCAATCCTGCCTCAGCCTCCCAAGTGTTGGGATTACAGGTATGCACCACCACACCCAGCCTATTTTGTTTTGTTTTTGATAAAGGGTCACATTATATAAACCAGGCTGCTGTGGCTCACTGCATATGCCATCAACATGTCCAGCAGTCCTTAGCACATAACAGACCATACATGCAGACCATAAATGGTGAATTTAAATTGGGTGTGGTGGCACACACCTGTGATCTCAGCACTGAGGAGGCTGGGGCAGAAGAATGACCACAAGTTCAAGGCCAGCCTGGACTACATATTAAGACCCTGTCTCAAAACAAAACAAAAAGGGTGAATTTAATAATTTAATGGAACCATCTAATTTTTTTCTAGTGGTGATGCTAGGGACAGAATCCAGGGCCTCATGATGCTAGGCATGTGCTCTTCTACTGAGCTACCTTCTGTCCTGGAACCACCTAAGAGAATGGCCTTAAATAAAAGTCTTGGTCCATATTTCACAAGCCATGTTAAATCCCTTTGGGCTGGGGGTGGACTGCGGATGAAGCCATCCATCTCCTAAGTACAACTATGGTTTCCAAAGTGACTCGGCCTTGCTGCCCACCAGGATGACCTTGTAGTGGGACATATGTCAACAGCAGGATCTCAATCAGCCAGAGATTACAGCTGCCAGACACAGCTGGCCCAAATAACCTATTTTTATGTCTACCTCTGCCATTGTTTTCTTCTAAAACAGCACTCAATGGGTGTCCAGTGTGTGGTCCAGAACCCCTGGAACTGTCATGGACAAAACTACAAAAATATTACTGAGATCGTCATGACCCTGAATGAGACCCTCTCAGCCAACATGCTCTTCGCAACAAACAACAGGAAATCATAATCAGGTCATCTTGCCCTCGGCAAACAAAACAGAGGCCATAAAGAGGCCAGGACATCCAATCTCTCTGACGCTGAGAAGTCCAGTGCTATCTGCATACCTGCGCTTACCATCCTGAGATCCTCAGTCACATTCCACCCAGAGTCCTCAGAACGACGACCCCTCTCCCCAAACCCTATAAAACTGGGCTAAGGGCTGACATCTTTCTTGATCTCAGCTCATTTGCACGCAAAGGGACTAAACCAGCCTCTTTGCTCACACAAAGCCTACGTCAGGGTGGTCTTGTGCATGCTGTTTATAACAGAAATATCTGCCTTTTCAAACTGCATCGACATTTGTTCTTATGATGCAAAAGCAAAGGTGGGTAAAATTGGAATAACTTGGTAGGAATGTAATAGTAGTCACTATACTCCTCGCTGCCATGCACTTTCAATTTTTTAAAATGCCACTTTCAAAGCCAGGTATGGTGGCACATTCCTGTAATCCCAGCACCTGGGAGGCTGAGGCAGAAAGCTTGTGTTGAGTTCAAGGTCAGCCTGGGGTACATAGTGAGTTCAAGGCCAGCTGAACTACGTAGTGAGACCCTGTCTCAAACAAAACAAAACAAAACACCAAAAATACCATTTTCAATTAAGAATATCCTTGATGGCTGGATTCAGTGGTACATACTTGTAATCCAAACTCTCAGGAGGCTGAAGCAAGAGGATTTCAAATTTGAGGCCAGCCTGGTTACATACCAAGTTCAACCCCAGCCCAGACTACATCTTGAGACCCTGTCTCAAAAAGGGGGTGGGGGCAGGGTGATGATGTAGCTCAGTCCAAGGGATTTGGCTTCAATCCCAAGTACTGGAAAAAAAGACCTAAAATAAAATGTCCTTGTTAAAGCAACATGAATTATTAGTTTTATTAAATCTTGAACCTAAGGGATGCATCATTTTATTATTTTGTGTAAAGAAATGGGAAATAAGGCCAGGGATTTAGCTCAGTGGTTCCGCTGCCTGCCTCACAAGCACAAGGTCCCGAGTTCGATCCCCAGTGCCAAAAAAGAAAAGAAAGAAAAGAAAAGAAATGGGAAATATTTCTGAATGTGACTGCCTATAATCTCAGCACTATAGGAAGCTGAGGCAGGAAAATCACAAGTTTGATCCTAGTCTGAGCAATTTAGTGACATAGCAAGACCCTGTCTCAAAATAAAAAATAGCACACACCTATAATCCCAGCACTCAAGAGGCTGAGGCAGGAGGATCATGAATTCAAGGCCAACCTGGACTACACAGCAAGATCCTGTCTCAAATAAATAGATACATAAATAAAATAAAATTAAAAAGGGCTGGGGATGTATTCTGGTGTGAAGACCCTTGCTTCAATTCCCAATACAAAAAAAAAAAAAAAAAGAGGAAATATATTTGCTATATGCATATAGTGCTTCTTCATTCAATGGTTGTTTTGTGGTTTCCAAGAAAAAAAAAAACACTTGAGCAAGTAAACTGGCAGCTGAGCTAAACTTTGTTTTTAAATTAATAGGCTTTATTATTTAATAAATTTGTTTCTTTATACTTGCATATGCTAAGTATGAGCTCTGCTAGTGAGTTACACCCCTAGTACCTAGACTTCATTTTTTTGAGCAGCTTCAGGTTTACAGAAAAAAATGAGTAGGAAGGGCCAGGGATTTAGCTCAGTGGTTCTGCCGCCTGCCTTGTAAGCATAAGGTCCCAAGTTCGATCCCCAGTACCAAAAACAAAACAAAACAACAACAATAAAAAACAAAAATGAGTAGGAAATACCGTTTCCATATAACCTTTCCCACTTCCTCCTATTATTAACATCTTGCTGTGTTACATTTGTTACAACCAGTGAGCCAATATTAGTATATTCTTATTAACAAAATCCATATCGATACATTATTATTTATGAAGGCCATAATGTACATTAGGATTTACTTTTTTTTTTTTTTCGTACTGGGGATTGAACTCAGGACCTTGTGCTTGTGAGGCAGGCGGCAGAACCTCTGAGCTAAATCCCCAGCCCGGGTTTACTCTTTGTGTTGTACTTTAGTGAGCTTTGACAAGTATATAATGACATGTGTCCACCATGACACAATTTTTTTTACAGCAAAACATTTATTGGTACATTTTAGACATACATAATGATAACACTCATCATAGGAATTTGCGCCTGTACATGATACCTCTCACCTCTTTTTTCCCATTCCCCTTGCCTTTCCCTATGTACAAAAGCTTTGTTTCCATTTTTTCATTCTATTTTCACTTTTTTTCTTGTCCCTTCCTTCCTTTCGCCCTCCCCCACCTTTGTTCCCCTTCTCATTTGAACATTTTCTTCCCATTTCCCAATATCTATTATACATTTTAGTCCTTATTTCCACTTTTGGTTTCTCATACCAGAGAAATGATGCAGTATTTAAACATGTGTATCCAATTTATTTCACTTAAGATTATGGTCTCAAGGTGCATCCATCTAGCTGTAAATGTCTTAAGTTCATCCTTTGTGGCAGAGTAGTGCTCCATTGTGTAAAAAAATCACTTCTTAGGGCTGGGGATTTAGTTCAGTGGTTGTGCTGCCTGCCTCGAAAGTGCAAGGACCCGAGTTCAATCTCTGGTGCCAAAAAAATAAATAAATAAAAAGAAAAAGAAAAAAATCACTTTTTGGGCCAGGGATTTAGCTCAGTGGTGCCACCGTCTGCCTCGCAAGCACAAGGTCCCGAGTTTGATCCTTGGTACAAAAAAAAAAAAAAAATCACTTCTTCATCCATTTGTCAGTTGATGGACATTTGGGCTGTTTCCAAGATTTAACTATTACAAACTTTGCATGTGCATATATAGCTGTGGTAGGATGCTTTTAATTCTTTCTGGAAGATACCAAGAAGGGGAATAGCTGGGTCAAATGGAACCTCCAGTTTTAGTTTTTTGAGAAATCTCCACACTGATTGCATCAGTCTACACTCCCACCAACAGTGGAGAACAGTTCCTTTTTCCGCACAGTCCTCCAGTATTTGTTATTGATTGATTTCTCTTTTTTTTGGTACTGGGGATCAAACTCAGGACCTTGTGCTTGAGAGGCAGGCAGTGGGACCACTGAGCTAAATCCCCAGCCCCCTGATTGATTTCTTGATAACAGGTATTCTTTCTGGCATGAGATAGAATCTCAGAGTTGTTTTAATTTGCATCTCTTGAATGACCAGTGATGTTGAACATTTTTTCATATATTTATTTGTTGTTTCTTCTTCTTCATCTGAGATGTGTCTTTTCATTTCAGATGCCCATTTTTGGATTGGGTCTTTAAATTTGAGGGATCTAGTTTTTTTGAGTTCTTTATATATTCTAGATACTAGTCCTTTGTTTGAGGAATAGCTGGCAAAAATTTTTTCCCACACTCTGGGTTGTCTCTTTACTCTGTTGGTGGTCTCACTTGCTGTGCAAAAGCTTTTTAATAAGATGAGGTGCCAGTTGTTGATTCTTTGTAGTATTTCCCGTGTGGTCTGAGTTTTGTTCATGAAGTCTGCCTACTCCTCTGTCCTCAAGCATTTTACCTATTCTCTTTTCCAGTAGATTTAGTATTTGTTTTAATATTTAGATCTTTGATCCATTTCGATTTTAGGTTCGTGCATGGTGAAAGATACATGTGTAGTTTCAATCTTTGGCATATAGAAAGACATTTTTCCATCACCATTTATTAAAGAGGCTGTCTTTCTTTTAGTGAAGATGTTTGGCTCCTTTATCAAAGATAAGGTGGCTGAGTATGTTTGGAATTGTTTCTGCATCTTCTAATCTGTTCCATTGATCCTCAGGTCTGTTTCTTTGCCAGTACAATGTTGTTTTTATCACAGTAGCTTTGTAGTATAATTTCAAGTCAGGGATTGTGATGCCCTGTGATGCCTTGCCTTTGTTGTTCCAAATTGCCTTTGCTATTCTAAGTCTCTTCTGGTTCCAAATGAATTTTAGGATTGTTTTTTCTAATTCTATGAGATACGCTGTTGGAATTTTGATAGGGATTGCATTAACTCTGTATAACAATTTTGGAAGTATAGCCATTTTCACTATATTGGTTCTTCTTATCCAAGAATAGGGGATATCTTTCCATTTTCTGATATCCTCTTTGATCTTTTTCAGAGTAGTGTAGTTTTCAATGAAGAGGTCTTTTACTTCCTTCATTAGATTGATTCCTAGATATTTCATTTTTTGGATGCTATTGTGAAAGGTGTTGTTTCCCTAATTTCTCTGTCAGTGAGTTTGTTATTCATGTACAGGAAGGCTATTGAGTTTTGAGTGTTGACTTTGTATCCAACTATGCTACTGAATTTGGTATCAAATCTAGAAGTCTTTTGGTGGAGTTTCTGGGGTCTTCTATGTAGAGTATCATGTCATCTGCCAATAATAATTTAACTTCTTCCTTTTCTATCCTTATTCCTTTTTATTTCTCTTGTTTAATTGCTGTGGCGAATGTTTCCAGAACTATATTGAATAAGAGTGGTAACAGTGGACATCCTTGTCTTGTTCCTGATTTTAGAGTAAAGGATTTCAGTATTTTTTCTGTTTAGCATGATGTTGGCTGTTGGTTTGTCATAGTGGCCTTTATCAGATTGAGATAAAGACCATCTATTCCAATTTTCTGAAGGGTTGGACCTTGTCAAATGCTTTTTCTGCATCTATTGAGAGGATCATATAATTTTTGTCCTTGGCTCTATTAATATAGTGTATTACATTTATTGATTTGTATATGTTGAACCATCCATGCATCCCTAGGATGAGTTCAACTTGGTTATGGTATATAACCTTCTTGATGATTTGCTGCATTCTGTTTGCCAGTATCTTATTGAGGATTTTTTCTTTTCTTTTTTTTGGTACCAGGGATCGAACTTGGGACCTTTCGCTCTCGAGGCAGGGGCTGGAACCACTGAGCTAAATCCCCAGCCCCTTATTAAGGATTTTTGCATCTATATTCCTTAGGGAGATTGGCCTGTAATTTTTCTTTTTGCTTGGATCCTTCTCTGGTTTGGTATCACGGTAATGCTTGCTTCCAGGAATGAATTTGGGAGTACTGCTTCCCTTTCGTTTCATTAAAGAGTTTGAGAAGTAGTGGCATTAGGTCTTCTCTAAATTTCTTGTAGAATTCAGCAGTGAATCCATCAGGGCCTGGCCTTTTCTTTGTTGGTAGGCTTTTAGTTATGTCTTCAATTTCATTAGCTGACATTGTTTTACTTAGAATTTTATATCTTCTTTTTTTGGTACTGGGGATTGAACTTGGGTCCTTGGGCTTGTGAGACGGGAGGCAGAACCACTGAGCTAAATCCCTGGCCCAGAATTTTATATCTTCTTGATTTAGCTTTGCTAATTAATACATGGGAAGAGAGAAAAGGAAGAAATAAAAACAAGAACAGAGCAGAACAACAACAAAAAACTAGAACCGATGTTCAAACAATCAAGAAAAAACAAAACAAAACAAACCAGGTGTGGTGGCACACACCTGTAATCCCAGGATCAAGAGGCTGAGGCAGGAGGATCTGTGAGTTTGAGGCCAGCCTGGGCTACATAGTGAGTTCAAGGGCAGCTTGAACTACATAGGAAGACCCTGTCTCAAAACAAACAAACAAACAAACCCAAAACAAAAGAACCAGAAAGAAGGGGAAAAAAGAAAAGGAAAAAGAAAGAAAAAGAAAAAACTTCCAATTCAAGATATGTCTCTGCTGTCACTAGAAGGCAAAACAGGCAAGGAGTCCAGAGGCAAATTGATTAATCCCAGCAAGACAGCTGGAGCTTCACAGTGGAGTAGTAGATAATCCCAGCCAGCCTGTCCCTCTAGTTCCACTGAAGTTCAGGCCAGTTTCTGGCTATGAGGCTTGAACCAGATTCCTTGAGCCTATAATAGTCCATGTGCCTCCCCCCAGCTTGAACTCCACTCTCTGGCCTCCTGCTGACTTGAACTCAGCACCCACACTGAGACAGTGGGAGCCACTAGATGGAGTAGGCCAGTAGCTGTTCTTTGTTCAGAGCTCAGTTGGGCCCTCTACCAGCCAATCATTCTCTCCTGGGTGACATCTGAACCCAGATAACTCACCAGGCACTGTAGTCCACTGTGTCCACTGCTCCATTCCACTGGCATATTTCTCCGTGGAGGCCTCTGGGGTCACCAGCAGTCACCATGTTCCTGCAGGTTCAGCCCACTGTTCTCCCCCTGGAGGAGAGTCCTGGCTTTTAGGGAGAGTGCTGCTTGTTATCTCCCTCCTCTTTGCTGAAGTCTCTCTCTTTCCCCTCCCCATGGACTTCAGTTATTGCTTCAGATCCTTCCTGGGACCCAGGGACCCATTTCCCTCCTTCTCCTCGAGCTGCTTTATTCCAGTCAGGACACCAAATCTTGGAGATGCTCTTTCTCTGCTGCTCACCACTCTGCCATCTTCCCAGAAGTCCAGTTTGTAGAGGTTTCAGTCCATAGTTGGCTGGCTCCAAGGCAAAGTGGCATAGAAGAAGGTCATTGCAGAGGAGAAACAGTCCCTGGCAAAGCAGGAAGCAGCAAGCAACAACCAGCATCTGAAGCAGCAGCAAAACAGCAGAAGACCATGACAGAATTATTTATTTATTTGTTTGTTTGTTTGTTTGTTTATTTGAGACCAGGTCTCGCTATGTAGTGCACACTAGCCTTGAACTCACTATGTAGCCCAGGCTGGCCTCAAACTCACTGTGATCTTCCTGCCTGGCCTGGCAGCTTATTCCATTTTCTTTTTCTGCTAAGGATTGAGTCTAGGGCCATGTGTATGTCAAGCATATGCTCTACCACTGTGCTACATCCCCAGCTCACAGCTTATTCCTTCCATCCTCCTCTCTTCTCTCTCCCCTTCCTCTCCTCCCTTCCTTCCTTCCTTCTGTCCTTCCTTCCTTTCCTTCCTTCCTTCCTTCCTTCCTTCCTTCCTTCCTTCCTTCTTTCCTTCTGTAATGGAGATTGAAGTCATACCCTTAACACTGAGCAACATCCTCATCTCTTTTTATGTTTAGTTTTGAGACAGGATCTTACTAAATTGTCCAGGCAAGCCTTAACTTGTGATCCTCCTGCCTCAGCCTCTCAGGTGGCTGGGATTACAGGTATGGCCCATCAACCTGAACCTTGCTTATTTCTTTTTAACACTGAATAATATTCCATTGTATGGATGTGCCATAGTTTGTTTACCCATTCACTTACTGGAGGACATCTTGATTGCTTCTAAATTTTGGCAATTATAAATGAGACTGCTATAAATATGCATACACATATTTTTGTGTGCACATAATTTTCAACTCTTTTGGGTAAATACCAAAGTGCATAATTGCTGAATCATACAGTTATTAGTATGCTTTTTAAGAAACTCTCAAATTCTCTTCCTTTTTTTTTTTTTTGTACCAGGGATCAAACTCGGGACCTTGCGTTTGTGTAGCAGGCATTGAAACCACTGAGCTAAATCCCTAGCCCCAAATTCTCTTCCAAAATGGCTGTTCATTTTTTGGTGTGGGGGTTGGGGAAATGAGACTTGAACCCAGGGCCTTTGTACTGAGCTACATTCCCAAACATTTTTATTTTTTGTTTTTATTTCCAGACAGTGTCTCACAAAGTCTCTAAATTTCCCAGTTTGGGCTTGAATTTACAATCCTCCTGCCTCAGCCTCCAGGAATGCTGGGATTGCAGGTGGGCACCACCACACCCAGGTTATAGCTGTTCCATTTCGCATTCCCACCAGTAATGAATACAGGCTTGTGTTGTCAGTGCTTTGGATTTCAGCCACAGGGTCTAAGTCACTAAATTGCCAAGGCTGGGCTCAAACTTTTGATCCTCCTGTCTCAGACTCTGAGAGTCCTGGGATTATAGGCATTCGCCACCATATTAATTTTTGATGTCAACTAATTAAATGTCTGGATACTTGGAAGATCTGTATAATTCAGTGAACCAACGTTTTCTAAACGACTGTATGTATTATTTTACAAAATAATGCAGGTCCATTCAAAGAGCAAAACGTAGCCAGGCATGGTGGTGTGTGCTAGTAGTCCCAGCACTCAGGAGGCTGAGGCAGGAGTATCACCATGAGATTGAGGCCAGCCTAGGCAATATAGTGAGTTCCAGGCCAGCCTGAACTACATAGTAAGACCATGTCTCAAGAAATATCAAAAGCAAACAAGAAACTAAAGGGCTGGGGATTTAGCTTAGTGGTTTCACCACCTGCTGCGCAAGCGCAAGGACCCGAGTTCGATCCCGTGTACCAAAGACCCCCCCCAAAAGCCCTAAAATAGCAAAGAGCAAGGCATATTAATGTTTTAATTGGGAGTGGTTGGGTACCTGAAATTCCAGCACTTTGGGAGGCTGAGGCAGGAAGATTTCAAGTTTTCCAGCCTGGGTAATTTAGCAACTTACCAAGACCCTGTTTCAAAATAAAAGACAAAAGAGGCTGGAGATGTATCTCAGCGTGAACATCTTGAGTTCAATCCTCAGTACCACAAAGGAAAAAAAAAGATGTATTAATGATTATAAAGTAATAGAGACTTTGGTTCATAGATATGTTTAGATTCCACATGCCAATTAACCTTTCAAAAACTTTCATTTGTGGGCCAGGGTACAGTTCATTTGAACAGTGCATGCTTAGCATAATGTGAGGCCCAGAGTTCAATTCTTAGACAACCCCACCCCCAGCTACTGCTTCGACAAAAAGTAGCAACAAGCCAGGCATAGTGGTGCAAGCCTGTAATCCCAGTACTTGGGAGGCTGAAGCAAAACTGCTACAAGTTTGAGGCCAGTCTGAACTACATACAACATACAGGGTCTTCCCTTTCCAATTGGTTAATCTGTGAGGTCAGATTTCTTTTATACCCTTCAGTTAACATTTCACAACAGATTTTTGACTTTTTGTTAAAAATATACTTATTTTTCATAAAATGGGATGTATGTAGACATAACCTTATTATTGTATTTTTTAACGAATCAATTCAAAAATTTAAAGTTGCTTATTTAAAACGTTTCTTAATTTTCTTTCTTTTTTGGCGGGGTTACCAGGGATCGAACTCAAGTTCTTGAGCTTGTGCAGCAGGCGGCAAAACCACTGAGCTAAACCTCCGGCCCGAAACGTTTCTTAATTTAAAAATTTTCAGGATTTGGATGTAGCTCATTTTTAGAATATTTGCTTAGCATGCACCAGTCCCTGGCTTCCATTCCGAGGAAATAAATAAGTAAAATTTCCAATATCACAAATATTAAAATATATAATCCACATAAAAACAAAGCGGGTTTTGTTTGTTCTTTGAGACAGGGTTTCAGGGTCTCACTATGCAGTTCAGGCTGGCCTTGGACTCGTGGATATCCTCCTGCCTCTATTATTTCTAGAAGTGTAGAGGGGTCCAGAGATCAAAGTTTGAGAACCACTGCTCTGGGATGGTTGGTTTTCCTGCTGGCTAACCCCAGTGGGGAGAATTAGGTACAAGTCTGGACCACACTCTCCTCCCTGCGCTTATTCTGCATCCCTTCTTCAGCTAAGCTATTTTATCGCCCCTGCGGCTTTCAAAGCTAGGGTTTCCTACAGGTAGAGAGAATGGAGGGATCTGCGCACGCCCTCTAAACCGGAGCAGCTCTTCAGTGACTCAGTCAATAACCTCTGGGGGAAAAATGTCTGCTCTTTGCACCAAACCCCTTAGGCTAGGGAACAATACAGGTACGCTGTAAGCTGGAGGAACGTCAGGAGTTGGGAGAGAACCCAAAGAAGTCAGGGAGTGCTGAGGCTTTTGAAAAGGACGCAAGGACGAGACTGGCAGCATTCACAGAGATTAGCAAGCCTAGCAGTCACTCGTCAGTTCTCCATCTCTGCAAAATTTGGCCCTCCCCGCCTCTCTGCGCCTGCGCTATCCCGCCCCAAGCCTCCCCCCCCCGTCCGGACTCTTCACGACAGTGCTGGTGCTTTTCGGCTGATGCTGATGTGTCGGGGAGGCGGGGCTTAGGGGTGCGGAGTCTCACGGCTCCACCTGCTCGGGCCTAGCCTCCGGGTCCTCCTGCGTCAGCGGAGCGATGGCGGCGCGGGCCCGGTCAGTGCGGGCCCCGCCCGGCTCAGGTAGGCGTAGGACCCGCCCTGCGGCGGGAAGAAGGGCGTTGCTCGGAGGCGGGCAGGTGGTCGCCCAGGGGAACCTGGGCAAGGAGCTGTTCAGAGATTGCAGCCTGCATCCTCGGGATGACAGCAGCATTCGGCAGCGCTCTGCAGTTGGGGGGCTGCAGTCCAAAGGGTTCGGGGATCTTGAAGAGTCCCGGGGGAGGGGCTGCACTGCCGGGATGTTTCTGGCAGTCAGAGCTCAGTAGGAGAATCCAAGTGAACGGCAGACCTGGGGGTTTGGGGACTGAGATTTTGTGATTTGGAAGAAGCCTTCCCCAAGCCCTGCCCTCACACTTTCTCTGTTTACTGGTTGTAGATAAAGTACAGAAGGACAAGCCTGCCCAGGCCTCAGGGCCCAGGCAGGGCAGCCGAATGGGGAAACTCTTAGGTTTTGAATGGACAGACTTGTCCAGTTGGAAGAGGCTGGTGACCCTGCTTAATCGGCCAACAGATCCGGCAAACCTAGGTGTCTTTCGTTTTCTCTTCGGTGAGTCCACTATCTAGGTGGGGACAGTTGGGTTGGTGGTGGGAAAATGACAGTCGTGTTTCTTGGTTACTTAAACTTAGCTCCCCTTTCCGTCAAGCTGAAGAGAATTGACATATTGGAAGAGGTCTTTGTGAAGTTTAGGAACAAAGCCAGCTTTGTCTCCTTCAATTAGTTTGGTGACCAAAAATGCTTTCATTTGAGACTATGTGAAACACAGAAGCAGAGGAACAGGGACATGTTTTGCTTGTGGCATGAAGTTGCCCAGTACTAACTTCAGAGAAACAGAGCAAGGTAGCAAGGCCAAACATTTGGCTGTAACTTACTGACCCGGAGCTTCCTAACTCATAGGCCATGGCATATGTTTGGCATGGGTTATGGACATGCCAAACTATCATCCTCTTTGCCCAGTAGTTCTCAGTGGGGGAGTTTTGCTCCTGGGGTGCTTTGGCAGTGTCTGGAGACATTTTTAGTTGTCACAACTTAGGGAAGGAATAGGCAGCTGTTGACATCTATGTGGGCACCATAGATGCTACTAGATGTCTTATAACACACAAGATAATCATTCCAGCAAATAAGTAACCAGCCCAAAATGTAATCTGTTCTGAGGTTCCGAAACCCTCCTTCTCTCAAGCTGGCTTCCTGACTTAAACAGCCCTTCTGTTTATCCCTGAGTATTGGCCAAACACTACTGCTTTCCTGAGTGTGCTAGAAAGCAAGAGACTTAGAAAGACCCCTCCCTAGAGCACTTTGCATAGCCAGGTACGATGGATCTTTGTAACTTAAAGCCCCAACAGTTTTATAGGATTTTGTACATTTCTTTCATTCAGTCCTCTCTGTAACCCAATGAGGTATTGAGTCTCCTCTTCAGAAGTGAAGAATTGGCTCACTGAAATGCAGGGACTAGTGGCCAGCACAGCATAGGCTATGTAATTATTGTTAGAACCAAGATTAGAAATCTGACCCCAGAGCTAGACATGCTCACCCGGTTTCTGCTGTATTCTGCTGCTACTTTAGCTGAGACTTAACAGTCCCCTCCCCTCTTGCCACTGCAGCCTTCTTGATGGTACTGGACATCCCCCAGGAGCGAGGGCTCAACTCCTTGGACCGGAAATACCTGGATGGGCTGGATGTGTGCCGCTTTCCCTTGCTGGATGCCCTGCACCCTCTGCCCCTTGACTGGATGTATCTTGTCTACACCATCATGTTTCTGGGTGAGGGAACTGTGGGAGATATGGAAGTACTTACTGGCCTGCAAAACACCAAAATAAGAAGCATGTTAGTGAATGACCAAGGTCTTGGGTGCCTATTTCACATCTACTGTGATTCGATTTCATGCTACTCATCTATGTGTCATCTGCACTGAGACCCCCTAACTCTTCTTTTAAAAAAAGTAACATTTAATTTTCATTTAGTTTTACCTGATTATAAAATGCCTGATGACTTTTCTTAATGCAAGTCCTAGCCTGTCCCCAGGAGGCTGGGGCTGTGGAGACCCCTTGACCTCTCAATCCTCTCCCACAAACCCCAGGGGCACTGGGTATGATGCTGGGCCTGTGCTACCGGATAAGCTGTGTGTTATTCCTGCTGCCCTACTGGTACGTCTTTCTTCTGGACAAGACATCATGGAACAACCACTCCTACCTGTATGGTTTGCTGGCCTTTCAGCTGACTTTTATGGATGCAAACCACTACTGGTAAGAGTCTGGGAGAAAGCAAGGGAGGGATTGGCTGGGTTGGAATGCTTACTAGTGGTGAGGGCCCAGTGAGGTCCTAGAAATTGCCCTAGTAGGCATATTATTAACCATGTTTTGCAAAGTGTGGATTCAAGATCACACTTGGACTTGCAATGGATTTGGAATGGGGACTGGCCAGCCAGTTGGGGCGATTGGAGTGACAAAAAGTAAAATGTCTCCATCCTTCACTCTTTTCCATATTTTCCCATCTGCCTTGATCTATCCACTTCCTGTAATGCTCTTAGAAGAGAAGCTGGGTGTGGTGGCACACGGCTGTAATCCCAAGCACTCGGGAGGCTGAGAGACAGGATCAACATGAGTTTGGGTCCATCCTGGGCTACATAATGTGTTCAAGGCCAAGCTGAACTGTATAGTGAGGCCTTGTCTCAAAAAAAAAAAAAAAAGTGCTGAGGAGGAGATCATGTCAGAGGAAAGGGTCCATCAGGGAGGAAATAACCTTCCCCCAGCTCTGGCATAGGTGACCATCTTTCAGGAGAGGTGAGGAAGAAAGGATTTGCAGTTAAGGTGGCAGGGCAAGTGACCTTCTTTCCATTGTTAAGTGAAAAGCAAATGTGAAATTTCAATAAGGTGGATATAGGAACAAAATCTCAAGCATTGAATTCATTGACATTCATGAGATTTCATCCATGATACACACATACAGATTCCACTTTTGTAAACCTTTTATTTTTTATGTTTTGGAGCTAGGTATGGTGGTGCTTTGGGTCATAGAGATTGAATGTATGGCCTCATGCCTGTTAAGCAAGTGCTTTACAACTGAGCTCTATCCCTGCTCTCCTTCTACCATGACTTTAAGAACATCTGGGCATGGGGGCCACTCCTAGCACTTGAGAAGCTGAGGCGGAGGATTGCTGTGAGTTCAAGGCCAGCCTGAACTACATAGTGAGACCCTGTCTCAAAAAGCAAAACAAAACAGGGCCAGGGATTTAGCTCAGTGGTGCTGCTGCCTGCCTTGCAAGCACAGGGTCCCGAGTTCGATCCCCAGTACAAAAAAAAATGAAAAGGAGTGTCCAGCCCTGATCATAGAGAATTAAGAAGTAGTTTTGACAGATTATCCCTGGGATTTTTCATTTTTATGACTTTTATACATTTTGAAAAAATTAGCTATCATTTACTGAGAGCTTTCCTTATGGCAGGAACATTTAAAATTTTTTCTCATTAAAACTCTGTGACAGGGCTGGGGATTTAGCTCAGTGGTTCCACCGCCTGCCCTGCAAGCGCAAGGACCCGAGTTTGATCCCCAGTATCAAAAAAACAATACAAAACCCTATGACAAAAAAAAAAAAAACTTATGACAATGGTGGTGAACCTGTGACATGTGTGCCGAAGCAGGCATGCAGAACCCTCTGTTGGTATGCGAGCCAAATCGCCCCAGCAGCGAGCATCTGATATTCAGGTTTAATTCCAGTGTTGCACTTTGAAATAAATATGTTTTGGGTTGCAGTTTGGGCACTCGGTCTCTAAAAGGTTCTCCATCACTGCCCTATGAAAAGCTGGACACTTGTCTGTAATCCCAGCACTCAGGAGGCTGAGGCAGGAAGGTTGCAGATTCAAGGCCATCCTTGGCAACTTAGTGAGACCCTGTCTTAAAAAAAAGAGCTGGGCTGGGCCAGAAAGTTAGCCCAGTGGTGCCACTGCCTGCCTCACAAGTGCAAGGTTCCGAGTTCGATCCCTGGTACCAAAAAAAAAAGAGCTGGGGATATAGCTCAGTAGTAGGGCACTTGTCTAGCATGTGTGAGACCTTGGGTTCAGTCCCCAGCACTGCAAAAAAGATAAAAGCTACAAGGTCCATAGTGTTGTTCTCATTTTATAGATGAAGAAACTAAGTCTTTCAGAAGTAGAGGATTTGTCTAAGGTCACACAGCAGGTAAGAAACAGAAGTGAGTGCAGGTATCCTCGACTGAAGAGTCCAGTGCGCTTGACTACAAACATACGCTTCGTCTTTCCCAGCTTCTTGAAAACCTGCTTTGTATCTGCCTCCCCAGAATACATGTGGTGTTAGTGGCCTGGTTTTATCAGTTCTGTCCTAGTGTCAAAGCTAGTACCTGGATGCATTGGATCCTGGCATCTGGTCTATGAAGTGCTAGTTTCCACTGTACATTATTCTGCTGTGGAGTGCTTTGAATTTTTTTTGCAGTGCTAAGAATTGATCCCAGGGTTCAAGGCCTCACACATGCTAGAGAAGCATTCTACTACTGAGCTACATCTGCAGCCCTGAAATTTTTTACAAAAGAGAATATATGTGTGTGTCTAATTTGCACACATCTGTAGCTTTTCAAACATTCCCTCAAATTCGTAATTCATTGCCTTTCTCAATCATTTTCTAATTGTAGCCTTTTTTCCCCTGACCTTATCCATTAGAGCAGACGGAATTGTGAGCTAATGGCAAACACTGAACTTTTCATTGTTATAACTTTCTACAGACAGTCTCTGATTTATAATGTGACTTAGGTTTTTTTGACTTTATGGTGGCACAAAAGCATATCCATACAGCATTCTGTTTTTCACTTTGGGTTTCATATTCAATAAATTGTGTGAGCTGGTCATGGTGGCACACACCTGTATGTAATTCCAGCACTTGGGAGGTTGAGGCAGGAGGATTGTGAGTTTGAGGCTCGCCTGGGCTACATTGTGAGATCAGGCCAGCCTGGACTATACAAACAATACCATGTCTTGAAAAACAAGAGCAAAACCAAATTAAAAAAAAATTAAATTCATTAGTCAACATTTCATTATAAAAAAGGTTTTGTGTTAGATGATTTTGCCTAACTGTAGGCTAATGCAGGTGTTCTGAGCACATTTAAGGTAGGCTAGGCCACCCATGTAGGTTATATGTATCAAATCATTCTTGGCTTACAATATTTTCAATTTATAATCAGTTTATTCAGACATCATAAATCAAGGAACATCTGTAGTAATATTTCTTTTATTATTGTTTTTTCCTGTATTCAAGGTTGAGCCCAGGGCTTCACCCATGCTGGGAAAGCACTCTACCTCTGAGCTGCATCCCTAGCCCTTTTTTATTTTGAGCAGGGTCTTACAAAGTAGTCCAGGATGGCCTAAAATTTGGCAGTCCTCCTGCCTCAGCCTCGTGAATAGCTGGGATTACAGGCATGCACCGCCTGGCTGTAGTAATATTTCTTTTATAACTTAAAAGAATTCCTGGCTGGGGATTTACCTCAGTGGTTTCGCCGCCTACTGTGCAAGCACAAGGACCTGAGTTCGATCCCTGGTACCAAAAAAAAAGTTTGGGCTGGGGATTTAGCTCAGTGGTTTCGCTGCCTGCTGTGCAAGTGCAAGGACCCAAGTTCGATCCCCGGTACCAAACAAAAAAAGAATTCCTGTTCCACTGGGCTAGGATATAGTGAGTGGTAGAGTGCTTGCCTAGGATGTGTGAGGTCCTGGGTTTGATCCCTAGCACAGCAGAAAAAAAAATCAATGTTTGACTTCGTTCATATCTTTCTAAAGGGTCTCAGAATAGCCCAGAGGAGCAGGGAGGATGTGGGAGGTATCCCTGACATAGATAGAATTGTTACAATTGAAAGGGTTAAGAAACCTTCCTTAATGTTTAACTTCCTTGGGGTTAGGTCTGTGGATGGCCTGTTGTGTGCCCGGAAGAGGAATGCCCATGTGCCCCTCTGGAACTATGCGATGCTGCGTGGTCAGGTATGGGATCTTAGTACAGAGGAAGGTGTTCCTGGATTGCATGGTTTTCCACTGCAGGCTGCACCCTGCCTTCCTAGATTGTCTCAGTATTCCATTTGCTGGAAAGCTAGGCTAGCTTTTCCATTTTTTCCAATCAAATCTCCTTGTCATGGAATGAATAGTGCTTTGTGCGTGATGAGAATCTTCATGAGAGAAAGGATCACAGCTGTGCTTTTGTCTTCTTCCTTGGTGCCTCATACTGTGCCTGACATAGGTAGGATGTCAGCAGATGCTTATAGGTTAAGTGACTATCTGAGGTGAATGGACAGAGGGATAGATATTCTCTTTCTTGAGCCCTGTACTGAGATCAGAACTGACTTTATTGTTGACAATGAAAACAATGTTTCTTGATGTAGAAAACAATGGTTTTTTTGTTTGAATCTTCATGTTGCATTTTGTGTTTGCAGATCTTCATTGTGTACTTCATTGCTGGTGTGAAAAAGCTGGATGCAGACTGGGTTGAAGGCTATTCCATGGAACATCTATCCCGGCACTGGCTCTTCAGTCCCTTCAAGTGAGTGATGATCAGGAGGCCTCCCTGGGGATTCATCTCCCTAGGGTCTGCAGTGATGGTGGCTGTTCCTGGTCCCTCACTCCCCTGTTCAGCAGAAGGCAGAGTCAGTGCTATTAAAAAACTGACCCCCAGCTGCCCCTGGGAGACTTATAAGTGGGCAAGAAGGGAAAAAGAAAAAGGAAAAGAAGAGCCAGGACTAGATGACTGGGTGAATAAGCAAGCTTGCCCAGCAGTTGTCTTGGCCCTGCCACCTTAGCCATGTGCCAGGGCCCTGCAGCCAGGGTACTGAGGAGCTGGGCAGCTGCTGTCCACACTCTGACATGACCACTATTTCCAACTCTGCAAAACAGAGGTTCACCTCTGGCTTTTCTCTTCCTGCCTCTCACTTTGTTCTTTTTCTTCTTCCTTGTTACTTGTCACTTCCTGAAGTTTGACTTAACTGTGTTCATCTTTTAAAGTTTCTTCTCCTTTATAACCTCTGTGAGGAACCTGCCCCCTACAACACACCCACTTCCCCATCAGATCTTGTCCTAGGAGATTTGCCTTTGCTCTTCACAGAAGATTATGTTGAAAACAGCTGGACACCTGCAGGGGCTGGAAAACTACACTGTAGAGCATTTCTGTGGGTGGGTTAGGTACCTCCTCATTCTGCTCAGCCAGTGGGTGTCCATTAGCAAGGACAGGGTGGCAGAGGCACATTGTGCTGCGAATGTGGTGTGATGTGGGTTTCCCAGAGGGCTGGTGTTGTACCTTTGTCCCTGTGTCTGCAGACTGGTGTTGTCTGAGGAGCTGACTAGCCTGCTGGTGGTGCACTGGTGTGGGCTGCTGCTCGACCTCTCCGCGGGCTTCCTGCTCTTCTTTGATGCCTCAAGACCCATTGGCTTCTTCTTTGTGTCCTACTTCCACTGTATGAACTCCCAGCTCTTCAGCATCGGTCAGTACTTGAAGCTGGCTAGGGAACTGGCACCACAGGTTTGCAGGGAGACACTAGCAAGAGGCATTGTTTGAGTATGGAGATATCGGTGGTGGGAGCAGGAGCTAAACTGAGCCCAAAGCAGTCACTATGAAGTGGCAATAAGTGGGAATGAGAGGATTGGGCATTCTGGGCTCAGCATGCTTAGTTAGGAACCTCTAAGAAGAGGTATTCTATAGTTAAGAATCTGGCCAGATGTGATGGCACACAGCTGTTATCCCAGAACTCAGGAGGCAGAGGCAGGAGGACTGCAGTTATTCTAAGGCCAGCTTGGGCTACATAGTGAGTTCAAGGCCAGCCTGAACTATGTTGAAAAACCCTGTCTCAAACAAGAAATGAATTTGGCCTGGCATGGTGGTGCCTACCTGTAATCCCAACATTCTGGGAGGCTGAGGCAGGAGGATCACAAGTTAAATCCCAGCCCAAGCAACTTAGCAAGACCCTGTTTCAAAATTTGAAAAAAAAGGGCCAGGGATTTAGCTCAGAGGTTCCAGTGCCTGCCTCGCAAGTGCAAGGTCCTGAGTTCGATCTCCGGTTCCAAAAAAAAAAAATTTTGAAAAAAAGGGGGTGGTGGTGGTGGCTGGAGATGTACCTCAGTGTAAAGGCCTTGGGTTTTCTCCCTAGTACCACAGTAAAAGATGAATTTTTGGCTGGGGATTTAGCTCAGTGGTGCTGCTGTTTGCCTTGCAAGTGCAAGGTTCTAAGTTCAATCCCTGGTCTAAAAAAAAAACCATAAATTTTTTTAAAAAGCTGGTGATATAGCTCAGTGGTAGAGTACTTGCCTACCATGAACCAGGCCCTGCATTCAGTCCCAGCAGTAGAAGAAAAATGGGAATTTTTTTTTTTTTTTTTTTTTGTGGTGCAGGAGATCATGTACAGGGCCGTGCATATGCTAGACAAGCATTCTGCCACCCAAGTAGTTGTATGTGTGTATGCATGTGTGGGTAAGGAGGATTGGACCCCAGGGCCTTCATATTGAGCTATACCTGTGGCCTTTTTTATTTTTAATTTTATTTTCATTAGTACATTTGCAGTACATAATGAATACATTCATCATGGGGAGGTGGTACATGTATGCATACACATAACACATCTTAATTCTGTTTATGTCTTACCCCCCCTTCATTCCCCTCATTTATTTTTTACTTTGAGTCAGGGTTTTGCTGAGTTGCCCAGGCTTGGCTCAAACCCAGTATCCTCCTGTCTCAGCCTCCCAGAGTGCTGGGATGACAGGCATGCCTGCCATGCCAGGCCCCAAGGACTCAAGTGGAATACCTGGGAGAGGCTTCTAAGGAGGGGCGTTACAGGAGTCCACTCAACCTCTTGAAATACCTTCTGCTGTCCTAGGTATGTTTCCCTATGTCATGCTGGCCAGCAGTCCTCTCTTCTGCTCCCCTGAGTGGCCTCGGAAGCTTGTATCCCACTGTCCCAAACGGCTTCAAGAGCTGCTGCCCCTCAAGGCTGCCCCTCAACCCAGCGCTTCTTGTGTGTATAAAAGGACCCGGGCCAAAGGCAGCCAGAAGCTGAGGCTGCGCCACCAGCTAGGTGCTGCCTTCACCTTACTCTACCTCCTGGAGCAGCTCTTCCTGCCCTATTCCCACTTTCTCACCCAGGTTGGTAGGAGCTTGCATGTGCAGCAGAGCCTAGAGTGGCAGGGAGACGGTAGCTGGGAAAAAATGGGCTGGTTCTGCAGCCCTTTCTGGTTAGATGATGGAGTTGGTGTGAGAAGCACTGAGCTGATCCCCCTCTGCCAGGGCTATAACAACTGGACCAACGGGCTGTACGGCTACTCCTGGGACATGATGGTGCACTCCCGCTCCCACCAGCACGTGAAGATCACCTACCGTGATGGGCTAACCGGCGAGCTGGGCTACCTTAACCCTGGGGTGAGGCATCTCGTGCTGACGGTAGACTGCTCTTCAGAGACTGCAGGAGCTTCAGGGCTGGTTTGGTCCTACACATACCATAAAGTAAAACAAACTTGGGTGCCTTCCCTTTCTCCAGAGCCAGATTGAGCCTTCCCTTTGTGAGTTGAGATAGAACGTCTCTCACATTGTTTTGAATCAGGGTCTCACTGTGTAGTTTGGGCTGGGTTTAAACTCACTGTGTAGCCCAGATTGGCTTTGAACTTTCGATACTCCTGCCTCACCCACCAAAGGGCTGAGATTACAGGTGGAGCCACTATGCTTGGGTTAATCTCTTACTTTTTTGAATTGAGATCAGATTTAGGGAAGGTGAGTATGAATATCATTAGCCCTGCAATGAAAAATTCATTCCCAAAGACAAGTTTGTTTTTCAGTATGGGGTTTTGAACCTAGGGCTTTCACACAGAACTATAGCCTTTTTTATTTTTATTTTATTTATTTATTTTGGTACCGAGGATCAAACTCAGCCCTTTTTAATGTTTTATTTAGAGACAGGGTCTTGTTGACTTGCCCAGGCTGGGCTTGAATTTGTGATCCTTCTGCCTCAGCCTCCCAGAGTGCTGGGATTACAGGCTTGTGCCACTGTGCCCAGCTAATTTTTTTTCCTGGCTAAAATGGGCAGCAGGTAGCAATATTTTTGTGCCATTGGCAGTGCATGCCCTGTCCTGGGGGTTGATGATGAGGTGGGACTAATGTGGGGGTTTGGGACAGGTATTCACACAGAGCCGACGATGGAAGGATCACGCAGACATGCTGAAGCAGTATGCCACTTGCCTGAGCCGCCTGCTTCCCAAGTACAATGTCACTGAGCCCCAGATCTACTTTGATATTTGGGTCTCCATCAATGACCGCTTCCAGCAGAGGTGGGCAAGGGGAGCAGAGAATGGGAAAAAATGAAGCTCAGCTCTTTCTGCCAAGATGAACAAACAGCTCACCCTCCCTGGAGTTGTCTTGCTTAAAAGGCTGCCGCGCTAATGCATGTCCTTGTTGAGCTGGTTGTGGGCATTTCTGATTGCGTCCAGCAGGGGGCTCCATCATCCGGAAGAAAAGAGAACTGAATGTTCTTTTACTCTTTGTGCCTTCCCCTCAGGTGGCCACTTAACCCCCATTCTTTCCAAGGCTCCCACATCTGTTTCCCTTCTCTCTCCCCTGGACTGGCAGTAACATGCTGACAACAAGCCATTTCTTCTATCTGGAAACCCCATTCCCTCGCTGGGAATGAGGAACAGAGCCAGGAGTTGTGGGTGGCTGGGTGGCTGGGGCTCCTTAGAGCACGATTTTCTTTCCTAAGGCTCTTTGACCCTCGTGTGGACATCGTGCAGGCTGTCTGGTCCCCTTTCCAGCGAACACCTTGGGTGCAGCCACTTTTGATGGACTTATCCCCTTGGAGGACCAAGTTACAGGAAATCAAGAGCAGCCTAGACAACCACACAGAGGTGGTCTTCATTGCAGATTTCCCTGGTATGGAGGAAAATAAGAGATTGCTGTTTCCTGGGCGTCCTTGGCCAGGGACTTTTCATGTGTTGCAGTGGGTGGGTGGGTGGGGGTCCCTCTGGAGTGATGATTGGGAAGGTGCGATGTCTCAACTGTGGGTGGAATTGGGAATTCTGATAACCCCGGCAGGGCTACACTTGGAGAATTTTGTGAGTGAAGACCTGGGCAACACTAGCATCCAGCTGCTGCAGGGGAAGGTGACTGTGGAGTTGGTGGCAGAACAGAAGAACCAGACGCTTCAGGAGGGAGAAAAAATGCAGGTATTTTGGTGGGATTAACAGTGGTAGAAAGTTTTTATTATAAACAAAAATGTCTCAGCGGAAGGTCCCGAGTTCAATCTCTGGTACTAAAAAAAAAGTTTCATCCATAGCAGTATTGCAGTGGGGCCTTCAAAAGGCAAGAGCTTTGGCTGGGGGTGTAGCCCAGTGGTAGAGAACATGTACATACAGGCTCTTAGTTTAATCCTCCACATGCGTGTGCATGTGCCCACACGCACATACACTCACACACAGGCTGTGAATAGCTTCATCCAGGAGTCAGTTACTTCAGACTCTGAAACACAAAAATGGTACCAAGAAGGGTGCACAACCGTAATCCCAGCACTTGGAAGGCTGAGGGAGGAGGATCACTGCAAGTTCAAGGCCAGCATGGGCTCCATAGTGTTTTTAAGATCAGCCTGAACTACACAGTGAGACCCTGACTCAAAAAAAAAAAAAAAAAAAATGGTGGCAGGAGTGGGTAGAGTAGGGAGGCCATTGGCTGGCTAGGGAAAGGTTAGAGTGAAGTACACCCATTTCTTCCCCTTGTCAGTTGCCTGCTGGTGAGTACCATAAGGTGTATACAGTGTCACCTACTCCGTCCTGCTACATGTACATCTATGTCAACACTACAGAGCTTGCCCTGGAGCAAGACCTAGCATATCTGCAAGAATTAAAGGAGAAGGTAGAGAATGGAAGTGGTGAGTATATGAAGATTTGAGGAGGTAGCCCCTGGCTTCAAAAAATCAGGGTTGGCTGGGTGTGGTGGCGCATGACTGTAATCCCAACACTTGGGAGACGGGGGCAGGAAGACTGCTGTGAGTTCAAGACCAGCCTGGGCTTCGTGGTGAGTCAAGGCCATCCTGAACTACATAGTGAGGCCCTGTCTCAAAAAACCCAGACAAAACAAAGTCAGGGTTATGAATGAGGATCTAGCCATTAAAGAATGAACTTGAAGCCCCTGGTTAGTGAAGAGTTCTAAGGGAAATAGGGCTCTGTCTCTGATTTTTTCTTGTCTTCTGACAGAAACAGGGCCTCTACCTCCAGAGCTGCAGCCTCTCTTGGAAGGGGAAATAAAAGGGAGCCCTGAGCCAACACCTCTAGTTCAGACCTTTCTTAGACGCCAGCAAAGGCTCCAGGAGATTGAACGGCGACGAAATACCCCTCTCCATGAGCGGTTCTTCCGCTTCTTGCTGAGAAAGTTGTATGTCTTTCGCCGAAGGTAGGTCTCACCCATAGTAGTAGTTATCATTGCCATCATGTTTGCAAGCATGATACTTTTCTCCAGGGTTGTCAACACTAGAGACACTCCAAGGAAAGGACAGCCTGGTTTAGGTATCTTCTCTGTCCCATCTCCTCTCCTGATTGAAGGAATAAGCAGCCTGTGTCTGATGACCTGCTGTCTTGTACCTCAACTTGTCTCCAGCCTCCCCATGGCTTATTCTTCCCTTCCCTGGAATCTTCTGCCAGACTGTATAGGTAGTGGGGTATCTTTCCAGCTGGGACATGGTCACTGGTATGCGGGATGGAAATTGGGGGATTCTCCCAGTATGCCAGGGTGAGTGGAGCTAGGACCAGGTGCTCCTTCAGCACTTTGGCTGGAATTGTTAGGTTGAAACAAGAGTTTGGACTGAGCCAGGTGTGGTGACACATGCCTGTGATCCCAGCACTTGGACCGCCCTGAGTTTGAGGCCAGCCTGGTACATAGTGAGTTCAAGGCCAGCCTGAACTAGTGAGATCTATCTCAAAAACCATTAAAAAAAATTTTTTTTGGACTGAGTAGTTTTTTTCCTGTTTTTCAGCTTCCTGATGACTCGTATATCACTTCGAAATCTCTTATTAGGACGCCCTTCTCTGGAGCAGCTAGCCCAAGAGGTGACTTATGCCAACTTGCGGCCTTTTGAGCCAGCAGGAGAATCAACTGCTTCAAACAGGGATGCCAGTCCTAATCCTCCTGAACTAGATTCTGATCCTACCCACTCAGAGTTGTGAGGGAGCCCAGATAGGTGCAGATGTGGAAGCAGCCAATCACAGGCCCAGTATAACTATGCAGTGGACAATTGAGAAAATTCAGGTTTTTTTACATTTTCTTTCAAAGTTCTTTTTAATGGAGAAGATTGCTTGGAGGAGCCAAGGAAATAAAGCAAAGATAAGATTTTTCAATTCAAAGACAGTTTTTTTTTTGGTACTGGAAATCGAACTCGGGACCTTGCGCTTGCGAGGCAGGCACTGGAGCCACTGAGCTAAATCCCTGGCCCAAGATTTTTTAAGATTGAAGGAACATAAGTTAGAAGCAATGTGAGATGTTCTCTTAGAATAAAGGGATAAAAGTTTAAATTGAATAGCTCTTTAGGAAAAGAAACTGTTCTCAAGTGCTTGCTGAGTGCTAGGCACTTCGTGAAGTAGTATACCTATTATCACACAAGTCTTTTAAGACAGGGACTCACTTTGTAGTTCAGGTTGGTCTTGGACACACTATTCAGCCCAGGCTGGCCCTGAACTCATGGTAATCCTCCTTCCTTAGCCTCTGGGTGCAGGGATTACAATCGTCTGTCACCATGCCCACCACCACATTTAATTGGTTAACAGCCATTAATCTCTTTATAGCTGGTAGACTGAAAGGTGAAATAATTTGCCCAGACATCCAGCTAGTAAGGAGTGGACTGATGATTTGAACTTAGGTCTATTTGACTTAAGGTCCTGCACCGTGTTGCTTGTAAATTTTCAGAACTGGTGACAGTTAACTCTGAAATACTGTAGCTTCAAACTTAACAGAACGAGGCAGGAGGATCACAAGTTCAAACCTAGCCTGGGCAATTTAGTGACTTGGTGAAACCATCTCAAAACTTTAATAAAGTTGGGAATGCAGTTCAATGTGAAGACCCTGGGTACAACCCTAGCACCACCCCCCCTAAAAAAAATTTAAACAGTAGTGATTAGAAAAAAAAAGTAATGATTAGGACAGAGATCAGGTTCTAAATGCACAAAATAATTTTATCAGCACCATAATTGTTCCTATTTATATGGCTGATTAGGTTTTTCACTAGCAATGACCAAGATTTAATAAGAATAGCACCAAAGTTAACAGGGAAATTTAGAAGATTGCTAATATTTCTGAAAAAATTAAGCAACTTTATACTTTGACCAAACCACATCTGGGTTATCAGTTTTCTCTCAAATTTTTAAAAATTAAGTTCCATCAATTCTCTTACATACCTCTTCAGTCTTTTTATTCCTGCTATATTCTTTCAGCCCTTACCCTGGGATCTATCTACTTACTGGTGGACCAAGGCAGGGTCACCATTAGTTGCACAGGTTGGACTTCATTAAGTAGGGTGAGCAGAGTCTTCTGATTCAGTGTGGCACTGTTGATGGTCATGGGAGAGTTCTCTGATCACCTTGTGAATTGGAGCACTGCTTTTCAATCCTCAAGAACTTTTCGTGGTGGGGACTGAACCCAGGGTTTTGCACCTGCTTGTAAAGCTACTGAGCTACACTACCACCTCTTCTCTCATAGCAGTGGTATGCTAAGTCAAGGTATTTCCTGTTTCCCTGTAACTAGTAAAGGAGGGCTTCCATTTAGGAGGACCTCTTAGAAAAATTCATGTGGGGTAAGGAAGCAGCCTTGTTTTGTGTACTACCTCTTTTGACTCATTTTCCAAGGAATATACTGAGGTGAGGCAAGGTGGAGACAGGATGGACTCATGAAACGAAATTGGCAGTACTTGGGGTTTAAACCCAGGGCCTTGGTATTGGGCTACATGCCCAGCCCTTTTTGAGACAGGGTGTCACCAAGTTGCCCAGGCTAGGCTCAAACTGGTTCTTCCATCTCAACTTCCGAGAGTGCTGGGATCAGCCACATACCACCACACCAAACTATAAATTTTTCAATCTAAGCATGATTTACAATTCACATCTTTTCTACACCCACACTTCATGCTTTGCCAACTATCATCACTGCTGTGTCATTTCATGTCTTTACTCTTCTGCTTCTATTCTCCCAGGATATTCACCCACTTCCACTTTATCTTACTTCCCAGAAAAGGGTGCACAAGCCCTGGTATGTGAACTCTTTGAGCTGAAGATCTTTCATTATTGGGTAAATAAACCTCAGCCTTAAAGCAGTTCTTCTGAAAGGAAAGTTCCTGAATGCTGTTGTCCAGTTTTTTGAAGCAGGGTCTCACTATGTGGGTTCAGCCTGAGCTTTAACTATACAGCCCAGGCTGGCCTCAAATTTGCAGTGATCCTGTTTCACTCTCCTCAGTGCTGGGATTATAGGTGTATGCCACCACCCTGGTTTGAGGGACCAATTCCGTCTCTAGGTATTAGCCCCCAGGACCAGACTACTGGTCTGTGGTGTTAGGAAACAGCTGTGCAGAAGGCCGAGTGGCAGGCAGCCAAAGGTTCATTTATACTTACAGCTGCTGTTACTCATATTACCATTTGAACTCTGCCTCAGGTCACAGCAGCAATAGCATCAGATTTTCATGGGAGCACAAACCTGTGAACTGCATGTGGGAGGGGTCTATGTTGCATGCTGAATGCAGTATAATAAAGTACACAATAAACGTGTGCTTGAATCACACTCACCAGGCCTCAATACTCAGCCATAAGTACAAAATTGAGCTACCACTCCCTATCAGACTGGTAGAAATATGCCAATTTTGAGCCTGCATATACTTCAGCTCCTTGTTCAAAGCCAACATGGTCAATGATTTATGTAAAAGCAACCATAAATTAAGCCTCTGGAAACTTATAGCACTCAGTCATCTACATAACAGACTCCCTTTTATAACTGTCGTTTTTTAACACTCAAATCCAGTGACTAACATGTTAAGTATAGAATACTGGGCTGGGGTAGCTCCACCATTAACTGCTTACCATGAGTGGAAACCTAGGTTTGACTTAATACTACAAAAAATATATAGGGGTACAGTATTAAGAGTGACCACCCCACTTTCTATCCTTGCTATAAAATATTCCTGAAGTACAATGAAGGATTAAGATATTCTTCCTCCAGCCACTCACCTTGTATCAGTGTTCTCTATGGTTGCAGAAATCCACTATAGGTCTTGGAATGATCATCCTTCTATCCTCCAGATAAGGCTTAAGTGTAGTGAAAGATACCTGCCATGACTAAAAAAGCAACACTCCCTCTGATACTGCCCTTAATGGTTTCCAATGTAGGATCTTAAGATGGCTGAAACCCTACTACTGACCTCTACAGTAAGGAGGCATGTAGAATACAGCCTAGAAGACAATGGTGGTCAATCAAATCTAGGGATAAGATCATAAATATCTGTGTAATTAATGTTCCTGAATTATAGATTCTAATACTCAAGGCTTATTAAAGATAGTTTTTGCAACCATAGCATTTAAAAATAATGGACACAGTAGGGTAGAACCTAGCATTTTATTTAGATCTTCATTAAACTGTTGGAATTGAGAACCAGACATACGTAATAAACCTCCAAAAATAGATCCTGAAAGGCACTTTCCGCTTAGAGCAAGCAGTCATGGAAGAAGCATGTAAACAAGCTGGCTTCTCTGTACCACACCAGCCAAGTCAGCTTTCTCCATGGCCAGCTGCACCAGCTCTGCCCTCCCTTCTGTAACACCAGCCAGACCCCCTGTAGGTCTAACCCAAGGTTTTTCTGTAGGACACCTTGGCCTACCTGGGAATGCTGGAAACATGTTGTTAAAGGAATCATGGTGTTGAGAGAGAAAAAAAAAAAAAAAAAACTTTTAAAAGCTGCCATCTGAGGTGATGGCTTCTCTGTACTTACGCCATACCCCAGAATACAATAAATAAGCAATTAGAAAATGTTCAAGTATGAAGGGATTTCCTCCTCCCCGCCAAAAGCACTGCTGTCTGAAGGAAGCTGGTTTCTCTGTAGCTACACCAGCTGTTCAGAAAGCTCATTGGACCTGGTTTTGAAAATAAAACAAAGTTAAAACCCTGGGAGGAATTATTGTGCAGTGTGGAATACTCAGTCTTTTCTTATAAAGAAAAAAAAGTTATCTGGTACCAAAGTGTGCAACCTACAGACCCTCAGGTACTGCCCTGTGACTTCTCTGTATGACATCACAAGGGTGCCAAGTGCCTGTTTTTCTAGACTAAGAGTTGGTGAGGTTTGGCTAGTGCTGAAACCATGCATAGGATTGGTTTTAAATTAAAAACCTTATTACGTACGTCCTCCAAAAAGACAGCTGAAAAGTGGAGATTCTGATTTGGTGCTGTTAGAGGTGGCCATGAGAGCATAAGCACCAGGGAGATGGTTTAATGGTAACTGCCTTCTTTTTTGATGTCAGGCTAGAGCTCCAACTGGAACTTGCGTTACATGCAAGACTGATTGGATAGGGAACACTCCCTGACAAAGCTACATAATTAGAAATGGATCAAGTTACAGGGTGAGTTAGGAGAGGGCTTCACAATCATAAGAGCTCAAGACATTATAAATTCATGCTGACAGGGCTGTGGCATTGCCAGACAGGGGCTATAGTGGACCTACAAGTACTTTACGTGCACATTACAAGGACATTTTCAGCATGGTGGGAAGTCAATGCAATTAGGAGTTTGGAGGTTTGAGTGATAGGGCACAAAGGTTCAATTTCAAAGCATTATTCACTACAGTGTTGTCTGTTTCTAGGCAGTTAACATGGATCACCTATGCTCACTAAATTCATTATAATGGTGAACAGAACACCTAGGGACAGAATAGCAAGCCCAACTTACAGTCCCCCACAAAAGCTAAAATTCATGTCATTGACTAGAGAGTGACTGCCAACTGATCAGGAGCTGAAAGAGGACAGGAAAAATTAGGGAGAAGGGCCCTTTCCCTCAGAGCTTGAAGGCTTCTCTGTAGCCTACGCCAACAAGTCTGGGGAAAAAAGGCTAACACTTTCAATATTTAAGCTTTTTGGGCACTTCCCATGGGAAGCTGTCCCTACCAAAGTGGCCATAGGCTGCAGTCCTCTGATAAATTGGCTTCTTCAGATCCAGATCCCTGGAATATATAAGTCCGTAACTTAATATGTAGCATTCAATTAAAATAAAACAAAATAATCAGCAAGACTCATTTTCAAGAGCTCTGGCAAATGAGTTCAGTTCTCTGGGGTATGCTAGGAAAAAAGTTTGTGGCAGAAATGTTTGTTACTTCCCTGGTGTCCGAACTCCTTGCACAGTTATTAGTAACTACAGATGTTTTTCCGGCCCTGGCTCAACAAATAGGAAAACTCATTATTCTGAGGAATTCCAATTATCAAAAAGCTCATCTGAGATCACAGAATACTTACCAAGGTCCCATTGCTCACTATGGTTATTTTCTTTGTAACAGCCTTGAACATCCCACTTATCTATGTATTAAATTTTTCAACGCAAACACCTTTAGGTATGCTTACCAAACCTCATGTCTAGAGTGGTTATTCTAAGCCATGGAACACTAATTTCATTTCTCAACTAAGCCCCCCAAAGGCAATTTAAAGCATCAGCATGTTCTAAGAATTTGTTGTTTTCCCACTTGAGGAGTCTACCTTCACCTCCTCAATTTTAGTATATACACACACCCACACCCTGTACATTTCATTAGCAATATGCTTTACCATCTTTACCTGACAATGACCCCAGGGCGAAGATCAAAATTCTTCTTCACAATCTCTAATAGCTCTCTCTCACTCTTCTGAGAGGTACCATAATGGAAAATGGAGATTGATAATGGATGAGAAACTCCAATAGCATAAGAGACCTAAAAGGATCCAAATGTTCTAAGAGTTAGTATTTCAAAGATATACTTGTATAATACATTGTCATAAAGTAGACTAGCGTATCACTAAATACCTCCCCACCTCACTTTTACAACTTTAATCACTCCAGTTACATAGAGAATGTGTATATATATATACCTGTACAAGAACCCTTCTGCACAGACCTCCTTTAACAAGGGATTTTGCCACCCAACGAGCAGCATAAGCAGCTGAACGGTCCACCTTGGTATAATCCTTTCCGGAAAAGGCACCTCCTCCATGAGCTCCCCAACCACCGTAAGTGTCCACAATGATTTTCCGGCCAGTCAAACCAGCATCACCCTGAAGTTACAAGATTTCAGTCACTAAAAGACTGATAGTAGCAAACATTTTCAAAGTAACTTAGGATCCAAAACCAAAACCAAACCACCACAAATACCGCATTAACATTACCTGAGGCCCACCAATAACAAATCTGCCACTTGGCTGTAGGTGGTAGATTGTGTCCTCATCAAGATACTTTGCAGGCACAACAGCTTTGATAACTTTCTCCTTTAGGGCATCTCTCATCTCATCAAGACAAACTTCCTCATCATGTTGAACAGATATAACAATTGTGTGGACTCTGATGGGAATCACAGCACCTCGATCTTGCATATACTGCACAGTCACCTTGAAGGCAACACAGGTTATCAGAACACTGCTTACCAAATGGATTTCCTATGCTAATGCAATTTCAGACAGTATAGCCTTTTTTGAGATGAGTCTTGTTATGTAGTTCAGGCTGGCCTTGTATTCACTATGTAGCCCAGGCTGGCCTCAAACTCATGGTGATATCCTGCCTCAGCCTCCATAGTGCTGGGATTACAGGTGTAGACCACCATGCCCAGTGACAGTACAGCTTTAAGATCACTTACCTGGGTTTTTGAATCTGGGCGTAACCAAGGCAGGGTGCCACTGCGGCGTAATTCAGCCAGTTTGGCATTTAGCTTGTGGGCTAAGACAATGGTTAAAGGCATGCACTCCTCAGTTTCATCAGTGGCATAACCAAACATTAAGCCCTGAAAAAGGATAAGTCACCGATGTGATCATTCCAATTTTCAGAATTTATTATAAGAGATGCAAACAGCCTCTATCATAGTACCTGGTCTCCAGCACCAATGTCTTCTTCATTCCGGTCAAGATGAACACCTTGAGCAATATCTGGTGATTGTTGCTCTAAGGCCACCAGCACATTGCAAGTCTTGTAGTCAAACCCTATAAACAAAAATGTTTTTGTAGGAAAAGAAAGTCACAATACTTTCTCTATTTACAATACCATTCAGAATTCTTACTATAAAGAAATCAGATATAGCAGTTCCCCCACCATGGTTTTACTTTCTGCGTTTTGGAAATATTTCCCAAAATATTTAATCTTGGGGCCAGGGATTTAGCTCAGTGGCTCCGGCACCTGCCTCACAAGCACAAGGTCCAGAGTTCAATCCCTGGTACCAAAAAAAAAAAAAGGGTTTACAAAATATTTAATCTCAAAATATCAAATGGAAAACTCCAGAAAATAAATTTTTAAGTCTTAAAATTGCTATTCTGAGGGTGATGAAATTCTGCCCTGCCCAGAAAAAGAATCACCCTTCTGTCCAGTATGTCTAAGCTAAGCTGTATATTCTACCTACCCTTTAAGTCACTGCAGCTGTCTACTACTGTGTTATGGCACACAATGTGTTCAAATAACCCTTACTTCAGTTGTCCCAAAGCACAAAGTGCTGCTAGCAATGTGGATGTGCCAGACAGTAGCTTATAAAGTGCTTCTTTTAAGCAAAAAGTACTTGAAAAGTGGTGGTAGTGGGAGACTGGTGATACTTATAGTACCTCAGGATAAAGGGACACCTACCCTACACCAAATGTCACTTAAAAAAAAGACTGGAGTAGGGCTGGAACAAAAGAGCAAAGCATTACAAAGCTACACAACTGGCATTGAGGAGTACTAGGAACATTCTAGATATTTCAACTTTCACTAGCTATGCTGTAAGTGGAAAAGCTTAGAAAAATGAATCATTAAAACGCACCTTTGGAAGAATCATCATATCCAATGTGCTTAATGGCTTCACGAACCACTTTCTGGTAGTCAATGGCAGCTCTGGATGTAATTTCCCCAGCAAGAAGAATCATTCCA
Source organism: Heterocephalus glaber (assembly GCF_000247695.1). The sequence continues at coordinate 17,600,895 of NW_004624749.1, forward strand.
GTTTTAGCAACAGTTTCTAATAAAAAAGAGGTTCATACCAAATGCCATTTTTACAAATGTTTTCAGCATTATCTTTTACCAGCTGATAAGCAAACACACCCATTCTGTACCTACCACAAGCCACTTTGGCATCTGGGTCCTGCAGAAGGTGGGCGTCAAGGACCGCATCACTGATCTGGTCACAGATCTTATCTGGAAGAGAAAATTCTTGACTCAATTTTTTTAAATTACTATTTTTTTCTGGTACTGGGGTTCAAACTTAGGACCTTGGCTTGCCTCTGAGCTACATCCCAAGCCCTTAAAATTACTAGCAGTGCCCTTTCCTATCAATTGAAAAAGGTGGAATCTTGCCTTTTTTAATACTGCAGGTAAACATACAAATATACACTAATGAACAATTCAATGACATGAAGCTGCTGTTTGAAGCACTGCTTTAATCACAAGCTATTTAAATGATAAAAGCTAGATAGAATAGTCAATGTTCCTTGAAACCACCTAGTTTTTGCACAAGCTCATCAACTCAGTCAAGCCAACACAACTCAGCATATTTAATGCATCTGAACCTACTATGGTATATACGTATTTTACATCTTAAAAGGACTTTAGTCCTTCCTTGAAGTATTTCGATTTCCTTAATAACGGCCACTTAAACTGAGATTAAACAGGTGAAAAGTAGAAATAATGACATCTTTGAATTTAAAGGCCTAAGCAAAGAAAAATTTTATAATACTAATTTTCTTTCTTTTTCTTTTTGTGGTACCCAGGATCAAACTCAGGACCTTGAGCTTTCGAAGCAGGTGCAGCACCACTGAGCTAAATCCTCAACCCATTTTTATAGTACTAATTACTGGGTTTTTTTGGTACTGGGGATCTAACTCGGGACCTTGTGCTTACAAGACAGGTGGCGGAACCACTGAACCAAATCCCCAGCCCTATGGAGCTAATTTTTAAAGGTAACAATTCTTAAGTTTTTTTTTTTTTGGTACTGGGAATCAAACTTGGGTCCTTGCGCTTGTGCAGCAGGCAGCAAAACCACTGAGCTAAATCCCGGGCCCACCAATTCTTAAATCTAACCAACCAAAAAGGTGGACTCTGTCTTACCTATTTCTTCAACACCTGAAGGCCACTGCTGTGGTGTACATGTATAATCCCAGCATTTGTGGGAGGCTGGCTGAGGCAGGAGAATCACTAGTTTACACTTGGCCTGAGCAATTTAGCTAGTCTCTGAGTAACTGGGCTGGGGATGTAGCTCAGTGCAAAGGCACTGGGTTCAATTTCCAGTGGGTGGCACACAGGGTGGGGTGGGGTGGGGGCGCGTGCGCACACACTCACACAAAACTCAATTTTCCATACAGACAATACTCAATCCCACAGGTGTTACCAACTGAAGCCCTGTGTGTACCTGGGAGTCTTGAACTGAGATGTACGCAGATCAGCCTCCCTAATCTTAAACATTAGGGCAACAAGAGAATTAAAAAGATTTCAGCAATGAAACAACTTTATGAACAAAAAAGAAATAAAACAGCAACCATTTGATTTTGTGGTTGTCTAGGAACAAGAGCTCAACAAACTAGAAAATGCCCAAATGCATTCCGAATCTCAGAATCTCCCCCACCACAGTGTACATCGGTTATTATTGGGGGAGGGACAAAATGCCTTCTCTCCCAAATTTTCTACAACCATCCAAAAAAGAATTATGTATTCCAAGCTCAAGACTCAAATCTGTTAAATGTCCTATAATCCCACAGAACACCTGACCTTCAGCGTTCATCTAGGCTGCTCGTGGGGTTTCATCACAGGCAGAGCAGATTCTCAAGTAATTAGGCTAGAGTCACGTTACTGTGGCCACCCTAATCGCCTAGAAGCAGTCTAAAGAGCACAATAATGGCGTTTACAGAGTAGAGACTGAAATTTCCTGGCAACAGGTCCACTCGTTCCCGTGTAAATTGATCCCCATAATGGCGATTCAGTGGACAAAGCCCGAAGAAGGAAATGTAAACCAAACCTCGACAGACAGTTAAGACTTTAAAAGGAAACCCAAACCAATGCAAGCCAGCACTTCATACTTCTCATCTTTGGCACACATGGTCCAAATAGGAATGGCCTCTGACAAGAAGTATTTAGTCGGAGGCAGTCACCTTGAAGCCAAGGTTACAGTCGCCTAAGGGCATGTCCATATTCTTCAGGGTACCCGAAGCTGCGGTGGCGATGGTGATAGGACTTCCCCGGGCGCCTGCCCCCAACCCCCAAACCGAGGCCTCAAACCACATGCGGCAAGCACGTGGTTGCCGCTGCAATGCGGGGCGCGCGCCCGAGGCGGACGCGAGCAAGCGGGGCGGGTCACCCACTTGAGGTTTTGCAGGCGCAAGGACCAGGGGAGGGAACAGTGCCCTTCCCGGGCAGAACACAAACTGTCGCGGCCCCCACCCTTCTCACTTTCTGGAATCTTCCGCCTGATGGGGCGCGAGGCACGATGGGAAGACGAAGGGCGGGCGCGGCCACGGGCGCGGAGGCGACACCACGAGGAAGGCGGGCGGCCGTCGTTCTTCCCACCGTCCGCAGGGCAAGGACGGGCCTCGCGGACTTCCACACCCCCTCCCCCACCGCGTACCCGGCCGGCGCTGCCCTCCTCCTGCCCCTCGCCGTGTCCCGGACCCCGCCACCTCACCTGGGTGGCCTTCCCCCACAGACTCCGAGGTGAAGAGGAACGTGCCCTCCTCGATGAACGCGTCGTGGAAACCGTTGAGCTGGCCGTTCATGTTGGCGATGATGGACTGAGAAGGTGGCGTTAAGAAGACAGGAGGGCAGTGGCAAGGCAGCGATTGCGAAATATACAAGCTGATAACGACGCCCCAATTCCACCGAGGAGACGGCGCGCAGAAAACGAGATGACCGGCAGCGAGGCCCAGTATTTATAGTGCAGCGCCGCGCTCGCCCGGTTCGGCCCCGCCCCCCGGCGCCGCGCGCCAATGCGCCACCGGAGTGGGGGTGGTGGAGAGAAAAAGGGAGGTGCGGCGGCCAGCCCGGGCTGAACCACTCAGCGAGACGGGGTGAGGCTAACAACCCTCCTGCGATTATTTAGCCATCCTAGACACTTAAAGACAAGGAGTCAGTGGAAATGCGAGTCTACAGAGCCGTTGTCCCTTCCGTGTTCCATGTGAGAGGAAAGGCGCCGAGAGCGTTAGAGACCGGCTCCCCTGTGCTGTTACGTGGCACCTTCCCGCCGACCGTTGGCCGAGATATCAGTTCGCGAGGTCGCGTCCCCCGTCGGTGGTTAGAGGAATCACGGAGGTTTTGTGCTCTGCTTCTTGTCTAGGGTCCTTCCGGCCGCCTCGCCTTTGGACGCCTTGTCACTGGGAGCCAGTGACTCTCGGCCATGTGGAGGTGGCCATGTTGGCTGGCCCGCGGGCGCGTCTTCGCACGGCCGTTTTCTTCCCACCCTACTCTCCGCCGGCGGGTGGAACTGCTGAGGGGCGCCGGCCCAGTTGTTAGTAATTTCTTGGTTAATGGCTTCCTTGAAAACGGCTGGAAAGAGAATTAATGAGAGTGCTGCCATCGATTTAAACAGCGCCATCCTCTCCTCAGCGTGTCACCTTTCCCTGACCCTGATGTGGAGGCCACACGCTGTCTTCTGTCAGAAAGGAGGCCACTGCTGAGGCTGCCCTGGCCTGTCTGGCTTTCCTGTGTCTCTGAGAAGACAAAAAAGAAAATCGGGGTTAAGTGATTTCAATCTTTTGTTGAAGATAGTATTGAACGAGTATTTCTTTTTCTTGGGAGGAAAATCCCCATGCACGCCCTTGAATGTGCTTTGGAAGGTCTCTTCGCAGGGGAAACGGTCTGTTCTTGCACGAAGCTTTCACTTTAAAATGTCCACCTGCGCTTGTCCTAGTTTTGCCCATTAATGGAATTACAGAGAGACAGGGAAAAGGAGCGAAACGAAACATGAGCCGACAAGGAGTAGGGGAATCGGGAAGCGATTTCGTGGCGTCCCTGAGAGGAGGGAAGCATGGGAAGGGTGGGTGTCATGGTGGCCCTCAGCGCCAGGGGAGTGACAAGAACACCAGGACTCGTGATGTTCCTAGGAGATCGCCTGCTCCGAGCGTAGGTCGCACTTTATCCTGGGGAGGTGGACACATCCCTTGTAACGAACGGCCTTCAGCTGCCTATCGCTAGAATTAGGTAAATTATGAAGAAAATGCCTCTAGGTAAAAGGTGTATTCGGGGGAGAAAAGATGGGAATTTGCAGAAGAAAACAAAGGAAGCACTTGAACTGTGCTAAGGGCTTCAACAAAGAAGGACAAAGAGAGTCTCATCTCTAGACTTTTCGACCAGGCAGCCAGAGAAGGTTATATGCAAAAAGAGGCAATAGTTTATTCTTACTGGTTGTTTTTTTACTTTTCAAACTAATCCTTCATGGAAAATAACTATAATACTGTTTCATCATTTTTTGCTTTAGAGTTATTTCACTTTTTAAAAAGAATACCATTTTATTAACCCACAATAATAGAATTGTCAATTGAAGCTGCATGTGTAGGCTGGTCAGTGCATTATCTGCTAGCAGAAAAATCTATACAGGAAGCCAGGATATAATTCAAAGATTATTTTGTTAATAGGCAGAAATATAATTAGGTTAGTTTACTAATAGGGAAACCAAAGAAGGAGATTACATGGTTGGCTCATTAAATCCTGATGCCTTTTTGCTACCAACTCCACAGTGGGCTCTTCCTGCCAAGTCTGAGGTAAAAAGAGGTTGTTTGCTCAACAGTTAAATGTCAGGGACAGGACTGCAAAACCCTACTCTTAATCACTGTATTTTACCCTTACCTAGAGCAAGAAAGAGAAGTAGGTACAGCTGATCTAATCTCCTTGCTAGGAAAAGCCCACTGTAGAGTTGGTAGCAAAGAGGCATCAGACAAAATTCCGCTCTTTTACATTAGGTTTCTTTTAGTAGCAGTTCAATTTATTAAATTGTTGCATCAAAACAAAGCAGAAGCCCGGCATGTTGGCAACCCTGTAATCCCAGGAGGATGAAAATTGGAGGCAAGCCTGCACTACATACTGTATGTAGCAAGACCCTGTCTCAAAAAAACAAAGAGCCAGATGAGGTTGTACACATCTGAAATCCCAGCACTTGGGGTGCTGAAGCAGGAGGATCACTGAGAGTTTGAGAGGCCAGTTTGCACTACAAAGCAAGATCCTATTTAAAAGAAAAAACAAAAACAGCTTGAACTCCATAGTGAGACCCTGTCTCAAAAAACCAAACCGAAACAAAAAAACCAAAACAACAACAAAGCCCAACTCATTTTCATTGATTTTATATTATTAACATTATCCATTGCCTTCTTCCATAAGTATTTACATCTGTGAGGCATACCCAGGTACTAATGCGATGAAAGTCCTGATTGCTGCCTATTTCAGGCTCTAAATGCAGATGCCTGGCTAACTTCTTACCCTTTCCTTCCCAGGTCAGCTGCTACTTCCTGGGTGAAGCTTTCACTTACAGAGATTTCTCACAAGGTTCTGTGTTTTCTTTCATGGCACTAAGAGCAGCTTGCAATTACAGATTTGACGGGGTTTTTTTTGGATAAATGACTCCAATTCCTAGTTAGGTTTGTAAACTCCATGATAAAGTGGTTTGAGTTTGTGAAGTTTTACCTTGAATGCCTGGCGCATACAAGGTGCTTAAGAGTGTTTGGGTGGTAGTAGGAGAAGGGAGAGGAAGAAAGAAGACAAAAGGATTATGAATATAAGGGATGGTAGAAGAAAGTAGGGAAACCCTTGAGCTCATGTGAAATAACATCCTGCTTTGTTGCAGTCACAAACATTATAATTAATAAAATTGAGAACTCTACCAACAGAGAAACATGGCCATCCTGTTCCAAGAAGAATGAGATATCTGGACTGAGGATTTAGCTCAGTGGTTTCGCTGCCTGCCTTGCAAGCGCAAGGACCCAAGTTCGATCCCCGGTACAAAAAAAAAAAACAATGAGATTTCTCATTTCATAGGTTAGTGCTTTGAGGGTAAAATAAATCAGGAGGAGTAATTGGTTTAGTTCATATTTAGCATTAATGAGATTTGTTGAATGTGAAATACTGGAAAGGAAAAAATCTAATCACGGCCTAAAGACTCCAGATTTGTCAACCCACAAAGCATCAATGTAGCAATACCCCAGTGAAAGCAGCAAAGTTGGGATAAATAAGCTGGTAACTGTGACTCAACAAGGATAACAACTCTAGGTCTTATCAGTCTACCAATCTGGTAAGGGAGAAAGTTCCAGTAAATCAAACCTCTAAGAGCTTCTGGCAAGAAGACCACAAGGCAAGAGGATCACAAGTTTGAGCCCAGCCTGGGCAACTTAGCACCTTAGCCCAGACCCTGTCTCAAAATAAAAAATAAAAAAGGCCTGGGAATGTGCTCAATGAGCAGGCCTTGGGTTAAGTCTCCAGTACTGAAAAAAAAAAAAAAAAGAAAGAAAAAATGCTTTTGCAGTGCAAAAACTGACTTGGAAGAAAAGAGTAAGGTGCTACTCAAGCTCCTAGATTATGAGTCTTTTTTTTTTTTTTTTTGGTACCGGGGATCGAACTTGGGACCTTGCACTTGCAAGGCAGGCACCGGAACCACTGAGCTAAATCCCTGGCCCTTAGATTATGAGTCTTAATACCTTGTGTGTATGTCTGCCTTGAAAGCATAAGGTCCTGAGTTCAATCCCTGGTACCAAAAAAACCCCAAAAAAACAAAAAACAAAAAACTTGTGTGTAAAGGATGGGCCAGGGGGAAACTAACATAGGACAGATGTCTCTACACTGTGCAAATGTTTATGGTCAAAGTTTGGACTCTCAGATGATCACAGAAGCAAGCTAGCCCTAGTAGGATCAAAAAGGAGTACTATGTCACTGGGCTTGGCATTGCATGCCTGCAATCCCAGCACTTGGGAGGCCTAGGCAGGAGGATTGTCCTGAATTCAAAGCCAGTCTGGGTTACGTGTGAGTTCAAGGCCAGCCTGCATTACAAAGCAAGACCCAGTCTTAAAAGACAAAAAAAACGAGCCCTATGTGAATCCTCTCATTTTTAGCCTTTTTGTATTTTGTTTTCTATTTCTCTGTTTTTCTTTCTTTTTTTTTTTTTTTGTGCCAGGGATCGAACTTGGGACCTTGTGCTTGCGAGGCAGGCGCCAGAACCACTGAGCTAAATCCCCGGGCCTGTTTTTCTTTCTTGATAGTCAAATCTTTTTACAGTCTTAATAAAGAAGTACAGGATAGAAAAATGCATAGGGTACTGAAGCAGGATAGAAAAAATAAAAACTATGTAAAAAAGACATCAAGATTTTAAAATTTTATTTATTTTTATTTTTTATTTTTGGTACCAGGGATCGAACTCTGCAGGCGGTGGTACCACTGAGCTAAATTCCCAGCCCTTAAAATTTTATTTTTAGGAAAAACTGAAGCTTCAAGACACAAAAGTTACTCAAACTGTTTTTTCCCTTCCAGGAAACTCACTTTAAAAAAAACCCGAAACTCCTGATGGTCCTTTTACAATAAGCCTATAAATCCAGGCTTTTAACCTGTCCTTTTCAAATTTGTCAGTTGCACTTCCTTGCTGGACATGGTGGTACATGCATCTAATCCCAGCAGTGAGGAGGCTGAGGCCTGGAGGATTCCTGCAAGTTCGAGGCCTGCCTGGGCTACCTAGTGAGTTCAAGGCCTGGAACTATATAGTGAGACCCTGTCTCAAAAAAAAAAAAAGAAAAAAAGACACTGAAGGAGATGATAATATGATGGCAATAACTAGTAGCTACAATTTATTGTGCCAGGCACGGTGGTAATATCTATTCCTTTGTTTGTTTGTTTGTTTAACTGATTTTAATAACATGACATAAAGCCCCTAGAATTGATATAATCATTACGCAAAATACATAGATGAATACTGTCTTCTTTTTTTTTCTTTTTTTGGTACCAGGGATCAAACTTGGGTCCTTGCGCTTGCATAGCAGGCGGTGAAACCACTGAGCTAAATCTCCGGCCCAATACTGTCTTCTTTTAAAAATATAAAGTAAATAAGCAAGATGTGAAAATACGCAAGTTTCCACTAAATAAATGAAAGCTTTAGAAAAGGAAAGTTTTCCTTTCTATGTCATTTGAAGAAGGGAAATTATCATTTTAAACAATATTCAAGTTTATTAAACAAATTTAAAAAGGTATTATAAAATGTTTAACTTTCATCAGCTTCAAGGTTTATGTTGCTGCCTAATTTAGCATATAACTGAACTTTCAAATCTGCTAACACCCGCTGAATTGATTCTACTCTGGATTCTAAGGCATCAATTTCTTCTTGCAAATTTTTCTTTGCTTCTTCTAACGTGCCTTGTGTTTCTTCTTGAGAATGGCTAATGAAAACATCACCAATCTGGTAAGGTATCATTAAACTGGGGCTGGGGATTTAGCTCAGTGGTTCTAGTGCCTGCCTCGCAAGCTCAAGGACCCGAGTTCAATCCCCAGTACAAAAAAAAAAAAAAAAAAATTAACATCATTAAACTGTCATCATCTGCAAGCATGGTGTCATCACAAGCATCTTCTAAATTCTAGAGTTGTTTCTTTCTTGTTTCTATTCCTTTAGCTCTGTGATTCTACTTGTATTCCACACAAACTTATTTATCTTTTGTTGATCTTCGAAAGGAACATTGATATTTTCTGCAGCAGTTTCATGTATCACCTAAAAATACATATTAAAAAGATGCCCAGCTGAGCTTCTTATCAGCTAAGTCACTACAGCACTAATAATCCCTGTGTCCAAGTTTCTCCATCACCCTCTTCATGGTGGCCACCATCTTGGGATTTGGTAATATCTATTCCTTACACCAACTTTAATGAGGCAGTTACTATTTATTTCTCTTCCTGTTTTACAGGTGAAGAAAGTAGCATGTAATTTATTCAACTTATATATCAAATCAGTATTGGAGCTGGCACTTGAGCCTGAGTCTAAGAGGTAAATTCATGCCCCTTGTCACAGACAAACAATAAATACTTCATACTTCCTAGAATAATATGTTTGGTTTTCATCCTTTTATATTTTTTTCTATGAACAGTCACATTTTACCATTCAGAGAATTTTTATTACCATTTTTCCAGGACACTACAAACAGATACTCATTGTTTTTGTTTTTTCTCTTCCTTTTTTTAATTGTGGGAAAATATACGTAACATAAAATTCACCACTGTAAGTTTTTTCTCTCCTTTTTTTTTTTTTTTTACTGGGATTAAACCGAGGGCCTTTGCACCAAACCACTGAAGATCCCCAGTGCTTTTGTTTGTTTATTTGTTTGTTTTTTGAGAGAGAATCTGGCTATGTAGTTCAGGCAGGCCTTGAACTCACTCTGTAGTCCAGTCTGGCCTTTAGCTCAAGGCAATCCTCCTACCTCAGAACTGGGATTATAGATGTGCGCCATCACGCCTGGCCCCAGTACTTTTTAAAGAATTTTTTTTATTTTGAGACAGGTTCTCTTTAAGTTGCCCGGACTTGAACTTGCTATCTGCTTCCCAGAATGCTGGAATTATAGACTTGTGCCACCACACCCATCTTATTGTAACTATTTTTAAGTCTGCAGTTCTGTAGCATTAAGAACATTCACACTGTTCTGCCAAATTATTCTTTTTATTAACAATAAAATTCACTGTAGCATGACTGTGCCATCAGTTCATCCAACTGTTGCTTTATTGGTTGACATCAGTTCTGTCTCATTTTTGCCCCGCACACACATTGTTGGACCTAACTTCTGTTTGTTTGGGTTTTTTTGGTACCAGATATCGAACTCAGGGCCTTGCACTTGCCAGGCAGGCATGGCGCCACTGAGGTACAACCCTGGCCCCTGGCCCTAACTTCTTTGCAGATGTACTTTTGTGAACCAATGTTTTTACCTTTATGAAAAAGATTTCCCAATGGGGGAGTGATGAGAAAACGATGTTTATATTTTTACATGTTTGTATTTACAGTCAGATTACTTTCCAAATGGCTATCAAAACTCATATTCTCAACAGGGTATGAGAATATAATTTTCTAACTTTCACCAATGCTGGGTGCTCTTACTCATTTTCATTTCTATCCATATGACAAATGAAAATAATACTTTTATGACCTTGCCAGACCTTTGCAGATAAGATAGAATGAGTATCCAGAACCACAATAAAAAAAAGATTGATAGATTTAACAACATAAAAAAGAAAAATGTGCTGGATGTCAGCAAGAGAAACCACCAACAGTGTAGAGACAACCCACACTGTGGGAAAAAATCTTTGTCAGCTGTTCCTCAGACAAAGGACTACTCTCTAGAATATATAAAGATTTCAAAAAAACCAGATCCCACAAATTTAAAGACACAATCCAAAAATGGGCATCTGAAATGAATAGACACTTCTCAGATGAAGTAGAAACAGCAAATAAATATATGAAAAAATGTTCAACTTCACTGGTCATTCAAGAAATGCAAATTAAACAACTCCGAGATTCCACCTCACTCCAGAAAGAAGGGCTGCTGTCAATAAATCAACCAATAACAAATGCTGGAAGGCTGTGGAGAGAAAGGAACCCTTCTTCACTGCTAGTGGGAGTGAAGATGGTGCAAACAGTGTGGAGATTCCTTAAAAACCTAAAACTAAAGTTTCCATTTGACCCAGCTATTCCCTTACTTGGTATCTTCCAGAAAGAATTAAAAGCATCCTACCACAGAGATATATGCACATCCATGTTTATGGTAGCACAGTTTGTAATAGTTAAATCTTGGAAACAGCCCAAATGCCCATCAATCGATGAATGGATGAAGATGTGGTTTTTTTTTTACACAATGGAATACTACTGTGCCATGAAGGAAGATGAGCTTGAGACATTTCTAGCTAAGGGATGCACCTTGAGACCGTATTCTTTCTTTCTTTCTTTCTTTCTTTCTTTCTTTTCTTTTCTTTCTTTCTTTCTTTCTTTCTTTATTTATTTTTGGTACCAGGGATGGAACTCAGGACTTTGCACTTTCTTTTTTCTTTGGTACAGGGATT
>NW_004624749.1:17618686-17661466 GCF_000247695.1 Heterocephalus glaber
TGAAAATGCACATAGTACTAAACTATATGCACTGTTTTTTCCTATACATACTTACCTCTAATAAAATTTAAGCCATATATTAGGCACAGTAAATGATTAACAACAATAAAATAGAATGATGATAATAACATATAGTTATGTGCCACATAATGACATTTTGGTCAGTCAGTATTGGATTGCAAATATGACAGTCTCATAATATTATATTGTCTAGTGATGTCTTAACCATCTTAGTTTTTAGTGTTTTGTTTTTGGTACAGGAGATCAAACTCAGAACCCTGCACTTGCAAGGCAGTTGCGGTGCCACTGAGTTAAATCCCCAGCCTTAACCATCTTAGTTTAAGTGCACTCTATGATATTCACAATAGCGAAACAGCCTAAAGACACAATGTTCAGAATTTATCTATGTTGTTAAGCCAGGGGTCCACAACCAGTCCATGGCCTGATAGGAACTGGGGGCCACACAGCAAGAGGTGAGTGGTGGCACTGGATTCTCATGTGATGATGAACACCACTATGAACTGTGCAAGTGAGGGATCTAGGCTGCATGTTCCTTATGAAAATTTAATATCTGATGATCTGAGGTGGAGCTGAGGTGGTGATGCTGTGCCAGGAGCAGCTGCAAATACAGATTAACATTTTCTGGGTTTGAGGGCAAACGCCTGTGGTCCCAGCACTTAGGAGGTTGAGCAGGAGGATTGCTGTGAGTTCAAGGCCAGCCTGGGCTACATATTTTGTTGTTACATATTTTTCTTTGTTTTTTTGAGACAAGGTCTCACTGTGTAGTCCAGGACATATTGTTTTTTGGGGGGTTGTTGTTGGTGGTGGTGGTTTGATTTTTCTTTTTGAAACAGGGACTTGCTATATAGCTCAGGCTGGCCTTGAACTCATGGTAATCCTCCTGCCCCAGCCTCTCAAGTGCTGGGATTATAGGCATGAGCCACCACACATAAGCTACATATTGAATTTAAAACCAGCCTAAACTATATAACAAGACCTTGTCTCAAAAGACAAAACCATTAACAGAGAGGTTTAATGGCACAGAGACCCTAATAAACTGTAGTGTGGCCAATAAAAGACTTTTAAGATAAAATACAAAATATCTTACATTAGTTCAAAAGTATTTTGGGGAAGTAAGTTGAAGATCAACAAGAAAAGGGAATACTATGAACTTTCTCACTATTACAAAAGAATTTGCATATATGCTTTAAATATAAATAATAGTGGGTGTTAAATTTTTATGGGATTTAGATTCCATTGGGTATAAAGAATAATGGTTTACAATATTTGAAATGCCAGTATTTATAATATGCTGAAAATGGCAACTACTTTAACTATACTTATGATGAAAAACTTTAAATGTCTGCTTAAAAATGGAGTGGTAACATATAATAGTTAAAAAAAATTTTTAGTAAAAAGCCACAAAAATTTGAAGACCACCTATATAGACTCATTGACAGGAGACAATATCCAAAGAATCAACCTCAAATTGTTTAGAAATGGATTTCTGAGTGTCTTAGTTTTTTTGTCATTGCTGGGACAAAATATCTGATACCCACAAGTTAAAGGAGGAAAGGTTTATTTCACCTCACAGTTGGTAGATGCTTCAGTCCACAGTTGGCTGGCTCCAAGGTAGGGTGACATGGCAGAGGGGCATCACAAAGGAGAAACAGCTCATGACCTGGTGGATAGAAGCAGCAAGGGATCAAGGGAAGGGGAGGGATAGACACCCTTCCAGGCCACACCCACAGTGACCCTCCTCTTCCTACCAGGATAAACCTCCCTACATCACACCCAGCTATAAAACCATCAGTGGACTAATCCTGTGATGAGTATCACACACCTATAATCCAGTCACCTCTCAAAAGGCCCACCTACGAGCACATGAGACTTTGGGGGGACATCTCCATACAAACCATAACACTGAACTTGTGTAAAAGTGATTATAGCCAGACATGGTGGTGCATGCCTATAATCCTAGCACTCAGGAGGTTGAGGCAGGAAGAGGATCATGAGTTTGAGGCCAGTTAATACTACATAGTGAGTTCAAGGACTGCCTGAACTACATAGCCAGACCCTGTCTCAAAAACAAATGAACAAACCAAAAAAAGTGATTGTAAAATCACAATTCAGGATGTTCTTAGTAGAAACCATCATATGAGGGCAAGTCCATGTGGAAATATATAAAATGTGATGCGTCTCTGGGCCAAAACAGCATGTAGATACTATTAATCAGATATTTCTCCAACTTTGGCACTATTGACATATTGTGCTATATAATCTTTCTCTTTCTTTCTTTCTTTTCTTTCTTTTTTTTTTTTTGAACTCTCTATGTAGCCCACACTGGCCTTGAACTCATGGCAATCCTGTTTCAACCTCCTGAGAGCTAGGATTACTACCCAACTCTTGGGGTTTTTTTGGTACCGGGAATCGAACTCAAAACCTTGTGCTTACCAGGCAGGTACATGCCACCGATCTATATCCCTGACCTTCCCAACTCTTGATTTTTGAGACAGAGTTTTGCTATCTTGCCCAGGTTGGTGTAGAACCCATGGGCTCAAGTGATCCCCCCACCTCAGCCTCTAGAGTTGGTGGGACTAGTTTTTTGACCAGTCCAGGCAATTCTGTTGTGGGAGGCTATCCTGTGTATCATAGGATATATAGCTGCATCCTTGTCCCCTACCCACTAGCTCTTGCATGACTTGTGGCAACTAAAAATGTGCTTTGTGGTTGAAAACCAGTGAAATATTGGGCCAGTGCAAAGTTATTGCTAAAGTTAGAATTCATAGGGCTGAGGATTTAGCTCAGCGGCACTGCACCTGCCTTGCAAGCACAAGGTCCTGAGTTCAGTCCCAGGTACCACAAAAAAAGTTAGAATTCATAACTTGGGCTCCAAATTGCCTGTAACTTTTATATCCTATAGAAGGCAACTGTGTTTAATTCTCTTTGGGGACTGGAAGGGAAATATAGGCCCCTAAAAGTCTTAAGGATGAACCCCACAGCCCTGAAAAGAGAGTCCAAGGTAACTGTCTCAGGACCTCTGCAGGCTGAATCTGGCTCTGAAGGGAGTAGCTGCATTTGGTGGGGCTGTGGACACTAAGCCTGAGAGGTGCATAGAGAAGAAGGTAGTGAAGAAGGTTTCAACTTGGCTGCTGCTCCCGAAACCTGGAGGCAAAGCTGCTGACAGTGTGAGGGTAGCCTCCCACACTGAGAACCAAGAACAACAGCTGACCATTAGGTCGCACATGTCTGACCTGGTTGAGCCAAGAACAGGAAGTGTGTATGTGTGGCCATGACAGTGCATCAGAGTGACCTTTTACCTTTAGGGCCAGGACGATACCATCTGCTGGCCTAGCAAGTGGTCCTGGGCCTGGACAGAAAGTGGCTCTTGCTGGAGAAGTAGCTGACTGATAAAATTGCTCAAGACCAGTGAATTGACTACCCATGGCAGAGTGGCAGGGGAACACCAACTCCCTGTAGCTCTGTGATTCATCACCTTTTTTTTAGGTCTGAAGAAAGCTGTAGCTCTCTCCCTAGAAACAAGCACCATACACAGTTTTCTATATAATTTCCAAAGTTTAGCTGGTTGTGGTGGCACACGCGTGTAATCCCAGCACTTGGAAGGCTGATGCAGAAGAATCATGTTGAGTTTGAGGCAAGCCTGAGCTACATAGTGAATTCAAGGCCAGCCTGAATTTCACAGTAAGACCCTGTCTCAAAAGACAAAAAAAAAAAGTTTGGAAAAATAAGAGAAAGAGCACTTATATTGCCAGCATTTCAGCAAAACTGCTGTCAGCATTCTTTTTTTTATAGCTTTTTTTTTTTTGGTACCGGGGATCAAACTCAGGACCTTGCACAGGCAGGCAGCGGAATCACTGAGCTAAATCCCTGGTCTGACATTCTTTTTTTAAAGTAATATATAAATATATATATTAGTTTTAACATTTTTTCTTCCTGTGCTGTAGATCAAAGCCAGGGCCCCTACATTCTGGGCAAGGCCTCTACCAGTGAACTACATCTCTAGCCCTATTTTCATCAAATTTTAAATCATTTTATCATTAGCAATTTCATGTCATCACCCAGGCTTTGTATTCATAACCATAAAGCATCTCATAATAATAAAGAAGACTCTTGTCACACATGCCAATCACCAGACACAATTCTGCAGAAGGACACCTGGCTCTATTTCTTACGTTGTGAAACTTGTCATTCTCGATGCTCTGTTGCCAGTATCAAAACTGGCTTCCAGGCTGTCACAGGCAAGCGAGCATAGCTCCGTGCCAAAGCTAACTATTTGCTAATCACCACTGATTTTGCAAAGCGTGTTCTGAGAAATTGGCTGGACAGGTTTACTATCAGAGTGGATATATCATTGTATTAAAAACAAGATAGAAAAGCTGCCAAGTTCTTTGGCAAGTGGTTGATCTGAAATCTTTGCCGATGCTCAAGCTGTTGACATACTTATTGCCTACTTTAACAACTGTCAGGGAAACAAAATGGGGTAAGGAGGTGCTTTTTAAAAATCGTTCATAGGGCCGGGGATTTAGCTTAGTGGTTTCGCCGCCTGCTGTGCAAGCGCAAGGACCTAAGTTCGATCCCCGGTACCAAAAAAAAAAAAAAACCCAAAAAAAAAAATCATTCATAACTGGAGTTCGATCCCTGGTACCAAAAAAAAAAAACAAAAACAAAAACAAAAAACAACTTTAAACAAGCTTTACTGGCCAGGGATTTAGCTCAGTGGTTCTGCCGCCTGCCGTGCAACCACAAGGACCCAAGTTCGATCCCTGGTACCAAAAAAAAAAAAAAATAGTTCATAGACTTCTGTAAAACGCAAGATAAATTAAAGTTATTATAACAGTGAAAAATAAATAAAGAAGACTTACTGTCCCCATTATTTGAACAACACTGTACATGAACTCCTTGTGCATACAACCTTTTTCCTTTTTTTAATTTTTATTTTTATTAGTACATGTCTGCAGTATATAACGTTTACATTCCTCTTGAGCAGTTGGTACAGGTACATGACACATCTTCATTCTTTTTTCAACTCCTTCTCTTCCTCTCCCTCACTCCCTCACTTTTTTTTTTGGTACTGGGAATCAAACTCCAAACCTTGTGCTTGTGAGGCAGGAGGTGGAACCACTGAGCTAAATTAAATCCCTGGCCCACCCTCTCTCACTTTTATCTTTGGAATTTTTCCTTTGGGAAAGATTCCCAAAATAGAATAATGGGTCAAAGTAGAAGCTCCAGATTCGTGTTGCTACAGTTTTTTCTCAGAGAGTCAAGTGGCTTTGAGTCTTGCCAGTTCTCCAACACCTGTTCCCAATGTCATGCACAAAATGCAAGAAGAGAGAAATGGTGTCACTGCAACTTGAAAGGTCTGTGCGACTGAGGAACAGGGAGCAGCCCGGTGCTTGGCCAAACACCAGTGGACAGAAAGCACAGGAGGTGGTCTCTAGCTAGAATTTTCAGGTTCTTCTCAGTCCTCTGATGAAACTGTATTAACTTCCCCAGGAGACTAGACAATTTAGACAAAGGATGTGAACAGTGGACAGCAAATAACGAGTGGCCAAAAAACATGTGAAAAGATATTTAACCTCACTCATAGTCAAAGAAATGCAAAGCCAAGCGAGATTCTATTTTTTTATCTTTCAGGTTGGTAAACAAGTTTGGTAATACCCAGTGTGTTCCAGACTGTGGAGAAATAGGCACCCTCACACATTGTTTCTGAGATTGTAAACAGATAGGACTCTTTTGGAAGGCAATTTGGCAATTTCAGTATCTGTCAACATTTGAAATATGGGTACTCTAGATTTAGCAATTCTACCAGAAATTTGCCCTAGGTAAATACTGGCAAAATATGTCCAAATCATGTGCAAGGACATAACAGTGTTTTAACAAAGAAGTGGAAAGGGCCCAGACATCTCTCAGCAGGGGACCCATTAAATACATTCATGTAATAGAAAAGGATGTAATCACTAAAGCATATATATATGACTGGGGAAGAATTTTTAAATATATTGATAAAAAAAGTGGACGGTCTATGATTTCATTTGTCTGAAATTAAAAACTAGTATAAAGATATACAGATTTTATTTCAGGAAGGTTACAAAACAAGTGGTGGTACTTTTGGAGAATGGCACTGGGGATTAGAGGAAGAGAAGATAACTTTTGCCTTTTTGTTGTTTTTTTCTTGAGACAGGTTCTCACTATTTAGTTCAGACTGGCCTTGAATCACTATGTAGCCTAGACTGACCTCAAACTCACAGCAATCCTTGTGCCTCAGCCTCCCAAGTGATGGTATCACAGGCATGCGCCACCATACCTGGCTTTTGAAATCTTTTGAAAGCCAACAAGGAATGTGGAGGCATAAAAGAGAGGGAGAAGAGGGATCCTTTTCATTAGGGAGACAACATTGTTTTAACTACATTAATGAAAGCATGGGATCATATCATTTGGGTTTTCAAACTCTGCCAGGGCAGAATCCTGGAGGATGGAGGAAAGATGTAAGACTAGAATCACAGGGACTAAAGGTTTTTGCATCACAGCAAGCCCCACATTTATGAAGTAATGATGATAGCAGTTACCATAAAGGGAGACTGACGGCCTTGGTGCCTGATTGGATGAACAGGATGTGAAAGAGAAGAATTACGGAGGTGACCCGGATACTGGCCTTGGCAGTTGAGTAGGTTACTGCCCAAAGAAACACTTAAAAAGGAGGAGAAGGTTAGTGACCAGAAGAGTGTGGGAAAGAAAACAATGAGTTCATTTTAGGAGCTGAGTTTGAACATGCAGAATATCAGTCACAGAGATCTGGAACTCACAGAACTCTGGCTAGGAGACAGAACATGGTGGATGTGATGTGCACCAGTTTGCTCTAGCAGACACGAAGTTGAACAAGTTGGTGGTCGAAACTAAGGAGGAGGAAACTGTGTAGGTTTGTTCAAGGCCTTGTTCAAGGCAGGACTCTAGAGAGCATTACCCCTCAGAGTTAGGTGGAGGAAGTAGCCAAGACTGAGGATTGAGCAGAGCTGTTGGAAGAAAGCCATGAGGAAGTGGCTGTGCACAGATGGCCATTCCTGCCTGCTCTTGGCAGTGCTGGCTGATTGCTCAAGCCACTCCCTCCCCAGAGCCAATTCTCCTGCTCTTGTCACATCTTCTCAGTAATATCCCTGCCTTGGATTTTGTTTCTGTTCCTGAAAAAGGTCACCCACCCAACGAAAGTGATCCTTGTCTTCATACATTGTTGACACCACTACGCCATTGTCAACTTTTTAGTTTGTCCTTGGTGGTCTCTGGTTCCCATTCCTCAGTTATGCTAAATGATCACCATGCTTCACTTATCTCTCACTTCCACATTGGTCTTTGTGGTCAATGTTACTGTCTTCATCGTTTTCTCATTTCTGAGATACAATACCTGACACTCATCAGTTAAAGTAGAGGTTTATTAAGGGTCATGGTTTTAGAGGATTCATTCTAAAGTGAGCTGGATTCACCATACCTTACCTTTTATCTGACGTTTTGATCAACATCATGTTTACTAGATTCATCCACACTGTTGCGTGTGGTCACAGATAGTTCATTTCTATTCCCATCCAATGTTCTACTGTGTGAATAGACTACAATTTATCCACTCAAACATGATGATGATTTTGGGTAGTTTCCTGTTTGGAGCTGTTCTAATGTTAGGTAGGGTAGGAATCACTGAGGAGATCTATTACAGGAACGAGCAGATAAGTGGGCCTGATTGCTTTTGCAGGTACTACGTTTTACTCCAGTTAGATTCTCCATCATTTCACCATGCCTACCTCGCATAATGGCTTGTATAAACAGAAGTCAAGTGGTACTTTTCTACCATATTCTTGGGTGATAATACTTGAACTATTGTGCTCATTCTGGGTACCATGTTTAAAATATTTAAATAGGGACATTGATAGCCTTAATGGTCTGTAGAGGGCAGCCATCATGGTGTGTCTAGCAGCCATTCAATGCCAGGTGTGATGGAAGGCACTGAAGATGTTTGTGTAATGGAAATGAGAACAAAGGGACTGGATACGATGTGGGTGGCTTTTGAAGACAGTGTGGTATCAATGGCTAAGTATCTGGAAGAAGAAACTTTCTGCTCACTGATGATACTGGCTAATATTTATCGAGTGCTGACCACACACCAGGCCCCATTGTGTGCTTAGGCCTGGTACCCATTAGGTCCATGCATGAATGACTCTTTAACTAATGAGACTTGACATGACTGCCTGGTCAATTGTGATCCCTTTATGGATGCAGACAAAAGCTCAACACCTGTCTTGCTGGCCTCCTGATGGAATTGTCTTCTTCCCAGGAAGTGGCCTCTGGGGTGCTCTGTGGGATCCGGCGCAGCAGACAAATTGCAAAGTGTTTGTGCAGGAGCTTCATTCCATCCTCACTCCCGGCAGGACCCTCTGCTCTCCATCCCAGATGTGGCATGGCATCCCGGATGGCAGCATTACTATCTACTGCTATCTTCTTTGAATGACTCAAAATCTTTACCTGGTTAGAAAATGACTGGGGGTGGGGCAGATACAGAGGTAGAGGTAGGGATAGGGTGTTAACCACGGAGGATCTGACCTTTCACCTAGCCAAGAGTCCATTTGGGTTCTCCTAAAGTTTGTTTCTTGGTTTTGTTTTAGACAAAAGTATGAGACAAAAACAATATTTGCAAAGTCCCCTATGGGGACAGAAGGTAAAGAAGAAATTCTGTCCAATTTGTAACTTTAGGCCTCAGAAAGAATAAAAACACAGGCAAATCTATGTTTCTGTATGCAAAAAAAAAATGTTTGTTAGGAGAAGGACAGAGCTGGCGTCCTTGCAGGGTACAGTGTGCTGCTGGCCCTAGGCAAGATGCTTTATCTTTCCATTGGCGCCTGAGGCCTCAGCCTGGTGGCAGTGGAGGCAAAATGACAGAAAAGAGGCAGTGGTCACAGCCAGACTAGCAGGCAGTGGAGAGCCAAGCCTGCTGCCCCCACCCTGTCTGCCCTCCCTTGCCCTCTCTGCCCATTCCTGCCCCAGGACTGTGCTCTTTCCTTTTGTGTCTTCTGAGTCCTCTAATTTTATTTTATTTTTTTGGAAAGAGCTCAAGGGTCTACAGAGTTCCAGACAGCATGGGTAGATCCCAGAAGCTTCGCTGTCCTCCACCCCGGCAGCCATAATTCACCACTCTGGTTTCTTGTCTGATGCCAGCCAGAGCCAGACACACACTAATGGCTTTAGCAAGATAAACATCAGCAGTGCTGACCTTTCTCCAGTGCTGGAGCCAGCCCAACTCTCAGCCCTGCCTGGATTGTGCTTAAAGTGGACCAGCACTCATGTGGGCCACAGGGCCTCGAACGCAAGCATGATGAGAATCAAAACAGAGATTACCTTATTTGACTCAAAATTTTTTCCACTTGAAGGATAGAATCCCCCAGAGAAATCCACTGGGGCTTATGCATACACAACTTTAAATTGGGTTTTAAAAATAGTTTGCCAGCTGTTTACTGGGTCATGCTCGAGGTCCTTGTCCTTGATTGATGCTGGGTGCATTAGGGGAACAAGGCTGAGAGGGGACAGAGAGCCACCAGAGCTGCAGGGCCCTGGACACCTGCAGACTTTCCCAGGGGCCCTGGCAATTGTTGCCGTGGGCCTTTGGAAACCCTCAGATCCCTGGCACCAATGTAGGAGTTGTGCCCAAGGAAAATAACCACAGAGCTCAAAGCACCTCCCCCAGACCTGGCCTCGTCCCTGTGCTGCCTCTTCTCAGACAAAGACTGAAAGAAAAGAAATGAAGGTCTGTTCTCAGCTGTGAGACTCTTGCACTCTTTGTGGCTAAGCATTTATTTTAGCTGTTTGTATAACTTTCAGGTGAAGTGTACAGGGGTCTCTGCCCTGTACCCACGACCCCCTCCTCTGTTCCTGCCTGATGCCTTCATCTCTTCGGCCTCAGCCACGGTGTCATTTTCTCATGGAGGAGTGAGGGGCAGCAGACTGTGGTGTTTAAGAACCCCAGCATGGGGGCCGGGGATTTAGCTCAGTGGTTCCACTGCCTACTTCACAAGTGAAAGGTCTCAAGTTTGATCCCCAGTACCAAAACAAAAAAAAAAACACCCCACCCATCGTGCAAGGGTTTGAATCCTGAGCTGGGTGATCTTGGGCTTATTACTTAACTCCTCTGTGCCTTGCAATTTCTTCTGTTGCTGGTGGTGGAAGTACATGCCTGTAATCCCAGCACTTGGGAGGCTGAGGCAGGAGGATCATTGCCAGTTTGAGGCCAGCCTGAGCTACATAAAGAGACCCTGTCTCCAAAAAAAGGGGGGGGGAGGAGGAGGAGGAGGAAATGTTTGTGTCCACAGTAGTAAATGAAATATGAAAAAGAAGAAATACTAAAAGGCAAATGTGATCCAAAAGGCAAAAACTCCGGGCTCTTGGGTCATTTTCATTTTTCTCCGTCTGTATTTCCTTGGTCAAGGAACTTGGCCTTTTAATTTTGTTTGTCTGTTAAACAGAGTGGGTGAGGTTTGAGTTCTGAGATTAGGAGGATAACGCTTGGCAAGCACATCTTTGTAGGCGACTTTGGCTACTGTTTAGTTTTTCAAAATCTACTCAGACATTAAATGATGCTAAAGAATGGCTCACACGCACAGAGTGTAAAAACAAACCCCCAGTGCTAAAGCTTAGCCTGGAGCTGTGAGTGACAAAGCTACTTGGAGAGGTCTCTGCTGTGAGAAGGAGCTTTCTAAGCCAAGAGCGCTGGGTGCAAGGACCATCCTGAAGTTCTGTTCCTTCTCTGCCTTCCTCAGTTGCCCGGATGTAAGCAGCCTTCCTCTTCCGTGCCCTCTGTGCCATGATGCTCTGCTTCACCACAGCCTTGAACATGGAGCCCAGTGGTCAGGGACTGGAACCTCTGAAACCATGAGCCAAAATATACTTTCCTTCCTTTAAGTTGACCATCCCAGGTATTTTGTCACCTCAATGAAAAGCTAACGCAGTGAACCCATTGTGGGTTTTTTTGTCTTTTTGTGGGTTTTTTTGGGTACCAGGGATCAAACTTGGGTCCTTCGATTGCAAGGCAGGCGACAGAACCACTGAGCTAAATCCCCGGCCCGTGAACCCATTGTTTTAAAACTCAAAAATGTCTTGATTACCGTGGGCTCTCAATAAGTACTGAACAGGGCTGGGGATTTAGGTCAGTGACACCTTGCCTGCCTTGAAAGCACAAGGTTCTGAGTTCAATCCTAGGTAACAACAACAACAAAAAAACACCTGAACTCTGTATTTTCTTTTTAGAGGCCAGGGCCTATGATGTTGCCCATATATTGAATTCTTAGATTTAAGCAATCCTCCTGTTACCTCCTCCTCCTAAATATCAGGGACTCCAGGCAGGTGCCACCACACCCAGCTAAATACTGAACTTTGTGGGCCGGGGATATAGCTCAGTGTTCCGCCACCTGCCTCACAAGCACAAGGTCCTGAGTTCGATCCCTGGTACCTAAAAAAAAAAAAACCCAAAACAACAACAACAAAAATATTGAACTTTGTTTTTGACTGTTTTGTTGCCTTAATCAGTGGACTGTTCAGGGATCTATTTCCCAACCCCAAAGTGGAACTTCTTCCTCCTATTTCTCCACTCTGCAATTTTTTTTTTTTTTTTGTACCGGGGATCGAACTCGGGTCCCTGTGCTTGTGCAGCAGGTGGAGAAACCACTGAGGTAAATCCCTGGACCTGCAACGTTTTTATATTGCTTTTCTAATCATAATTTAAAAGAAAGCTATAATAGTAAAATCTATTTTTTTGTTGTTGTTAATAGTGAAATCTAATGGGTCCCAAAGGCTCATCATGTCTTTTTCCTGGAAACCCTGAGAGACTGGTCACTGTCAGCCCACAGGGTGTCCTGGCCCAGCTTCTGTCTAGGAAAGAGCTCCTGTGTGTAGGTCACTCATACACCCTTCTCCACAGACACACAGGTCCTTCAGGAAAGGGTTCCTCTGAAACTCTAAGTGGGATGGTTTAGAAGGAAACTTGCTGTCAAAGTCAATGAGTTATAGAAATTTCAGGATAAACCTAGCTACACTTTGTCCTAGATCTTAGATCCCATGTCTCTGATTCACCAGCTCATTCTTTTACATCTGTCTCAGGAAGTCATAAAACATTATCATAGTCTTTTATGTTTCTCCTACCCATTCCACGATTGTGTTCGGGCTGTTTTCATTCTTGCCTATAGTATAAGGGACTGAAAACTCATCTAAAAGTTTCCCTACTTGAATTCCTCTCCATTCTAGTTGCTCCTGGATTCATATTCTCTCTGTCTGTCTCTGTCTGTCTGTCTCTGTCTCTGTCTCTGTCTCTGTCTCTCTTTTTCTCTCTCTGTCTCAGTGGTGGTGGGATTGAACCTCCATGCATGCATGTTAGACAAGTACTCTACCACCTGCCCTTGGATTAGTCTTTTAGAAAGACAAACTAAGATGGGCTTGATGGTGCAGACCCATAATCTCAGTATTTTGGGAGGCTGAGGCAAGACATTTGCCTGGACAATTTAGCAATTTAGCGAGACTCTGTCTCAAAATACATAAAAATGAGCTGGGGATGTAGCTTAGTGCATAGGCCCTGGCTTCAACCTCAAACAAATTAGTGAATAAAATAAATTTAAAAAGACAAAACCAAACAAGGCCAATGACAGAAACTTGTGTATAAAAACTGGTTTTCCCATGATAACTTTCTTCTCTACCATCAAACTGATTCATTCTCATTGGCCAAAACACACAAAGCTCTCCTCAAAACTTTGCCCCCTTTACCATCTCTACAGAGACATGCGATTGGAAACAGAGTTTTGGGCCTTGGCACTTTTGGTGCCTGCCACAGACTGGGGTTTGGAGCCCCACTCTGGGCCAAAGCCTTGGCTTGCAGACTTCTGATGCCCTGTTCTCCACTGCACCTCATAGCAGATTCGTCCACACATCCAGCTGGGAGCCCTGCAGATCTGGTCAGGTGCCTCCCTGCTCCAGTCCTCTGCTCTGTTTTTTGTTCCTAGGTCCTGCCTGCCCTTCAGGGTCCTGGTTCCTCCCATCCTCCTTGACCACCTTAGCCTTTGACTGTCCTTCAAGAATGTGTGACTGTTGTACAAAGACGACCCCCAATGACACATTTAGGGACATGATAGTGAATGCGATTATTCAGGGGAGAAATTAAAAATTAAAAATAAAAAACAAATAGAAGAACCGGTGGTAGTGGCACACCAGTAATCCCAACAGTCAGGAGGTTCTCCATGAGTTCAAGGCCTGCCTGGGCTACATAGTGAGTTCAAGGCCAGCCTGAACTACACTGCAAGACCCTGTATCAAACAGCAACGACAACAACAACAACAACAATAAGTTTTAAAATCTAAATAGAATAACGCCGGGGATTTGCCTCAGTGGTTCTGCCTCCTGCCTCGCAAGTGCAAGGTCCTGAGTTCGATCCCTGGTACCAAAAAAAAAAAAAATTGTTTAAAGGCTGGGGGTGTAGCTCAGTGGCAGAGCTTTTGCTTAGCATGCACCAGGCCCTGGGTTCAGTCCCCAGTGCTTTGCAGGAAAAGTTGCCAAACTAAACTTTGATCATCATCTCTGAAATACCAGAAAGTTATTATTGTATAAATGCAGATATTCATATTTATTTCTGGAACTAGAATGTAAGGAATGGGAAATTCCTGGTTGCAAATTCACAGGGTTTTGTTTTGTTTTCTTTTCTTCTTGAGACAGGGTCTTACTTTGTAATCCAGGCTGGCCTTGAACTCACTATGTGGCCCAGGCTGCCCTGAAGTTTTTGGAGATTCTCCTGCCATGCCAGTCTCTCTGTTGTTGAGAAGTGTTTTGAAGAGTAAATAAAGCTCATTTGAAGACAGAGCATATGTTCTAGGAAGACTTTTCTGCGGGGGGGAGGGAAGTTAAACCACCCATTTTAACTCATGGATTAGATTGCACATGTTTAGATGTTCTTAAAAAAGTGAAAAAAAATCTGGTTTTGTTTGTTTTTCCTGTATCTCACCACTTCATCCTGCCCATCTCTGCAAAACTCATCTCCTAAAGATCGCTTTCACCTTGGGACTCTTTCATAAAAATGCAGTTTCTTTTCCTGATGCACTGGGTGTAAACTTTATCAAGCCTGGCTTTGAAGCTATGGCAGTCTGGCCTGGCCCTTCGTTCCATTTTTAGAATTTTTTTGTTTGTTTTTATTTTGTTTTGTTTTTTGCTCTGCCGCCCAGGCTGGCCTTGAATTCCAGGTGATCCTTGCGCCTCAGCCTCCTAAGTGCTGGGATCACAGGCGTGAGCCACCATGCCCAGCTTGGGCCCTACTATGCTAAGGTCATTGTCCCCTCCCCACAGCCAGCCTCCTTTGTCTGGGTCCTTAGCTCTGCTTGGGGCTCAGCTTCTTCCTCCTTCCCTCCCAATGACAATAAACTCTGAGTGTGACTCACACAATTTGGTGAGTAGAAAGAACCCTTTTCAATCAACTTCCTCCATTAGGCTGAGTTCCCTGGCAGCCAGCCATGGCTAAAACCTCTTAAATGCTGGGACATCTGGCCTCCTTCTGCCGGACCCCCCGTTTTTTTCCCCCAAGACCTAGGCCATCCCCCCTCACAGCAGGGTAGCCCTTGGTCCCTCCCTCACCCCATGTGTTAATTAATAGGTGTAACCAAGCCAGGCACAAGGCGCACACCTGCAATCCCAGTACTTTTCGAGGCTGAGGCAGGAGGATCACTGTGACTTTGAGGCCAGCCTGGCCTACATAGTGAGACCCTGTCTCAAAAAAAAAAAAAAAAAAGGAAGAATAATCAGAGATGACAATATTTAAAGAGGTCATGGGGAGCAATTGGTAGCATCGTAATTTCTGACTCTACAATTCATTATATAGTCTATAGAGAACTAGAAGGGAGTAGTTGGGCTCCAAACACAAAGAAATGGTAAGGAGATGGAAATGTTAATTATCCTGATTTGATTAACACATTGTATACAATGTGCTGAGTTATCACACTCCATACATTACGTAATATGTACCATAAGTATGTGTTCATTAAAAAGTAAAATAAAACAAAAATAGTCCACTTTCATTTATAAAGGACCTTCACTTTTGTTTTATACATAAGAGAAACAATTCTGATCTCCACACAGACCTAATTAAAACAAAACAGAACAAACTTTGGAAGAAGCTAGGTATAATGGTACCTGCCTGTAATTCTGAACTCCGGGAGGCTGAGGCATGAGAATTGCAAGTTTGAGTCCCACCTTGGCAAGAATCTGTCTCAAAAGAAACCAAAACAAAAATCCAAAAACTTTGGAAGGATTAATGCTCTTTTGCGGGCCACACATACAGAGTATGTCAGAATTGCCACTTAAAGTTTGGACATGCCCTTGTTCCCCTGGTGCTGGGGTTTGAACCTGGGTCCTCCTGCCTGCTGGGCATTTGCTCTGCACCGAGCTACACCGCCAGCCTAGGACTTCTGTTTCAAGCCTGACAACGTCCTTTTTCCTATAGCTGCTTGGCTTTTGGTAGCCAATGGTGACAACAAAGCCATTTTTATTTATCTAAAATAAAAAATAGACTAATTTTTTTTTTTTGGTACTGGGGATCAAACTCGGGACCTTGCGCTTGTGAGGCAGGTGGTGGAACTGAGCTAAATCCCCAGCAGACTGATTTTTTTTTAGTTTTCATGTAAATACTAACCTACTGAGATTTTATGGCAAATGCAAGCATTGAAAATGTTTTTGTCTTGATTGGCCTTTTAAAATTTGGGATAGATATTAGGATGAAAGCATTAGACCACCTATTGTGTGTATTTTTTGTGTGTGTTATTGTGTGTATGTTTATCACAGTAAGATCCAGTTAGCCTTTGGTGTACTCGATAGAAACTCGTGTGTATTTATTTATTTATTTATTTAGACAGAGTTTCCATAAGTATTCCAGGCTGGCCTTGAACTCACTCTGTAGCCTAGGCTGGCTTCAAACTCACAATGATCCTTTTGCCTCAGCCTCCCCAGTGCTGGGATTACAGACTCCGCGTGCATTTTAGAGAAAGCACTCAAAGTGCTTGTTTATTGGTGGCATCGTCTTGACATAAAAAGATAGCATAAGACACTCCTGGAACTGTGTGAAACTCAGAACGTACATTTACTTTTAAAAACAACCTTTGGTTTGTTTCTCATCCATTGTAACGATGTGAACGCCCCGTGAAGCTGTCATTTTCATCTCGACTTTGAAGGTGAGGAAATCGCCGCCGCAGGTCTGAGTGATGCGCGTGAACAGAGTCACCAGCCCCGGCCCCTGAACGGCCGCAGTGCTGAGTCCTGGCCGCACCGAGGGTGCACTCCAAGCCCGCCATGTTTAATGAAGGCGCTAGGCGAGCAAGGGCAGGGCACAGGGAAGCCGCGGGCCATCTTACTGTGGGCAGCTCCGAGAAAAGGGAGGAGGGCGACAAGTCCAGCACCCAGAGAGACCCTGGGGTCCCAGAGATCCGCCCCCATCACTCAGCCCCTGGGGGGCTCCTGGAAGCCCGGTGGTAGGGGCTGTGCTGAAGTCACCTGCACAGGGACAGTGGGCGTGGCCGGGTGGGGCAGGGGAACAAAAGGCAGAGAGGTGCGGTCAGGACTAGATTGCAGACTTTTTTTTATTTTTTATTTTTTATTTTTTGGTACCAGGGATGGAACTCGGGACCTTCCCCTTAGGAGGGAGGCGCTGGAACCACTGAGCTAAATCCCAGGCCCAGCCAACTTCTTAAGAAGCCATTTAAATACCTGCTTGGCAAGCACAAGGTCCCGAGTTCGATCCCCAGTACCAAAAAAAAAAAAAAAAAGAAGCCATTTAAAAATAAAAGGTAGATACAGTATGTGAGGATATATTAATTGTCCTAATTTAGGTAGTCATCTTATAATGGATATTTTTATATGAAAACATCAGCTTGTATACCTTAAATATGTATAATTTGTATTTGTCCATTATTCTACAACAATGCTAGGGGAGAAAACCCACAAAAATCTCAGACTGGGCAGGCGTGGTAGCACACGGTTTTAATCCCACCACTCAGGAGGCTGAAGCAGGATTACAGTGAGTTCAAGTCCAGCCTGAAAAGCATAGCAAACCCTGCCTCAAAAAACAAAATCAAACAAACAAACCAACAAACCAAAAAACCCACACAAAAAAAACCCAAAACAAATAAAAAACCAAAAGCAAGTAAATAAAAACCCTGAGACTTCTGTGTCTGGTTGCTATGCTCTTTCCTAACACTGTGGCGTAGACACACCGGTCCTAGCAGAAATTCCAGAAAAGGTCCCTCCAGAGACCACCCTAGCTGGTTTCCTAGGAAACTCGGCGTGGGATCAGCCTGGATGGAGTGGTCAGGCAGCCCCTGGGCTGCTCATCACTCAGCGGTGGCCGGGAGGGCCCACCCTGGAGTCATCGCTGGGTCTTGGCCATGCATCTTGGCAGAGGTGCCCAGAGCCTTTAACACATACAGTCGGTATTCTCAAGGCTGGCAGAGTGCCAGGGGGAAAAGAATCCATTTCCTATCTTCTGCATCTAGCAGTTAAAGTGTGTTGAAAGAAGACTCGGCTCCCAGCAAGGTTTATGACTCTGTAAATGCACTTGGCTGCCCCTGCTTCTTGGCCTCTAATCCCCCTGGCATGACACTGCAGGTTTTATGCAAAGGGAACATCCTGGGACAATGGAGTGTTCTATCCTGGATGAGTTCTTTATTAACCTTTAGCCTTGGTTCTGGGGGTGAAAGTCATAAAAGTTTCGTTGGTTTTTTTTTTTTTTTTTGGTACCAAGGATCGAACTCGGGTCCTTGTGCTTGCAAGGCAAGCAATGGAACCACTGAGCTAAATCCCTGGCCCAGTAATAAAAGTTTTAACGTGGTGACTCCTTCCAAACCCAGGAGCTACTGGTGGAGGTTGGGGGGTGGGGTGGGTGCAGGGTAATGAGAAATGCAAAACCCAGTGTTCTCACAGGACATGAGGTCACCCAGAAGTCATAGAATCCTCAGTTCCGGTCTTAAACAGAGTTGTTTCTCAAGAAATGGAGCTGGGGATTGAGCTCAGTGGTGCCGCCAACTGCCTCACAAGTGCAAGGCACCAAGTTCGATCCCCAGTACCAAAAAAAAAAAAAAGATACTGAAGAAATGGAGCCATTGTGTGGTGTGTGCAAGCTGTAATCCCAGCACTCAGGAGGCTGAGGCAGGAGGATCACCTGAGTTCAAGGCCTGCCTGGGCTACATAGTGAATTCAAGGCCAGTCTGAATTACAAAGTGAGACCCTGTCTTAAACAAAACAACTAGAATCTCCAGAGGCATCACTACAAGGCTAGTGAAGCCAAGCTCTCCCTTCCCACCCCTCACCTAAATAACGGCCTTAGTGCTATATGTTTCCCACAGGCTAGGAAGGTTTTCCCAATTCCATGCTTCAGCAGTTTCCCTGGTACCATTGAAATTGATCAAAGAGGCACTAAACTAGACCCCTAGATTCTTTTTTTTTTTTGGTATGGGGATCAAACTCTGGACCTTACACTTGAAATGCAGATGTAGTGCCACTGAGCTAAATCCCCAGCCCCCCTGGATTCTTGTGAACATGATCTCATTGCTCCTCCTGCCCCAGGACATTTGCACTGGATAACCCTCTGGTTTTCTTTTCATATTTTTTTCTTTTTAAAAAATTTTATTTATTTATAACCCTCTGTTTGGACTGTTCTTCCCCCAGATTTCTGCTCAGCTCCCTCCTTCAGTCCCTTTGGATTTTTATTCATCTGTTGCTCTCTTGGTGATATAGAAAATAATCTCTTTAGTTAGCTGATGACAAAGACAGCTAGCTAGTAGATGGGCCTGAGATACAGTGGGATGACAAGCCATTTTGATAAAAATAAAAAACAGTCACTTTTTTTTGGTACCAGGGATCGAACTCAGGGCCTTGCTTTTGCGAGGCAGGCAGCGGCACCACTGAGCTAAATCCTGGCCCTAAAAATAAAAAATAGTGAACTAGGACTTTAACCAGGAACGAACATTCCTCAGGCAAGAAGGACCCCGGCCTTGAACTCTCAGAGACCCTCCTGCCCCAACCTCCCAACTGCTAGGATCACAGGTGTGCACCACTACATTCTCATCATTGTTTTGGTCATTTTTCTAGCCCAGAGGATGCAGGCTCACAACACACAAGTCAGAGATGTCAGCCCAGCCAGGCTCAGTGGAAGGGCCAGGCTCAAGCAAACGGAAACTTGGAAACTGTCTCCAAAAATTTCTGGCCATTTGGCTGGGGAAGAGCCTGATCCAGTGTCCACGGAGGGTGGCAGACCTGTGACCTGTTGGGTTCTCAGCCACTGCAGGGGCCGTGGGCCAGCCCTTGGCAGAAAGAGTGCAGGTGTTGTCTTGGAGAACCTGAAGTGTGCTGTGGAGAAAGTAAATGTGGAGAGAGAGGCTAAGGGGCCAGAGAGGAAACTGAGGCAGAGATGTGGTCCCAGACAGCTGGGGACCTGGCCACTGCTGGGCTTCAAAGCTCAAAACAGGGAAATTCAAGGAGAATGCAGGGGAGCCCTTCTGGCTCACACAGCTGGCTTCATTTGGGGATTTTCAACTGCCCCTTCGCTGAGGAATTCACATTCACAGGCAAGAACTGGACTTTGAGTGTTTTCTGCCCTTTGCTTAGCTATTTCTGCACTAACAGGACTTGAGAAAAGTCTCTAATCCACCCACCACCCATTCCCATTCCATTCGTTCCTTCTTCGTTTCTGAGAAAGATTTAACAAGTAGACACTGAAGAATAGGATGCAGCGATGAATCAAGCCCTCAGTTTATTTACCAAAATCTTTTCAAACACATAAGCAATGAACTAACAATGTTCACAGCATATTTATTGATTATTTTTTGAGATAAGGCCTTGCTTTGTACTACAGGTTAGTCTTAAATTTAGTCTGTATCCCAGGCTGGCCTCAAGCTTTTGGCAATCCTCCTGTTTCAGCATCCTGAGTGCTGGGATTACAGGGATTACGGGTGGGCAGCACCACCGAGGCTGGCTTTCACAGCATATGTAAACAAATTTCTCATAATTTAACAATCCTAACACAACTGTCTGTTTTCACCAATTGTCTCCTAGTTTTTGGGTTTTTTTTTTTTCTCCAGTACTAGGGTTTGAACCCAGGGCCATCTCACATCCCCATCTCTTTATTTATTTTTTTTATTTTTGAGACAGGATCTTCCTAAGTCTGTAAATTGCCCTGGCTTGGCTCAAACTTGCAGTCCTGCCTCAGCCTCCCATAGTGCTGGGATTGATTACAGGTGTCCACCACCACACCCAGCTTGTCTTCCAGTTTTACCCAGTAACGACCTAACCCACTTGGGGTTATCAGATCATACACACAACCTTGTATTTACATTTGCCTCTTAACCTCTGTAAGCACATACGCATTTTCCCAAATGTATTCTCCTTAAACAATGCAACTTGGTAAATCTATGTTGAATCCATTACTGTAGATTCATCTGTGAGTAGGCACCGGGCTAACACTGTAGGGGATACAGAAAGAGAAGAGTCAGGGGGGCATGTCTGGAATTACAGCACTTGGGAGGCTGAGGCAGGAGGATTGCCTTGAGTTCGAGGCCAGCCTAGGCTACATAGTGAGACTCTCTCAAAAAAACCAAAAAGAAACCAAGCAAGCAAGAAAGAAAGGCGAGGGAGGGAGGAAGGCACGGATAGAGGCTTCAGGTAAGAACAAGTGAATGAAGGCAAGAAGGTGCTGAATGAAGAGTAAAGGGGACACGATACAGGTGACACACAGTTTCAGGGCCACTAGGGCAACCAGCCCAACATGCACAGACGAAACAGGACTGAGACACCCAGGGGCAGGCCATGGGGAGGCCCGGACACGGGCAGCTGTGCAGAGTTCGGGAGGGAGCCTAGGACACAGGGCCTGCAGGCAGCTATTGCGCATCTGTCTTCCTGAGGTGGAGGAGATCCGCTGTTGGATGGAGCAGAGAATGGGGAGATTCAGGGTGCTGGCGATGAGGTCAAAGGTGCACCAGGCGGCAGCAGTGCACAGGAAGCCCAGTAAGGCCTTGGCCTCTCCCTCATACTCTGCTCTGCCCAGCACAGGCCCTGGGACCTAGAAGTCCTGGAAATCAGCTGTGCAATGACAGCTGAATCAGTTTTTGGTTTTGTGAAATTTCTTGGTTTTTTTGGAGACAGGGATCTTGCTATGTAGTTCAGGCTGGTCTTGAACTCACTAAGTGGCCCAGGCTGGCCTCGAACTTGAGGCACTCCTCCTGCCTCAGCCTCCTGAGTGCTGGGTTTACAGGTATGTGCACCACCACTCCTGGTTGGTTTTGTAAAATTTCTGAGGCAAGTTCCACACTTCTCCATGCTGCTCTGCTCCAGGCTCAGGATCGCCACCATAATACAGAGGGGCTTTTTTGTCTTTTTCTCTTTTTTCTGAAACAAAGTCTTGCCATGTAGTTCAGGCCAGCTTTGGAGCCCAGGCTGGCCTTGAAATTGAGGTGATCTTCCTGTCTCAGCCTCCTGAGTCCTGAGATTACAGCATAGGCGTGTGCTACTGTGCCCAGTAACATGGAGTTATTTTGAGTGCGTCTCCTGGTTACTTAGGGACAGGTGTGGCCCAGAGACCATGTGAGTCTCCAGAGTTGAGAACCAGAGCTTAGCTGAGGCCTTTGAGGGTTGACACAAGGGGTGTTGTCTTGGGATCCCAATTAGTCACCCCAGCAGCTGCTTCCTGCAGCCCTTCCCTTCAGGCTGCTCCTAGGGCCTCTCCCATGCTGAGCGGATCTTGCCCGGTCTCATCAATTATTACACTGCAGCTCTAGTGCCCAATGAACTCAGTCAGGCTGGAAGGGAGCAGAACCAGCCCAAACCATGTGGCTGCCTGGGGTGAAACCTCTTGGGCTCACAAGGCAGCCTCATCCTCCAGGACTGTGACCAACATCACGGGTGCATGTGACACTGGGCATCATGGATGCTGGTGATAAACAGAGCAGTGAGAAAGAGCAGGAAGACCAACCATACGAAAGGTAGATGGTGAGAGGAAGGAAGCTCCATCAGGACACAAGGCTAAGCCCAGAGTGGGAAGGAAGCATGGAGCTAGTGTAGTGGGCAAAGAGAGGTGCAAAGGCCCTGGGGCAGGATTGGGCCTGACATCTGCTTGGAGCATAAAGACCAAGCAAGAGGAAATGAGTTGGTGGGCAGCAAGGGCAGCAGTGCAAGGTCTCAGAGTTCATGTGAGACTTTCCCTGTTGCTGCCCATGGGTCTAATTGAGGCCCTGCTTTTCCCATGAACTTACAAGACCTCTGTGGGCAGAGGACAGAAGGGAGCAACCAAAAGGACTCTTGGTCTTTTGGTTTCTGGTTTTGCTTTGTTTTTGAGACAGGGTCTCACTATTGAGTCCACTGTTTAGCCCAGGCTGGTTTCGAACTCACAGTGATCCTCCTACCTCAGGCTCATGAGTGCTGGCATCAGAGATGTGTGCCACCATGTCTGGCACCAACAGGACTCTTGAAAGCATTTAGCAGTTATGCTGGGCCTGCCTTGTGCCCACTCCAGAAGTCTCAGGTGGACAGGGCAAGTGGCCTCCCACCTCAGGATAAGGAGGACAAGCACAGATCCAAAGACAAGCCAGGCCAATCCCGTGGCTGGCAGCTGCAGAGTCCTGGCCAGTGCCCACTCAGAACTGAACCAGTGGAGGGGCTGAGGCGGAGGCCAGAGGCGCCTGTGCCTTGGCTGGGCAAAGGTGGCCCAGATGGAGTTACGTGGAAGGCTTGGCAGACAATGGTGTCCTGAGGTGATCCACGTTATCAGCTCAGGCTCCTTGTTTCCAGCATCCCAACCTCCTGGCAGCTTCCCAAGCCCACACCAGCAAAGGTCTCTGCTCAGGCTGGCTCACCAGGGAACCATGTGGATGCCAGGCCTGGAGTGGCAGCTGGGGCACTGGGTTGATTCACAATGGAGTTCAGGCAAGCTCCTACCTGGAGGGTGCCTGGCTCCCAGAATACAGCGCTGGTGACCAGGTGGGGTGTGAGGAGGAGCTGCTCCCAGGCATCGAGGACTCTCTGTATAACCAGGCTGCTCCACTTCAAGGCTGCTGGGAGAAGGTGCGGGTAGAGCAAGGGCAGGGCCAAGGCACTGTCAGAGTTCAGTGAGGCTGGACTTGGACTCTGGCCCTTGCTGTGGTCCTCACCTTTGCAACCCTTCGCTCCTCCAAGGGAGTCCGGTTCAGAGATCAAGGTCAACTCAATTCCATAATCACTCATTATATTTTAGCTTCCAGCCACTTTATCTATGGCAGGGAGTTGATACGGTTTGGGGGTTTTGACATATGTATGTGTATTTTGTGTGTGTATTTGGGGGTCGGGCACACGTGTATACATGTGCATTACTCACACGTGTTTAATTTTGGTTTTTTGAGACAGGGTCTCCCTGTGATTCCCAGGCTGGCCTTGAACTCACTATGTAGGCCAGGCCAGCCTCAAACTCGAAGCAGTCCTCCTGCCTCAGACTCCCAAGTGCAGGGATTCTAGGTGTGCACCACCATACTCAGCGAGCTCCTAACTCCTAGCAGGCTGCCTGACCCAGAGGTCAAGGCCATCATCAGCTTCACACAGCATGGAGCACAGACTCAGGGTGAGGCATGAGGGCTTCAGGGAGTGGTAATGTGCCCAAGTTCCCGGTCCTATGTGCATGGCACTGGGCCAGCATTATAAAGGTACCATCTCACTTCACTGTTGAGCACAATTCTGTGAGATGGATGTTATCTCCCTTCTACAGAACTGACTACAAGTGGCAGTACTCTAGTGCTTACAAAGCATTTAACATGCATTCATGTATTTAGTCCTCAGGTAGTAGCAGCCTTCTGAGATAAGCTTTGTTTTTGTTTTTGGGGGGAACACCAAGCAAGCACTCTATCAGCAAGCCACCTCCCCAACCCTCTAAGTATCAGTATTATTTACCCCCGCTTTGGGGGAGAAAACTAAGGCAGACTGAGGTTAAGCAATGTCCCAGAGGTCACACAGCTAGCGTGTGGTTGTGGTCAGCTGCCTGTTTTTTCTTTCCGGTGCTGGGGACAGAACCCAGAGCCTTGCACATGCTAAGCACGAGCTCTGTCACCAAGCTGCTTGCTGGGCCCCTTGACTCTCTTGTTCTCTCTGATGAATTCTTTGCCTTTCCTAACCCTGCACTCACTTGCTCTCTGGCTTTCAGGTTGGTTCAGTGGGAAGTACTAGGGAAAGCTTGGAGAAAGGGAAGAGTTGGAGAGAAGCTAGGGTCTCTCTCCTGTCTTCCTCTGTCTCTCTCTCTCCCTTCCTCCCTCCCTCCTCTCTATGCTGTCCCTGGCAATAGCTCTGTTCCTCCTTCTATGGTCTCAGCTCCCATCAGTCAATAGCCATGGGGTTTTAGATTCTACCAGGTGACCCCTCCTCAGGTATTAGCAATACCTCTTCCTACCCAGGCATGGAGATGCACCTGTAATCTCAGCATTTTTCAAGGCTGAGGCAAGAGGATTGTAAGTTTACACCCAGCCCAGGCAACTTATCAATTTAGCAAGACCCTGTCTCAAAATTCAAAAAAAGTAAAATAAAAAGGGGATGTAGCTCAGTGTGAAGGTTCCGGTTCAATGCCCAGTACTGAAAAAAGAATTACTTCCTCCTTCTGAACCCCCACACAGAAGCTCTCAGTCCTTCCAGCTCCAGAATCACTAATTCTCTATATTGAACTTCCTCTGCCTGAAAGACCTCGAAGACAAAGACATTGTTTTCTGGGTGGGCCCTTACTGATACCCAGACAATCTGACTGCTAATCTTTTCACATGAGGAAACAGACCCAGACTTACTCTGGGTTGCTCTATGTTACAAAACAAAGTGTAAAAAAGCCCAGAAAAATGGAGAAAATAAGAAAAATGAGAGGATGTCCTTTTAGATATCAAAATATACCCTGAAGGTATAGTAATAAAAACAATATATGTGCACCCATGTTCACAGCAGCACAGTTTGTAATAGCTAAAACTTGGAAGCAGCCCAAATCCCCATCAGCTGGAGACTGGATCAAGAAAATGTGGGTTTTTAAAAAAATAAAATGGAGTACTACTCAGCCATCAAAAATGAGAAATTAGAGACATTTATTGCTAAATGGATGCATATTGAGGCAATACTCTTAAGTGAAATAAACAGGACACACGTGTAAATACTGAATAGTTTCTCTAGTGTGAGAAACTGAAGGTGTAAATAAGGGCTAAAAGGTATAATACATAATGTGAAATAGGAAGAAAAAGGGCAAAGGGGAAGGGGAAGTGGGAGGGGTAGGGGAAAGGAAAGAAGGAATGGAATTAATATGAGAAAATGAAAAAATGGAAACAAAGTCTTTGTAAATAGGGAGGGATGGAGGGGTTGAAGGGAGGGCAGGGGAAGGGGGAAAAATAAGAAGCAAGAGAGATTATGTAAAGGTGCAAATTTCCAATGATGAATGTCATTATATTGTATACCTAAAACGTACCAATAGAAGGATATACAAAAAAAATAACAAAAACAATATGGTGCCCATGCAAAATCTTCACAATAAGTCAGTGGAGGGTGAGTGTGGTGGTGCATGCCTGTAATCCTAGAATTTAGGAGGCTGGGGCAGGGGGATTGCTGTGAGTTCAAGGCCACCCTGGGCTACATAGTGAGTTCAAGGCCAGCCTGAACTACATAGGGAGACCCTGTCTCAAAAAACAAAACAGTAAATAAAGGGAACACAATCCAATCCAGAAGCAGCCACAAGATTAGAAGAGTGTTTTCCTTGGTAAAGAGGACATTTTTAAGGAAATGGCAAAATGCTATTAAGTTTGTTGCTTGATCTATGAATTTAGTTTCTTTCTTTCTTTTTCTTTTCTTTTCTTTTTTTTTTGCTGTACCAGGGATCGAACTCAGGACCTTGTGCTTGTAAAACAGGTGCAGCACCACTGGGCTAAATCCCAGGCCCCAGAGCTATGAATTTATTTATTTATTTATTTATTTAGTACCAGGGATTGAACTCTGGACCTTGCGCTTTCAAGGCAGGTGGCAGAACCACTGAGCTAAATCCCTGGCCCAGATCTATGAATTTAGAAGAAAGACCTCAGAATAAATTCTAGATAAATTGATGAAATAAACCATATGAAAGTACCAGGAATAAAAGAATTTTTAAAAAATTTTAGGATTATGATAGGAAAGCTCTTTCCAAGCAAGACTGAAAACACAAAAACCATAAGAATAAAGCTGACAGAATATACATAACAATTTTTCTTTCTTTTTTCTTTTTCTTGAAAAAAGGTCTTGCTATGTATCCCAGCTGGCCTTGAACTCACAGCAATCTTCCTGCCTCAGCCTCCCAAGTGCTGGGATTACAGGTGTGCACCACCAGGGGGCTCCATATCTCTTTGGAGACTTTGGAATATTAGATGTGCACAGTATAAGGGAATTTGTGCCCAGGGCAGAGTTGGGTGTGCTAAAGGGTAGAATCAGGACTTCAAGCAAGTAAGGCAAGAATGATGAATGCCAGCTGGCCCTGAAAATTTGAGCCCTTCTCTCCAAAGATTTTGGGTGAGGAGATGAGGAGAAAGAATGACAAAACCACATGATCTCCATTTTAATGAAACCCTCTTTGTTGGTAATAAGCTTAAGAAGATTTAGCCGGGAAATTCCTAACAATACTTCTGCCAAGTCCTCTGCCAGCTTTTCCTCTCAAAGGCCAGGTATGAATTTCACAGTGTGATATATTCCCACAACACGGCAAGTTGAAACACAGCAGTTCCCCTCCGAATTCCATTTTATGTTGTTAACTTGGTTAAAAAGCAAAGGTCTCTTAAAAGGTGTTGATTAATCTTTTGCTACCTCTCCACTTAATAGCTAGGAACTTGACCAAGCTATGCAATCTTTACACAAGCTTGGACTATTTGAGAGCCAGTAAGAATATGTGAGTTTGGATTAGAGGGTGACCTAATAGTAGGTAAACTAGTTAACGTCTCTAAACTGTCATCCTGTGCTTGCTTGTAAGAGGGGAAAGCTGAAGTCATTCCACAATGAAATCGGAATGTTTCCCACGGTTTCTCTTGCTCTCTTAGGCACCAGGGATACAACATATAAACAGACATGGTCCCTATTCTCCTGGAATTTAAACAAACATTACACAATTAAGCAGTTAATTCCAGTTGCCATAAGAGCTCCTACCTTGGCAGATGTGCAGATTGAATGAATCAATGTGCAGTCAGACAGACACAAAATCGGTGTCATAAGATGAAATGTAAAGTCAAACGGGCAATAATAGTCTTGCTCACAGCCCTAAATAGCACAGACAAGTGCTGAGTATTTGGACCTCCTTTAGTTTTTGTGTATATTTAAATGGTTAGAATTAACAGTCTCCAGGCGTGGTGGCACACACCTGTAATCCCAGCTCTCAGGAGACTGAGGCAGGAGGATTGTTCAAGGACACTTGAACTATAGAGCAAAAGCCTGTCTCTGAAAAAGAAACAAACAAACAAACAAAAACAAAAAACAAAACAAAACAAAAAAGAAAGAATGAGAAAGAAAGAAAAGCCATCTCATGGTGATTTAAATGTATGTGCTGTATTAACAAGTTGGAAGGCCAGATGCCCACCCTAATGTTAGGAACATAGTCTTGCCAACCCAAGGAGAGAAACTGAACTTGCAGCTAGCTGTTGTCTGGAAGAAGAGTTTAACATTAATAGGAACTCAGCCAGCTGTGCCTAATCTGTGCGCCCTGAGCCTCAGGGGAGTGGGAGGAAGTTTTCTTTCTTTTTTTTTTCCTAGCAGAGTGACATGGTTTTAGTCTACCATCATAAATATAAAAAAAGACAAATAGCCAATGGTACATTTCTAATTTAACACAGTAATCTCACAAGTACTTAATGCAATTAAAGAAAAGAGACATATCCACTACTAAGTCGTTACCAGAACAAATTATCAAGAAAATCAATCAAGCCACATATTTTTTGTGAATTATTTTTCCATGAAGACAATAACTTCACAAGTCTGATAAAGACCAAGTCATCCAAACTACATTGCTACAAGTACAGCTTAACAGAAAAAAGAACAAGTTGAAAACTCTTAGGAATATTCACTTGAGTCTCAATACGGTACAGGAAAGTACAATTATTTCCATGTTCCCAAGTGAAAGCTAAAAGAAAAAAAAGCAATACAGCTGAATTTTCCCAGCAAGCATTAACAGAAAATAACAAGTATTAATGAAATAACAGCAGAATATTAATCTTCCATGTACATCAATTCACATAAACAAGAAAAGCATTCAAAATTGCACTGTTTCTTTAAAGAACCCTTTCCCAAGCAACATGTTTAATACTCTAAAATCGCTGCAATTTTTCTATTTCAAACCTGAGAAAATATCTCCTCCCATGACCACTAATAAAATAAGACTGATAGCTCTGTCAGCCCAGCCTTCATTCTCAACCCAATTTTTACCTGGCTCATTTCTGCCTCTAACCTTTTGCTCAGTTTCCCCTACTTAGAATACCCATCATAGTCTGTTCGTTCTATTGATTGTAAAGTAGATTTTGCCTTTCTTTCCAACTAAATATGCCTCCCTTTAAGCCCTCTATACTTGTTAGAGTATGAGGAATTGTGAAGGAAGGAGAGCGGAAAATTAGATCTCTAAGTCTATTGACTTAAGGTAACCTCTCTACTCTGGAAATAAGAGCCAAAACAAAAAAGCCTACTTTTTCAGATGTTTCTAAACTATCTTTTTAAAAGTTTTTTCTTTATAATAGGAGAAAAACGTTAATATGGGAGACAGAGTTGTTGGCAACACTCAAGGAGTTGGCATTGCAAATAGCAGGCAACATTAGAAGGTAACAAGTGGTACAGGACAAGTTATGAAGTAGCATAAATCACAGAAAAACTGGTCCATTGTTGCTCTCCCTTGACATCATTAATGCCCAGTACCAAGCTCCTAAACTGCTGGATTCAGAGCAGGAGGAGCAGAATGGGCTCCTAGACAAGCTAGAAATTCAAGTGGCAGTAAAATCAGAGGCTCTCAGAAAACCAGGGTCTACACAGTGTAAAGGTAATGCATCCTACATCATCACTGGCTTGTCTTAGAAGTAGTGTGAACTATTGTCATGCAGCATTGGCTCTTAACACAGAAGAGCATAGAAGCCAAGTATTAGTTAAGAAGTATGTCCATAACAGTTTCAATCTTGAAGTTGAAAGAACTGAATATCCAGAGGAGAGAGGATACAGAGTTCAGTCAAAAAAAAAAAAAAAGCATACCGTTGCTTTTGCCTAAGCTTAAATCCAGCAGGAGGCGGTAGGGGCATTTGTGCAGGAGTATTCCCTAAGGTAGAGGTTAACCGGATTGGAAACCGAAGGGCCTAGGGATCTCCACTGGCTCTCTTATTGGTGGACGCCTGGCTCTGCGGATTCCTTCATGCAACAGGTAGTATTGCAGTGGATTTGGCCACAGGTCCGCTTTGATAATGTCAGCAATTCTGTCAGACTCTGGAAGACTGTGGTCTGAAAACCAGGTAAAGAAGCTGCAGATGAGGTCTTGGTTTCTACAAATGAAGGTCTGGGGTTCATGTTCCGTACGCCATATGATTGGAGTGGAGACACCACTCGCCCGGAGGATCTGACCTCATACTCCTTGACGATCAGCTTGTTTCTGAAGTAGGGATTTCTTCTAAAGAAGAACTTGAAGTTTCAGTCCGTTCTAGGATGTCTGAGTTCCTTCACCTCCAAATTAGTTACATACCTTAACATGTTTGCATCTTGGCCCCTAACCATGGGAGACAGCTGGAGGTGGTTCCTAAAGGCAGTCATCCAGAAGCCCGGGATACTCTGAATGATGTAGTTCCTTCGCTCCAGGTAATGTCGACGCATCCGCCTGAACTTCTGCTCCAGCTGTTGGAAGGCCCTGTCCGCCTGAGCATTCACAGTGTCCAGGGTCCAGTTCCAGCTGGATGGCTTCCAGAGGATCCATGCGCAGATTCATATTTAGGGGCCAGGGCCCTGCTTCCTTCACCTTCCCTGTCACTCTATCTTCCTCCGCCACTTCCATTTCCTTACCTACTGGGGCTTCCTTCTCCACAGCCGCCTCCACAGCCTCCTCCTTCTCCATGCTTTCCGCCATCACCACTTCAGACCCCACCTCTTCTTCCACCGCTACAGAAGTGATGGCGCACTTTTCAGCCTTTGCTTTCTCGCTCTTCCCTTTCCCCGTCACCTCAGACGCGTATCTTTCTGCGCCCCAGGTTTCTAGGGCCTCCTCCCCATCCTGAGCACGTTTTGTAGTCGGTGGGCACCAACTCTGCGGCTGCGTCTAGCCCCCCAGTGGAAGGTGGCGCCTCCTGTTGCCCGACCTCAGACTCAGCACCATCGTCGACTCAGGCCTGGGAAGCACGGCCACAGTCCGTGGGGTCGCCGGGGACGCCCGCCTCCTCCGACAGCTGGGGCGACTTATCGCTTCCCTCACTGGTCTCCGCCATCACCTGCGTCGCCTCTTTTTCCTCGGGGAGCGTCAGGCTCTGGTTCGGGTCTCCCGGGACGTGGCCAGGAACTATAAGGCTACAGGTTTGAGGGAGAGGAGTCCTCTCGAACCCGTCCAGGCTGCTCTTGCTAGTAGTAGGTAAAGGTCTTTTTTCCTCTCAGAGACGCAATCCAGAGGAAGAGCGCGGACACGGAACACCACAGGTCTCCCAAGCGTCTGTCTGGGAGGAAGTTTTTGCCAAGGGTCTCTGATTCTTTCTGTGTTCCAAGTA
Organism: Heterocephalus glaber; assembly: GCF_000247695.1. Next base: position 17,649,454 of record NW_004624749.1, read on the forward strand.
TTTGCCATAGGAGGAAAACACGTTGTCCTCACATGCGGACATTACCAACATCTATGTTGATGCTGATGTGACTAAAACAATATAGATTCCTTTAAATGTATTACCAAAGTCTTGCTAGCATTTTTTTTTATTGTGTATCGTCACAATCAAATCTTAGCCTGGTTGAAGATAGGGACGTATCTTAGGGGTAGAGCGCTCCCCTAACAAGATGAGGCCCTGGCCTTCCTCCCCAGCACTGCGAAAACAAAACCAAACACCACATCCCAGCTTAAACCCTTTAGCAGCTCGTCCTACCTCCAGGACTAGTCAGATGGGCCAGCCACACCAAGATCTCTTGCCCTTTCTTGGCGACATGCGTCACCCCCACCATCTGTCTGCCCAGCTGGGACACTAAGGCTTTTCTAGGCCGAGCCTTAGGGTCCCTGGGGCCCATCTAGGTATACATTCTGGTCCCAACAGATGCGGGGACCCTGAGTGGGAGGAGTATCTGCCCTCTAGCAGGGGCCAAGCCCACCGAGGGGGGCACCAGGCTGCTTGGGCACTGGATCCAGGGGCCCTTCTTCCCTCTGCCCTCACTCTGCCCAGACTCCTGTTCTTCTCTCCCCCTTTCCCTCTGGGCATCCTGAGTCCCAGGTAGAGCTGAGCTTGGTGCTGCTTCCCCAGCTTCTCCCTCCCATCCTATGGTATTCACTTTGCTTCACCCCCACAGACACTGCACCCACCAGCTTCTGAATTCCTTTTAAGGGTTTTAAAAATAAACAATCTTGTCCAGGTGTGGTGGTGCACCCCTGTGATCCCAGCACTTGGGAGGCTGAGGCAGGAAAATCCCAGTGAGTTCAAGGCCAGCTTGAACTACCTAGGGAGACTGTGTCTCAAAAAAATAAATTAATAAAATAAACAATCTTGGAGGGAGACTATTATTAGACAAGAGGATGGGAATAAGGGAGAGGAGGAGGAGGTGTAATAAGGGATGGACATGATCAAAATGTTATATGCATGTATTAAAATGTCACAATGATCCGGGGATTTAGCTCAGTGGTTCTGCAGCCTGCTGCACAAGCTCAAGGACCCGAGTTTGATCCCTGGTACCAAAAACAAAAAAATTGACCTGCCTAAAATGTCACAATGAAACCCAATATTTCATAACATTAATATCCACTAACACATACACACACACATATATATATTAGTAAAAATAAATAATATTGGAAATCACAAAGCTTCGTGATGTTCTCCACAGACTTAGTCTCTTCAATGTTGTGTGGAAATCCAAGGTCCATGATGCCATAAGGCCCAGTATTAGCTTAAACAGGCTGTCCAGGTGAATTATTTAAACCTCGAGTAGAGAGAGGCAGAAAGATGTTGTGTGCAGGAAAGGGCAAAAGAAAGCTCTTTTTACTTCACTCCTCCATCTTTAAAATCTTCCACAGGGCAGCTGATGGTGTAGAACAGTGCTAGAGCTTTCACCTAGCATGCACAAGCCTCAGCACCTCCAGAAAATGAAAATAAAGAAAAAGAAAACAGAGACACAATCCCACCTTTCAAAGATGAGAGAATAAAGCCAGGTGTGGTGGTACATGGCTGTAATCCCAGCACTGTGGGAGGCTGAGACAAGAGGATCACAAGTCCAAGCCCAGCCTGGGAAACTTGGTGAGAACTTGTTTCACCATAAAAAAGCAGCAAAGGCCCTAGATTCATTCCCCAGTAACACATACACACACACACACACACACACACACACACAGATGAAAAAAGGAGCAAACACTCCATTTTTAATTATCAAATATTGTGCCAACAAAAGAATATGCTTAACACACACATATATATATATACATATATACAGTTTAATAACAAAAATGAATATACATCCCTATTATCCAGCTTTTTTTTCTTTTGAGACAGTATTTCACTGTGTAGTTCAGGCTGGCCTTAAACTCACTGTGTAGCCCTGGTTGGCCTCAAACTCACGTTGATGCTCCTGCCTCAGCCTCTTGAGTGCTAGGATTACAGGTGTGCACCACCATATCCAGCCTCCAACTATTTAAAAAAATGATTTTGGTTAGTGCCTTTGAAGGCTCGTGTGTGTCCTGCCTCAGTAGAGTAACCACTGTCTTGAATTTGCCTTAACCCTGGCTTCCTTTTTCTTTAGAAGTTTGGAGTTTGAGGCCTCAAACTGGCTATGTGGCCTGGGGTCACGTCAAACTTGTGATCCTCCAGCTCAGCCTCCTGAGTGTTAAAATTACAGGAGTGCACAACCACACCTGACCACGCCCGGCTAGAGGGTTTTTTTTGGTACCAGAGATTGAACTCGGGTCCTTGCGTTTTCGGGGCAGGTGGCAGAACCACTGAGCTAAATCCCCGGCCCTCCGGTTAAAGTTTTATTCCTTGGGTATATTTTCCTACATAATACGTTTTAGTTTGAGAGAGATTTTGCATTTTATAGAAATGAAATCACTGAGTACACACCTTTCTGTAATTTGCTATTTTCACTCAGCTGTATGATTTAAGACCTACCTACTGCAGTGTGCAGGGATGGCTTCACTTACTTTCATTGATGAATTGTGTTCCATTGTGTGAAAGCGGGACACTGTTTACCCCTCCCGGCTGCAGTAATTTTATGTTTCCCAATTTTTTCTACACAAACAGCACTGTCCTTTCTTGGACTTGTCTCCGGCCTCAGAGAGGCAAGGAAACAGTAGAGACCCACAGCTGCCAAATGAAGCTGAGGCAATGACTGCTTTGGGAGGTCCATTGTCATGGATCGAGGTCAGCAGCCGATGACTAAGGGAAGCCAGCTTCAACTTCCAAGACCCAGGCAGGGCAAGGTAGGGATACCAGAGGCCAAGTAGAAATGGTGACTGTTAGGGCCAGGGAGGGGTCTGTGAGAGGGAAAATAAGGGCACAGGAAAGATCCGAAGTTCTGTCTTTGCCACAGTGTCCACTGTGACATCCTACACCCTAAAGGCATGGGGATATGGTCCTGGACAGGAGAAAGCACATTTGGTGACAGTTCTTGAAGAAAAGAAATCAATTTAAAATTATAATCTGTCCCAGGTCATCTGTCTTATCTTTCTCTAATCTAATTTTTAACAAATAGCTCATTTCTTTCCAAGATGAGCAATGCTCAAATGACATGCATGATTCGTGCTGCTTCCAGTTAAACAGAGTGTTATTCACATCCAGTTCTAAAAGTGAAGGCCCAAATAAGGTGGCTTGGGCCTTTGCTCCCAGCACTCTGGAGACTGAGGCAGGGTGTACTTCAGCCCTGGAGTTTGAGGCCATCCTGGACAAGGCAGCAAGACCCTGACTTAAAAAAATTAAAAATAAAATAAAAGGATAAGTTTGATCATAATAATAAATTACTGAAAATAGAAATGTCCTTGAGGATCACATGTTCAAGAACAGCATGGGCAACTTGGGACTTGCTGCAAAACAAAAGTTGAGAAAAGGGCTGAGGATGCAGCTCAGTGTTCCCTGTGTTCAATTCCCAGTTCAGTTCCCAAGAGGGAAAAAAAGGAATTTACAACATGAAGAAAGCAGATCACAAAATTGTATGTACCAAATAATCTCATTTCATAAGGAAAAAAGTATGTATCTCTTTATTTGGAAGGGTAAATGACAAAAATAGTAACCATGAGATAAAACAAATCCCCAGCACTTTCCTCACTTTGCTCCTAGATCGTAAGTGGCACCATCTCAGAAAAATTAAGACACAGAACATAAAGCAGATGCAAAACATACATCACAAAAGGGATTACTTCAGGAAACAGAGCCTAACAAATAGTTCTCCATGATTTCAAAGAAAGTATAGACTGTACTACACTTGATCTTAGCCAAAAGGCCGAGAAGCGATAAGAAAGTATAGACTGTAAAAGGTGAAATTCTTTGTGTTTCTAAAGGAGAAAGCACAATCAATGTAACAGAAAAACAAATACAGATGTTATAGAAGAAAAGATTTCTTGAAATAAAGATTTGAATCTACAGACTAAAAAAAGATGGGGGAGAAAAACTGATGCTGATCGAAGATGGTGAAGATTGCTAGTATTTATCCAGTATTCATTCATTCTCCCTTCTTCTATAATGAAATCTTTCTCAGCTTCTCTTGCAGTTAGGTGGGGTCATGTGGCAAAGCTCTGATGAGTGGAATATAACCAACAGATTAATATTACAAACACCTTCTGAGTACATCCTTAAACGTGCTTTCCCCTTTGCTTTACACCTCCCTGTTAGCTAGAATACTCATTCTGGTTCATGTGACAAGGGCAACATCCTAGGGATGGTAAAGCAAAGAGAAGAGCTTGAACCTCTGACAGTTTCATTAGAGCATTGCTGCTATCTCAGTTTATATCATTACATGAGAAACAAATTTTTTGTGTGGTTGTTTTATTTTTGAGACTGGGTCTTGCTATGTAGTTCAGGCTAGTCTTGAACTCACTATGTAGCCCAGGCTGGCCTCAAACTCGTGGAGATCCTCCTGCCTCAGCCTCCAGAGGACTGGGATTACAGGGAAACAAATCTATTTTTATCTTTTAAATCCACTGTTATTTCGGGCTTCTGTCTGAATTTATATTTCTAAATAATACAATGTTAATTTATATATTGGTGACGTTGCTGAATTTCAGAGATAAAGAAAAAAATTTGAATATGTTTAAGTAAAAGAAGCAAGTCATGTATAGGGAGTAAACATCAGCCTTGAACTTATGCAGAAGCAACATTTAAATCAGAGGACAAAGACCTCCATGAGGCCTTTGCTGTGAGTTCAAGATGAGCCTGGACTATATAGAAAGACTCTCAAAAAAACAAAACAAAAACAAAACGAGGGCTGAGGATTTAGCTCAGTGGCACTGCGCTTGCCTTGAAAGCTCAAGGTCCTGAGTTTGATCCTCGGTACTGGAAAAAAAAAAAGCAAAACAAAACAAAGCAGAAGAAGACAAAAAAGCAGAATCTACAAAGACCTGAGAGAAAGGATAACCCAAGACATTTTTAATCCATTTTTAAAAAATATAAAGACACCCACTCTGAAACATGTAAGAACTCATGAGACCAATATGAAAAAGGTCTACTTGAAAATGAAATCTCACCAATAAAAACAAATGGGGAAAGGAGAAATCAAGGTAAAAGAACAATCATGAACACCACCCATGTAGATATAGAACCCACCAGACAGTGGTGGATACTGGTGAAAGGATGGAAGGTGAATAATACTAACCTTTCCTGTGTGAAAATGACACAACCACAGAATGAGGCAGAGGCAGTGGAGGAGAAAGGAGACAGAGTAAAGTGTATTAATTTCCTCATGTTTCTTCTTTAGAAGTCAACAGATGTTGTCTAAAGTTGAAACACACTGGTTTTAAAAATGACTAACCTAATGTTATCCTTCTTAATTTAGAGGGCTATTTTTATTTTATTTTATTTTTTCAAGCAGAACATTTATTGGTTTAGATATACATAAAACATGTATGATACCATTTGTCATGGAGGATTTGCACCTGTACATGATATATCGTGCTTCTTCTTTTTTCCCCATTCCCCTCCCTTCCCTTTGACCTCTCTTCCTCTCCTCTCCTTATGTACAAAAGCTTTGTTTCAATTTTTCCTTCTATTCTTTTTTTCTTGTCTCTTCTTTCCTTTCTCCCTCCCCCCTCCCTTGTTCCCCTTCTCATTTGAACATTTTCTTCTCATTTCCCAGTATCTGTTGTACATTTTGGTCCTTATTTCCATTGCCAGTTTCTCATACCAGAGAAACAATGCAGTATTTAAACAAGTGTGTCCTATTTATCTCACTTAAGAATATGGTCTCAGGGCCGGGGATTTAGCTCAGTGGTTCCGCTGCCTGCCTTGCAAGCCGCAAGGTCCCCAGTTCGATCAAAAAAAAAAAAAGAAGAAGAAGAATATGGTCTTAAGGTGCATTCATTTAGCTAGAAAGTTCTCAAGTTTATCCTTTTTATGGCAGAGTAGTATTCCATTGTGCAAGGGACCACAATATTTATTATGCCCAAAGCAGTGGAGGCTATAAAGAGTCAACCCCACAATTGGCTTATTTATAGAAGTAAGTATAGCTGAAACCTACATGCTGAGGTCAGAGTAACTTGCACCCAAATTCTGTTCCCACAATTAAAATTTTCTTAAATAGAAGGACAGTGTTCTAATTACAACCATATATTTTGTCTATTTGGTTTCTAATTTGAGAATGTTTTGTCTTTTCATTTTACAATCCTTGCTTCTGTTAGTTTCCATAGACACTGTATGGTTGCATTCCCTCAATTGTAGCTCGCCTTTACCCCAATTGATGACCAATAAAAATCAGTGGTTTGGACGGACCAGTGCCTTTTGCTAAAGCAGCATTGGTCTTCCTGGTCCCCACTTTCTGTCTCTCTTACTTCTGTCTTTTAGTTTTTTTCTCAGGCCTGTGTCACACACTGGGCAGGAGACTGGAGCGTACTGCAGAGGTTTCCAGTAACATTTCAGGGATTTCCGGTACCATTGTATAAAAAAGCGACATCTTATTTATCCATTCATCAGTTGATGAGCCTTTGGTTATTATAAACTGTGTCACTGAGAACATGGGTGTGCATATATCACTGTGGTATGATGCTTTAATTCTTTCAGGAAGATACCAAGAAGAGAAATAGCTGGGTTGAATGGAACCTCTACTTTTAGTTTTTTTGAGGAATCTCCACACTGATTTCCACAGTGCTTGCACCAGTCTACACTCCTACCAACAGTGGAGAAGGGCTTAAAAGACTATTTTTAGAAATCTGTATTTCCTGTTGTCAAGATATATTTTTTGAACTTCAAAAGTTGCTTGAGTTTTTTTCCTCCTGTTAGATGTCTTTTTTTTTTCTTTTTTCTCAGTACTGGAGATTGAACCCAGGGCCATCACACTGACTTACATCCTCAGCCCTTTTTATTTTTTGAGACAGGGTCTCCCCAAGTTGTTAAATCACCCGGGCTGGGCTCAGACTTTTGATCCTCCTTCCTCAGCCTCCCAGAGTGCTAAGATTACAGTGGTACACTGCCACACACAGCTACATATTTTGTATCTTTAAGAAAACTGTGATCCCATTTTTTATTGCTCCCAGCTTGATTAAAGTATGATTCAAAAATAAAGCTAGTATCTAATGTATATGCTTTGATGTGCATACACAGTGTGAAATGATTACCACAGTCAAGCTAATTAATTTCAGTCACTGCATGTGGTCACGGAGTATGTGGAGAACACTTAAACTCCACAAATTTCAGTATATAACACACTATTATTAACTATAATTCCCTATGATTCGATTTTTTGTAATGATATTATGAATATCCCTATTCTCTGTAAAACTGTCTTTTTTACCTATACATGAACGTGCATACATGCACAAACATACATGCACACACACTTTCATCCTCATGTTTTAATGTGTGTATTTAGGGATTAAAAACATCTAGAAAGATAGTTGCTAAATATCTACTGTGAATTATCTCCAAGTGGTGGAGTTCAAAATCCAATTTATTTTTATTTCTTCTTTTCTGAACAGTTTTGATACACTTTAATTTTTTTGAGCCTGGGTATTGCTATGTAGTCCAGGCTGACCTTGAACTGACTACGTAGCCCAGGCCAGCCTTGATCTCATGACGATCTTCTTCCCTCAGCCCCCAAGTGCTGGGATTACAGGCATGTGCCACCACATCTGGCAAGGCCTGACCTACACAGTGAGACCCTGTCTCAAAAACAAAAACAAAAACAAAACAACTCCTTCTATACTATTCAAAACTTAACTCCTTCTTTTCCTAAGAAGTATCTATTCATTTCATTTGCTTATTTTTTGATTGGGTTTTTTACTTGAGTGTGTGTGATTTTTTTTTTTTTAAGTTCTTTATATATTCTAGATGTTTGTCCTCTGTGTGTTGTGTAGCTGGCAAAATGTTTTCCCATTCTGTAGGTTGTCTCATCCCTCTGTTGGTTGTTCTCTTTCACATGCAGAAGCTTTTTAATTTGATATGATCTCATTTGCTGATTCTCCATGTTATTTCTTGTGCAATTAGAGTTCTGCTCAGAAAGTTCTTGCCTGTGCCTGTGTCTGTGTGTTGAAGAGTTTTACCAATTTTATCTTCCAGCAGAGTAAGGGTTTCTGTTTTCAGAGTTAGGTTTCCATGCATTTGATTTGATGTTAGTGCACGGTGAGAGATAAGGGTCTAGATTCAGTCTTCAGCCTGAGGGGAGCCGGATTTCCCAGCAGCAGTTGTTCCAGAGGCTGTGTTTCCTCCAGCACTACTTCTGACCCCTTTGTCAAAGTTCAGTGGGTTAGGGTGGGGCACGGAGGGGTGGACACTATGAGTGGGCAGAGAGGCTACTTAGCCTCCCTCCCTGCTCTCCTAGCCATGCTGCCTTGGTCCTTCTGCTCCACAGTCTCTGGGACTGCCCAGCCAGGCCATCTGTGAGCCCAGAGAGCTGAAGCCACCAGTGCTGCTGGTGCCATGGACTACTCGGATAAAGAGCACATCACAGGCCTGCTGCTGTATGGCTTCCTCTGAAGGTGCACTGAAGACAATAATTTCCATCAAGAGCTGGAGGCGCTGGCCCAGGCACTAGCTCTGTGAGGTTTCAAGGAGATGACAGTGAGAATTTGGGAGAGGTCGATGGGACCAACCAGTCCTCCATGGCAAGATCTGAGAGAGAAGAAATCACACATGGGGGTGGGGGACCTAGAATCGATCCCAGTGTGGTGAGCCAGCTGGCTGGGGAGATGGTGAACACAAGTCTGTCAGAGGATGACGGTCTGGCAGCCACACTGCAAGAATTGCTACCAACCTTCCCTGAGAATGCAGAGATAATCAGACCATGCTGACCACTGAGCATGCTGATGGACAAAACAATGGCCAAGACTGTAAGCCTGCGATATAACTTGGAATCTCAGATTGGGATGCCTCCAACCTTGCTTTTGTTGTCCAAGATTGATTTTTGCTTTGCTGGGTCTCTTCCGGTTCCATAAGAATTTTAGGACTGTTTTCTTGATTTCTTGATCATGGCCATTCTTACAAGACTAAGATGGAATATCAGTGTTGTTTTAATTTGCATACCTCTAGTGACAGTGATGTTCAACATTTTTCAAGGATTTAATGGCAATTTGTAGTTCTCCTGAAATTGTTCCATTCATTTCACTTGCCTATGTTTTAATTAGATATTTTATTTTGAAGTCCTTGTTTTTTGTTTTTTTTTATATATGTTCTATATATTAGTCCTATGTCTAAGGAATAGCTAGCAAAACCTTTTTCTCATTCTGTAGGTTGTGTCTTCAATGTGCTGGTTGTTTTCTTTCATGTTCAGAAGTTTTTTAATTGGATATAATCCCATTTGACTCTTCAAGATGCTATTACGTGTGCAATTTGGGTTCTGTTCACAAAGTCCATGCCTATGTCTATGACTTCAAGAGATTTACCAAATTTATTTTCCAGCACATTGTTTCTGCTTTAACCTTTAGATCTCTGATGCATTTAGAATGTACTTGAGCATGGTGAGAAATATGTAATGTCTTAGTTAACTTTCCCTTGTACCTAAAACAAAATACCTGATAACCCAAATTAAAGGGGAAATGGTTTATTTAGTCCACAATTTGTAGAAGTTTCAGTCCCTAATCGGCTGGCTCCAAGGCAGGGTGGGTGCAGACAGGCATCACAGGAAAGAAATGATCCAAGGCATGAACAATGTAGCAAAGCAACTAGGAATGACCACACTCTCTATCCCTTATATCTTACCCAGGTCACCTAGGGTGGGTAGCACTGACACCCTTAGTCCTAGTGCCCTGGATCCTAGCATTGTACCATGAATCAATTCCAGTGGAACATACTCTAGATTCAGACACTTCTGAAAAAAACCCCACCTATCACCACGTGAGGCTTTAGGGGGGCATCTAAACACGAGCCATAAAAATATATAAGTTTTGGGACTGTGTGTGGTGGCACAGGCCTGTAATCCCAGCACTTGGGAGGCCGAGCCAGGAGGATTGCTATGAGTCCAAGGCCACTATGCGTCACATAGTGAGTTCAAGACCAGCCTGGAATACACAATAAGACCCTGACTCAAAAAAGTAAAAAACAAAACCAAACAAAAAATGTATTCTTTTCAGACAAGGTCTTTCCTTGTAGCATTATATAGTCCAAACTGGCCTAACTGGCATAGAACTTGAGATCCTCAAGCCTCAGGCTCCTGAGTGCTGCAATTACTGGTGTATGCCACCATGCCCAGGGATTAAAATGTCATGGATCTTTTTTTTTGTTTTCTTTTCTTGGCTTCTTTGTTTTGTTTGTTCATTTGGTTATTGAGACAGGATCTTTCACAATAGCTAGGGTGGGCTTGAAATCACTCTGTAGCCACTACTGGCCTCAAACATGTGTTGATCCACCTCGCTCAGCCTCCTGAGTGTTGCAATTCCAGTTGTGCATCACCACACCCAGCTTATATTTCCTGGGAGAGTAAAAGAAGTCTGGATGTAGAGAAAGCAGCATTATGACTGAGCCTTTCTGGGCAGTGGGGACCAGACATCTCTGACTGTTTATGTGGCTCTTGCAGTGACAGCTGTCATTCTGGGCAGAAGGAAGGATGAGGAGTGAGGAGGGAATTTCCTTCTCTCTGGAGGAGACTTTGGGACGCTCTCCTCGCATTCCAAAGTCCTGAACTGGATCATGTGGACCCTGGCGACAATGGATTCTGGAGAATCTGGTCCTTTCCTGGGCACAGGGCCCCTTGCATTGGGGTCCTGAGTGCACATGCAGCGAGACGGCCAGCAGGTCCTGGGACGGACACTCGCTGGGTGGCAGCCACTGCCAGAACACAGAATTACGACGGTGACGATGACACATGCCTTGCACGTGACCACATGAAATAGAGACGTGGCTTCTGGACCTCTTCTTTTGGCTTTTTAGACAGGGTTTCCCTATGTAGTTGAGGCTGGCCTTGAACTCACTGTCACCCCCCTGCCGCCGCCACCCAGCATTGAGATGACAGGCATCTTCCATCACTTCCGGGTTCCTGTGCTGCCTCCTTAGCACCTTTAGCTTTTGGGTTGGTGGAAGCTGGGGGTCCCCTAAGCTGAAGGAAACATTCTCAGAAGTGTACCTGTCAGTCAGCAGGATGTCAGCTCCCATAGCAAAGCTAAGGTAACTGGACCCTCAAGAGTCACAGATGGCCCAGATAATCATGGCTGTCAGCCCACAACATCCTGTCTCTCCACACTCACCGTGCTCTACTCAGCCAAGTCCAATGACCACCAGGACCTTTAATATAGGCCCAGATTCTTCACAGAACTTCACAAGGAATCCAAGCTTTAGGAAGATGTTAGTAATGACCTGAGTGGGATACATTGAAAAAACATGTTTTGTAAATATGTGAGCAAAAAATTGTGGGCGTGGTATGAGGCAACCAAGGGCCTGTCCAGAGACAGTGGACAATTCACAGAGAAGGAGACCAAGAAGGAGGTTTTGTTGTCGGGTTTTTTTTGGTTTCGTTTGGTTTTGTTTTGATTTTTCTTCAGTACAAGGAATTGAAATCAGGTCCTTGAGCTTACCAGACAGCTGCAGTGCCACTGAGCTACATCCCTGGCCCAAGAAGAGGATTTTAGGCAGAACATCAATTCAGAGCATAGGAGGGCACATGCCTCGTAAGAAGAGGAAAGGGCAGGGACAGTGAGAATCATTAACATAGATGAATTTGGTTTGTTTTGTATGAATTTAACATAGAGTGCTAAGAAACACAGGAAAAGATAAGGTCAGATGTGTGTTGTGGGGCCCATCTGCAATCCCCACATTTGGGAGGCGAAGGCAGGGTGACTGCAAGTTCAAGGCCCCCCTGGGCTACATGCCCAGATCTTGTCTGGAAAGCAAGGTATACTACCAAACTACAGGGATAAAAACAGCATGGTATTAGGACAAAAACAGGCATGTTCGTCAATGGAACACAAGGGGGGATGCAGAAACAACACCAGACACACTCAGCCATCGGATCTTTGATCAAAGGGCCAGAAAAATACAC
>NW_004624749.1:17667596-17692721 GCF_000247695.1 Heterocephalus glaber
CTTGAATGGACATTTATGTGTCATTCTCTTTGGGGGCCCAGGCTTAGCCTTACTTTCACTGGGGCCCTGTGCTCCCAGCCATAGCTTCTGAGGTTTCTGTGGTGTCCAAGGGCGTTCCTGGGATTTCCCAAGGGTGACAAGATTGGGCCTTCTTGACTGGTCTCATTCAGTTGCCACTGGTTTCTGGCTTACAAAACATCTTTTAAGATTTCAGTGCTGGGGAGTGAATGGAGCCCTCATCCCTGCTGAGCATCATCCCCTGAGACACAAGGCCACAGCATTTGCCTGCTCCCTGCTCCAAAGTGGGAATTCTTGTTGTCCCCTTGTGATTTGGGTTTTTTTTTTACTGAGTGCTGACTTTATTTTTCTGGGCCCAGAAATTAATGTTTATGTGAAACAAGTAGTAATAATAATGAATTACATTAGAGGGTTGGAACACATAGCCTCAGACTTTGATGGCTTTATATGTGTAGTAAAAACAAAACATTCTTATACAAGTGAGTAATTCAAATATCCTTCAAATACTGCCCAAACATTTTGTGTAAGATTACTTTTATTCTCTTCATAGAATTGTTGTTTATGAAAATTTTGTTTTAATATATTTTCCATGTCTTTCCTGCATTATATCACTACCCTCTAAAGACCGTCTATTTCTTATTGGCAATGTAAATAATTTTGTGCTTTTCCATGATCCCGATGTCATGCTCCAGCTGGTTCATTTCTCCTTCCAGCCTATGCTTGTGCACCTTCTTTGGGAGAGAGTCGATGAAGATGGAGAGGGCCTGGAACTCTTTGTGCACCTCTTCCCAGTTCTTCTTCAGCCCCTGAAGAACTGCATCTCTTTCTTCATCCAATAACATTTTCATAGCTGGTTTCTTAAGGTTTTCCTGGATATAATGATCATGCTCTTCCTGTGCTTTCTTCAGTTCCTCACTCTGCTTACATATGTATTCAGATGTGACACCATAACCCTAGGAGGCGGGGGAGGCTCCTTCAAGTCCTTGTGATTTGTTTTTAAAGGAATCCCTCTGTTTGTCATTTTGATGCATCTGAGAAGGGAAGACACAATAATTTCTGGTGCTTTTTTGTTGTTCTTGAGGTTTTCCATGGAGAAATACATTTGTCTCAAAGATGCATGCAAAAACCCTGGGCAAGAGATTTATTGCTCTCATCGGACCCAGGTGTTAGCCCTTGAATAGGGAAGGTCGTTTGGTGTTTGTTTGTATGTTTTGGTTTTGGGGTTTTTTTGTTTCTTTGGTTTTTGTTTTCTGGTTTTTGGGTTTTTTGAGACAAGGTCTCACTATGTAGCCCAGGCTGGCCTCGAACTTCCTGCGATCCTCCTGCCTAGGCCTCTAGAGTGCTGGGATTAGAGGCGTGCACCCTATGCCCCCGGCTTTAAAACTCTTAACTGGCAAGTAGGGTATATAAGGTTCCAGGCTTGGTCTGGGAGCAGACTCCTGCCCAACCAGGCCCAGGGGTGTGTGGTGGGGGTGGTCTCATGTTTGCCAGGCTCGGCCCCTCCCGTTGTCATGGAGACCTACAGGGTGGCAGTCTTAGGAAGTGAGTCTCTGGGCTGAGGATGAAGCTCAGTGGCCAGAGGCTGGTCTAGCATGCAAGAGATGCGGGGCTCAATCATTAGCACTGACAAAAATAGAGAAAAACGTTGCCTCTCCAGATAAAGCGTCCCCGAGGTTCTACTAGAGCTAGAAAACAGGAGGGTGAAGTGTAGGGGTTCTGCTTCTTAGTGTGAGGCTCTCTCTACCCAGCACATGCGTTGTTGAGTCATGAGGGCAGAAACAAAGGGAGAGGACAGGCAGAGAAAGGCTCCCTTAGTTCCTGGGCTAGGAGATGAATGTCCACAGTAAGCTTCTGTTCTTGCTGCTACTAGATTGGACAGAGAGGAGACAGGGCTTCTCTGTGACTGAAAGTCCAATCCCATTAGGAGATAGGATGAGAGTCCACATGGGGCAGCCAGGAGTGGTGGTGCATGACTGTAATCCCAGCACTCGGGAAGCTGAGGTGGGAGGATCGCTATGAGTTTGAGGCCAGCCTTGGCTACATAGTGAGTTCATGACCAGCCTGGGTTACACAGTGAGACCCCTTCTCCAAAAAAGCAAAAAGAGGGCCAGGGATTTAGCTTAGTGCCACTGCCCCTGCCTTGCAAGTGCAAGATCCTGAGTTCCATCCCTGATACCAAACAAAAAGGAAATGGAAAAGGAAAGAAATAGAAATAGAATTCTGTATGGGACCTGTATGAAAATGAGGTCATATCCTTCTGCCCCTGCCCATTCCCTGCTCCCCACTCCCGACAGGGCCAGGAGGAAAATCCATGGGGACCTGAGAGAGAGCCCTCTGTTAGAGAGTCTGCTCCAGATGATCCTCTCTAGGGAATTTATTTGGGCCCAGGGGTGGACAGAGAGGTCCCCAGATGTCTCATCACAGTCCTCTCCTTTCCCTCCTCAGATTGAGCAGTGACCTCAACTCCACACCGCATCTGCCTGATGACCTTGAGTCCCCCTGCTGAGGGACTCACTGTTGTGCCACAAAAACTGGCTTCGCAGTTCAGTGTTTCTCATGGATTTTTGTCTTTCTTCCACCTCCCGGGCTGGAAGCCTGGGAATGATTTCAGCTCCTACCTGTGCCTTGACACCGCTCCCCAGTCAGTCCCACAGCAAGGCTGCTGATGGCAGTCACGCTCATCCCTGGTCGGAGGTGAGACCCTGACACACAGCCCCAGAGCCCAGCCTCACCCGCAGAGGCCTGGGGGCAGTGTGGGAGTCAGGGAGCAACGTTAGACAGGGTCCCCACTGTGGGGGAACAGGGCCACCCAAAGGGGGCAGGGAGGAGGGATCCAGCCCAATGCTACATTCCCAGAGTAAGAGTGGATCTCGTGAGGACTGAAGCTCCCATGTCTTCTACACTTTGGGGAAGACATCTTGAAAGGCAATAGATGGGCAGAATAAAATGTACATTCACGTTTATTTATTCATTCATTTATTTATTTATTGTTTGTGGTGTGTATTTACAGTACATCATGTCCCACTCTTTGTGTAGTGTTTGTACATGTACATAACACACCTTCATTCCTTTCTTCATACTTTCTCTCCCATCCCTCCCTCCATCCTTTGATCCCCTTTACATTTAAGAATGATGTCCCCCTACTTTCTATTACTTATTTTTTTCTTTTTTCTTTATTGTAATTTGTGTTTATCCTATGAGAAAAACCACGTGATACTATATTTAAGCTTGTGTGTCTGATTTATTGCACTTAACATTATTGTCTCAACTTGTATGCATTTTCCTACAAATGACTCAAGTTTATTTGCTGTTATTAACATGAGTATGCATGGATTACTGGAATATAATGACTTTAACTCTTCTAGGAATATACTCAAAGAAGAAGAGCTGGGTCACATGGAATTTCTAGATTTTCTTCTTTAAGGAATCTCCACACTGATTTGCATAGTTGTGTTAGTTTATATTGCCATCAACAGTGTATTCCCCCTGTAGCCTCGCAGCATTTGTTGTTTTTTTTTATTTTTTATTTTTGGTACCAGGAATCAAACTCAGGACCTTGCGGTTCCAAGGCCGTTGCCAGCACCACTGAGCTAAATCCCCGGCCCCTGGCAGCATTTGTTATCATCTGATTTCTTGATGGCCTTTCTTTCTAGAGTAAGATGGAATCTGAGTTATTTTAAATTGCATTTCTCTCATGGACAGTGATGATGAACATTTTTTCATTTAGTTATTGCCCATCCGTACTTCTTCTGAGAAGTGTTTATTTGTTCCTATTGGTCTATTTTTTTTTTATTCTTTCTCTTTGGAGGTTTAATTTTTTGGAGTTCTTTATATATTCTAAGTATTACATTTCTCACCAAGGAAGACATGGCACAAAAAACTTTCCTTCTCCTTCTGTCAATTTTCTCTTCCTTCTTTGGGGTGTTTCCTTTGTTGGGCAGAAGCCTTTTCATTTGATATGATCTCATTTCTTGATTCTTCATGTTATATCTTGTGCAATTGGTGTTCCTTACCTATATCTTCAAGAATTTTACCTATTTTATCTTCCAGCAGATTAAGGGTTTCTGCTTTCAGAGTTAGATTTCAATCCATTTGATTTGATGTTAGTACATGGTGAGAGATAAGGGTCTAGATTCAGTCTTCAGCCTGAGGCTAGTGAGATTTCCCAGAAGCATTTGTTCCAGTGGCTTCCTCCAGCACTGCTTCTGGCCCCTTTGTCACAGGCTCTAGGTGAGTATTTTTTGATTTCTTGATCATGTCCATGCTTTTTGGACTAAGATGAAATCTAAGTATCTCTTAACCTGCATATCTCTAATGTCAGAGATGTTGAATATTTTTCACATATATATTGGCCATTTATACTTCTCTGGAAATATTTCTATTCATTTCATTTGCCCATGTTTTAATTGGATCTTTTATTTTGAAATCCTCACTATTTTTCAATTTAGTATGTTTCTATATATTAGTCCTTTGTATGAGGAAAAGCTGGCAAAACCTTTTTCCCATTCTGCAGGTTATGTCTTCAATGTGTTGGTTGTTTTCTTTCATATTCAGAAGCTTTGTAATTGGATATAATCCCATTTGCTGCTTCGTGGTGCTATTACTTGTCCATTTGGGGTTCTGTTCACACAGTCCTCACCTATGTCTGTGACTTTAAGAGATTTACCTGCTTTATTTTACAGCATATTGTTTCTGTTTTAACCTTTAAATCTCTGATGCATTTTCAGGGTAGTTTAGCACATGGTGAGGGATATGTGTTGTCTTAGTTACCTTTCTCTTGTTCCTAAAACAAAATATGTGAGAAATATGTGAGAAAGGGTTTTTCTAACTCAAAGTTTGTGGAAGTTTCAGTCCATAATGTGCTGACTCCAAGGCAGGGTGGTTGGCAGGCAGGCATCACAGAGAAGAAACAGTCCATGGCTCACACAAGGTAGCTAAGCAACTAGGGACAACCATACTCTCTATCTCTTATATCTTATCCAGTTTACCTAGGGCAGGTAGCACTGACACCCTTAATCCTAGTGCCCTTGATCCTAGCATTGCACTATGAATCCATCCCACTGTCCCACACTCTAGATCTAGACACTTCTAAAAATCCCCACCTAGTCGGGGATTTAGTTCAGTGGTTCTGGCGCCTGCCTTGTAAGCACAAGGTCCTGAGTTCGATCCCTGGTACCAAAAACAAAACAAAATAAAAAAAATCCCCACCTATCACTTCGTGAGGCTTTGAGGGGACATGTAAACACAAGCTATAACAATATATAATGTGGGAATCCAGGTGTGGTGGTCCAGCAATTGGAAGGCTGAGGCAAGGGGATGGCTGTGAGTTCAAGGCCACACTGGGCCACATAGTGAGTTCACAGTGAGACTCTGTCTCAAAAGTAAAAAACAAAACAAAATTAAAACATATATTTCTAATTTTTTTTTTCAGTAAATATCTTTTATGGAGCTCTGGCTGGCCTAGAACTTGTGATGCTTGAGCCTCGGCCTCCTGAGTGCTTTGATTACAGGTGTGTCCTACCATGCCCAGGGATTAAAATGCTGAGTATCTTTTTTTTGACCTCACAGTGTTTTCTTTTCTGCTCTATTCTTTTTGTGTTCACTGGGGATTTGTTTGTTTGGTTGGTTGGTTGGTTATTGCAATAGGGTCTTTCACAGTAGTTAGGGTAGTCTTAAATCACTATATAGCCAAGACTGGCCTCAAACATGTGTTGATCCACCTCCCTCAGCCTCCTGAGTGTTACAATTACAGCTTGTATTTCCTTGGAGGGTGAAAGAAGTCTGGAGTAAAGAAATCAAAGTTGTGACTGAGCCTTTCTGGGCAGGGGGGGAGCAGAGATCTCTGACTGTTTATATGACTCCTCCAGTGACAGCTGTCATTCTGGGCAGAAGGAAAGATGAGAAGTGAGGAGGGAATTTCCTTCTATGTGGAGGAGACTTCAGGAAGTTCTACTTGCATTTCAATGTCCCAAACTAGACGATGTGGCGACATCTCATTTTCCCCAAGAGGTTACACAAGCCTTCTGTTGTTACACAGGGATATAAGGCACTCTCTTTGAAGAGTCTTAGTGTGGAACTTACCCGTCTGGTAGAAGACATCTGAGCAGGAACTCAGAAGGAATAGATGGGGTTGTTCCCATCTGTAAATAGGAGTATCAAAAATGAGGATTAGCATTCTGCCAGGCATAGTAAGCTTTTCAGCCAGATTTGGTCCCTAATCAATCCTATGTCAACAAATGCAGGTGGCTCGAGCCCAATTAAGATGATGAAGCTATAGCCATTCCCCAGGCCAAGCCTGCATGGCATTTCAATCACATTGATGGACAGGGCATGTTTCCCCAAAGCAATGCCGAGACTACATGGTAACTTGCCTGGTTGAGGGCCTGAAAAGGCAGCCCACATATCAGTTAATTATTCCAAAAATTCAAAAAAATCACTCAAATGTGAAATAAAAATCTGGCCCAGTTTATGTCTCACCTAGCCTCCATTCTCAGAAAGTTTACTGCTCTAAACCCTGAGAGTCCAGAAGGGCACATTATTTTTAAAATGCCTTGTATTACCCAATCTGCCCCCAGATGTTTGCAGAAAGCTCCAAAAAATTAAATCTGGCCCTCAGATCCCCATCAGAAATTGATCAATCAAGCATTTCAATAATTGCAATATGGCTGCCTGCCAGCAGTATATTTCTGACTTACGACTGCTTGAATCCACTGTAAGAGACCCACCAAAAGGGCTAAAAGCCAATCCGGGGCCAAATAAAACCTCGGGGGAATCCAAATAAGGGGTTCAGGATCCTGATTTAAGTGTCACCAGATTGGCCACTGGGCCAAAGACTGTCCCAACCCAGGACTGCCTCCCAACCCATGCCCCACAGGCGAAAGC
Organism: Heterocephalus glaber; assembly: GCF_000247695.1. The sequence continues at coordinate 17,674,497 of NW_004624749.1, forward strand.
CCTCAGTGGAAGGCAAACTGTACTGGGGTGGCCAGGCCCACCTCAGGGGTCCCCTCCCAGGGCCACTTGCCAGGCTCAGGTGCCCTCACCATCCTGATCAATTGGGCCTCGGATTGAATGATTCGTATGCCCCAGCAGTCTCGGATGCCTTTTGGACCTTTTCACAGCCACCAAACTCTGGGTAAATCTTGCAGTAGAAGGTAAGAGTGTTTCATTTCTGATCAATACGTGGGTGTTTCATTTCACCTTCTCTTTATTCTCAGGACAGCTTACTTTAGCCTCAATTACTGTTGTGGGAATTGATGGCACCGTGTCCAGGCCTCTCAAAACCCCTCTGCTCTTGTGCCAATTGAAAAATCAAATGTTTACTCATTCATTTCTAGTCATTCTGACCTGTTTAGTCCCACTCCTCAGACAAAATATTTTAACAAAACTCTCTGCCAGCGTCACTATTCCAGGCTCCACTCCCCGTCCTATCACCACCCTGCTCACACCTACTGCTACTACACCTTCCTCCTTCTACCCCATAACTTCTCCCTCCCTCACCCTGAGCATTTGGGACATGTCAACCCCCTCTGTCACTCAACATCACCTGCCTCTCCACACCCCCCTAAAATAGGACCACCCCCATCCTTCCCAGTCAATACCCCCTACCTGATCCAGCCCTCTGAGGACTGAAACCCATCATTACTCTCCTTCTCAAACATAACCTCCTGATTCCCACTAAGTCTCCATTCAACACCTCCATCCTCGCTGTCTGTAAGTCCGATCAATTATACGGCTTAGTACAAGATCAACCAAATTTCTTCCCCATTCATCCTCTAGTCCCAAACCCATATACACTCCTCTCCTCTATTCTGTCAACCACAGCCATTACTGAGTCCTCAAGCCTTCCTCTATACCCTGACTCGCAGCCCCTTTTTGCTTTCGCATGGACAGACACAGACACCCACCAATCACAGCAGCTTACCAGACAGTACTGCCCCAAGGCTTCTGAGATAGCCCTCACTATTTCAGCCAAGCCTTTACCCACAACCTTTCCTCTCACCCCACTGCTTCCCGATTATTACAATATGTAGGCGATCTCCTTCTCTACAGCCTTTCTTCAAAATCCTGTCACCAAGACACCTTTTCCCTCCTGCAACACCTAAAAAGGAGGGGATATTGAGTCTTTCCCTCCAAGGCCCAATTTGCTCCCCATTGGTAACATATCTAGGCATCATCCCTCACAAAGACACATGAGTTCTCCCCCCACCCCCACCTACACCAGATCTCAACTCCGACCACAGCACAACAGCTCCTTTCCTTCCTGGGAATCACTGGCTATTTCCATATCTGGATTCCGAGTTTTGCAGTGCTCACAAAACCCCTTTACAAACTAACCTGAGGGGCCCCCTCAGAAGCTTTAGACAACAAGTCATTCCCCCTTCCTCATTTAAAATGCTAACACACGTCGACACCTGCCAACCCCATCCTCAGCATCACAGCAGTGACTTACATCTACCTGGCTGCCAGCAAGATCGCTCTACACACCCGTGCGCAGTCTCGGTCAAGTGGCAGCAACCCAAGAAGCCCTCTGCTGTCTCCAGGACCAGAGGCACACCTCAGAGGCTGTCAGCCTACAGCAATTCATTGTTCTTGGGTAAAACTGTGTCCGACTGACAACATGCTTAACTCCTCCTTATAAAAACCACAAATAATCTCCCTACTTCCATCAGACTGACCCAAATTCTGGAGGATACATAAATGCCTTGCTTTTGCATGTCTTGTTGTTTTATTTACTTCCTTCATTCAGTCTGCTTTAATCTTATATGGTCTCACCTTTATATTTCTACCTGCAAATCCTATCTTAACTAGATAAAAGATCTCTGTTTTCAGGGCACTCTGTAACTTCTCCCCAGAACAGACCAAATTGTTTTCCTTCTTTCTCGCCTTCCTGCTGTTTGACAATTGATAGCAAAGCCAATGTTTAAAGTTCCGACTTGGGCTGGGGATTTAGCTCGGTGATTCCAGCACCTGCCTTGCAAGCGCAAAGTCCCGAGTTCAATCCCCGATACCAAAAAAGTTCCAACTCAATTGTCTTTTGCCTGCAAGATGCGACCATTTCTCACACTCATGCAAGTGCAAGTAAACCTCTCCCTTCCTCCTCCCTATGCCCTCTGACCCAGTTAACTTTCCTCTTTCTCTCTCCAAGTCTCGCTATAGCACCTCAGCCGCCTGCTCCCTGCTGTTCCCAATTACCTTTACAAAACCTTCCAGTTAACTCATTCCCCGATGAACCAACACAATCTCTCCTTAGCCAAAACCTGCTGGCTCTGTTTTTCCAAGTTTACAGCCATACATCCATCCTGGCTCCTCCCCAGGTCTGGGCCCTTACTCATCTTACATATCACCCCCAATATGAAAAGAAGGGCCCACTCCAACTCCTCAACAAAACGTCAGCAGCTACTTTCCCCATTACTGACAAAACAAAAGACCCACAATTAAGATGTGCAGCCCAATTCCTCCAATCCTATTTTGCTAGTAATACTAAATATGAAAGCTCATCTAGGCCCATACATGGCCCTATAACCACCGATACTACTCTAACCCTCCAAGCCCCCATTTGTATTCAGTGCAATCTGTCTTCTGGTATATCACTAGGACATCTACTCTCCCACCAGCATAACTACACATTACTGTTATTGGCCTCACACAACCATGCCATTTACCGGGTTATTCAGGATGCCTCATTCGCTCAGCTTGTCCATTTTTCTGGCCCTCTCAAAGTTATAGCAACAACCCTGTTAAATAAACAATCAGGGTTCTGCAATGGCTGCCACTTCCCATGCATGACCCTATACCATAGGTCCCGTGTTATAACCTCCCACTTACCCAGAGTGCCTCCTCTTACCTACCTTTAACCATTCCTCACAATGGGTGATAATAGACTCTAAAAGCTTTTTTTCTTACAATGGGAAAACAGGACAATAGGTGCCAGCCAAATTTCCTGCCAAGAACCCTGCCAGCCCCTGACAGGTGCTGCTCTGGCAGATACCCTGGGTGTTTGGGAAAGAGAAAACAGTAAAGTCACCCACCTCTCTAACATCCATAACTAATTCTGTATACCCAGCCAAAATGTATTTTTCCTTTGTGGGACTTCCACTTACTTGTGCCTTCCCACTAACTGGACCAGTATCTGTATGCCAACATACCTTAGCCCAAATATAGATATTGCCCCAGGAAACCAGAGCCTGCCTGTTGCCATTACAGCCCAGGTTCAAAGGTGTAGAGCCATACCCTTAATTCTACTGCTGATTGGTCTAAGCATCACTGCTGCTGCAGGGACTGGAACAGCAGGTTTAAATACTTCCCTAACCCAATATCATGCTCTCTCCCAAGACTTCTCTGACAGCCTCAAACAAATACCCAATTCCATTCTCACTTTACAGAACCAGATAGATTCCCTGGCTGCAGTGGTTTTGCAAGGCTGACAGAGCTTGGATCTTCTGACTGAGAGAGGTAGATTATGCATTTTTCCAGGAGAAGAATGTTTTTATTCCAATCAGTCAGGCATAGTACAGGAGGCAGCTAAAAAGATGACAGAACAAGGCCTCAGAAATTGAACATAAAAAAAATTGAACATCACCTATCTAATTCATGGACTGATGTTTGGGGCTGGGCTACACGGTTTCATTTGCTGGACCTCTTGTTTGAATTATTCTCCTTCTATTATATAAACAATCATTAATCAGCAGATGATAGCCCTGGCTGGTCCTCCATATGCTCCTGACCGCCAAGATTTTTTTTCCATGTAGGCTGTCCACGCTGCCCATTTGTCACACCACAAGTCATGAGACACTCCAACCAGTCTCCCCTTCCCCTTTCCCTCTTCCCTGTCTCCTTTTCCCTTTTCTTCTACAACAGAAAAACAGGAATTTCAGACCCCAGCCCAGGCAGAAGAGAAAAACTTCCCAGGCAGTGCAGTTACACATCCTACAAGGCCCAAAGGATAACAGGAAGCCAAGGCCAAGGTTCTAGATAAGCAGCCTGCCCAACATAGCCACATATACAGGAACAGATACTCCTGGAGACCACCAGACTTTCTCTGCCCCAGAAAAAAAAACTTCCTCTGCTCCAGGACAAAATGTTCCACTCCTTCTGGCACTATGTCTCCCCAGCCCAAACTCACCTAAAAAGTTTCCCCTTGCCCAAGCCCCCGGAGTCAACAGCTTTGTCACCCTTAAATAGCCTGCACCGGTCTGAAAATAAAACTTTGCCTGTTGCTTCATTTTTGCCTGCTCTGGTGGTCTTGGTCATGCCTTGATTTACCCTAACAGGCTACCGCTGGTTCTGCCACTTAAGGGCAGAAAAGGAAGCAGTGGTGGAAGTTTTTAAAGGACCAATCTTCCTCTTCAGGTAAGAGAAGACATGGTATCTCTTAACCCTGTTTTTGAGTTATCCAGAAACAACTAAACAAATGGAACACTCTGATAGATGCAAGCCTGAGAGGGAGAGGAAACCAGAAAAGGAGAAGGGAAATTACTAAAACCTATGGAAAGGAAACATTCCACGTGAGTCCATGACCCATGGGGAAGCATAAATACTCTTGGCGCTAAACAAAGAGCTGGCAGAGTTCAGGACAAGCCAGCAAGTAACATAAAGAGAAAAGCCACAGTTCGGGCAGGGCAGATAGCTCTCTCCTGGTGCCCATGGGCAGCCTTTTCCCTGGCTGTGCTGGGCTTAAGCCCATCCGTGCTGAGGTATGTGCCACAGCCTCCAAGGCAGACTTTCCACATTGTGTGGATCAGAATAGAATGGAGGCCCAACTGATAGGCAGGACTCCTGTCCCCCAGGAGGATTGAAGCTTTTGTGCCACGTTCCAGCCTTCTCCACGTGGCCACTGGCCTGCCTCTCCTTCTGGGAATCCATTTGTTCACCCAGAAAGAAGACAGAGGGTCTCCCAACAGAGTGGAGCTTACCTTCCTTGCTGGCTGGGTTTCTGGTTGTCTGCATCTGCTGAGATCTCTAAAGGTCCCTGAGTTGCCGATGCCTTCAAGGACTGGCGAGGTCTCTGGGTTGCTGTGCAATAAAGTCCCTGGGCTCATGGTCCTGTGTTTGGTAAATTCCACCTGGCTCAGCTCACCGGATGTTACAGTTGAGTGATCCAAAAATAGTCCAAGTTCTTGGGTTCGACCAGGAAAGAAATGCCACGCATCCACCTTGTAGTATAATGTAGAGAGCTATAGCTATTGAAGATCACAGGACAGTAGCTGGAATAGAGACAAGGGCAAAGGAGAAAAGAAGATAAAGAAGAAAAGGGACCCAAGTGGGATAGGGAAAAAAATGGGCCCTGAAGTGGGCCATGTGGCCCTAGGTGACAAACAGATTCTGGGAAACATGGTCCTTTTCTGGGCACGGGGATCCCCACATCCCCTGCGTTTGGAGAGAGATGGCCAGCAGGAAGGGGATGGACACTCGCTGTGGGGCAGCCTCTTCTGGGCCACAGAAATAGGAAGGTGATCATGACACACTCCTTGCACTTGTCTACATGAAGTAAAGACATTGCTTCTTTACCTCTCCTTTTGGATTTTTAGACAGGGTTTTCCTTTGTAGTTGAGGCTGGCCTTGAACTCACTGTCACCCTCCTGCCTCAGCCACCCAACATTGAGATGACAGGCATCTTCCATCACTCTAGGCTTCCTGTGCTGCCTCCTAGCATCTTTAGCTTTTGGGTTGGTGGAAGCTGGGGGTCCCCTAAGCTGAAGGAAATGTTCTCAGAAGTGTACCTGTCAGTCACCAGGAAGTCAGCTCCCATAGCAAAGCTAAGGTAACTGGACCCTCAAGGGCCTCAGATGGCTCAGATAATTGTGGCTGTCAGCCCACAACATCCTGTCTCTCTATAGTCACCGTGCTCTACTCAGCCAAGTCAAGCAGCCTGCAGGACCTTTAATATAGGCCCCAGATTCTTCAGAGAACTTCACAAGGAATCCAAGCTTTAGGAAGATATTAGTAATGAACTCAGTATGATACATTGTGTTATGGCTTATGTTAAGCTGTTTCCCCAGAACCTCATGCACATCAGGTTGGACTTTCTTTTTCAGAGGTGCCTGAATCTGGGTGTGTGATGCTGGGATTAAGGGTGTGTGATTACTCAAGCCCTGCACCTGTGATTGCTTTACTACCACCCTCATCCTGGTAGTCTGGCCAGGATACAAGGGCAGAAAGACACTGTTAAGGTCTCTTGTTACCTGTACTGTCTTCCACAGACATGAACTGTTGCTCGTCTGTCATATGCCACTCTGCCCTGGAGCCAGTTGATTATGGACGGAAACCTCTACAAACTGTGAGCTCAATAAACCTTTCCCCCTTTAACTTGGGGTGTCAGGTATTTTGTCTCCACAAGGAGAGAAAAGTAACTAATACGCATTGAAAAAACATGTTTTCCAAATATGTGAACAAAGATTTGAGGGAGCAGAATGAGGCAACCAAGTCTCTGTCTAGAGATAGGGGACAGTTCCCAGAGAATGCGACAAGGAAGGAGGACTTTAAGCAGAACAGAAATTCAGAGCATAGGAGGGCACATGCCAGGTAAGAGGAAAGAACAGGGACAGCGAGCGTCATTACTATAGAAGAATTTGGGGAAGCGGCCCGAGGCCAGTGCGCGCGTGCTGTATGTCGCGATCCGGCGCGCCCGGTCCCTGCAGCCCGGCCCTGTCCTCTCGCATTGCACTGGCCCCGCGTGCGCAATGGACGCGGACATGGAGCTGCAGGTGAGTGTGCGGGGCTCCGGCGGGGGCGGGGGCGGGGACGGCGGCCCGGAGCGCGAGGCCATGTCCGCCGGCCTCGCCTCGCCGCCCGCGTTGTCCCGGGCCAACCGGAAGCTCAGGGTTGGTCTCTCTGCGCCTCCCATGCGCTCTCGAGCAGGGAGATTCTGAGCCCGAGTCCCTGCTGATCGCGTTGTGCTGCCTGCTTTGTGCCTGGGATATAGTCAAGGGGAGCAGGAATGGGGTGACCTGGGCAGAAGGACCCCTCGTTCTCTCTGCTGGCCGGAGTTCTTGGGAGATTGTTGCCTGGTGGGAGCGTGGATGACTTAGGTCTCCTCTCCTCTCTAGCCGGTGCCTGCTGGGTGTGACAGTGCCCTCCTGTTGATCCTTTGTTCACTAGACTTGCAAGTTTAAATACAACCAAAGGCAAGATTCACCCCGAGGAGAGGCTTTGTACGGAAGAGAGGGAAAAGTAGTAAAAGCCTTCTCCGATTTATTCACCCGGTATTGACTGAGCATCTACTGTGTGCCAGGCACGGTCACGGCTACTAAGGGTATAGCAGTGAACCATACAAACTCTGGCCGGCCGTGGGGAGCTGTCGCTCCGCTGAGACACAGCAAATGTAATAAGTAGATTATGCACCTATTAGAAGGCAGTGAGTTTGGTGGAGAAAAGGAAAAACGCAAGCAGGGTAAGGCAGGAGACAGGCCAACAGTATGGTGGGGTATTATTAAATAGGTGGTGGCAGCCACCCCAGAGGTTAGGGCTGGATAAAGACCTTCGGGGGAGGGTATTGTGCAAGTGGACACTGAGGGAAGGGCAGAGGGAATGTACTAGAGCATCAGCCCTACAGTCGTGCTGCAAGGAGGCCTGAGGGATCAAAAAGAGTGACAAGGGGGAAGTCGTGGTTGGAAAACAGGTGCTGGGGATTGGGGTTGCTGAAGACAGTTTGCTTCTTACTGGATCCAGTGTGAGGACTTTGATCTTTTTGTTTATTTTGCCTTTTTGGGGGGCTATACTGGGTATTGAACCCGGGACCTTCTCACTGAGCTGCATCCCCAGCCCTATTTTACTTTTTGAGACAGGATCTTGCTACTATAGATGAATTTGGATTTGTTTTGTATGAATTTAAAATACAGTGGTCAGAATCCTAGTAAAAGATAAGCCATATTGTGGAGAGGCTTTGAACATAATTTCGGGGGAAAATCATTTCCTAATTAAAGATTGACTATAGCTGTCTAAGGCCCAGTGTCTTCATGCCCTCCAGCTGCCTGTGGCATGTCGAAACACAACTCAGTTTTGCCTCCAGTCATAAGTTGTGGCCTCAATGGCCCCAGGATACTGTGATGCTCAAGGCAAGATTTCATCAGCTGAAGACATCTTGGTGTTTTGAGAAGCACGTAGTAATTTAAAAAAAGAGAAAGGTTTCACCTGAGGGAAAGACAGATTCCTTACTAGCCTGCTATCTTGTCCTACCTACTCTTGTAAGAATGCTTTGCCCATCTCACCCTCCTCATCAACAGAAGATCCTCTTTAACATCAGATTACCTCAGCCCTCTAAGTCACCTGATACTCTCTCAGATTATTGTGTGTATCCAATAAATCGTGGCTAGCTCCAGAGTGTCTTGTCCTTGCTCACTCTGAGGCACTGAACTCCTAGCTTCCCACATGTACTTTGAAATGACACATGTCTCTATTGTCTTTCTTTCCTTAGCCCTTGCTGCCTCCCTTTCTAGGCAGATCAGAAAATTGATCTCAGGCCAGGGATTTAGCTCAGTGGTTCTGCCCCCTGCCTTGCAAGTGCAAGGTCCCAAGTTCGATCCCCGGTACCAAAAAAGAAAAAGAAAATTGATCCCCCTCTGATACCAGATGTGTGTTGTGGTGAATGTCTGAAATGCCAGAATTTGGGAGGCCAAAGTAGAATGATTACAAGTTTGAGGCCAGCCTGAGCTATATAGCCAGACCTTATCTCAAAAACAAGGTAAACTACAAAACTACAGTGATAAAAACAGCATGGTATTGGGATGAAAACAGACAAGTTCATCAACAGAGAACAAAGGAAGATCCAGAAACAAACCCAAACACACTCAGTCATCAGATCTTTGATCAAAGGGCCACAAATATAACCTGGAGGAACACAGCCCCTTATAAAATGGTGCTCGGAAAACTAGCTATCATATGCACAAAATGGAATCTAGATTCATATCCCACACCATGTACTAAACTACATTCTAAGTGCATCAGAGATCCAAAGCTTAAAACAGAAACAATGAGGCCTGAGGATTTAGATTGGTGGAGCCACTCTTGACTTGCAAGCACAAGGTCCTGAGTTCAATCCCTAGTACCAAAAACAACAACAAGAACAACAAAAACAAAAACCCAGAAACATGCTGGAAAGTAAAATTGGTAAATCTCTGGAAGTCACAGACACAGGCAAGGACTTTGTGAACAGAATCCAAATGCACAAGTAATAGCACTACAAAGCAGCAAATGGGATTATATCCAATTACAAAACATCTGAACATGAAAGAAAACAGCCAAAACACTGAAGAGGCAACCTACAGAATAGGAAAAAGGTTTTGTCAGCTGTTCCTCGATATAGGACTATATAAAACTCAAAAAAAAAAAAAAATGAGGACTTCAAAATAAAAGATCCAATTAAAACATGAGTAAGTGACATGAACAGAAAATTCTCGGGAGAAGTACCAATTGTATATAAAAATGTGAAAATGTTGAACACCTCTGGCACTAGAGATATGCATTAAAACAACACTGAGATGGGCCAGGGATTTAGCTCAGTGGTTCTGGCACCTGCCTCGAAAGTGCAAGGTCCAGAGTTCGATCTCCAGTACCAAAAAACAAAACAAAACAAAACAACACTGAGATTCCACCTTAGTTCAGAAAGAATGGCCATGATCAATAAACCAAGAAAACATTTCTAACATTCATATAGACCCAAAAGAAACTCAGAAAAGAAAAAAATCCACCTTGGGCAATAAGAGCAAAGCTAGAGGCATCACAATCCTAGATTTCAAGTTATATTATAAACTTACAGTGATAAAAACAGCACAGGTCAACACCAGACACGTGGACCAAAAGAATAGAATAGAGGATGCAAAAACAACCCAGAAACATTCAGCTATTTTTTTATTTTTAGGTAATAAGAACTTATTTATGAGACTTCATGACTCTAGTCCATGAGCTTGCCCCAAGCATCCTATTCGTAATCACAAGGGCTTACAGGTGGAGGTGACTCATGTGACAGAGACCCAGCACCTACACCTGCAAACCACTTCTTAGCAGGGACTTCAGGCAGAGCCACAGGCCAGGGCTGTGCTGTTTCTACATGGAAGCTTTGCTTTTGGTGACTGTGGCCTTTCCTAAGTGAGCTGGATGTTTCCTTGTTTTGTGATGCTGTCTTCAGGAAAGAGAATCACTTTAGCTGCCTCTGTTAGAGTCTCACAGCCCTTTCCTCCTCCGAGCAAGAAGTCGGTTCTCTTCAGGTGCAGCTTCCAGCCATGAAGAAGCTGAGGCTGTGCTGGAAAACTGAAGATAGAAGGCTGTGAAGAGGACAGCTTCAGGAGCTGTTGGCTACCAGCAGCTTTGGGTCTTTTTTTAGTCTTCACTTAATTGGGTAGAGAAAAGGTCCGTTACAGTACTGTCTTGGAAACAGCAGTTGCCATGGGCCCTTGTGTCATGTTTACCCTTTTAACTGCCTCTGATCTTTCTTGACTGAATAAAAGGAAATGAAGTTGAGAAAGCTTCACACCTATGTGCTGAGGTTGCAGTAAGCTGAAATAAGAAAAAAAAGACACACGGCACAGAGATAGAAAGTGCCAGGAAAACCTATTTAAAAATCAGCAAGTTGTCATTATTTCATCCAAGTACATTGGTGTAGACTTTTCTCAAAGAATAGCCAGCTTAACACATGGCTGTGAAGAGAGGGAGGAAAGGCTGCTGTCCAGGCCCAGTCTCCTCTAAACCATCCCTGTACATGGCCAGAGTACCTTCCCTGAGGAGGTGCTCCGCTACTGTCACGAAGTGAGGCTTTGGCCAGGCCAGCTTCTGTGAAGCCATCCATTAGTCTGTCTATCTGTCAACTAAGTCCCTCAGACAGGGAAAGAGATTATCAATAATTAATTTCAGTATTGTATTAAAGATTTCCAACAGCAGGCGCCGGCTGTGACAAGCCACCCTTCTGGCCATCAGCATGCTCAATATCAGCATGGTCTGATTGTTCTCTGTTACCTCAGGGAAGGCTGGTATCAATTTTTGCACTGTGGCCACCAGGCTGTTGCTCCTGTCGTCCTCTGACAGACTCATGTTCACCATCTCTTTGGCTAGCTGGCTCACCAGACCAGGATCGATTCTGCTGTGTCCCGTCCCCGCCTCCGTGATGGGCAAATAATAAGCGCATCTGCAGCTCGGTTTCTTCTGTCTCAGAGCTTGCCATGGCAGCACTAGTGGTTCCAACTCTCCAGGCTCACACATGTCCTGGCTGGGCAGTCCCAGAGGATGTGGTACAGAAGCATCAAGGCAGAGTAGCCAGGAAGGCAGGGAGGGAGGCTAAGTAGCCCCGCTTCCATCCCTAGTGCCCACCCCTCCATGCCTGGCCCAGGCCCACTGAACTTTGACAAAGGGGCCACAAGCGGTGCTGGAGGAAACACAGCCCCTGAAACAACTGCTGCTAGGAAAGCCGGCTCCCCTCAGGCTGAAGACTGAATCTAGACCCCTATCTCTCACCATGTACTAACATCAAATCAAAATGCATGGAAACCTACTGAAAACAGAAACCCTTACTCTGCTGGAAGATAAAATAGGTAAAACTCTTGAAGATGCAGGCACGGGTGAGGACTTCCTGAGCAGAACCCCAGTTGCACAAGAAAGGACATGAAAAATCAACAAATGAGATCATATCAAATTGAAAAGCTTCTGCCTACCAAAGCGAATAACCAACAGAGGGAAGAGACAACCTACCAAATTGAAAAAAAAAATTTCCATGTAGTCCCTAGAGAGAAGTGTTCTATCCAGAATATTTAAAGACTTCCACAAAATTAAACCTCCAAAGATAAAAGAATGAAAAAATGGGCAAGTGGAATGAATAGACACTTCTTTGAAGAAATACAAATGGGCAATAAATACATGAATAAATGTTCAACATGACTGGGCATTAAAGAAATGCAAGTTAAAACAATACTGAGATTCCATCTCAGTCCAGAAAGAATGGCCATCATTAAGAAAACAAATAATGTCAATGTTTGCAAGACTTCTGGAGAGAAAAGAACTCTTCTACATTGTTGGTAGGGATGTAAGCTAGTACGACCACTATGGAAATCAGTGTGGAGTTTCCTCAAAAAACCTAATTCCCCTTCTAAGTATCTTCCCCAAAGGGTTAAAGATAAAAAGTTGGAGTGATACATGCATAGTCATGTGCATACCAGTGCAACTCACAATAACTAAATTTTGGAAGCAGCCTACATGTCCATAAACAGAAGAATGGATAAAGAAAATATGGTATTTATGTAAACAGAGTACTATTCTATCATCAAGAAGTATAAACTTTAGTCATTTATTGGAAAATGGATACACTTTAAGACTATAATGTTTAGTAAAATAAATTAAACATAGAAATTTAAGCATCACATGGTTTCTTTCTTTTTTAAAATAAATCTTGAGAGATGGTAGGGTGGTGAACAGCAGAGAAAGAAGCTCTCCAAGATTTAGTGTGCTGATACTGGAATATAGCAGCATGAGGAGGAGAAGGACAGAAGTTGGTCCCTGGGAACCAGGAAGGATCTGAAGCAAAAATAAAATCCCATGGGAAGAGCAAAGAGAGAGACTTCAAGGTGAGGAGGGAGGTGGCAGGCTGCACTTTCTCCCTGAGTCTGGACTCACTGCATGGGAAGGATGGCTCAACTCTCCAGATGCATGCTGATTACTGGCAACCCCAGAGGCCTTCACAGAGAAATGCACCAGTGGAATGGAGCAGTGGATGTAGCAGACTGCATTGGTTGATGAGTTATTTGGGTTCAGACATCCCACAGGAGAGGGTGACTGGCCAGTAGACATCTTGGAGAGAGGCCAACTGAGCTCAAAACTCAGAACAGCTGCAGGCTGGCTTCATGTAGTCATCCCATGTCTAGGTGCTGAGTTCAAGTCTTCAGGAGGTCAGGGGAGCTGAATTCAAGCCAGCACGGAGCCGAGTTCAAACTGGCAGGAGACACACAGAGTGTTCCAGGTTGAACAAATCAGGTTCCAGCATCACAGCCAGAAACCAGCCTGAGCTTCAGCACTAAAGGTGCAGGCTTGCTGGGATCATCCAACTACCCAGCCATAAATCTATAGCTGGCTTTTTGGGGTCTGGGCTCTATGTGCCCAATTTGTCTATCAGTGACAGCAGAGACACATCTTGAAGTGGATATTTTTTTCTTTTCTTTTTTTGTCTCCTTTTCTTTTTTTTTTGATTGTTCTTATTTTATATAAATGTGAACCTTGTTTCTAGGTTTTTTGTTGTTATTCTATTTTGTCACTATTTTTTGTCACTATTTTTGTTTCTTTCTTTTCTCTTTCCTTGTCTTCCTCACCAGTTCCCCAAAGTTTGCATAATCTACCTTTGTCCTCCAGCCTTGCTTCTAATATCTTCCTCTTCTATTTCTCTATTTTTCTCTCTAACTCCTTTTATTACTATTGTCTTGAGCTTTTACTTGCCTACTTTGAACTATTGCCTCTTTTTTTTTGTACCGGGGATTGAACTCAGGACCTTGTGCTTGCAAGGCAGGCGCAGTGCCATTGAGCTAAATCCCTGGCACTCTAACTCCTTCTAAATTTTCTCCCCTGAGGGTAAAATCTCCGTACTGTGGGAATATTTTCTGTATACAATTTTCTGGTTTGTTTCACTTTTTTTTTTTTTTTTTTTTTTGAGACAAGATCTCACTATTCATGCTGGCCTTGAACTCATTATGTAGTGCAGGTTGGCTTCAAACTCTTGACAATTCTCCTCCCTCAGCCTCCCAAGTGCTGGGATTAGGTGTTCACCAACACTCTTGGCTGTTTTAGATTTTGTTATCTAGTTCATACAGTTAAAGGTAGCAAATCACAAATCTAGTTCATACAGTTAAAGGTAGCAAATCAATAGCTACCACAGTTCATCATTTTCCAGGCTGTGTTTGATGCTACTGTTATTGGTGATTGTACTACTTTAGCCAAGGTAACATAATTGTTCTAATCAATTGTTCTTCCTGGCATGCCAAGACTGAGATTGCCTAAGGGTCATAAAAAAATAGTATAGGGCAGTGCCAAAGAACCAGAGGCTATGCCAAATAGACAGCAACTTCTCATCCCCAATAAACTGAAGAGGTAGGATCTTGCAACAGACTCAAAACCCAAAAGCCATCAACACCTAGAAGACATCTCTGAGAAGTAGTCATTTCCTAAGGGCTCTAAATACTAGCAATAAAGCTACTTGCCATACATAATTTACAAGCATTAACCCAGGAATTAAACTAAAAAAAAATAGAAAATAAGAAGACACAAGCAAGATGCAACTCCAAACTTCCAGCTCACCAAAGGCAAACCTAGGGAGCAATGAGGTGGAATAATTTGAAACCCATTCAACTGGACTCTCTGAAGTGGTAACAGCAGAAGTAACAAAGCAGATGAATGAGGCTCTAGAAAAGAAATCAAATCATAAATAGTTTCTCAGATAACTACAGAGATTATGACCATAGCAGAAGACATGATTAGTGACTCTAGAGTAGATATAGATTTTAAAGACAGAGGAGCTTAGGAAAATGATGAAAACCATGAACATCCAACATAGGAAAGAAATGGAATCCATGAAACAGATTCAAACAGATGTCCAGGGGATTAAAAATTCCATTGAAAGTATACACAGCAGATTGAGCCAATGTTAGGACAGAATATCAGATATAGAAGACAGGATTGTGGTTAGTGATGGTGAAAAGAAAGATGTCTTAAAAATAGCAAGGGATCATGAAAAATCAATCCAACAGCTGCTAGATGGAAGAATAAGAATAACATAAGATTGATTGAAGTCAATGAAGAAGAATAACATGAGGAAAAAATAAGAATAAAAAAGAAAAAAGAAGAATATAAAAAAAGAATAACATAAGATTGTTTGAAGTCAATGAAAGAGTAAGAGATAGCACAAACAACATAAAAAACCTGTTCAGAGAACTAGTGGCAGAAAACTTCCCAAGCAGGGAAAAACAGTTTGACATACAGATAAGTGAGGCATATAGAACTCCAATGAGCCGTGATTAAAAAAAAATCTACACAAGGGCCAGGGATTTAGCTCAGTGGTTCCACCACCTGCCTAACAGGTGCAAGGTCCTCAGTTCGATCCCTGGTACCCCCTCCCAAAAAGCGGGGGGAGCTAAAGTTGCGCTCGGTTCAGCACTGAGGGCTTGAGGCAGCTCCTCACTCCACCTGTCTGGGCCTCCAGTGGCTCTGACCCACACCGGTGGGCATCTGCATGCCTGCACTCCCAGCCCCATGTGCCCACCATGTCCTCTGCCCTTGTCCGGCGCCTGGTCCCCGCCAATGCGGGCCATGGTAGAGAAAGGCCCCAAGGTGTCAGGGAAGTGGTGTGGGAGGAACACACAAACACATGGGTGCCGCCACCCCCAGTAATGGTCACAATAAAAGTCTTGTTCCCCACAGGTGATGGCGGCATGCGAGTCAGACACCAGTACCAGGGGGTGGTGCCTGACTTCGACCCCAGGCTTAGGCATGCTGGGCATGTGCTGCCACTGACTGAGAACTCCCATCGCCTCCCAGCCTGGCAATTTGAACAGAGAGCAGGCATCGTTGGACAAGAGGCAATGCCTCTGTAAACAGAAGAACTTGAGACTTACTGCCGAGGGACCAGTGGAGCACAGGCACAACACACGAGTAACGTGAGCACCTGATAGGAATGGACGTGCTTGTGTCTACTATGAATCTTTATAATTCAGTATGTCCTGTGGTTGTAATAGACATACTTAATGCACTCGTGTGAAATAAATGTTTTCTGAATTTTGGTGCCTGCAGTTTTTCGTCGGTTTTGTGTAGACTGTCACTCTTAGCTGTCATCATTTTTGTTGCCACTCCTGTCCCAGGAGTCTTCAATTAACACTTGATTTAATGGAAACTTTGAGAAAAGGTCATGAGGTAGGTGAAGAACTCCGGATGAAATCATTGAGAGCTGCGTTGCCAGTGCACTGTGAGCAGGCTGCATGGAGAAGCAGCACCCACTTATGGAGGTCTCTGTTGCTGGGCACTAGAGGTTGAGACCAGAAATTCAAGCTAGAATTTGGGCTTTGGAGAGTTATGATGATGTTCAAGAAGATGATGCCATGACTGTATTTGAATAAATGTAGATTTGTGTACATGAAAAAAAAATCTGTACAAAGGCATATAATAGTCAAGATTCCTGAAATTCAACACAAGAACAGAATATTAAAAGCTGTTAGAGAAAAAAAAAAACCAATCACCTATAAAGGAAAGCCCATCACAGCATACTTCTCAATACAAACCCTCAAGTCAATGAAAGCTTGCAGTATTTCAAGCCCTAAATAAAAACAACCTCCAACCACAATTGATGTACCCCAGAAAACTATCTTTCAAAATTGATGGAGAAATAAGATACTTCCACAACAAAGAACATGTGAAAATATTCATTACCACCAAACTAGCACTCCAAAATGTTCTGAAGGACATTCTAGAAAGAGATAACAAGAACTACAACTCCATGCACCCCAACAGAATGAATCCACCAGGCAAGGTAAGCAATTAAACAGGGGTGGGGGAGGGAACAACAGGAAAAGAACATGACAAGGATAATTCAATACATGTCAGGTATAATCGTCAGTGTTAATGGTCACGATTCACCAATCAAAAGAAACAGACTGGCAGAATCGATCAAGAAGCAAGATCCAACAATATGCTGCATACAAGAAATACATTTGATTTTTTTTTTTTTTGTAGTGAGGATCAAACTCGGTCCTTGCGCTTGCACAGCAGGCGGTGAAACCACTGAGCTAAATCCCTGGCCCTACATTTCATTTTAAAAAGAAATTCATAAACTGAAAGTCAAAGAATGGAAAACAATCCTCCATGCAACGGGAATCCAAAAAAGAACAGAGGTAGCTATTCTATTTGCAGACAAAGTGGATTTCTAGCCAAGACTAATTAAGAGAGATAAGGAAAGTCACTACATCCTAGTAAAGGGAACAATCGAAGAGGAAGAGATAACAATCATAAATATATATGCACCAAATACCAGCACACCCAACTATATAAAAAAAATTAACAGACAAGAAAAATCAAATACGAACTAATACAATGGGGGGGGGTGGGTACTGGGGATTGAATTCGGGACCTTGCGCTTGTGAGGAAGGCAGCAGAACCACAGAGCTAAATCCCCAGCTTACACTAATACAATTGTAATGGGACCTCAATACCCTACTCTCACAAATAGATCAACTAGACAAAAATCAAAGAAGAAATAGCAGAACTGAACCAAACTTTTGAACAAACGGACTTAGTAAATGTCTACAGAATGTTCCACCCCACAACATCAGAGCATACATTCTTCTCAGGTGCACATGGGATGTTCTCCAAAATCGATCACATATTAGCTCATAGAACATGCTTAAGTAAATGCAAAGGAACTGAAATTTTCCCATGCATATTATCAAACCATAGTGCAATGAAATTGGAAATCAATGGCAAAAGAAACCACAAGAACTTTATAAACACATGGAAATTAAATAACACCACCCTGAACAACCAATGGGTCACAGAACAAATTAAAGAAGAAATTAGACAGTTTATAAAATTAAATGATGATGCCAGTATAACACACTGGAACTTATGGGATGCAATGAAAGTAGTCCTATAAGGGAAATTTTTTGTTGTTGTTGTTGGTAACAAGGATTGAACTCAGGACCTTGCACTTGCCAGGCAGATGCAGCATCACTGAGCTACATTCCCAGCCCTCTATGAGGAAATTTTATAGCAGTGAATTCCCATACCAGAAAAACAGAGTGAGCTCAAATAAACAATCTAACATTGAACCACGAGATTCTACAAAAAGAAGAGCAACTCAGGCCCAAAACTCATACAAGGGGGCCAATTATAAAGATCAGAGCATGGGCCAGGGATTTAGCTTAGTGGTTCTGCTGCCTGCTGTGCAAGTGCAAGACCCAAGTTCAATCCCCGGTACCAAAAAAAAAAAAATATACAATCAGAGAGGGACTAGGCTCTCAAGGAACTCAGGCCCAAATTAAAGACAAGGGGGCCAATTATAAAGATCAGAGCATGGGCCAGGGTTTAGGCTCAGTGGTTTCACTGCCTGCTGTGCAAGTGCAAGACCTGAGTTCAATGCCCAGTACCAAAATAAACCTACAGAAAATTGGAATTGAAGGGCTTTATCTCAACCTAATTAAGGCTATTTATGAAAAACCAATAGCCAAC
>NW_004624749.1:17692821-17739918 GCF_000247695.1 Heterocephalus glaber
TGCCTGCTGTGCAAGTGCAAGACCCAAGTTCAATCCCCGGTACCAAAAAAAAAAAAAAGATCAGAGCAGAAATTAATGCAATGGAAACTAAGAAATCAATATAGGGCCGGGGATTTAGCTCAGTGGTTCCACCGCCTGCCTCGAAAGCACAAGGACCAGAGTTCAATCCCCGGTACCAAAAAAAAAGAAAGAAAGAAAGAAAAAAGAAATCAATACAAAGAATCAATGAATCAAAGAGTTGGTTCTTTGAAAGATTAAATTAAATTGATAAACCCTTAGCCAACCTTATCAAAAAAAGGAAAGAAAAGACTCAAATCCATGCAATTAGGAATGAAAAGGCAACAGATCCTATGGGGAATCCAGAAGATCATCAATACCTACTTTGAGAACCTGTATTCTAATAAGATGGAAAACACAGAAGAAATGGACAGATTCCTGAATATATATGAATTATCAAAGCTGAACCAAGAAGATATAAAAATTCTAAATAAACCAATATCCATAAATGAAATCAAAGATGTAATTAAAAACCTAATAACAAAGAAAAACTCAGGCCTTGATGAATTCATTGCTGAACTCTACAAGAAATTTTGTTGTTGTTGTTCTTTTATTGGTACATTTTAGGTATACAATTCATTTACATTCATCATTGGGTGTTTGTACCTGTACATGATATATCTTGGTTCTTATTTTTTTCCCCATTACCTATGCACCCTTCACCCCCTCCACCCTTCCCTATTTACATAGATTTCATTTCCATTTTTTTTCTTTTCTCATAGTTTTTCCTTTCCCTCTTTTCTTTTCCCCTTCCCCTTTACAAGAAATTTAGAGAAGAACTAATGCCACTACTTCTCAAACTCTTCAGTAAATTTGAAAGGGAAGCAATATTCCCAAATTCATTCCTGAAAGCAAACATCACCCTGATATCAAAACCAGAGAAGGATCCAACCACAAAAGAGAACTACAGACAAATCTCTCTAATGGACATAAATGGAAAAATCCTCAATAAGGCAAATAGCATGCAGCAAATCAAGAAGATTATACACCATGACCAAGTAGGATTCATCCCTGGGATGCAGGGATGGTTCAACATACACAAATCAATAAATGCAATACACCATATTAACAGAGACAAAGACAAAAACCATATGATCATCTCAATAGATGCAGAAAAAGTATTTGACAAAGTCCAACACCTATTTATGATTTTTTAAAAACCCTACATAAAATTGTACTGGATGGTCTTTATCTCAATCTGATAAAAACCATCTATGAGAAACCAACAGTCAACATCATACTAAATGGACAAAAACTGAAAGCTTTTAGTCTAAAATCGGAAACAAGACAAAGATATCCACTATCACCACTCTTATTCAATATAGTTCTAGAAGCATTAGCCAGAGCAATTAGACAAGAGAAAGAAATAAAAGGAATAAGAATAGGGCCAGGGATTTAGCTCAGTGGTTCTGCCGCCTGCCTCGAAAGTGCAAGGACCTGAGTTCGATTCCCAGTACCAAAAAAAAAAAAAAAAAGGAATAAGAATAGAGGGCCAAGGATTTAACTCAGTGGTGCCACACCTGCCTTGCAAATGCAAGGTCCTGAGTTTGATCCCCAGTACCAAAAGAAAAAAAGGAATAAGGTTAGGAAAGTAAGAAGTTAAATTATCATTATTTGTGGGTGACATGATATTCTACGTAGAAGACCCCAAAACTCCACCAAAACACTTCTAGATTTAATAACCAAATTCAGTAGTATAGTTGGATACAAATTCAACACTCAAAATTCATGCCTCATTCCACTCCCACAATTTTTTGTTCACATATTTATAAAACATATCTTTTCAAAGTACCATATTGAGTCCATTACTAACATCTTCCTAAAGCCTGGATTCCTTCTAAAGTTCTCTGAAGAATCCGGGCCTATATTAAAGGTCCTGGTGGTCACTTGACTTGGCTGAGTAGAGCACGGTGAGTGTGGAGAGACAGGATGTTGTGGGCTGACAGCCATGATTATCTGGGCCATCTGTGACTCTTGAGGGTCCAGTTACCTTAGCTTTGCTATGGGAGCTGACATCCTGCTGACTGACAGGTACACTTCTGAGAATGTTTCCCTTAGCTTAGGGGACCTCCAGCTTCTACCAACCCAAAAGCTAAAGGTGCTATAGGCAGCACAGGAAGCTGGGAGTGATGGAAGATGCCTGTCATCTCAATGCTGGGTGGCTGAGGCAGGAGGGTGGCAGTGAGTTCAAAGCCAGCCTCAACTACAAAGGGAAGCCCTGTCTAAAAAGCCAAAAGAAGAGGTCCAGAAGCCATGTCTCTATTTCATGTGGTCACGTGCAAGGCATGTGTCATCGTCACCGTCGTAATTCTGTGTTCTGGCAGTGGCTGCCACCCAGCGAGTGTCCGTCCCAGGACTGGCTATCCATCTTTCTCCTCATGCACTCAAGACCCCACTTCAGGCAGCCCTTTGCCCAAGAAAGGACTGGGTTTCCCAGAGTCTGTTTTCACCATCATCCCCTTTCCCTCCCCTCTCTCCCTCTCCCTCCATCTCTTGATCCCTTCCCATTTGAGAAGCTCTGTCTTCCCTACTTCCTATCGTCTATCTTTTACTTTGCTCAAAGATATCTGAAGGGGAATAGCTGGGTCACAGGGAATTTCTAGTTTTGTTCTTTGAGGAATCTCCATACTGATTTCCATAGTTGTACTAGTTGTACCCTCATCAACAGTGCAGAAGAGTTCCTTTCTCCCACTGCAGTCTCGCCAGCATTTGTTATTATCTGATTTCATGATGATAGCCATTCTTTCTGGAGTAAGAAATAATCTTGAGGTTTTTATAAATTTTCATTTCTGCAATGACTAATGATATTGAACACTTTTTCAAGAATTGGAGTACTACCTATATCCTATAAAGAAGGATAAATTTGAGTCATTGTAGGCAAATGGGTGCACCTTGAGAGAATAATGTTAGGTGAAATAAATCAGACATGCAAATTTAAATATCACATAGTTTTGCCCACATGAGAAACCCAAAGCATAAATAATTAAAGAGCTAAATAAATAAATAAAAGGTAGATGAAAGGAAACAGGAAGGTAGACCTTTTGAAATGGGAAGGGAATCCAGAGATGGATAAGGGAAGAAGAGCCAGGGGTGAGGGCAGAAAGAGAATGAAGATGTGTTCTGCACAAGCACCAACTCTGCCCTGGGAACATGATCATTATGTACTGCAGACATGAATGGTATGAAAGATAAATAAAAAGAACTGAAGCTACAACCCAGGCGCTGAGCTGGGGCTCAAAAGGCACAGCAGGAGACTCCAGCGGCTTCTGCAGACAGTTTTTCTGCTGAGGTGAGGGCAATAGCCCCTCGCAAAGCCCAGGCCTGTGCTTCCTTGTCCCCTGCCTTCTGGTCTTGCTGGAGTTGTGTGCCCCAAGACCTTCCCTCCTCTCTATCCTCCTGCTCAGGGTGATCCCTTACTTGCCTGGAATTTGGAAAATTTCTTTTAGCAACCTCCCTATAAGGTATCAACTCCTTACACATTTGACTCTGGGGCTTCTGGGACGGAGGAGCAACTAACATTTATTGCACACTAGCAACCCAGCCTCACCTTTTTGTGTTTAACACGTAGGTCCTAGCAGCAACACATGAGACAGACAGCATATGTGACATTTAGCCACCTCTTTAGATTTCATTTTATTTACATAAGCACCGACTTTTTTTTTTTTTGAGACAGGGTCTCACTATGTAGTTCAGACTGGCCTTGAACTCACTATGTAGCCCAGGGTGGCCTTGAACTTGTGGCGATCCTCCTGTCTCAGCTTCCTGAGTGCTGGGATTACAGGTATGCACCACCACACCTGGCATCACTGACTCTTTTGATCCCATGGAAACCCGTGAAGTGGTCAGAGTTCTATTTTGTGAGTAGGAAAACTGGGGCTAAGAAAGCTTAAACTGACTACCCAAGCTACGTGTGCTGGCTCATATCTGTAATCCCAGCACTCAGGGGACTCAAGAGGCTGAAGCAGGAGGATCAAGGTGAGTTCCAGGCCAGCCTGAACTACATAGAGTGAGAACTTATGTCAAAAAAAAAATCCAGAAATGAGCTCCTTTTCTCTCTCTGAGATCTGATAGAGCCACCACTTTTTACCACTCAGTCACTCACTTGGGGAGTGAAACCTCTGGCTCCTCTCTTCCTTATGAGCTCTGCATCTATTGCTTGTGCCCTGAATTATGTCTAACAAGAATCATCGTCCTCTCTGAGGAGTCTCCCTGCTCTCTCATCTCCACCCCACATTGGGACTCTGCACAGGCTTCCTTCTGGAGTCCAAATTCTTCACTCCAGCTGCTGTTCACAGCTCTCCACACCTTCCTCCAAGCTTCCCGGATATCCTGTGGAGAAAGCTAGGCCCCACACCCCGCCTCACTCCTGGCCCTCCTATTCTCATCCATTCCTGCCTGGCTGTCCCTTGTCTGGGGTCACTTCCTATCTGTTTCTTCTCATCAAACCTTCTTGTGTTTCCATGCCCATTATGCGCCTTTCCTTCTCCTGTGCTGGGATGAGAATCAAGCACTTCTGCCTTTATGCCTGGATTACAGCAATCGCCTTTACCATGAACAAATGTCACCCAGAGACTGGAACACAGGAATGGCACAGTAGCCACAGCGATCTCTGCATTCTGGGTGATTGGCAGTTGTTTTATTTCTACTTTTAAAACATATTTTCCTATTTTCTTAGCTGAGCATGAATCGTGCTCTAATGACACGAAGAACATAAACTTTATTGTTTTCTGAAGATAGATTTGAGCTAAGGAGAGGCCAAAGGGCAGGACGTTGTTCAGGAAGGTGGCTGTGGGGCCAGTCCAGGTGGGGATTGAGTGACCTCACAGGTGACCTTGAGACCACAGAGGTGCCACTCAGCAGTCACTCACCATGGTTAATCCAGACCAGAACCAAAATCTGGCTTTGTCCATCACCCATTGACCGTAGGAAAATCAGTTACCCTGAGGAGTTTCCAGGTTTACTCTCAATATTGACCTTAAGAAGCTCAGTTAGGCTCTGGAAGCCTCATTTGGTCCGCAGCTTTAATATCCACAGACCTGTGTTCTGGGACTGTTGAGGGCTCTGGCAGGAAACAGTCCAAAGTCTCCATCCTCAAGGACTTTTCTATTTCTGAAGGAGAGACAGAACTGTGTGATATTTCTTTTTAGTTGACTCAGAATGATCATACATATTCATGTAGTAGACTGTGTTATTTTTTTTATGGGTATGTACTCATATCTCCTTTCTTTTTTTTTTTTTTTTTTTTCTGGTGGGGGAGGTACCGGGGATCAAACTTGGGTCCTTGCACTTGCAGGGCAGGCGGCGGAACCACTGAGCTAAATCCCTGGCCCCTAGACTGTGGTATTTTAATCTGTGTGCAATGTCTTAGGGCCAAATCAGAAGAATTAACCTACTGATCACCTGGCAAATTTATCTTTCTTGGGCTGGAAACATTCAAAATCCTTCCTTCTAGTTATTTTGCAATATATAAAAAATTATTGTTAACTATAGTCACCCAACTGTGCTATAGAAACTAGAATTTATTCTTCCTGTCTAACTGTATTTTTGTACCCAATATATTTTACTTTGTTTTGTTCTGTTTTGTTTGGTACCGGGGATTGAACTCGGGTCCTTCTGCTTGTGAGGCAGGCGGCAGAACCACTGAACTAAATCCCCAGCCCATGTATTGTTTTGTTTTATTGTTTTTTTGTTTGCTTGCTTGTTTTTGTGGTGCTGGGGATTGAACCCAGGGCCTTTACACTCAGCTACGTCCCCAGCCCTTTGATTATTTTTTTATTTTGAGACAGAGTCTCACTAAGTTGCTAAATTGTGCAGGCTGAGCTTGAATTTGTGATACTCCTGCCTCAGCCTCCCAGACCGTACCACCATGCCCAGCGAAGATCTTTTATTTTTATGTGTGTATACACGCATACACACTCATGAACACACACACAAACATGATGTGACAGATGGTGGTTGCTATTTTTTAAAATGCAAAAAATCGGAATCTAGAGCTGGCACCAGGGAAGGCTTGTTGTCTTTAGTGGGTGGTCCATGGGGGTTGGGGGTGGCATCTAAGCAGAGACTGGAAAGAAAGGGGAGTGTCAGCTTCCATATGCCAGCAGAAAAGCTCCAGGCCAAGAGGACAGCAGTGCAAAGGCGTCAGGCAGACATGGGCTCACAGTGTGTGAGTAGCAACAGGGCCAGGGTGGCTGGAGCCATGCGAAGGGCAGTGGGAGGAAAAGAAGCCCAGGAGGTAGCGATGGCTGATCACAGGAGACCTAGTGGGCTGTGGGATGTGTCAAAGCCCACTAACATCAAATGTGAATAGTGAGTAAAGAAACATTTCAAGAGTCCCAGTCTGATCTTGGTCTGAGAGCTGGAAGGACCAAAGAGTCATTCAATGGGCTCGGCAAGGCTGCCAGTGGAGCAGTGCTGGGGGAAGTTAAGGCTTGATTTTGGATGTTACTTTGGCTGGCTGTTAGATGCCCAGGTCTAGGCACTGAGGAGTCAGCCCAGACTTCAGCAGACAGGTCAGGGAGATATAAATTTAGGAGCACTCCACATAGAGAGATGGATTTTTGTTTGTTTGTTTTTTGAGAAAGGGTCTTGCTATGTAGTTCAAGCTAAGTAGCCTGGGCTGGCCTTGAGCTTGTGGCAATCCTCCTGCCTCAGCCTCCCAAGTGCTGGGATTACAGCTGTGCACCCCCAGGCTGGGCAAAAGATGGATCTTAAAGTACGATTCTGGATGAGGACATCTAGGGTGTGAGTTAGGATGGGGAGGAGAAGGACTGGGTCCTGAGGCTTTGCAATGTTTTGGGCTCCAGAAGATGAAGAAAAATTGGAAAAATATGGAGAAGGAGAGGCCAGTGATGGAGAAGAAAAACCAAGAAAGAATGAGGTCCTAGTAGCTGAGTAAAGCTGTGTGTACTCCCTGTGCTGCTGTTGCTAGTATTCCAGATGGACCGAATCAGGGCAGAGGAGGGTAGTTCTATTAGCACTTGGTCAACAGTTACTCCAGAGGAGTGGTATGACAAAGGCTGCCATGTTTAACTCAGCGGTTGAAAAAAAAAAAATAGTTCCCTTTCCCCCAGGTAGGTTTACTCTGACCTCGCACAGCTACTTGGGTTGGGAATCAGCAAGCAACAAAGCAGTGAGGGTTGGGGAAGTGGAGGCCAGAGCTTGGCAGGAGACCATGGGTGGAATTCCAGGTGGGCCAGCAGGGCCTGAGATCTCATAATACAGCTTAGTCCTGGGAACTCCCGTGAGCACCAGGGCAGATCCTGGCCGGTCAGGAAGGTGACTCTTGGGCAGAAAGAGTTAGCAGGAAGGGGCCCCACGGTGGAGTAGATGAGCTCTGTGAGTTCACTGACTGTCAGGGAAGAAAACACAGGTGGAGCCCCCAGACTCCTGCTCTGTGACCCAAGACCTGCCACACCTCAGGCACTCCATTTCTTCATCCTTCCCTGTGCTGGGAAATCCCCTTTCTCATTCCAGAGCTTGACTTCCATCCTCTCTTCTCCCTCAGCAGCATGGCCCCAGGGCACCTCACCTTCCCATGGCCTCATACTTGCCTAGGACAGAGCCTGAAATCCCAAAATGGCCCTGGCAGATACTTCCTGATCTCTGAAATAAGAAAGAAGTCTCCTCTTGCTCTTGTGGCCTCACTAATTAGGCCCAACTCACACCTTCTGAAGACATTGTCCCTTCTTAACAAGTTCCTGAGCACTGTGATTTTACAGAGACCTGCTTTCCTGACAGTGGTTACATCAGAGACATAATGGAAGGACAGACAAAGGCTCATTTGAGACACACGCCCATCAAAAATGTGAGGAGGAACTGGGAGGAAGAGGCAGTCACAGATGAAGCTGCCCCTGCAGCCAGAGAATGACAGAGCCATGCTGCATTTCTCAGAGGGAGAGTCTCTTTCCACCACACCATAATTTGCAACACTTTGTTCAGTTAATGGGGAAAGAATAGAAGGTTTCTACACAGTCCCCCCACCCCCACTACCACCATCCCCACCCCCGCCAGCCCTTGGCCTTGGCCTTCTGAGCAAAGGTGTTAAGTGCATCCACTGTGCAGGAAGAACTGATACAGTTCCTGCCTGTGGTCAGCAAGATGAGCAGTCAGGGACCCAGGGTCCTAGTGTAAGTCCCTTGGGCCTGGGGTGTCCCAGCAGAATAGCATACCCTATCTCTCAGTATTCCTCAGTCCTGCCAGTGCTGTTGACTGCTCAGGGGCCCAGCTCAGAGCCCAGCTCATGGGGGTTGAGGTTAGTAGCAGAATAATCCTTGACCCTATTCTTGGGATGTCCACAGAAATGACACCAAGGAGGTGAGATGATGGTGTAGGGATACTGGAGGTGCCCTAGTGTGTGACCTTGGGTCTCCTTAACAGCTTGACTGTAACTTTCTTGTCTAAGAAATGAGGCCAGCAGGGTGTGGTGGTGCAGGCCTGTAATCTCAGTCAGCACTCAGGAGCCTGAGGCAGGAGGATCTCCGTGAGTTAGAGACCAGCCAGTCCTACATACTGAGTTCAAGACCAGCCTAAACTACATAGCAAACCACTGTCTCACAAAACAAACAAACAAACAAAAGGCCAGGGATTTAGCTCAGTGGCTCTGTGCCTGCCTGGCAATCGAAAGGTCCTGAATTCAATTCCCAGTACCAAAAAAAAAGGAAAAAAGAAAACAAATGAGGCTAATTCCATCTGTCCTCTTCACTTCTGTCTTAGGCACCTAGCGGGATGACATGTGGAGGAACAAGAAGGGGAGAGAGATCTGGAAAGTGGGCCCATGGTGGGAAGAGTTTTTCTCTGGTCCCTTCATATCCATCCATTCCCAAGGAATACTCCTTCCTCACCCCAAGCATAAAAGTGCTGTAGGCCAGGGATTTAGCTCAGTGGTTCTGCCGCCTGCCCTGCAAGTGCAAGGTCCTGAGTTCAATCCCTGGTACCAAAAAAAAAAAAGAGAGAGACTAGCTTGAACTATATGGCAAAACCCTGTCTCTAAAAAAAAGAAAGAGGGGCCAGGGATTTAGCTCAGTGGTTCTGGCACCTGCGGCGCAAGCTCAAGGTCCCAAGTTTGATTTCCGGTACCAAAAAAATAAAGAAAAAAAAAGTGCTGCAGGATATGACCTGCTAGGTGAGCCCAGCGGGTATCCAGTCTGCCTCCAGAAGGACACACAGCAGCCTGGTGACTCTGCCGCCTCTGGGGAGAAAGGAACAGCTGAGTGACAGGTGTAGGAGGAGACAGCATTAGACTTCTTTGTGCCTTTTTAGTGGGTTACCATGGGATGCAGCATCTAATAACAAAGAGCAGAAGTGATCCCAGTGACTGTGGGATGGGTTCGAGGGTGGAGCAGAGCCAGGAGCTGTGCTTGCTTTATTTATTTTTTATTTTTTATTTATTTATTTGCTTCCTTCTTTAGATGCCTTTTCTCTGCTCTTGGGACAGGAGAGCCGCAGAAGAAAGGGCTTGGGAGTGCCCTGCAGCCTGGCCTGGAGATAGAGTGCTAGTCTCTGTCTTTCTAGTGAGCCTGGACTTGAGCTCCACTGCAGTCCTCCCTGCCAGGCCCCACAGCCCAAGCCTGAGAGAGGTGGGTAGTTTGCACAGGCTCTGCCCTCCAGCACAGGCAAAGAAAGAAAAGGAAAGAAAGGTGGGTATATGGCCACCCCGAGAGGATGGGACATGGCCAAGGAGAATGAGCAGGCCCCAGGCAGAACCGGGCAGAGTAGACAGGCCTCATCCAACTCCGATGTCAGCAGGGAGGCTGCAGTGACCACTGCCCCTGGACATGGGCTGGAAGTGGAGGGGCCAGTCCTGGAGCAGACCTTGGCCTCCAGGCAGAATCCCATATTGGAGCCCCTAAGCCAGCCACTCCAGTGTTCTGTGTTCTCCCCACAGATCCAAGTGGAACCCTAAATGTCTCCAGCCCCTCCCGACAGGCCTGGCCCCCAGCCATAATTCCTGGGCTCCTGCCTCCGAGTACGGCTCACTGCCGTGAGAAACCCTGCTCTGCTTCACAGGGGCACAGTGACAGCTGGCCACAGCAGAGCCTGAACTGGGCTGTGGGAGGAGCTTTGGGACGGCTCCCACTCCTAACGCTGCAGCTCTCAGGGTCTTGGCATCGCCCTCCCTCACAATACAGTCCCTGAGTTTCCCGGAAGCACAGATGAGTCATGAGAGCACTTTGGTGGAAATGAGACACATGTGAGACAGGTGGTATCGCTCCAGTGAGCTCCTAGTAAACAGATGCTGGGCGAGTCCCACCTCTGCACTGGGGACACCTTGCAGGTCCTCCATGCAGGGCCTCGATACAGGACAGGGCCTGGCACTCCTCCCTTGGGAAACCCACCTCTTCCTGGGAAGCTGGAGGTGGACCTGGAATTTCCCAGGGGAAGAGGAAGCAGGCTGGTGCTGCCAGCACTCAAGGGTCAGGACGGGTCCCCTGGGGGTACCGCTCTGGGGCTGTGTTCAAGGCAGGCCCTGCCTTGTCTCCAGGAGGAAGTGAGCTAGAAGGGGAGTGGGTGGGTGCAACTGCAAGGGCAGGCAGGGAGTGAGAGGCTCCTGGTGCCAACCAGGCTGAGCTCACCCACCCTGGGCCTTGCATCAGCTGAGGGGCTGGGTCAGGCCCTGGGAATTAGGCGGGAGGCTCCCAGGAGCCTCTTGTTCTCAGGGAGAGGATGGCAGAGAGGAAACCTGGGTCACTCAGCCACTCAACTCTCAGCAAACCAGGCAGCAGCCAGCCTGTGCAAACAAGGGCAGGCCCTGCCAGGGCTCTTTGCAGGAACCCTAAAGCTGTCTCCCAGGTAAACCTAGGAACTTTGGGCTGGTTCTGCTCCAGCCCATGCCATCACTTTAAAAATGACCCACACCTATAATCCTAGCTCCCAGGATTTTGCTTTTGTTTTTGAGACATGGTCTCCCTATGTAGTTCAGAGTGGCCTTGAACTCACTCTGTAGCCCATGCTGGCCTGGGACTCCTGACTTAGCCACCCAAGTGCTGGGATTACAGGTGTGTGTCACCATACTGGGCCAAAAGTACTTTTAATTTGACCTCAGTGTCCCCATAAATAGTCGCTGCACCACTGGTGCATGAAAGGGATTCTGGGAAGACAGTGCGTGTGCCAGGCCCTATCCTGGAGGAGCGCTGTTTCTCATGTCCTCTGACTTGAGGGTCCTTACAGACTAGAAGTGAAGGACGAGAGGTCTCCTCCAGGCAGAGTGGAGAACCGGATGCTAGCATAGTGTCTGGAACATAGTAAGTGCTTGGTACACATTTGTAAATGAGCAACTGGATGTTGGTATCATTTGTGTAGAGCTTGAGCCAACCAGACAAGTCTAAATTCTGGTTCTACCTCTCACTGCTCCAGGCCTAAGACAAACCTTCTGGCCTCCTGGAACTTCCAGGACACAAATGCCTGAACTAGACAGGAATCTTCTTTACAAAGATCCTTAGTTTAAACCCAAAACGAAATCTAGCTCAAACAGCTGGGAGGGGCACTAACAAAAATCAGACCTTGAAGCACAACCCAACATCTGTGAGGCTCTTCCTCCTTGTCTCTGCCTGATTTCTGTTATTATTTTACTTTATTTTTTTCTTAAAGACCGGGTCTTGTTATGTAGTCCAGGGTGGCCTTGAACTTACTATGTAGACCAGGCTGACCTCAAACTCATGGAGATCCTCCTGCCTCAGCCTCCCAAGTGCTGAGATTACAGGTTTTCACTACCACACCCCACTCCCTGCCTGACTTCTACAGACAGTTTATGGCCACCTGGCAGGGTAAGTGGCCATTTGCTGCCCAAACTCGGGTTTAGAAGGAAGGCTTCTCTTAGGCTGGGCATGGTGGTGCACACCTGTAATCCCTGCCTTTAGGAGGGTGAGGCAGGAGGATTGCTGTGAGTTCAAGGCCAGCCTGGGCTACATAGTGAGTTCAAGGACAGCCTGAATTATATAGTGAGACCTTGTCTCAAGAAACAAAACAACAATAACACCTCTCTCTCAACATCAGTAAATCCATTTCAGAGGTCTGTATGCATGTATGTGTGATGGTGGTGGTGGGGTGCTGGGGATTGGACCCAAGGCCTTTAAACAACATTCTCAACATTCTCAAGCCCTTTTAAATATTTTGAGACAGGATCTTACTAAGTCACTAAATTGCCCAGATTGGGCTTGAGTTTGTGATCCTCCTGCCTCAGCCTCCTAGAGTGCTGGGATTAGGAGCTTTAACCACCACTCCTGACTTGAGAGGTTTTTGCTGGGTCCTGCTTGGTCCTGCCCAGGCCTAGGTCACATGTCTGGTCCTACAGTGGGGGAAGTAGGATGTTACCAGGAGAAGAAGGATGGGAAAGCCAGGTAAGCAAACAAAACAATAATTATCACAGTATTTATGATGCCCAATGGAAACTTAATTAAAAAGTAACCAAATGATGAATAGTTCTTCTATCATGCTAGTCACATTCCAAGTGCCCAATAGCCTCTTGTGGTAGTGACACCTGTGCTGCACAACAGAAAGCTTCTGTTATCACAGAAACTGCTTTTGGTCAGGGCTGGGTTGGACTTTAACAAAGAAAGCCCTGATTATCAGTGCAGAGGAGCCCAGGATGGACCTGACCTATTTGGGGGTTTTTGGTTGTTGTTACTGTTGCTTGGGTTTTTTTGTTTGTTTGGTGTTTTGTTTTGAGTCACGGTCATATGTAGCCCAGGCTGGCCTTCAACTAGAGGCAATCCTCCTCCCTGTCTCCCGAGTGCTTTTGGACTTGACCTATTTTGTCAATCTTTCAACAAGTATTTGTCACTTACTGTATTCAGAGCCCTCAACACACAATAGTGTGTAGTAGTAGCAGGCTGGACCTCAAAACTAAAAGGCAATAACTAGGGGAGTGCCCAAGTATCAGAATTCAGGCCCAGGAGAGGCTCAGGCCCAGGAGAGGCTGAGAGCCCAGGTGGAGGCTCCCTAGAAAAGGGGACATCTCACCAGGTGTGACACCACACACTTGTAATCCCAGAACTGTGAAGGCTGAGGCAGGAGGATCACTATCAGTTCGAAGCCAGCCTGGGTTATGTATTGTAGTGAGTTCATGCCAAGTGTGAACCACAGAGCAAGACCTCATCTCAAAACCAAAAATGGGGGTCAGGAACTCTCTGCCCAGACCGGTGAGTTTAAAGAGTCAGGAGGCCAGCTTTGGGGCCATGCTCTTTGGTCTTCAAGGGACCAGAGGACTTACAGTTCCCACTGCCTGCAATGCCCCGCCCCCCTCCCCTGGAGCCAGATCCCTGAAGTGAGGCTTTGAGCAGGAACTAGGCAGAGTCCCCCTGAGGCCATTAACTCAAGGGCTCTGGGCCTGGCTTCCTCCAGGCTTAGTGCCCAGATAAAGTCAGAGCTCTGTAGAAACGGTCCCTGGAGCCTCTGCGTCCCTCGTCATCCTTAGAGTGGACCGCTCCTCTAGGGAAGTAGACCTGCAAAGGGGTGGGGAAGATGCAGCCTCTGACCGTACCCTAAGGCCCAGCCAAGATGCCAACCTCCCCAGAGCCAAGCCCAGGCTGGGGGAGGCGTGGAGGGGCAGGCCACTCCCCCCCCCCAACCTAATCACGCAGCACCCGCCCACGCATGCGCAGTTCAGTGCGTGTGTGTCCCCGCACAGCCCGCGCCAGCTACCCCATCCCTTTCCTCTTCCAGGCCCCCTGGCCCGGAAGTGATATCCCTGCTGTGACAGTGGCAGTGGCAGCTAACTGACCCGAATTTAGAGTATGCTTGTTTGGGAGAGAAAAGCTAGATAGCTTCCCATCAGGCTCTCCTTGCGCCTAAACGGGAGCGCGATGATTACGCAGAGACAATGATCCTCCTACCTATGACACACAAGTAAACGAAGGTTGGCGGGTGCAACGCGGAGAGAGCGAGGGTTCCGGTAGGCACCCCCGCCCCGCCCCTCTCCGCCAGGCCCTCGCGTTTCAGCGACGTCCTCGGTGTCCCGCCTCTGTCCCCATCTCCCAGGGCGCCCTCAGCCCTGGGCCGCAGTGGATCCCGGGTTGGGAGGCAGAGCCGAGGCTGTTGGGGGACTTGGGGGACGTGGTGGGTGGGTGGGGCTCGGTGCCATCGGCCACAGAGTCGCCCTTTGTTTCCCTGAGTCACGGTCACATGGCGCTTCCGGCAAGGGGAGTTCCGGCTCCGCGCCAGGGTCCAGGCGCCCTGCCCCCGCCGGTCCATCCTCCACCCGAGCCTCCGGGTCCACAGCCCGCTGGGTAGCGCTTCCTGAGCGCCCGGGTCACGGCGGAGGGGAAGGGGGGAGCGCTCTCCATGCCCACCGACCGCGCCCGCGCCGCTTTGTCTTCTGCAGTGCCGCTGTTTATTTAGCCTTCCCTAGCTTTTCATCCAAGACCATGGCTTTTGGAGTCCCACACGGCCCCTTAACCTGGACAACACCAGATGCTTAAAATCAGCTCCTCTTGGGTGGGGGATTTATCTCAGTGGTTCCACCGCCTGCCCCGCAAGCGCAAGGACCGGAGTTCGATCTCGGTTACCAAAAATAAATAATAAAATAAAATCAAGCTCCTCTTTCCAGGCATTTGGCAGGCCCTCGGCAGGAGAATCGTCTTAAGTTCGAGGCCAGCTTGTGCAACAGAGTGAGTTCAGTGCCTTCCTGAAATTATATAATGAGACCCTGTCTCAAAAACAAAACGAAAATCAGGCTGCCCTCCCGCCCTCCCCCCAAATGCAGTAACTAGGAGCTGGGCGAGCAAACTGGACTCCATCCCCATCTCTTCATGGGGTGCCAGAGACAGCCTTGAGCCTCCTCCCTCCCCCACCCTATCTATCACCCACAAGCAAAACAATATAAATCACCAACCGGCCTGGGCCTGGCCCTTCCCTTCTTTGGCACAGTGTGCTTCTGGGACAAAGCCACAGTCGGCTGAAAGTGAGCCTAGCCCAATGCAGGGCCATTACTCCTGGCCAGTCTGCCGTGTGTCCCTGGAGCACCATGGACCCTTGTGGGGGGCCCACATCAGTGGGTCAAGAATTCATTCAACAAGTGTTTATTGAACATGTGCTATGTGTAGGGCAAACTAGGCCCTCCCAGAGGGCACTAAGCCCCTGGGAGAAGGTAAGGGATTCTCTTTGCTACCATACAGTGCTTGTGGTATCCCCTGAGGCTCAGCTTCCCTGGGGAGGCCAGCTTCTCCAGGCTACCATCATGCCTTCATCCAAGGCACAGACCCTAGTAACAAGGCAGGTGCTGCCATTTCTGGGGGCTGGTATTGGGTCCTCAGCCTAGGAGATGAGCCTAAGAGATGGAGTCTCAAGGGGCACTGTCAGGCTCTGTGTGAGCTTGTGGTGGGGGTCCCAGGATCTTCCCCTCTCTGGCCAGTCTTTCCTGGTGGCTGACCTCCGGGGACCAGAATGGTAGCAGTGTCATTGCTGTGGCCTCAGGGCTTGGTGGGGAAGAGCAGACAGGTGAGTCCTCGGTTGCCACCGTGTCTGTCCACCAGGAGCAGAGGGTGCTTCCCATGGTGCTGGATCATGGTGGCCACGGAGGAGAAGAGCTACACAGGAGTGAAGGCATTCATGAGTCCCAAGGGCTTTGAGCCTCACAATGCCAGCAACTTCCCAGGCTGAACAGGAGGTCCAGTGAGGGGCTTATGGACACTTTTCTGGATTTTTCCCTTCCCAATTGCCCCATGAAGCTCCATTCCATTTTGCTGCTAGATTCTAAGCCTCAAGCGGCTTGCCTGCCCTGCTGCAAACTGATTTCCAGACCAGATGAAGAAAACTGCCCTGGTCCCCCGGCATGAGGAGCTGAGTTCGGGTGACTGTCTAGCCTGTGCCCTAGCAAATGCTGGGTGCAAAGTTGAATCCTTGGGAGAGGTAGGGAGGAGCCTGGATGCCTGGGACCCTGCTCTGCTCTACCTGGGCTCAGCAGAGGTACAAATGTCCCCACCCGGCTACAGCCTCTGTCATTTCTGCCCAGCCCAGAGAGAACAAGTTGTAGGTTCTCCCACACTCGGGGCTGGGCCCAGAGTGCTGTGCCCCACACCCTCCTGGTCCCAAGGCCCTGCTTCCCTGGGCACCCACCTCTTCGTGGTGCCGGCCCTCCCGGCCCAGGGCATAGTAGCGCCCACCATCCAGCTGCCGGATGGGGATGTTGAAGACCCGGCCTTGAAGGAGCACAACCAGGGTGAAAGGCTGGGAGCTGTGAGGCCCTGAGCTGGGCCTCACCGTGTAGGCCCCATCCTGTGGAGGAGATCCCAGCCATGAGCCTCATCTTCCAGCTGTGCCTCCCAGTACTGCACAAAGTGTCCAGAACCTTCCTGGTCCTCCAGCCAAAGCTTGGGCAGAAGAAGGGACTCTGGAGAAGCCCCAGGGTTGGCAGATGCCCACCTTTTGGAAGCGGAGTAGGGCTGTCTCAACAGCGTGCCGGTCACAGTTCCCGGAGTACCACGGCTGATTCAGGAGGCTGCCGTCCTGCACACATATGCGTGCGCGCGGGCACACACACACACACACACACACACACACACACAGCCACTCAGTCGGGGCTCTGGGTTGGGCATGGGGAGCAGAGAATCCTGGGTGCATTTTTTTGTGTCCACATCTGCCAGCCCCAGACTGAGCACCCACACAGCAGAACAGAGAGGTAGGTGTGCAGTGCACAGCTGGGTGCCACACTCAGTGCTCCATGTGGGTTCCTTACAGTGGTGTGTTCCCCAGCCACCGAGGGCTCCTGGGGTCCTGCTCCCCAGCCTGCTACCAGCCCCTCCTCACCTCGGCAGCTGAGGTGTTCCCGGTAGGGAGTTTGCAAAGAAGAGACCGTCTCCTTCCTGCTGAAAAATGCAGAATATGCAGCTGGGCCTGGGAGGGGTTTGGGCAAAGGTGGCAGCTTCTGGGGTGAGGGTGGCAGGGCACCCTGTGCTTCCCAGCTCTCCTGGTCCCTGGTCGGACCCACCACTTGGCCTTGTGTGACTTTCAAGTGAGTGGCCTTGGGGCACAGACTGGGAGCTTGCTGATTTAGTGCAGAATGGAAAATGCCTCAGAGGGTTCCCTCAGGCCTGATTTTGGCTGGAGGCAGGACCGCAGGGACTTCCTTGGCAAAGCTGGGCCTGAAGGACTGGGACCAAATCTGGTCTGCAGGGCTGTGGCTACGTTGGGGCTGAAGCAGAAGGTACGTGTACAACAGTCTGTGCACTGACCTTTAGAGGTGGCATCTGTTGCTCCCTGGAACACAAGGTATGGTCAGGAAACAGCTGCCCAGGGCCTGAAGTCCCACCCTGAGCCACTGTCCCTGTCCCCACCCCAACTTCCCCTTTGATCTTGATCTTCTTACATTCCACGCTTCTGTGGGGGCTACAGTAGGCCTGCAGGAAGGAAATTGGGGAACAGAGCTCAGGGTCTTTGTCACCTCCATGAGAAAGAGCCCAGTGAACCCAGCATCCCAAGCTGTCCCTGTCAGCAGCCCTGGAACAAGGCAAGGAGGTCTCACCCGGCAGTCAGGCCTGAGGTCTGAGTTGTCACTCTCTCTTGCTCTCTCTTGTGTGTGCACTGCACCCAGAAGGGCACTCACCTGGGCACCACAGATGTCCTTGGCAGAGGGACTGGGGGTATCAGAACTTGGGAGCTCAGAGTCCAAGTCAAAGCAGGGACTGAAACAGAGAGGGCAGGCTGGGCTTGGCCACCCCGAGTGGGGACATCCAGGTGGGGCAGGGCAGGACTGAGGACAGCTGCAGGGCCTGGGCTTCCTGAGAGTCCTGCCAACCAAAGGGAGAGGCCGGCCTGGCTGCAGTGGCCAAGGAGTCCCCAAACCCTTGCTTTGAGGGGTTCACCTCCCTGGTAGACACCATGAGGGGTCAACTAGGGCCAAAGGCTGAACTGAAGATGTGCTTGGCTCACCAGGGTCCGGCTCGCACTCCAGGTAGATGTTCTCATCAGGCTTCCTTGCAGGGCCTGGCACCTAAGTGGATAGGGGTGTGTGGGTCCTGGGTTTGACCAGCCCTGGGGTTCCTTTAGGACTAGGGGCCTCTGCCTCCAGCTGCAAGGGCGGAGTAGGGAGGGAACTTTGATTGTAAGGGTCATCCTGGGCACCTCACTCCCTCCTCACCAAGGGGCCCTCTTTTTGGGAGAAGCTGGAATGACTGAAAGTGCTCCTCAGAGAGGGGCTGAGGCAGGAGGATCCTTGAAAGTCTGAGGCCAGCCAGGGCTGCATAGCAAGACTGTGTCTCCAAAAACCCCCAAAATTAAACTATATTAAATTAAATTGCTCCTTGCTTGCAAGGGGACATCCCATGGTCACCTTCCTCTTCAGAGGTGCCACAGGCAGCAGCTCTCAGAGAATGTGGGTGTTGAGGAGCCTTGGACAGCACCCCACTGGCTTATGCCTGCTGAGGACCTGTGGCAGAGGGGGCTCTGCTCTGGGCCTTTCCCTTCAGCTTCAGGGATTTTTCCTGGCCTTCTTGGGCCCCACCTCACCCCACCGTTCCAGGCAGAACCACAGACTGAGAAAGGGATGGGGGGTAGCTCACCACTCTGGACAGTGCACCCCGCTCTGCAAGGAAAAGAGAGAGCCATGGTTGAGAGCAGCAGGGGTGGGGCTAGTACACCCTAGGACGAGGTGACCTTCCAACCACCTTGCCAGGCTTTCCTCCAGCTGACTCTGGGCTGGTCCCGATTATCAAAGCCACCCTCAAGGTCACAGAGGTCTACCAGCTCTGGGCACAGTAAAACAAAATGTGCCTCAGGTGACCGGTTCAACCTTGGGCAGGGAAAGGGCGTGTTCCCTGAGGTCCCTCCCTGTCCTAACTTCCAGGGTTCTAGGGTCTCGAAGGAGCAAGTCCCTGGACAGCCATGGCAATAATAACATGGACCAGCTAGGTGTGGAGGCACCCCCCTGTGATTTCAGCACTCAGGAGGCTGAGGCAGGATGATCACCACGAGTTTGAGGCCAACCTGGGCTACATAGTGAGTTTAAAGCCAGCCTGAACTTCTTAGCAAGACATTGTCCCAAAACAAAAACAAAAGTGAAAATGATGGCCTGGACGGAGTCAGAGTGGTGGCTCAAGGGCACTCCCTTTGATGTGGGATGGGATTCAGATGTCTCAGGAGGGAGGGCCCTCCAGACAGAGCAGGCTGCCCTCCTACCTCTTCATGCTGGGCTTTCCCGCACCTGACCCAGAGGTCATGCCAGGTGCAGAGCAGGGCCTGGGGTGGGCCGATGTCTGTGCCATCTCAGACACAGCAATTCCTGTTTCCTGGCAAGCCAAGCTCCACGCCCGGGGGATGAGGACTCCCCTCTAGCTCGGAGCCACAGAGAGAGCGGATGTCCCCCCTTACCTTGCCTCCCAGAGATGGAGCACTGTTTCATGGCCGCACACAGGTTCATTGCTACCTTCAGCTGTGGGCACAATGGGGCTGGTGAGGGAGGAGGGGACAGAGGCTTCCAGAGCAAGAACGGTGAGGGGCAGTGGGATGGGGTTCCGCTGTAGCTGCAGTGTGAAAAACCAACCGGGCAACACAGGAAATGTACAAAGGGAGGACACCTCTCCATCTCTACTCTATAGCTTACTTTGTTGTCTCTCCCCATTTTTTTTTTTGGTACCGGGGATCGAACTCAGGACTTTGTGCTTGTGAGGCAGGTGTGGTGCCACTGAGCTACATCCCTGGGAAAAATATGCTGTAGACATATTGTATTGGGGGGGAGGGATTTGTGGGGTTTTTGGTACCAGGGATCAAACTCAGGACTTTGCGCTTTCGAGGCAGGCAGCAGAATCCCCAGCCCCTCTCCCTGTTTTTATAACAGTGTAATACAGAACGGAAGTGGAAGATTTCAAAGTCCAAAATCAGTGGGCATGGGAGCTGCTATGGGCCTCAGTCTCAAGAGACTTCTTTAGTCTGGGCAGGGAGGGGTCCTCAGCCCCAGAGACCTGGGGTGGGCAGCTGAGCCTGGCCCCAGCCCCCCAGCTTAGGACATGAGGCAGTGAAGCCCCAGGGGAAGGGGTAAAAAGGGCCAGCTGGGCCGGTTGAAGGAGTGACTGACACTGATGGTTGCAGGGCTGTGGCTTCCAGTGTTCAGTGGCCTCTTGAATGCAAATATGGGGCATCTTGCAAATGAGCTGTCTCTAAGGTTTACTCACTGGGAAAGGGCAGCCCTCGGCGGGGCGGCTGGGGAAGGAGGGACTGGTGAGGAGGCCTCTCCCCTTGATGGGCTGAGGTCGGGGTGGCAGTGGGCCCACGGGGCCAGAGTGATCTGGAAAAGACACCCTGCGTTGTGGGTTGGGCAGGTTCCTCCCAGGCAGGCCCCATTCTCCTGCCCCCCACCTATTCTCCTCCACCTCTCCCTCCCTCATTCCTCTCTGCTCATTGACTTCCTGAAAGCCTGGTCTCCTTGGCAACTGCAGGCGACCAGTGTCCCCGCCCCCACCTGGCTGAGCCCAGGAGCATTGCGGGTGGGATACCAGTGACATCCGGGCTCACAGGCACCCCCACCTGATAGAGAACATGCTGGGATTTCAGAGGGGGAACACCAGGCCCCCAGGGACCCTGTCAGTCCTCTGGCTTTCTGCTGTTGCCTTGGTTACTCCCACCTCTCTCCCATTCTTCTTCCCTCCCTCCCCTCTCTCTTCCTCCCTCCCTCCTTTCCCTCTCTCCCTCTGCCCGGTGTGGAGGCCCCAGTGACTGCCAGCTGAGGAGGGCAGTGCAATCTGAGGAAGAGAGACAAGACCTGGACTGTCTTCCCTCTGGCCCTGCCCAAGCCTCAGCCTCCTTACTCCCCTTCCCAGGCCTCACCCAGGTACACAGAGTCCTCCTCCAAGCCGGGGAGGTGCACAGGGGCCAGACTGCGGGGCAGAGCCTCACAGGGGGGCAGCTCATATTTGTCCTCTTCTTCTTCCTCTTCATCCTGCTGGGCCTTCAGAAAGGGATGCTAGCCCCAAGAGGCCTGCAGGACACTGGTGGCCACTGCCTCCCCCTCCTCTGTGGCAGCCTCAGCAGCTGGACTTACCTTGTGTCGCCAGGTCTGTAGGGCAGGCAGAGGAAATGGATCGGGGGCATCTTCTCTCCAAGCTGGGGCATCTGCAAGGACAGTCTGGCCTCATCTCTTCCCGGCCCAACCCCTCTAGCACAAAGCCCTTCGGTCTGCCAAGAGTAAACCCCTCTGCACTGGAGTGGGCTTCAACCCTTCAACTCAAGGGACTTATTCACCACAGCACCTCTAGCACTGCAGTGGGGCCTCCCACCTGTGCCAGCCCCTGCCCTGCCCCTGCTGCT
Source organism: Heterocephalus glaber (assembly GCF_000247695.1). The sequence goes on from NW_004624749.1 coordinate 17,714,113, forward strand.
GAGTGAAGCAGGAGCCAAGCAGTGCTGTACCATGGTGGGGTCCAGAGCCACCCAGGGAGACCCAACTCATGGTGGACCCCATTCTGCTGGGCCCCTCTGGCCCACTGTGTCACTTACCCATGCCTCTGGGGGGTGGGACAGGGGGCCCCAACCTGCAAGCAGACTCTGGTCAACTCTGCCCAGGGGGCCCTTGGGTTTGTGTCAGCTTGACACTGTGTTTAGGACATTCCGATCCATGACAGTGTGAATGTCCCCAGGAGCTGTGTGGCCAGGGCAGCTGGGGGAGGAGGCTGGGGGCAGAGCTAGTGGCCTTTGGGTGCACAGCTGGATGAGTTGGTGCTCTAGGGAATTGGAGGGCTGAGTGTTAGGTGCTGCCAGAGGGCGGAAGCACAGGAACAGTTGCACAGGGGTGCAAGGGGTGCAGAGCCAGCACCCCACCTAGGACAGTTGTGCCTGCAAAGGAGGGCCGGGGGTGGGGTAGAGACCAGAGGGCAGGAGAGAGAGGAGCCCAGGTACTCACCGGGGCTTGTTCCTGCTGAGCTTGTCCTGGAAAGAGCCAGGGAGGGGCAGAGAAAGGGTGCTCAGTACCCCTGGATTGCCTGTCCCTGCCCAGGGGCCTGGCCCCAGGGGTGGCTAGGTGTCCTGCCTAGGACAGCTCCGGGACCAAGTCTCACCATGGCAGGGGGAGAAGAGCTCTGCCTCCCCAGAGCCCAGGATCTGCCACAAATGGCCTGGGGACAGCAACCCTATTGTTCCCATTATTTGCATCTCCTAAACACCAGGAAGGTGGCTCAAACAGACTTCACCCAGGACGCACCCAGGGCAGGCCCCAGCTCTCCCTCCCCTGTGCTGAGCTGGACCAGGGCTGGTGGGCTGCTTGCAGCTCTCTGATTAATGTCACCTTCCCCGACTCACAGCCAGCCTTGCGTTATGGATCCAGTGAAAAATGAAGACTGCCCCTGCAGACCAATTAAAACCCTTCGCTCTTAGTTTCATTTGCTGGTGATCAGTGAACAGTGGTCAGAGAAATTCGGTTGTGGCCAAGAAGATGGAAGCCACAGAACAAGAAGGGTCATGGATGCAGCCCTAGTCCAAGGTCAAAGGCCTAGAAGCTCACAGGAGGGTTGGCAGTCTTAGCTTAGACTGCTGTAACAGAATGTCACAGACCAGGTGGCATAAGCAATAAAAATGTTACTTTCTCACAGCTCCAGAGAAGTCTAAATTCAAGATGCCAACGAGGCTGGTTTCTGGCGTGGCCTCTTTTCTGGGCCGGGAGACAGTCAGCTCCCCATGTCCTCACATGACCTCTTGTTTGCACAGAGTGTGGGACAGAGAGAGGGGGAGAGAGAGAGAGAACAAGTCCCACTCCTAAGACCCTGCTTTACCTCAGTTGCCTCCCTGGAGCCACTGTCTCCGATTACAGTCCCACTGGGGATTAGGGCATCCACAAAAGAATTAGGGAGGGGGGACAAGTCAGTCCATAACAGTGAGGCTCTAAGAAGCTGAATAACCTTCTCAAGGTCCTGCAATTAGTAAAGTGCTACAGCTGAGACTCAACCTATCTGCCCAACCCAGAACTTGGGTCTGGCCCCTCCTTGCTTATGATGAGATTGGACTCATTGGTACCAGTGGGCTTTCTTTCTTTTCTTTTTTTCTTTCTTTTTTTTTTTTTTTTTGGTGCTGGGGATCAAACTCAGGACCTTGTGCTTTCGAGGCAGGCGGCAGGGCCACTGAGCTAAATCCCCGGCCCCAGTGGGGTTTCTTAAGGAGCTCATGACTTCCCTGTACACTGTTACTTCTTCGAATCAGCTTTTGAGAAGTATTGACATAAAAGTGAAGGGAGGGCCAGGGATTTAGCTCAGTGGTTCTGCCACCTGCCTCGAAAGCGCAAGGACCTGAGTTCGATCCCCAGTACCAAAAAAAAAAGTAAAGGGAGCCTGACACCTGACTCTTTAAACCAAGAAATGAGGAAACATTGACTGTGATCAAGAATGTCAACACTTTTAGAATCCTGTAGCTTTCTCACACATATTATTTTGGTGATATGCTGGCTGTTGGCACAAAGGGGAAATGAAGCATCAGGGTTGGAGGTGGCCATAGCCTTAGAAAGGAAGACCAAAGACCGGGGATTTAGCTCAGTGATACTGTGGCTGCCTCACAAGCACGAGGTCATGAGTTTGATCGCTGGTACCAAAAGAAAGAAAGGAAGACCAAAGCTGGGCGTGGTGGCACAAGCCTGTATTCCCAGCCCTCATGAGGCCAAGGCAGGAGTTCAAGGCCAGCCTAAGCTACATAGTAAGTTCAAGGCCAGCCTGAATTACATAGCAAGACCCTGTCTCAAAAAATAAAATATATATAAGTAAACAAATAGAAAGACCAGATGACCTGCAAGCAAATGGGCACTTAAGAAGCCATGAAGAGGGCCAAGGAAATAGCTCAGTGGTAGAGGGCTTGCCTATCACGCACAGGGCCCTGGGTTCGATCCCCAGCAAAGCATGTTGAACACAAAGAGGCTATGAAGAGTCACCAGGCAGCTTAACAGGGAGCCCAGGTGGTGTAGTGGGGAAGACCTAGGAGACAAACACAAAGAATCTGCACCCGAAGCTCAGGACTTGGCTCAGCTCCTTGTCCTTTGCTCCCTCGTTGACCTTTGGTCCATAGGCAGGGGATGACCTCTCTCCCCCAGAGGACCCCATGGGATCAGAGTCCTTCCCTCACGGTGAGCACAGGACTCTGGACACCACCCTGCCACAAACCTCAAACCAAGTGAGTGCCCTCGGGCACCCTGTCCTTGCTCAGCCACCTTCTGCCTCTGACCAGGCTTTGCATACATAGGGAAATGCTGAGGCCTGAGCCAATTCAAGGCCCAGGGAGAGATGGAGCCCATGCCATCGGGGTGGGGGCACCAGCCTATGCAGATCTGGCAGGAGGGAGGGAGGAGGCCACCGCGACAGCCTTGTCAGCCAGCCCTCAGCAGGCAGACCTGTACATACTTTCTCCATCTTTGGCATGGGGCGGTTTTGTGTACACCACAGCTGTTCCCTCAGGAATGAGTTCCTAGAAGCAGGGTTGCTAGAAGCTCTCATTTTGAAGGTTTAATGCCACATTGTCTGGTAGCCTCCGAGTGCCCTTTCATGGTCCTTCCAGAGCACGATGTGAGTCTCCAGATTTTTCAGAGCTCAGCTGATCTCCCATAGAACAGGTTCTAATTTATAGGCCCAGGTCATTTAAATTCACCCAAAGAGCCATCTGGATCAGAATCAAAAGTCTTAGATTCCCAGGCCCCCCTTAAGATGGCAAAGAAAAAAAAAAAAGATGGCAAAGAATTGGATCCCCCAAGGAAGGGGATTAGGGGTCTAATTTTTTTCCGTTTTTTGGTTTTTTGAGACAGGGTCTCACTATGTAGTTCAGGCTGCCCTTAAACTCATTATGTAGCCCAGGGTGGCCTCAAACTTGAAGCAATCCTCCTGCCTCAGCCTCCTGAGTACTGGGATCACAGGTGTGCACCACCGTGCCCAGTAGGGGTCCAATTTTTTTTTTTTTTTGGTACCAGGTATGGAACTCAGGACCTTTCACGTATGAGGCAGGCAGCAGAACCACTGAGCTACATCCCCAGCCTGGGGTCCAATATTTTTAACAGGCACCCTAGATCCAGCCTATGATAAGTTGAGAAAGGCCACTCAGTACAAACATCTGAGAAGATGTGACTTCCCTAGGACATTCTTAGAATCACATGTAGCCCTTAGCTTGTTTGGAACACAGGGGTCCTGGCAGAGAAGGAATGTGACACAGACCCTGCCCTCCAGCGGTGCTGAGTATAGACAGGGCAGCCCCAAGGAGAGCTTCAGTCTCTCTGGCTTCTGTGTCCTTTTGCATGAGTGGGAACATGAATAAGGCATTTGTCACTGGGGTGAGGAGGGGCTTCTGAGGGTTGAATGAGCTGACCACACCCTCCGCTAGGGGCTTGTGAGATCAGCGGTGTTGGAAGATGCTTGGCCACCTTGGCCATGACCCTTGGGACATTGTTTCTGGGTGGTTCTCTGGTCCTCCTGGAGATGCTATGAGCTGTAGATTTCTTTTTTCATTCCAAATGTATTTTCTTCCTACCTTTTTCTTTTTTCTTTTCTTTTTTTTTCTTTTGAGACATGGTCTTGCTATGTAGTACAGGCTGGTCTTGAACTCACTAGGCTAGGCTAGGCTGGGCTTGATCTGCCGTGATCCTCCTGCCTGGACCTCCTGAGTGCTGGAATTACAAGCATGTGCCACTATGCCTAGCTTTCCAAATTTATTTCTTGGACATGACAAAACTCTACATACAAGTGGCCTGGACCTACTGCTCCAAAACATAATTCTTACTAATAACTGGATAAGTCAGGCCTAGAGTGTTAAAGGGCAATTTTCTCTAAAATAAGTAGAAAAATGTCCGATACACTTTAAACAAATGGCCTAACTACTGGAACATTGGTAGTTTTACAGGATAATAAGCATAGGTAGATGGAGTCCTCAGGACAAGCCGCTGGAGAGCCTGTAGGCCTGGTCCCCAGCCCTGGGAGGCAGCAGTGTTTCTGGATCACAATGTTCCCATTATCCAATTCCAGACATTGCAGGAATGTCAGTATGGTCAGAGGTCGCCTCAGTGTCACCCAGCCTGCTCCTCTGAAGGGGCCCACAGCAGCCCAGATGGAGTCCTGGTCAGTCTGGGCTCAGGACCAACAGTGGACTCTAAGCACTGTCCTAGATCACTTGACACTGCCTGCCCCTCAGCCCCTGGACCCCTAGCCTGACACATCCTTCTCCCACCTAGGGAATATTTTTGAATTATGTTTTGGCCTAAACCAGACTTGGTTTCTCTTTTCTTTCAGTTAAGAGCTCTAATCTAGAGACAAACCCTCAGCGTCAGCAGGGTCCCACCACACGTATGCCAGGTAGCCCTCAGGGGCCTAGAGAGGGGGGAAAAAAAAAAGAAAGAAAGAAGGAAGGGAGGACTGTCTGACAATAAGTCAGGGCCAAAGGGGTGACATGGGAAGAGGCCTGACCATGGCAGGACGGGAGAGGAGGCCATGTCTTCGGTCAGGGGCCTTGAGGCCTCAGGATGTCTTCCGCAAGCAGGTGCTCGAGTTGGAGGACCAAGGCCTTCCTGCTGGAGGCCCTGAGGCCCATGGAGCTCTGACTGTGGTTGAGTCAGCTGCTGTCAGGGACAAAGCTGACGAGACAGGGCCCACATCAGCGTCATCGGCAGAGGCCTCTTTTTCTCCCACACCCACTGCTCTCCACGGCCTGTGACTCAGCTCCCTCTGGTAACATCTGCGTTGGCACGGTGCTGAGGCACAGCGGCTCCCTCAGGGTCTTCCTGCATCTCTGACTGATTCGTGATCAGCCGTTGCTGCCTCCTCCGAGGGCAGTGACAGACCCGGCCCCCATCTGCCTTGAAATCGTGGGCAGCTGGGGATAGGTAGTTTCTCTCTGCCTTCTCAGGGCAGGTCACAGGCTCCCCCAGATCCTCTCAGGGCTAGGGTGAGGCTGAGCGCTGAGTGCTGAGCTTGGCCTTCTCTGGTCTCCAGGGGAAAGGGCAGCCACTGGCTCTACCCGCTGCTTCCGCCCAGCTCTGGAACCTGCTCAGAGTGGAGCCTGAGGTGTCCTGGCTCTGCCTAAAACCCAGTGACACCCATGTGGCCTTGAATGGAGATCACATATTTCTCGGTGCTTCTTGAGATCCCAACCCCACCCACCCCACCTCGCCAGCCCTGGCTCTTCTACTGGCAGTGCAGCTTCTCTCTATGGTGTTGGCCTGGCTGGGGCCCGCAAGGCCCATTCTGCACTTTTTGACTTAAGGAAATTTCAATTGGAAGAAAAAAATTTTTTTTTTCCTTTGGTGTTTTGAAACAATGTCTCGCCATGGAGTTCAAGGTGGAGTTGAACTCATTATTGCAGCCCAGGCTGGCCTTGAACTAATGGCAATCCCCCTGCCTCAGCCTCCCAAGTGCTAGGATTACAGGTGTACACCACCAAGCTGGCTCTAGTTAAAAGAAATTGAGAGCTTTACTCAGTCTTTAGAGAATATAACAGAGGGAGGATATCCTGTGTATGTGTGCAGGTGCGTGTGTGTGCACGCACATGCATGCATAAGCACGTGTGTGTGTGTGTGTGTGTGTGTGTGTGTGTGTTGCCAGAAACTGAACCCGGGGTGTTATGTAAGCCCTTATCTTTATTTTGAGACAAGATCTTTTTTGTTTTGTTTTGTTCTGTTTTTTTGAGGCAGCATCTTGCTATGTAATGCAGGCTGGCCTTGAAGTCAAGGTGATCCTCCTGTCTCAGCCTCCTGAGTGTTGGGATTATAGGATGTACCACTATGCCCAGTGAGACAAGAGCTTGATAAATTGCCCAGTCTGCCCTTGAACTTGTGGTCCTCCTGTGTCAGCCTCCCAAGTAGCTGGGATAACAAGCATATGCCGCTGTGCTCAGCTAGGACTTTCTTACTATAAAGCAAAATGTAGTAAAAAGAAAAAAAAGGCAATTTTACCCCCATCCCAGAAGGCACTGTCCTCTTGGTTGACCCTCCTTCTCCCAGGGCCCTATCCTTTATTATGCACAGCCCGTGGCTTTCAGGCTGTCTGGTATCCTGCTCCCTTGGCCTCGGCCTCGGCCTCGGACCCACCGGACCAGAGGCTTGGGATTCAGCCTGCCGGTGACAGGGTTGGGGAGACAGGCTGTCAGGAGCCTTTGCTCCAGCTCAGGCTCCTCCTTCCCGCGAACCACAGTTTTGGGTACCCTTCCCTAGCAGAGATCGCAGAGCAGAACCCCTCCCTCTAGGCTCCAGGTTTCAAGGGTGGCTGAGCTCCAGGCTCCTTCCAGAGCTGGCCGTAGGCGCCCTCTGGGCGAACAGCTCCATAAACCGCAACCACCATGTCTGTTATGTTCCTGCCATGCAGTTCAGCGCCACTTCCCGAGTGTGGCCCACAGCCTGGCACACAGCAGGCTCTGACCAACGAGTGTTGTCGCTGTTGTGCAAAGGGTACTAGCTCTTCACTGCCTACGGAAAGCCTTGCAAACAACCCGGTCTCTGAATGCAGCCATGAGGATTCCCTGCAGGCCTCTGGGCGAGACCCCACCCTGCTGGGTCCTTTCCTCTCCCCTCCTCCCAGGCAGGCACCCGCCCCTGCCCTCCCTGCTCCGAGGTCTCGTGGCCCTGCCTGGCTTCCGTCCTCAACTCTCAGCCCGGCAGCCAACCATCTCCTGTTCGTTTCTCCCGGAACTGCTAAGAGCCCGACTCTTCTAACCTGCCCCTGGGACACAGGACGCTTGCTCCCGGATGCCTCTGATAAACCTGGACGCCCTAAAATCACCCTCCCTACCTTTAACAATGGAAAGGACCAGAGAGGAGACAGACGCTGGGAGTTGGACCGAAGCCATTTGCTTACGATCACAGGGCCGACAGCCCCCTCGTCAGTCCCCGGCCCCTCCAGGGACCTGTGTAGTCGTCTCACGGGAAAGGGTGACCCCTGGTGGCGAGGAGAAGGTAGCGCCTGGCTCATTCCCAGGACCCCGAGCCAGGCGGAAGAAGGGTCGTGGCCCCGGGACCCGCCCTTAATTCTCGGGAAGGTGATAAAGCTCCTTGGGGAGGGAGGGACAACCGTGGCCGCTCCATGCCCTCAGCCACATTCCTCGTAATGACCTAGTGACACTGTCCTGCGGCTTTAACTGCACCAGGTCGGCTGGATCTTCAGCCATTAAGTGGCTTTTCGCACTAGCTTTTGACATCAGGGGTCTGGTGCACAGCTCGAATTCTAATACTTCCAGGCTTTCACGTCCTGCAGGGCAGCGCCACCTGCAGAATGGCTGCTCCCTACCGGAAGCCGCCTCTTCTAGGAGCCCAGATCCGGGCTGGACTCTGGACTGTGGGGAAGTTGCTGAGCACCACCTTCCTGCCCCCAGTGATGAATGATTGCCTCCAACGCTCAAGAAAACCCCCTCTAGTCAAAGGCCCCTTAGATACAGTATTTCAGGCCTCTTCTGTGGCCTTGTTCTATAGCCAGGCTTCTACCGAAATTGATGAGTTTCCAGTCAAACTCATCAGTTTTCCAGGAAACTGGGTAAAGGAATAGAGGTTTTTGTTTGTCCCCTTGCTGCAGAATACCAGAACCAGGAAACAGACAGCACCCAGAGATTTGAAGGCAGTAAACAGCTTTATTTACACCAGTGGACCTGACCAGGATCTTTCCCCCAAAGAGGTCAGGCCCAGAATATTGGTGGGCCAGCAGTTTTATAGGGCTGCAAGCAAAAGGTACAGAAGCAGAGTATCTGGCAGTCTTTGGTTGGTTAATTATTTGACATTTTTTACATCTAAGAGGCTTAATTCCATTGGAGTTTCCCTGGGAATATAGCAAGCAGTGTTTACACAAAGCAGAGCAGTGGACAGAGGGCAGAGCAAAGAGTTCTGGCAGGACTTTCTGAGTTGGTTACATTCCTTTGGTGAGAGATTACAGAAGCTGTCATGGCTACACAGGTACATTCTACAAAGAGCATAGTTACCTAGTTAACCAATAGTTGCTTAATAACATAGTTAACTCACAGTTGTCTGATTTAGTTTTTGGTTAGAAATTCTCTTTCACCCTCACCCCCAAGTACTAGGGATTGAATCAAGGACCTTCTCACTAAGCTACATCCTCTGCCCTTTTCTGTTTTGAGTTGGGTTTCACTAAATTGTCCAAACTGGCCTGGAACTTTCATCCTTCTACCTCAGCCTTCCAGAGTCCTGGGATTACAGGCATGCGCCACCACTCCCTGCTAAAAGAGTAGAATTTTTTTAAATAATGGTTTTGAAGAAGTACTTTAAAACAATGACTCCAAAATACACCACTTTCATAAGTGAGGATGTTATCTGTTAGATGTTTACATTTTAAGCAGGAAAACATTTTTGTTTGTTTTTTAAGCACTGAACGCTTTGAACCCAACCTGGGCAACTTACTAACTTATTCAAGTGTTGTCTGAAGAAGAAGGGGGAGAGGGAGGGAGGGGAGGGAGAGGGAGAGCCTGAGGCAATGCCTGTCCTCAAGTTTCTGAGCTACTTATCTCTGGTCTCCAGAGGCAGAAAGTTACCAACAAAATACTGATTGTCTTAAGTTTTTGTAAATAAGGAGGGGAAGAGGGATAGGGGGATGGGGAAAAAGAAGAAGCAATATATATCATGTACACATACAAATTCCCTATGATGAATGTTATCATTATGTGTATCTAAAATGTATAAATAAATGTTTTGCCAAAAAAAAAAACCCAAAAAACACTGATTATCTTAACAGAAAGACTCAGAAAAACAAGCCTTGGAGACCATTCCAGGCAGAAATAAAGCTTAGGGACCCACCTGACCAGTTAATATGAACTTCACCCCTGCTACCAAGAGAATCTGGACAGCCTACTTGGAATATTCCTTCTGGAGTTGTTTCTAATTGTCTCAAGATTAACTGGAATATGCCAGGTGTGGTGGTGCTTGCCTGTGATCCCAGCACTCAGGAGGCTGAGGCAGGAGGATCACCACGAGTTTGCTTGAGCTACACAGTGAGTTCAAGGCCAGCCTGAACTACACAGTGAGACCCTGTCTCAAAACAAACAAAAAGATTAAATGGAATATTTCTAGGAAGTAACTGATCACCATCAACTACGTAAGACTGACTACATTACAGGGTCACGTTATGCCTTTGTAGATTATCTCCCTACCTACCTGGACCACCGGGCCCATAGCAAATATATATGGCCAGGTCAGGAAGTGTAAAAGATGAAGACGGGGTCGGAGACAGAAAGTCCAATGTGTTCCTGGCCACTGTGGTGTCACTGTTCCCGATACAGGTGAAACCCGAGTCCCCACTTGGGAGCCAGAAATCAGCTGAGACGAGGCCTAGGAGACAGGCTGCCCTGGCCCCAGAGGGTGGATGAAGTGGGGCCCGGGAGCAGCTCATCCTACCTCGCAGTCTGACTGGCACTAAAGGGTCTGGGTAAGTCCCTTCGGCAGCACCTGAGACTCCTCGGGCAACCTGGGAAGTTAGGGCGAGAGTTGTGGCAAGAACGTGACCTTGCGTTGTGAGCTGAGCGCTTTGAGAGAGAGGATTTTGGAAGAGAGCGCCCTGGTTATTACCTCCGGGAAGCCGCTCATCTTTCATCTTGGCTCTGGCAAGTAACGCTGATGCCTGGGCGCAGAGCTCCAACGGCCGGGTCCTACTTCAGGAGACAAGGAGGACCCAGGCCTTCCTGAGACTCTCCAGGGACCTGCAGGCCACACAGAGACCCTAACAGTCCTATTCCTGCCTCACTGGCTGGGTTGCTCTTCCGAGATGGGAGTTTGCTAGTAGAGAGGGAGGAAGAATCTGGGAGGCGCCCTTGGGTCCCTACTGACAGTGGGCCCAAGTCCCCACTCACCATTCCCTCCCCAGGGGTCCCAGCCTCGTCCAGAGAACTGGGCGGGGCTAAAATCGCGGAAGAAGGCTCGGATCTGCGATCCCAGGGTCCAGCAGTGTGTTCAGGGCCGGGGAGCCAGGTCTGAGGGCCAGCCAGACTACGCAGCAGGGCAGGCCGCCCCGCCGTAGGGATCCCACCGCTCCAGACACCACATCTCCTAGACAACCGCACCTGAGGCCACGCCCCGCCGCCCCTGCCTGCTGGAACTTGTAGTCCATAGGAGCGGGTCCGAACGCCCGCCGCACACCCATGTGTGCGTCTGAGTATGTGTATGCCCATATGCTGAGGTCCGCAGCGGCGTTTTTGGCCCTCTGGCCTCTCCCCCGAGGGCTCTGTGGACCCGAGTTTAGCCGGCGGGTCCCAGTCCGCCACTCCCGAGGTTCCCCGCGCTGCATGCTGGGACTTGTAGTCCGCAGGGGCGGGGCCAGAACGCGGAGAGGGGCGTTTGAATGTGCGTGCTGGGATTTGTAGTCCATAGGTGCTCGTTCCTCTCTTTTCTCCGCTAGTCCTACTTCTGGGCTGTGAGCAAATTACTGCGGGGCTTCTCGTAGCTGTTTCAGGCAGAGCGGCGGTGTACTTGCCAACGCCTGTAGGCCCAGTCTGTAGATGGGCAAACCATGGCACCAAGAAGGGCATGCCATGGCTGGACTCCGCCCCCTGTTAAGTGAGGACTTGGCCTGAGAGTCTCAGCCCCGGCCTGCCTGGCAAAGCTGAATGAGACATAAGGCCCTTTCGGTTCTTAAGATTCTGTGATCAGGGCCGGGGATTTAGCTCAGTGGTTCCGCAGCCTGCTTCGAAAGTGCAGGGTCCGAAGTTCGATCCCCAGTACCAAAAAAAAAGAAAAAAGAAGAAAGAAAAAAAATCTGTGATCAGTGGTATCTCAGAATTACATTATGAACAAAACTTGCTGCAGTTAGGGTTGACACCCCAACAAACACACACACCATAAAGAGGTCTATTAGGCAGTTTAAAGTATACACTCAAAGAAAATATGGACTGTTAAGAAAGTGGCACCGATAAAAATCTTTTTGTTTTTGGCTTTTTTAACGGGTCTCACTATGCAGTTCAGGCTGGCCTTAAATTCACTGTGTAGCCCAGGCTGGCCTCAAACTTGCAGTGATCCTCTACCTCAGCCTCCTGGTAAATCTTTACATGACAAATCTGTCAGCTCTAAGGAGGGGATCCCAGAGAGGAAGTCTGCAGTAACAAAGAAAACATATGGGCAACTCTGGCCCACAGCTTCAAGAATCAAAATTGCGCGGGGATGGGGCTATTTAGAAAACCCTAAAGCCCAGCGAGGGCTGTGCCTCAGAGCCTCACTTTAAAGGGGAAAGCACATTACCATAGTTGTGTGGGAAGCTGGGGACAGGTATGTAGGACTTCACACTTTGTTTATCAGTGGGGTGCAAATGAGTTGGAATGGCTTTACTACTGAACGTTCCAAAGCCTTTTGTATTTGTTGACAGCTTTATTGAGATTTGAGCCATATACTGTCAAATTCACCCATTCTTTCTGTAAAATTCAGTATTTTAGTCTATTCACAGAATTGTGCAACCATCATCACTGCCATCTAACTTTGGAATAATGTTTTCATCACCCCAACCTCATAGCACTCATTTCTCCCCAAGCCCCACAGTCCTTACTTTCTCCATAGCTTAGCCTATTCCAGATAGTTCATATACATGGAATCGTGATATGTGGGCTTGGTGTCTGGCTCTCTTCACATAGCACAATGTTTTTGAAATTCACCTAGGTTTTTTTTTTTTGGTACCAGGGATCAAACTAAGGACCTCACACTTGCCAGCCAGCTGCTGTGCCACTGAGCTAAATCCCAGTCCCTCATCTAGGTTTCAATAAGTATCAGTACTTGGTACTATTCAATGCTGAGAGCAGATGGGCTTGGGAAGAAAGGATGGTTAGGACGGAAGGCATGGTTGTCTGTTGCATGGCTCCCCACACATCCTCTGCCACTCACTAAGTTGTTTTGACCTCACTGTGCCTCTGTTTCCTCATGTAACATGAGGATAATAAGAGGATCTACTGGGCCAGGGATTTAGCTCAGTGGTTTCGCCACCTGCTGTGCAAGCGAAAGGACCCGAGTTTGATCCCTGGTACCAAAAACCAAAAAAAAGAGGATCTACTTACTTACTTTACTTATTTATTTTTGGTTCTTCGAGTCAGGGTCTCACTATGTAATTCTGGCTGGCTTTGAAGTCACTATGCAATCCAGGCTGGCTTCAAATCTGGAGCTATTCTCCTGCCTCAGCCTCCTGAGTGCCGAGATTACAGGTGTGCACCACTGTGCCTGGCTGAGGATCTACTTTAGAGAGTAAATGGGCTGATTAAGACAGTCATATAGGGACAGAACCCAGCATATAGTGCCAGCATTCAATAGTGTCAGCTGTTATCTGACCTAACAATGTTGGTGATGTTGGGGACTGGCATAATTCTGGCTGAAAAGGGGTTCGCTTGTTCTGTTTGCCCCCTGGGGGACCACTGCATCATGCCCCAATCAAAAAGCACCCTCTCTAGACCTCGTGCTCCTCCTGTACCCTGGGCCTACCCATGCTGCACTGGATAGTCCTACTTTCCTAAGGGGTCACTAAGGAAGTCTAAGATATCACTGTCTTGGTTGCTTCTGAGCGCCAGCAGTGATTTAAGCAAAACCAAACCAAACTTTCTGAATCTTGGGTGTTATTCAGAAAATATGGGCATCTAGACTTCTGGCCATTCCTAGGGGCCTGTGAGATGATTTAGAAAAATTCACTTGCAGGTCAAGTGTAAGGGCTAGAAGCATTGGCTCTGCTATTCCAGGAAGTTCTCAGCCCTGACCCTGGGTCCCTGGCCATCTTGGGCAGCCACAGGGCCCATGCAGCCAGACCTGGAAAGCAGTGATGAGGCCTCTCCTGTTCCCTTTAGCCAGATGTTCATCCTGGAAACAGGAGCTTGTGAATAATAACAGTACTAGCACCTTGCATGTGTCCAAGCCTTCATTTTCTTCAACGACCCCTGCACAGGGCATCTCACCAGACCTTCCCAGTCCCCCAGAGGAAAAGGCTGGGGTTCTGACCCTGCTTCCCAGGGGAGCAGGCTGTGGCTCAGAGACTTAAGGCTTAAGTGATCCTCCCAAGGTGACAGAGCCCCAGCAACACTCACATGAGGGAATTGTTCTGTCCAATCTGCTAATACAGCCAGTAAGAACTGTGAGTGTCTGTTACCTGCCAGGTGCTACGCAGGGTGCTGGGGTTTCCGGGAGGACTCCACGTGGTCCCTGGTACTGACGGTGTGGTAGGGGAGGCACAGGTGACAAATGATATACCACAGTGGGAGTTTCCAGGGTGGTGGCAAGTGTTTTATGCCTCAGTGGGGATGCATGTGACATGGATGTTGCATCTGTGAGAACTACCAAATTGTATGCATATGAGTTGTGTGTTTCACTGTAAATTTTGCCTAAAAAATGTGAAGAATGATCATGCTCTGGGAGGACTATGTCTAGCAAAGTCCTGGTGGGCCCAGCTGTCTGGAAGGGGCCCAAGGGCTGACGGGTGGGGCATAGAAAACCCAAACTTGTTCACAGGGTGTGGCTGGGGCTGTAGACCAGTGACCCTTGAGCTTGAGGCCTAGAACACCAGGGAGCACAGAGGGCGTTTCAGAGGAGAGACTTTCAAGCTGAGGCTTCAGGGTGAGCAGAGGGTTGAAGCAGGGTGGGTTGAGAGGGTTGTCCTTAAGAGGAGAGAGGGTTGTCTCTGAGCATGGGGTAGAGCCAGGGTTTGACTTGTTTCAAAGCCATCTGGGGCCCCAGAGAAACTCATGCTGCTAAGCTTTACAAAGCTACTTCCCAAAAGCTCAGGAGGCTGAGGCAGAAGGATCATCGGGAGTTCAAGGCCAGCCTGATCTGCTTAGTGAGACCCTGTTTCAAAAACAAACAAAATACCTGCTTCCCAAGAAATACAAAAGGCCTCTTATCACAGTATCAAGGGGTCTTGGCCTGATGCTGAAGTTCTCAACTGACATCTTGCATGGGTTTCCCTGCACACTTTGTGAACCCAGGTGGAAGTGTGGACCATTTGACACATTTCCTGAAAGCCCAGGCTCTTGGTGCAGACATTGGCTGGCCCAGTTTCTTCTGAATGAAGAGAAGAGTGAGCCTTCAGGGAATTACACACACACACACACACACACACACACACAAACACGTTTTTTAAAACAGGGTCTCACTGTGTAGTTCAGGCTGGCCTCAAACTCTCAGTGATCCTCCTGCCTCAGCCTCCTCAAGTGCTGGGATTACAGATGTTCACCACCATGCCCAGCCAAAATTCCTTTTTTTTGGTACCAGGGATCAAACTCAGGTCCTTGTGCTTGTGAGGCAGGTGGCAGAACCACTGAGCTAAATCCCTAGCCCCAGAATTCCACATTTTATTAAGCAGGAATAATGGTGGGAGATAAGAGGACTGAACATCACAGTTAAAGCACCAAGCACATAGTAGGCACTCAAGGAACAGCAGCTGTGGGTAGCCGGATTGAGGCCCAGGACCCGGGGCTGTGTGGGAAGTGGACACAGCTCGGCTGTGCTTAGTTCTCCAAGAGCCACCCCCATGGCCCCAAGGCAAGGTGTCTTGGTACCCAGACGGCTGCAGGGGACGAGCCCTGCACAAGGCAGATCTGGGCGCCTCAGCGGGCTGGGCGGCTTCTCCGTGTGACTCACCGCGGTGGAGCGGCGGAGACTGTTCGAGAAGGTAGCGTGCGTCCTTCTGGGATTGGCCACGGCGACCCCTTTGGGGGTCGGGGGTTGAGGACGTCGGAGGATTATGGGGTCGGAGGTTTAGCAGGCGCCCCGCAATCTCTTCTCTGTCCACAATGGGGCGGCCGGATCCCTCGGGCGGGCGGAGCCGCTGTGCAGAAATGTTTCTTTGACTCCCCTTGGAACAAACTCACGTAGTTTTGCGCGGGGGAGACCGAAGGAGGAGGGAAACTGTGAGTCTTCTAAAAAGCAAGTTCTGAGGTCTGTTTCCAGATTAATCCACCCGCACCCGCGCTGAGCTCACAGGACCTGCTGTTTGGTTTCGCGCTTTCTCTGCAAACCTCACCCTGACCCGGGGATAGGGCCTCCTTCGCCGAGAGAGGCTCGAGGGTAGGAACAGGGGGTCGCATTCGTCCCTCCCACTGGGTGTGTGGGTGCCGCCCACGTTCTGCAATGGGGACCAGAGTCTAGGAACCGGCTGGGACGGGGTGGGGAGGGATGAGGTGAAGAGAGGAGGGGGACTGGGGTTCAACGTCCTGCCCTCCGGGATAACCCTAGGTGCTGGGGCCATCTACTGGGTCCGCTTAGTAAACTCCCATTGCTGGGATGAATGGGGCACCAAAGGGAAGAGAAAGCAGACTAGATTTATTGAATGTCTATTATTTGCATCACCATAGTTAAGATAATGAATATGTATCTAACATTGCAAAGTTTCCTATTTTTTCTTCTAGTTCTATCTTTTCTTTTATGTATTTTGAAATTCTGTTAAGCACATTAGGAACTTTTAGGGTTGCTATGTTTTCCTGTACATCTTAATTCCTATTAGCTGTTGTTTTTAGAGTGATGGAATCTGTGTTGTTTTAATTTGCATATCTCAAATGGCCGGAGATGTTGAACATTTTTTCATGTATCAATTGGCCAACTGTACTTCTTTTTTTCTGAGAAGTATCTATTCACTTCAGTTGCCTATTTTTTATTTATTTTTTGTTCTTTTTTGGGGGGGGTACCGGGGATCGAACTCGGGACATTGCGCTTGCGAGGCAGGCACCTGAACCACTGAACTAAATCCCCAGCCCTAGTTGCCTATTTTTTAAATTTTTTTTTTTTTTTGGTACCGGGGATCGAACTCGGGTCCTTGCGCTTGCGTAGCAGGCGGCGAAACCACTGAGTTAAATCCCCAGCCCCCAAAATTTTTTTGTTTGTCGTTTGTTTGTTGAGAAGAGGAGTCACTATTTGTTGAGGCTAGCCTTGAATTCATTACATAGCGCTGGCTGGCTGGCCTCGAACTCAGGGCAATCCTTCTGCCTCAGCCTGTGATTACAGGCGTGCTCGACCACGCCCGGCTAAATTAGATGCCTTTTTTATTCTCCCGCTCCAGCTCCGGAGTAGCTGGGAGCAGCTGGACTAAGGGCGGGGCGCGTACCCAGCTCAGAACCGAGCTTGGGGGGAGGGATCAATTGCATTCCGAGCAAGGGGAAAGACCAGTTATTGGGGAGGAGGAAAAAGTGATTGGGAGCCTGACCCCATCCAGGAAATGTGACTAACCAGCACAAGCTGCCGGGGAGCCTGCCGCGGCCGGTGAGTGGGGAACAGGGCTTTCCTGGCCGGTCCCAAACTCGGAGGTGCCTCCCAGCTCCTGCCTCTCCTGAGGCCGCGGTGACAAGGCTGGGACCTGTTGCTTCCCTGTGCGCCCAGAACGAGCTGGACTGGCAGCAACCGCTGCTGCCGGGGCTCCCTGCCGGGTCTCCCTTGGCCTCCTGCCCCCAGCACCGCCCTGCCGGGGTGGGGTAGTGGGTGGGGCAGCTGGGAAGGAAGCTAGAGGGGGTGGGGCCAGCTGGAAAGAAGAAGAGCCCGAGAAGCGCTCAGGAGGAAGAAGTGTGGAGGTGAAAGGGGAGCTGGGCCCAGGGAGGGGGCTGGCGGGGACCCTCTCGGGTGCATGCCCAGGTCAGGAAACACCCGGGACCTGCGTCCCTGTGGCCTAGGCAGGCTCCAGATGCCTTGCGATGCAGCAGCCTTGCCGCTGCCTGGGGCTGGGTGGGTCGGAGTGGGATGCCCCTGAGCTTCGGATCGGGGAACAGAGGCTTGGGGTTCTAGTCTGGCCTAGGGGCAGAGGTGCCAGACCTGCAACTGGGAGTCTTGAAGGCCTTCAGCCTGTCTGGAGGTGAACTCAGACTTGAGGGTTCCTGTGGGGAGACAGGGCTGAAGGGCTTAGGGAGGGGCAAGGCAAGTCTGGCCATGTGAATTGTTTTTGGGTTTTGGGGTGTATTTCTTTTTTTGTTTGTTTGTTTGTTTGTTTCGGTACTGTGGATGGAACTCAGGACCTTGCACTTTCAAGGCAGGCTCAGTGCCACTGAGCTAAATCCCCGGCCCTGTTTTTGGTTTTTTGAGACAGGGTCTCTATGCAGTTCAGGCTGGCCTTGAACTCCCAGTTATCCTCTTGCCTCAGCCTCCGAGAGCAGGGATTAGCGGAGTTGTGGTCATGCTGTGTTCAGTCCTGCCATGAGTTCAAAGGCAGGAGGTGCTTTCACAATCCTAGCTGAGGGGCTGCATGAGAAGAGGTCGAGGCCCCTTGGTGTCGGGACTGCAGTCCCCAGAGTGTCCCAAGCTGGAGGGTCTGCTGTGGTCTCTGTGCTGCTTCACTTCCTGCTTCACTTCCTTCACTTCCTACAGGGACGGGACCATGCAGTGACGGGATCTACCCGTTGGGGACAGGACGGACAGAAGGGCGAGGGTACAGCTGGGACCAGCAAGATTGGGTCACTGTCAGGCATCTTAAAGGTGTGCACAACAGCAACGCCTCTCCCGGTCTCCCAGTCTTTCCTCAAAGACAGCTAAGTCACAGCCATGGACAGTCCGCAGCCCCCTCCCCACAACAGCCTGGTGAGACCCCTCAGCCTGCTCTCTACCTGCCCAGAGCACCTGCTGCAACCCGGGTGGCCTCAGGTCTGTAGGTCCCTGTGCTCTCCTCACTGTCCCCACAGGCCCAGTTAGGGAATGTCTTCTCCAAGCACCTGCAGGGTAGCAGGCACTGAGAAGTTGCAGCTGGACCCAGAGAGGCCGATCCAGTTGGTTCCAGCTCTGAAAGCCTCTGTAGCAGAAGGGAGATGGGCAGGTCTGTGACCCTGGTACTGTGGCAGAGTGGGCGCAAGCACAGTCTTCCTGTGACAGCACTGCAGGAGCCAAAGGGGGCAGGGCTGGGATGCTGCTCAGGGGAGAGAGCCCAGCACGTACTGTACAGTGTCCTGGGTTCAGTCCTCACGGCAGACAGTGTAAAGTGGTGAGCTCCCCGTCATCAGAAGCGTGCAAGAAGAGGATAGTGAGAGGAGCTGTAGAAGAGATTTCTACACTGTGTGTGTGGGGATCTGTGCTGGAAGGTGGTGTGGAGCAGAACTAGATAAGCACTAAGCTGACCTCAGAGGCTGTGACTTTCCCTGCCTAGGGGAAGTTTGTCTGCGGTTTCATGAGTGACAGCGCGCCCCCTTGCTGCACCCTCCGCTAAACCACGGTACGTGGGCTGTTCTTCCTCATCCCTGAGCCTCTTCAGGGCTGAGCCCCCAGCACAGATGGGGACAGAAGGTCGCTTGAGGAATGCACAGGAGGACCAGGTGCCCTTTTCCTGGTGAGAGCTGGGAGCACAGCATGGGGCTGAGGCTTGGCCTGCGAGGGGTGGAGACTGATGGCCGTGAGGCAGGAGGTGGGCACTGAGGAAGCCGAGAGAAAAGTCCACCAGATCAGTCAGAGGGACCCTCTCTAGGGGAACTGGGAACAGGGCTCAAGGGATAGGGGTCTGAGGGGCAGAGGGTGCTCCCCTGACCTGGTGGTTCTCAAACACCCGGACCCAGGCTCCACCTGGGATGAGTTTAGCTGGCCCAGCATGGGCCTCTGGTGATTCCAGCGTACCAAGGGTGAGACCTTGTGCTGGACAGAGTCCACCTGCAGAATCAGCATCACTTTGAACATTTGTAATATGGATGACCTGGGTGTGGTGGCACATGCCTGTGATCCCAGCACTCGGGAGGCCGAGGCAGGAGGATCGATGCAAGTTTGAGGCCAGCCTGGGCTACATAGTGAGATTCTGTCTCAAAAACAAAACAAAATATATGGATGCCCAGTCCCACTTCTGACCTCTGGAATCAGAATCTCCAGGCCTGGGGCGTAGGCAACTGTAAGGAAAAACTTACTGAGGGGTACTTGTTATAGCAAGATGAGGGGGACTTTATCAGGACCATCACCATAGGTATAGGGACCACAGCAACAGGGAGGGATTGAGTCCAACTGCAAGTATGGCTTGGACCAGTGGGAATTTATAGCCCAGGAGCACAGTGAGGGTTGGGGAAGGAAAAGCACTGAAAGAAAACATAAGGTGGAAGGAAGATTCTGTTTAAATAGACCTAATGGGATTCTTTTTTGGAGGGTGGGGTTGAGATAGGATCTGCCATGTAGTTCAGTCTGGCCTTGACCTATGTAGCCCAGGCTGGCCTCAAACTCATGGTGCTCCTCCTGCCTCAGCCTCCCAAGTGCTGGGATCACAGGCGTGCACCATCAAACCCAGCGAGCGTGTATATTTTATATAGTCCTGAGGTAATGGTAACAGGCAGCCAGGGTAAGGAAGGGGCAGCCAGCCAAGGAATCCTTTGTGTGGACCCTGTAGTGACTGGGGGAAGGGGTATTACAGTGTCCACATGGGGGCTCCCTGAATTTGAGTCATAGCTCAAGTTCTCATTTCAGTAACAGAAAGAAAACTGGTAAAGCTGGCAGTTTCCTTGCTCCATCTCCTCCCTGGGCTGTGCCCACTGGCTTGGGTTGGAGTAGCTGGCTCACCACAGCTGATTTGAGTCACAGGACGGGATGTGGGCACAGCATGTGACCCTGTGGGACCGGAAGTGCCAGTTCCCTCCCACACTCCCCCTGCCTCCTTGCCGAGGAAGTGCAATGCCAAGACAGCTTTCCTATCTCTCATGCCTTTGCGCTCACTGCTCCTGCCTCCGCTCTGTTTTCTACTCAGGCTTTACTGTTTCTTTTCCCTCTATTTGCAGTGCTGGGTCAGACTTACCACAGCCAGCTCTCAAAGCCACTCTCAGGAGAGTACAAACTTAGAAAATAAAACTAAGAAACCTGGAAAAAAAAAAGCCATCCTTCAAAGTTCACTCTTCTTCACCCCAGCCTTCAGGAACCTCCTAATGATGCCTCTTTACAATCTCTCCCTCGGTTTCCCAAGCCCTAACCCTGCACCATAGCTGGGTGGATCCACAGTGTCCCTTGTATTAAGTGCCTGCTGGTGTGAGCTCTGGATTTTAAGACCCTTTAAAGAAACTAGGCTGGGATGAGAACATATCAAAGGTGGCAAGTGAAGCTGTACTGACTTCATTTTCTGAATCTTCTTTTTTTCTTCTTTCTTTTTTGATATAGTGTCTTGCTGTATCACTCAGGTTGACCTTGAATTTGCTATGTAGCACAGGCTGGCATCAACCTCACAATCCTCCTGCCTCAGCCTCTGGAATACCTGGCTTATAGGCATGAGCCACTGTACTTGGCCATTTCCTGATTTTTTTTTTTTTGGTATGGGGGATCCAACTTGGGTTCTTGCATTTGCGAGGCAGGCAGCAGAACCACTGAGCTAAATCTCCAGCCCCGATTTCCTAACTTTTTAAGAAGTTAATGCATTTTTGGGGGGGGGGCCTACTGGGATGGAACTCGGGTCCTTGTGCTTGCGCAGCAGGCAGCAAAACCACTGAGCTAAATCCCCGGCCCCTAATGCATTTTGTTTAAGTGTTTGTTGTCTTAGTTACTTTCTTGTTGCTGGGACAAAATACTTGACATCCACGAGTTAGAGGAGGAAAGGTTTATTTTGGCTCACAGTTTGTAGAGGTTTCATTGTAATGGGCTGGCCCCAAGGCAGGGTGGCATGATGGAAGGGCATGGCAGAGGAGACATAGTCCATGGCCTGCCAGGCAGGAAGCAGTGAGCCTTCCTTTTTTCCCTTTTTATTCCATCCAGGCTGCAAGCCAGTTAGTTAGTGCCACCCACGCCAAGGGTGGGGCTTCCCTCTTCAGTAAATCCATCAGTCACACCCAGGACTATGCTAAAACAAACAGTGGGCTAATCTATTATCATGCGTCTGTGATCCAGTCATTCCCAAAATCCCACCTATGAGCACATGAGGCTTTGAGGAAACATCTAGATACAACCCATAACATTTGTCTTTAGCATTCTCCCCCACTCCAATACCTCTTGTCCCAAAACAAGCATCCCCATTGACCTACAGAATAAAGATGGCTTTCCTCACCCACACTGAGGAGAGCTGGGCACACAGAACTGATAGTTGATGCCTGGGAATGGTTGAGTTTCCCCAGGAAGAGAGTTTAGGATTGGAGCAGCTGTTCATGATTTTTTTTTTTTTTTGTACTAGGGATCGAACTCGGGTCCTTTCACTTGTGCAGCAGGCAGCGAAACCACTGAGCTAAATCCCCGGTTGGAGCAGCTGTTAAGTCTAATGTTAGCTGCAGGCTTTAAAATTTTTCTTTTTGGTATATGCCTTTATTGGGTTAAGGAAGTTTCCTTATATTCCTAGTTTGCTAAAAGATTTTTTAAAAATCAGGAATGGATGTAGACTTTTGCTAAATGATTTTTCTGTATCTAATTAGATGATCTCTCTCTTTCACACACACACACACACATACTTTCTAACAGGATAGTTTATATGGGTTGAGTTTCAAATGTTAAACCAACCTTGCATTCCTGGGATAAACCTTGTTTCATCATCATGTTACCTTTAAAAAATATTATTGAATTCCATTCACTAGAATTTTGTGGAATTTTTGTTTCTGTTGTCGTTTCTATGTTTGTGAGAGATATTGGTCTGTAATTTTCTTATATTTATCTGGTTTGTTATCAGGATAATGCAGCATAGGACAAATTTTCTACATTCTGAACACGTTTGTATAGAATTGGTGTCATATCTTCTTTAAATATTTTTGGTGGAATTTACCCATGAAGTCAGATAAGCTTGGACTTTGTGGGGAGTTGTCAGATTCAAACTGGGGATGATAGGATAATCTCAGCACTTGGGAAGCTGAGCCAGGAAGATCACTATGAGTGTGAGGCCAACCTGAGCTACATGGTAAGACCCTGTCTTTAAAAACAAACAAAAAATTGCAAATTTAATTGCTTCAAGAGATAGTAGGACTATTCAGGTGTAGGAGTGAGAGGAATCTTCTCCGTAAGGTTTGATATTTGATTCTATAAACTAAACAGACTGTAGACAGGTTAGCAGAAGGAAAGGCATATACAGTTACTATGCACAAGTGCATGGGAGTCAGCAAGATGGGAAAGGTTTAAAGCATTCTGCCCTAGGAAAAGGAGAAAGTGTTGGGCTCTGGGGGAGGTGGCCAGAGTTCTGGGAGGCAAGGGGAAGAAGCACATGAAGAAGCCATGCCAGTGTGGCTGTGTGTGTGGTTGTGTAAACGAGACCTCTTAGGTAACAGAGGCAGAGGAGTAAGATGGCTGCTGTGGCCCAGCCTCTCTTACCTAATCCTCAGTTCTGGGGGACATGGGGAGGGGCTGTAAGGACTGCATTCCTACTGGCATCAGACAAGGAATCTTCACAGAACAACCCTGGCCCCTCCTGGCACCTGGGGAAAGGGGGATGGGGTGAGTGGTGGGAGAAGGTCAGAGGTTTCTTTAAAGTCAGAATCCTAAACTGGCATACTTTGGGTGTTACTTTCTGAGCTCCAACAAAGTAATCCATTTCTTCCTGCTCCATTCCCCTTCCTCTTCCTTCTCCACCTCAGGAATGCTAAGACAGTGTTATCTATATTCCCAGCCCTTTTTATTTTTTTGTTTGTTTGTTTGTGTCAGTACTGGTGATTGAACCCAGGGCCTTTACACTGAGCTGCATCTGCACTCCCCCCTTTTTATTATTTATTTATTTATTTTCAGTGCTGGGGATTGAACTCAGGACCTTGCCTTGCAAGGCAGGTGTGGTGCCACAGAGCTAAATCCCCAGCCCATAGTTTAATTTTTTAATTTTGAGACAGAATCTCACTAAATTGCCCAGCCTTAGCTTGAACTTTTCACCTCTGCCTCAGCCACCCAGAATTCTGGGATTAAAAATGTGCACCGCCACTCTTGGGTTGTTTTTTATTCTAGTATCTGTAGATTCTGTAGTGATGTCACCTCTCTCATTTCTTTATTGAGAGTTTGTATCTTTTTTTTTCCTATTCAGTTTGTCTAAATGTTTTGTCATTTTTATTGATTGATTAGTTTCAGTTGGAGGCCAGCCTGGACTACATAGTGAGTTCAAGGTCAGCCTGAACTTCAGCAGCGAGACCCGGTCTCAGAAAAAAAAACAAACCCCAAATCTAAAAATAAGTTTTGTCAATTTTTCACTATCATTTTTATCTATTGCTTTGTTTATTAATTGCTAATTTTATTTTATTTTTGAAATCATTTCTTTAATTATTTGGGGGTTTTGCTTTTTCTTCTTTTTTTACAATGGAAGCTTAAGTCATTAATTTTTTTTTTTTTTAATTTTTTGTTTTGTTGTTTTTTGAGAGATTCTTGCTATGTAGCCCATGCTGGCCTCAAATTTAAGAGCAATCCTCCTGCCTCAGCCTTTTGAGTATGGGATCAAAGGCATGTGCCACCAAGCCTAGTTCAAGTTATGGATTTTAGACTTCTGATATAAGCAGGTATGTATTGCTTAGAGAGCTGTCTCCAGCCTTGTGCAATACACAGGGTTAGGAGTGCAAAGCGAAAGATGGGTGTGGGCGACAGGTTATGGCTCAGGGGGCAGAGACCTGGTCTCCCTGAGCCACTCACTAGCTGTGGAAGCTTGGACTCAGGCTGTCTCAGCCTTATTGTCTTTGCTTGGGTCCTTGACGATGACGTAGTTGATGCGTATGAAGGTTGCTGGCCACCTGGCAGGGCCATCCCAGGCCCACGTGAGAGGTGGCTGTCATGGCACTGGAGTGATGACGGCTTCTGTCTTGCAGATCTGGAGGCAGCATGTACACACCCATCCCCCACAGGTAGGCAGTGCCTGCCCCATTCCCTTCCCGCTCATTTCCCATGTGCCTGAGCCTGAGCACCAGCCCACCGCTCTCCTCTCCCATAGCGGCTCCCCATTCCCAGCCTCCGTGCAGGCTCCCGGCCTGCACATATGGCGGGTGGAGAAGCTGAAGCCGGTGCCCGTGGGCCCTGAGAACCAGGGGATTTTCTTTTCTGGGGACTCCTACCTGGTGCTGCACAACGGCCCGGAAGAGCTGTCGCACCTGCACCTGTGGATAGGTAAGGGGCAGGGAGTGGGAAGGGCACGGGCCTAGGCAGAGTGAGGCTGGCCCAGGTGTCAGGGGTCTTGCCTGCCACCCCCACCTGTCACAGGCCAGCAGTCGTCCCGCGATGAGCAGGGGGCCTGCGCCGTGCTGGCCGTGCACCTCAACACGCTGCTTGGAGAACGGCCTGTGCAGCACCGCGAGGTGCAGGGCAACGAGTCCGACCTCTTCATGAGCTACTTCCCGAGAGGCCTCAAGTACCAGGTCAGAGCCGCCCCAGGCACCCTCCCTGCAGAGTTCCAGGGTGCACTTGGATCCGGGGCCCCCTTTCTGTGGTCTCCCGGTGGGATGGGGTGCGACCCCACTCAGGCCGGCCTTCTGGCTGCAGGAGGGTGGCGTGGAGTCGGCGTTTCACAAGACCTCGAGGGGGACAGCCCCAGCTGCCATCAAGAAACTCTACCAAGTGAAGGGGAAGAAGAACATCCGGGCCACTGAGCGGGCGCTGAGCTGGGACAGCTTCAACACCGGGGACTGCTTCATCCTGGACCTGGGCCAGGTGGGTCGGCAAGGCATTGTGCAAAAGAGGCCTGGCCAGAAGCCCAAGGAAGGGCAGGGGCTTGGAGGTTGGAGCCCATCCCATGGCTACTGCTTCAGTCGTAAGAAAACACACTGTGCAGCTAGACCTCGGTTTTCTGTGGGGATTGTTTCCTGAGGCCCCACACATTCTCAAGACTGCCACATGAAATGGCGTCTTCACATGTAAACTGGGCTTTTTTTTTTTCTGGTATTGAGGATCGAGCCCAGGGCCTTCATGCTGAGCTACGTCCTAGCCCTCTTTTCATTTTTTATTTTCAGGTAGGCTCTTGTTAAGTCACTGAGTTGTCCAGGCTGTGCTTGAACTCACCCTCCTTCAGCCCTAGCCTCCTAGATTGCTGGGATCATAGGTATGCACCACCATGTCTGGCCATCCCCACCCAGGCCTTTTTCAAATTTTAAATTTTGAGACAAGTTCTCACTAAATCACAAACTTGCCCACAGTGCTGGGATTACAGACATGTTTCCCATATGAGTCACCTCTAGATGACTCATAACACCTACAACAAAATAAATGCTGTGTGAATAGTTGCCCTGTGTTGCTTAGGGAATAATGACAAGAAAAAAGTCTGTACATGTTTAGTAGAGAGAGATACAGTTTTTTCTGATTTTTTTTTTTTTTTTTTTTTGGGGATTGAACTCGGGTCCTTGTGCTTACGAGGCAGGTGGAGGAACCATTGAGCTAAATCCCCAGCCCAAGATCCAGTTTTTTTTTTTTTTTATTATTAATCTTGTCAACCAAACTGATAAAGT
>NW_004624749.1:17747176-17815935 GCF_000247695.1 Heterocephalus glaber
AAAATACAGGTTGGCCTTTATAATAAAATATATATATAAATTAATTGGTACTGGGGATCCAACTCGGGTCCTTGTGCCTGTGTGGCGAAACAATGTATATTTTTACAAGGCTTCTTTTCCATTGGATGGTGCTTGGCAGCAGCATTCACTATATTTTTAATCCACATTGCAAAGGCACAAAAGAGGATTTGAAGAACTGCTTCAGAGAGCTGGGTATGGTGGCACACATCTGTAATCCTGGCACTGTGGAGGCTGAGGCAGGAGGATCACCTCAAGGTCAAGGTCAGTTTGGGCTACAGTAAGACCCTGTCTCAGAAAAAACAAAGTGCTTCAGAAAGTGTGATCAAAGCAAGGGGGATTTTGAAGGGGATTAATGGTACTGTGTCTTTCACAGTAATAAATTTTTAAAAATTTAAATACCTGTTTTCAATTACACCTACATGATATCCTGGATTTGATTCCTAGCACCCCCCTCCCCCCAAAAATGCAAAGGGACTT
This sequence comes from Heterocephalus glaber, assembly GCF_000247695.1. The sequence goes on from NW_004624749.1 coordinate 17,747,675, forward strand.
TTTTGACAGCTGTCCCGAGGTCTGCCTGTTCCTCACAGACACTGTGTTGTGTCTGACTGATGGGCCAGGGCCACTTTGGGGTACAGGAAAAGCGCCAGGCGAGAGTAGCCCAGGTCCAGCCCTCACTGCCTCCGAGCCTAGTGAGCTACTTTTCCCCATCTGCCCCCAGCTCATGCTCTTGGTTTAGGCTCTTGCTGAGTTTGTGCCAAGAAGCATAGAAAAGTCAGCTTTTGGGGCTGGGGATTTAGCTCAGTGGTTTCACCACCTGCTGAGCAAGTGCAAGGACCTGAGTTTGATCCCTGGTACCAAAAAAAAAAAAAGAAAAGTCAGCTCGCTGTACATCTCCCTCCCTATCCTCTTCATGAAGACCCCAGGCACCCACCTCAGTCTGCGCAGGATCAGGTTCCCCAGGTGGATTTTAAAAGGGGACAGAGTAAATGATGTGGTCAATCTTACATTTTTAGATTTATGGGGTATCTTAAGTTTCCCATGGAAAGCCCAGGCTTTTTCCCAAGAAAAATACAGATTAGGATTTTTTTGGTCCTGGGGGCCTATGTACTTGAGCCAAATCCCCATCCCTTTTTGAATTTTCTATTTCGGCTAAATTGTTGAGTTTTCCAGACTGGAGTCTCAACTTGTGACCCTCCTGCCTCAGCTTCTGCTTTTTCATCTACTTTGAAAGAGTCTGTCCCCTGCCTTCCACACCCAGTCTCTCAGCAGAACCACAACTGTGTCACTGCTGACGCCGTTCTGAAGCCATGAGCACTCTCGTGTAGAAAGTGTCACTCGGGCCACCGCTGCCCCACAGAGGCCCATGTGTCCCCACCATGCACACACAGTTGGCTCAGCTGAGTGAAGCTTGTAGGCTCAGAGCAGGGAAACAAGAGAAGGGGATGCTGTCCCCAACCTGGCACCGCGCAGGACTGGAGCTGCGCTGCAGGTTTCTCATGGGCCTTTGGCCCACCATGCTTAGGTGCCGCCCATCTCTGCTGCTCAGCGAGGATTCAGGAGGGAGTAAGCCAGGGCCACAAAGCCTTGGTTCATATCTGGCAGAGACGACAGGAAGTAACCTGCAGGGGCTGTGACCAGACGCATGCACCCTGCAGACAGGAGTCAGGGCGTTCCCTTGTGCACTAGGGTGACCATTTGTCACCCTCGGCCCCAGTGAGGAGGACAGCAGACAAAGCCCAGTGTGCCCAGAAGCCAGGTGGGAAAACCCAGCATGGACTCACCAGCCAAGAGCCAGGGCCACCTCGGCCCTCCTGGGAACGTAAGCAGGGGCTGATAACCGGATAACTAGGACAAAAGACAACACTTTGGACACTCACATTATAGCAATTCTTTTATTCTAAAATTGCTGGTTGCAGTCAAATTCCTCCTTCCCTCAACCAGGCGGAAAACATCCTCAGGGACCAGGCAGCCTCCACAGGAGGAGCCGAAGATATGAGGGGCTGGGATGGGGCAGCAGTGGGGTCACCTAACCCAGAGCTCATATCCACATCTAAACCTCGCAGGGACTAGGGGAGAAGAGGTGGGGCCAGCATCCAGCGGAAAGGCCAGCGGCTTCCCAGGTCTGTGCTGCCCCCTGCTGGCCGCAGCTGTTGTTACCTTTTCCCCTTCAAATTCCAACCACAGCTGAAGCCTGAGTATTGCTGGGAAGTCGGGATCGTGGCTGCTTCTACTTGGGAAATCTCCTTCCAGGTGGGCTGTGCAAGTGTCCAGATAGGGCAGCCCCATCTTGCAACCCATCCACTTCCTCTAAGATCCCTGGAGCTGGGGCCCTGCTGGGGGATGGGACGGGATACTGGAGTCACTCAGTAGCAAGACAATCCCTGCTCTAGAAGCAGCCTGTGTGAAGGGCTCAGGCCCGACTGCACATGCGCGGGGGTTATTTCTCCAGCCAAGCCCAGTGTCCTCGTCTCAGCTGTTGAGGCAGGAAGGGACCAACTTGTCAGGGTGTGTGGGACATGGTTTGCCACGCACCCTCCTGAAGCACCAGTGGACCAACGCTTGGGTCCTGGGGTCGGTCAGATCAGGCCTGAGCCTTCGAATGCGTGAGGTTGCAGGTCACACACGCCTGTGAAGCTGAGGTCCCTGGTGGGAGGGGACTTCTGTGGCCTCAGCAAAGAGACCTGTCCCTTTGACACCCGCGCCAGGTACATCTCCAGGGTCTTCAGCAACTGCCGGGGGTTCTTCTTGGCCCACACTTCCAAGTCTGGAACACAGGATGGGGAGCAAGGCTTAAGGAGCTTTGGACAGCCCAGTAGCCAGGGCCTCAAGCCCAGCAGCTCCAGTGAGGCCCCCAACCACTACTGTGGGGCAACAAAGGCACAAGCATCACCAAAGATGAAGAGAGCACCAGAGGGGAGGCAGAGGAGCCAGGGGAGCCCAGGGACCACACCACACCCCATCTGGGCCAATCTCAACTCTGAAGAGCCCACCCAGGTAGGTGATCAGCAAATAATGCTCGACACAGGTGCACAGCCAGAAAGGGAGAGGAGAGGGACCGGCAAGCTGCAGGGGGTGAGCTGATGGACAGCGGCCAGGAGCAGGAACTGCGGTCTCTGGGCCTGGGACACAGGTGCTCGGAGGCTGAACGCACCTTTGAGGACAAAACTTGCGTCGGAGATGGTCTTCTGCTGGGTCCTCCAGATGTGCGCGAGGCGGAGGAAAGTGGCAACATAGAAGCTGTTCACCACTGGGATGACCACCTGCTGTCGGTTACATTCCCTACGGGCCACAAAGGCTGAACCCGAGTGCCCTCCCTCCCCGCCCCCAGTCCCCAGGGAAGCCAGCCCCAGCCCAGGAGGCCCCACCATGGCCTAGACAGCCTCAAACCTGGGTCAGGAGCAGGAGGAGAGATGGGCCGAGAGACAACCTGGGGACCAGCAGGGGAGGAACAGAGCAGCAGAGAATGAGGCAGGGCTGGGACTCACCTGGAGAGGCACTCCTCCCTCAAGGCCTGGATGGCCATGCGTGTGATATTCACAGACATCAGGCAGAAAGGGAATTGCTGGAAGGGAGGGGGGAGCAGGTCAGCGGCTGGCCAGCTCTCCCTGTGCTTTCTGTCATCAGCAGCATGATAAGACCTGAAGATGATCATGGCTGTGCGGGCAGCAGCCAATATCTTGGTGCTCATTCTTAGTTTTCCCAATAAATGTCCTACCCTCTTACAGATGAGGAAGATGAGGTGGACTCCTCAGTCCACCTCAAGTTCCACCTGAAGTTTTCTGCTTTCAAGTTCTCTGTTCCTCAAGTCCACCTGAAGTTCTCTGCTCCACAGCCTGGGTCCACAGCCCCAAGCTAGTTTTCCAGTCCTTGAACATCCTGATCCCTTAAGTCCCTCAGGATGGGCTCAAACTCGAGATCCTCCTGCCTCAGCCTCCTAGAGTGCCAGAATTACAGGGGTGCACCACACCCCTGGCCTGAGAACTTGGATTCTGAGATAAGGGTGGCTCACTGTTCCTGAACTGCTTGTGAACAAGTTTTATGCTGAACACCTGCTTTCCCCGATTTTGGAACTTGGGTCCATGCTAGGGAGATGGTGCCTGAATGATGCGTCCCAGGGAAACCTTGGGCACCGAGTCCCCAGTGAGCTTCCCTAACTGGCAACGCTTTGTATGTGGCACCCAATTTGATGCTGGAGAAATACTATACTGTGCTTTCCGTACAGTGCCTTCTTTCTAGACAGAACTCAGAAGGGGCAGCATCACACCATGACAAACAGTAGCATAAATGCACGGCTGATGACTTCCACAGGAGAGGCTGCTCACACATTAGCACCTGGCTTCCTGAGCACAGCGTCCCTTGCTGACTCTGCTTGCACTGTGCTAACTTGAAGCTGTGTGAATCACGATATGCAGCATCCTGAGTCCTCCCAGCCCAGCACCCCACCCGAGGGAGGGTCTTGGGACCAGACCCAAGCTCCACACAGGGTAGAGTCACTAATCATTAGCAAAAACTATGACACAAGCTCTATTGTCTACAGTTTACATTACCTATCACCTCATTGTCCATGCCACTCCCTGTGAACATTCATCAGGATCACATATGCAGACTTCTCAGCCTGACTGCAGGCCAAGCAGTGTTTATAGACATTCACCTGCTCCTTCTGGCTGGAGAGGGATAGTGCAGTCAATAGCATTTATGCCTTATCTGTCCGTCCCTTTGTATCATCTATCCTGGCATGATATTGCCCCTCCTCTTCTTTCAGTATAAAAATAAATATGGGAGCAGGAATAGGTAGCCACATAAAGGAGCATCTAAACTTAGTGTTCATCCACTCCCAGAAACATTCTTACAAAGCCTGCTTAAAAAGCAGTGAAAAACTGGATTTCAGAGTGAAATGTCTCTTTTCTTCAGCATTTTCCTCAGTCCTAAAAAGTGTTGCCTAGGGCTGGGGATTTAGCTCAGTGGTTTCACCGCCTGCTGCGCAAGCACAAGGACCCAAGTTCGATCCCCGGTACCAAAAACAAAACAACAAAAAAAAACACTAAAAAGTGTTGCCTAGACTAAATCTAGTGATTTAGAGGGATTTGGTCTCAAAATAAAAAATTTAAAAAGGCTGGGAATGTAGCTCAGTGTGAAGGCCTTGGATTTAATCCCCAGTACCAAAAAAAAAAAAAAAAAAGTTAAGCTGGACCTTGTGCATATGCCTGTAACCCCAGCTCCTTAGGAGACTGAGGCAGGAAGATCACAAGTCTGATGCCACTCTGGACAACTCAATGAGACTGTCTGGAAAAAAAAAAAGAGGTGGTAGAGGGGCTGTGGCTCAGTGGAGAAGCATCCTGGGTTTTATACCCAGCAGTACACACAAAAAAATTTAAACTGCCTTGGTCAAAGGCTATGCCTCTCCAAGACAATCGGACCCCACAGTTAGAAGTCAGTGGGTCCCACCACACCCACTTCCTTCGTTCAACACTCAGCTTTCCTGCCCCGCTTACTCTCTACTCTCTGATGCACCAGGCCCAGTCTCCTTTATTCTCTGTGCCCCTTCACCAGGTCACAGCAAGCCCCTCCCCCAGACTCCCAGTCAGCAGGTTCCTGCAGGCCACGCCCATGAGGCTCTGGGTCACTGTCTGTCCCCACCTTTCACCTTTCCCCTACTCCCAAAGTCATTCCACCGTGGCCCTGGCATGTGGCAGAGCTCAATGTGCATCACTCCTGGCACAACAGTGCTGCCACTCCCAGCAATGTCCCTATACATAAGTGCTCAGCTCATCTAAGGACCTGCTTTCTGCAGGCACATTTCCAGGTGGCACTGCTGAGCACTGACGGGCTCTTCTGCCTGCCCTCCTGTCCCGGGGCTGGGGGCCAGACCACTCTCCCCACTCCTCCATATGAGTCACCAGCTCTCATTTTCCCGTTCTCCAATGATACTGCCCACTTGCAATGGTTCTGCACGTTTGAAATTACTAAAAAATATCCTTTCCCAATACCACCCTGTTTTTTAGCTCTCTTTTGCAAAAAGGTTCTTTGAAAAAGTTGTTCAGATTTACTATCTCTAATCCTTCCCATCCCCTCTTGCGCTCAATCTACAGCAGCGCCTGTGTCTCTAACACCCACTGAAAATGTTCCCATCAAGGTAATTCTGACAGCATACCCCTCCCTCACCTGAACACACACACACACACACACACACACACACACACACACACACGTGCCTCTTACTTTCCTTCCCATCTCTGCCATTTAGTGCTGGAGCTGCTCAGTCTGCACTCATGGCCTGGAAACCTCCCTCCAGGCCAAGACTTCATGGCAGATCTGTGTCAGAGGCTCCCAGAAGTCCATGCAGGCCTGACGACAACATGACTCCAGCCCACTGGTGGGTTTCTGATTTGGGAGGTTTGGAGAGGGGCTGCAGGATGTGTCTCCTCCCTTCCTTCCTTCCACACATCTGAGATCCCTGGCCCTTTTTAATTTTTTAGTTTGAGACAGGGTCTCACCAAGTTCCCCAGACTGGCCTCGAACTTGCAGTCCTCATGCCTCAGCCTCCCTGGAAGGCAGGATTACAGGCATGCACCACCACTCCTGGCCAGATATGCATTTCTAACAAGCTGCTCCCAGGGGCTGATGCTGCTGGCCTGGGGACAGCATCCTCAGAGTCGCATGTGCTGGCAGTTCCATAATTTTAATCTCTAGCCCAGAACTTTCCCCTAGTTTCATACTCACAGATCTAACTGCTTACTGACCTCTCCACTTACACATCTGAAGACCTCTAAACACATGACAGAACTGAACCTCAAACTTGCTCTTTCTTACCAACTGATGCCAACTCCAGTTGCTCAGACTAAAAAATCATTAACTTCTTTCCTTGTCCCCAATTCATATCTACTCCATCGGAAAAACATGCTGGCTCTATTCTCTTAAGCTTGCACATGCAAGACTTGACAGCCAGAATCTGACCACTTCTCATCACTGCCTCTGAAAATACTGGTCCAAACCAGTCATCTCGAATTTGAATAATAAGGAGAGCCCTCCCTGGCAAGGTGGCACACATCTGAAATCCCAGCTACCAGGGAGGCTGAGGCAGGAGGATTGCAAGTTTGAGGCCAGCCTGAGTAACTTAGCAAGACCCTCTCAAAATAACACAAAAAGGGATAGGGATGTAGTTCAGTGGTAGAGAGTTTGCCTAGCACACAGGAGGCCCTGGTTAGGTCCCCAGGACTGAAAAGAAAAATTGTGAGCTGAGCTGGGCTTGATGGTACAGATCTGTAATCCCAGCACTCTGGGAGGCTGAGGCAGGAAGACTGGAACTTCAAGTCCAACCTGGGCAAATAGTGATTTAGCAAGACTGTTATCTCAATAAATAAACAAACAAACAAACAAATAAATAAATAAAATGCAGTTCAGTGCAAAGGGCCTGGATTCGATTCCCAGTATTGAAAAAAAAAAAGGAAGCAGTGGCTCCCCTTTTCACTCAGTGTCAACCCATAGTCCTTCTTGTGGCCTGCAAGGCTGTTGTCATCCTGCTGGCTGCTCCATGGCCTCTACTGTGCACTCTGTGTTCTTTCCATTCCTGCTGCCATCCCTACCATTCCTGGCATGGGCTGGATACCCTTCCTTTGCTCTGGCTTCTCCCTCTGCCTTAGAATGTTCTCCCCCAAAGGCAGTTTGGCCAACAGCCTATGTCCTCCAAGGCCTGTCTCGTCTTGGTTCATGTCTTACGGGGGCTCTGCGGATGCCCCAAAAATACCATCACCCCCTCCCCACCTCTTCTCCTGGCCTTCCTGCATGCCCTTTCCCCTCACGCTTACACCTCCTAACATCCTCTATAACCAACAGGTCAATATCTACTTCCTGTAAAGCCAAAGGAAGCTTCTGTGCTGTGTCTCTGCTAGAGGATCCAGTCAGGGTTGTGCGCTGTTGGACCCCGAGAGCCCTAAGTAGCTGGCATGGGGCATGCTGAGTCCGTCTTCACTCAGCAAGTGAATGAACTCCAGGTCCAATGAATCCAGATGGACACATGGAAGGAAGCAGGTCAGCTGGCCACTACCCTTTACTCCTTGGGAAAACCATCAGCTCTCTCCTGAGAAGGTAGGGCTGGATAGAAAGCAAGAGGCCAGGCCCAGGGATTTAGCTCAGTGGTTCCAGCACTTGCCTTGCAAGTGCAAGGTCCTGAGTTCAATCCATGGTACCAAAAAAAAAAAAGGGCTGGGGATTTAGCTCAGTGGTTTCACTGACTGCTGCACAAGCACAAGGACCCGAGTTCATTCCCCGGTACCAAAACTAAAAAAGAAAGGAAGAGGCCACCAAGGCCGCTCTGGCCCATCAGTAAGTCCCCAGGTCACCTGAAGGCCAGTTCTCCCCTTCAAGGTCAGGAGAACCTTCCAACACCATGCAAGGATGTCATGGGAGAGCAGGGAGGGGAAGGAGCAGCCTCACCATGCGCCTAGTGCTTGCACATTATTCCATTTGATTTTTCCAATGAGCCACCTAAAATCTCATGACTTCCATCTGCAGGTGGGGATACCAGGGCTCTAGCCAGCTGAGGCCACAGCTATTGGAGGTGTAGCTCAGGTCCCAGCACAGGCCAGGCTGACAGGGAAGCCCCTTCCTGGTTTGCCTCCACCGTCCCAAGTGCCCTCAGCAACGGGAGATGTCGAGCTGTGAGGTCCTCCTGTCTGCCAGGCTCAAACACCATACCCTCTCCTCTGCTTCCCTCCGAAGCCCACCTGGATATGGTGACGAGACAGGCAGAAAATCTCCTGGGCCAGCAACAAGGTCTTTGAGTCCATCACCAGGTACAGCAGGTGCAGGAGAGCGAGGAAGCCCGCCCCTCTCAGGTCCGTGGCTGGATTCGCTCCTGTAACGGATGCCCCAGGTATGCTGGTGAACCAGGCTTCCCAAGTCCTGCTCCTCTGAGCTCAGGGACTGGTGTACCAAGCTGCCCTGACACTGGCGGCAGGATGGGCCAGAAGAGCATGAGACACACAGGTCCACTTCCTGACACGCTCCTGTGGCTGGCACTGTGGGACTACAGGAGCCTGCCCCCAGCACCCCAGGGCAGCCTTCAGTAGCAGTGTTCTCACTGCACCCTCGGTCCTCAGCAGTCATCTCTCCACACGACAACCACTGTGGTCCTTTACAAAAAAAGGCCAATGGGGCTGGGCGTGGTGGTGCATGCCTGTAATCCCACACAGGAAGCTGAGGCAGGAGGATCACTGTGAGTTTGAGGCCAGCCTGGGCTACATAGTGAGTTCAAGACCACCCTGAACTACATAGTGAGACCCTGTCTCAAAAAACCAAAACAAAACAAACAGAAGGCTGTCCTGGTGGCCCTGGGAAAAGAGGAAGTATACATTTCTCCCTATTCTTCCCACCAAGTGTATCCAGAAGCCTCTGGAAGGTGGAGAGAAGACAGATTGGCTAGAGACCTTGAAAGACAAGAAATGACACTAGGAGAGCTTCCTGGGCTTCTGCCTGAAACATCCCACCTGAGTCCTGCAGGAGGTGGTGACCCAGAAATGCCAAAGGGGGCAAGCAGAAGCTTGAGTGTGGGCCCTAAATTCCGTGTATTGGAAACTCAATTCCCAAATCTGCAGGCTGACGGTATTTAGCAGTGGGACCTTTGGGGGGTGATCAGGATTAGAGCAGGCCATAGGGCATGGCCTTCAACATGTACTAGGGGTAATACGGTTTTATTTTGTTTTTTTTGAGACAGGGACTCTCTATGTGGTTCAGACTGGCCTCAAACTCATGGTGATACTCCTGCCTCAGCCTCCTGATATTACAGGCATGCTACCATGCCAGGCTGGGTTTGGCAGCATTATACTGAGAAGGGAGACCTGAGCTGACACATGTCACCCCATCTTGCCCTGAGGTGTCCTCCCTCATTTTATGCTGCAGTAAGAGGCCCTGAGGAGATGTGAGCAGATGCTGTGCCATGCTCTTGGGCTTCCAGAACCATGAGCTGAACAAACCTTTTTTTTTTTTTCTGTACCGGGGATCAAATTCAGGACCTTGCACTTGCCAGGCAGGCACGGTGCCACTGAGCTACATCCCCAGCCCAACAAACTTCTATTTATATATTACTCAGTCTCAGATATTTTGTTACAGCAACTGAAAACAGACTAAGAGCAGATCAGAAAGGTACCAAGAAAAAATCCTCTTTCTCTAGCCAAAGTGGCAGGAAAGGAGTGGCCTAGTAAGACAGAACACTTCAGATAACATCCACCCTACTGCAGCCAAACAAGAGAGTCCTGGTCTCCTCCCACTCCTCCTTAGCAGAGGCCAGGTAGGGGCCCGAGCTCTACTCTGGCCTGACTGTAGCGAGGGACCCAGGCCAAGAGGTGAGCCAGGCCAGCAGAGGTCAAGTGGAACATCCAGGGAAGTGACACCCTCGTTCCTCTGCTGGCATGCTATCAGAAAATGTCGCTAATATGGAGGATAGAAGTAAGATCCACAGTCTCATAACATCATACTCCAAGTGTCCAAGATACAACTGAAAACCATGTGCTATAGCAAGAACCAAGGTAATCTCAGGTTGAATGAGGAAAGGCAATAAACAGATACCAATACTGAGATAATACAGATTTTGGAACTGTCTGACAAAGATTTTATTATTTTATTTTATTTTTGTGGTACTAGGGATCAAATCCAGGGCCTTTCACATGCCATGCAAGCACAGTCCCAGCTCCTGACATGATTTTAAAGTAACTATGATAGACAGGATAATGTCCCACTTCCAAATATATCCACTCCTGAATCCCCAGAACCTATGACTATGCTGCACTGCAAAGGCGATTAAGATTGAAGGTAAAATTAAGGTTGCTAATCAGCAGAAAGGGAGATTATACTGGGTTATCTGGGTGGCCCTTATAATAAGAAGGGTTCACAGAAACAGAAGAGAGAGGCAGAAGCACAGAGCCAGAGCGAGAGACATGAGGATGGACTGAGGAGCAGAGACACTGTTCCAGATTTGAAGACAGAGAAAGGCAGGAGGCCTTCTGGAAGCTGCAAAAGGCAAGGAAATGGATTTTTCCTAGAGCCTCCAAAAAGGAATGCAGCACTGCAGACACCCTTGATCTTCTCTAGTGAATCCTTGTCAGACTTCTGACCCACAGAACTAGAAGATAATAAATTTGTATCGTATTAAGCCATTAAGTTTGTAGAAATTTGTTACAGCAATAGTAGAAAATTACTACACCAGTTATGAAATCCCTTTAATAAGCAATTATCAGTGAATATATATACATGTATTTAAATAATAAATTATATCTATACAGTTTGTTTATTTATTTATTTATTTATATTTGTAGAGCTGGGGATTGAAACTAGGGGCTCACATGCTAGGCAAGTGCTCTATCACTGAGCTACATCCCCAGCCATTCATTTAATTTTGTATCTTAAATTTTGAGACAGTTTCTCTCTAAGTTGCCCAAGCTGGCCTCAAATTTGTGATCCTCCTGCCTCAGCCTCCCAAATAGGTAGGATTACAGGTATTCATTACCACCCTAGATGCTGAGCATGAGATCTACCGCTGAGCCACACCTCCGGCCCCACTTTGAAAAAAAACTAGTCTCAGTAAAAAAATAGCAAACATAAGGAAGAATCAATTAGAAACCTTAGAACTGAACATATGGTAACTAAATCTAAAAACACACAAGGCTTGGCGTGGTGGTACAAGACTATAATCCTAGCACTCAGGAGGTGGGACAACAGGATTGCCATGAGTTTGAGGCCAGCCTGAGCTACACAGTGAGTTCAAAGGGTAGCCTGAACTATACTGTGAGACCCTGTCTCAAAAACACACCAACAAATAAACACACGCGCGCGCATGCACACACACACACACACACACACACACACAGGATGGGCTCAATAGGAGAACGGAGATAAAAGAGGAATCTGTGGCCAGGAGTGGTGGCACACGCCTGTGATCCCAGCACTTGGGAGGCAGAGGCAGGAGGATTGCCATGAGTTCGAGGCCAGCCTCAACACAAAGGGAGGCCTTATCTCAAAAAAAAAAAAAAAAAAAAAAAAAAAAGAGGAATCTGTGAATGTGAAGATAGAACAATAGAAATTATCCAATTTGAATAAAAGGGAAAGAAAAAACAGGCAAAGCAAACAAAACCAGATGGAACAGAGCCTCACAGTTCTATGAGGCTTCAACAAAGACTAAACAATGAACTAAGACCTAGCTTTTGCATCATCTGAGTCCCAAAAGAGAGGAGAAAGTGTGGGGCTGAAGATGTCTTCAAGCTTACTTTGAAGACTGCTCTGCCATAAAGAAGGATGAGCTTCAGACATTTATAGCTAAATGGATGCACCTTGAGACCATACTCTTAAGTGAAATAAATTAGACACATGTTTAAATATCACATTGTTTCTCTGGTATGAGAAACCGAAAGTGGAAATAAGGACTGAAATGTATAATGGATATTGGCAAATGGAAAGTAAGTGTTCAAATGAAAAAAAAAAAAAGAAAGAAAGTGTTCATATGGGAAGGGGAACAGGGAGGGGGGAAGGAAGGAAAGGACAAAAAAAGTGAAAATAGAAGGAAAAAAAGGAAACAAAGCTTTTGTACATAGGGAGGGGAGGGGGCTTAAGGGGGGATGGGATAAAATAAAATTTATTTTTAAAAAAAGTAAGCATGGCTTGAAATTGCTCAAATTTAGCAAAAGACACAAACCGAAAGACTGCAGCAGCTGAGCTGAGATCCACCTGAAGAGACCCATACCATACCACACTACAAAGTCCTGAAAACTGAAGACCAGTGAAAGACCTTGAAAGCAGAGATAGAAAAACAGCTCCTTATGTATAAGGGATGGACCATTCACAGGAAAGCAGATTTCTCTTGAGGAACTATAGAGGCCTGAGGAAGCAACACATTTTCAAGTGCGGAAAGAAAAAACCTGGATGAACTCTATATTCAGAGAACCTCTGAGAGAAGGGGAAATCAAGACACTGTCAGATGAAAGAAACCTATGGGAATTTGTCTCCAGCAGACTAAGAACAGCTAAAGGAAGTGCTTGCAATGGAAAGAATGCGATAAAAGAGGGAGTTTTGGAACGTCAGGAAGGAAGAACAATGCAGAGTGAACGAACGGGTGAACACATCAGACTCTCCTTCTCCTTCTCCTTCAGAGGTTGGCTTTTGTTTTTGCAGTACTAGGGATGGCCCCCAGTGCTTCAGGCAGGTGAGGGAGGTGCTCTACCACTGAGCTACATCTCCAGCCCTTCCTCCAGTTTTTAAAATTAGGTCTGATGGTCAGAACAAAGATTGTAACATTATATACAGAGAGGACAATGCACTGAGAAGACATAGCAAAGACACATTACAGATGAGGAAGACAACAGGGGCTTGAACAACTGGCACTATTAACAAACTATGAGTATATAAAATTTCCTTTTCAATTATGAGTTTCCTCTCTAGCCAGGCATGGTGGCACATAACTAATCCCAGCACTTGGGAGGATGAGGCAGGAGGATTGCCATGAGTTTGAGATCAGCCTGGGCTACATAGTGAGTTCAAGGCCAGCCTAAACTACATAGTAAGACCCTGTCTTAAAAAAAAAAAAAAAATCAAAAAAACAAATCAAAAAGAGTTCCCTTTCTACACACATGTAACTTGATATGGTTTTGGGGAAAAAAAGTACAAACTCCAAAAACAAGGGAAATTATTTTGTTTCAATTTTTAAAAATAAACTTTTTTCTGGGCTGGGGATTTAGCTCAGTGGTTTCGCCGCCTGCTGCGCAAGTGCAAGGACCCGAGTTTGATCCCCGATACCAAAAAAAAAAAACAACTTTTTTCCATAAAAAAGAGGAAAAATCCTAAGCAAATCAGATTCCCAGTTTTATCACTTCAGTGTCTTCCATCTCCTGTAAACATTTTACGACAGCTTGCATGATCTTTCTTCCTGTCACTCTCCTGTCCCCATCAGTCACATTCCTTGCTATCTTTCATTCTTTCTCTTTTTTTGCGTAACAGGTTCTCCTTATATAGTTCAGACTGGCCTTAAATTCCCAGTGATCCTCCTGCCTCAGCCTCCCAAGGGATTACAGGCATGGGCCACCGTCCTTGTTACTTTTCAAATGCTGCAAGTGTGCCACACCTTGAGCCTTTGCATCTGCCTCCCCCAGATGGCCCTCCTCGTGCTGCTGGTGTGGCTGGGACAGGATGCTGTGGCCTCTCACTCTAGTCCTGACATTGGAAGGAAGGCAATCTGCTTCTCTCTCTTACCCTGGAAGCCCAGGTCCTCCCAGTGGTCTCCGTGGAGGGCGCAGTCAAACCTGGATCCCGTCAGCTTCCTGTAGATGGTCTGGAGGACTCGGCCATGCACTGGGTCTTGGCTATCCAGGCCACCTGCCCCAAAACACACCCACACCCCACCCAACCAAACCTCAGGGGAGGACTGGGTGGAGCTCGGACACCCTGTTCTCTGCTCCCATTCTCACCCACCAGCATGGTGCATGCAAAGGCCCAGCTCAGCCTCAGCCTTGGCGGGCAGGTGGCCGCTCCTCCTGACCACATGCAGTGCCTGCTCTGTGGCATCCCATGCACTCACACTGAGCAATGGTCAGGATCAAGTCCCTCTCTTCCCGAAGGCCCTGGTGGAGCTTTGGCGGCCCAAAGAGGCAGTGCCGGAGGGCGGCAAGCCCAGTCCTTCGAACAGTTGGCTGGATTCTCTTCTGGGGAGGAAGTTGGCACAATGGGCAGAGTGCTGGGTTCACCTGCCTTAACCATCTTACCACTGGTCTCAGATTTCGTTCACTTCTCCCAGCTAAGTGGCTGTTCTCAGGGCCAGGGAAAGGGGCAACAACTGTGAGGCACCTTCTGGGTCCTCAGACATGGGCTCTTCCAGCTCCCAGGTTCTTTGCAAGGAGAAAGAGATGCCCCAGGTGTAGGCACCATCAACCAGTTCTCTGCATTCAGTCCTTTGGGCTTTTCCAGAACTGGCTGTGCCACTAATTGCCAAGTAGGGCACAGATGCACAGCCTGGGACACACACATAGTGTGGCCAGAAGAAAGCCAGGCCAAGACGCCCAGTAGGGCTGCCTCAACACTTTCTATGTCATCTCTGCTCTCTGAATCCCTGAATTACACAATCTAGCACCCCTCTCAACTTCCGGTGGGAAGGCAATTGGGGAAGGGAGCTTAGTGGGATTCTTGCAGAGACACCTCTGAGAGGAGCTACAGCCTCGGGCCATGACCAGCACCTTCCCAACTAGGCCGTGCTGGCCTCTCACGGGCAGGCCCACAGCTTCTGCCCTTAGAATGTTCCGATTTTGGTAGCTTCTGGCTCTCTGGATCACATCAATGTACTCCATTTCTTTCTTTTTTTTTTTTTGGTACCAGGGATGGAACTCGACCTTGCACTTGCGAGGCAGGCGTGGCGCCACTGAGCTAAATCCCCGGGCTCAAGCAACTCCATTTCTGTCTTCAGCCTCTCCTGCCTACATCAGGTTTTAGGTTGAAGATCTGAAATCTCTTTCCTGTAAATTTCCTACTGGTCACTGATCACTCAAGGTGTCGGAAAGAGCTCCCCAGCTTTTATTCTCACGAAGATTCATTCATCACCTAGTTCTTAAATTCCCAAATGGTCCCTGGTTCTTTGAGGGAATTTTCATCCACTGGCCATGAATCACCCAGCTCTCTGGATAGTTTGCCTCCTCTCCACCAAGAGCTACCCTGCGAAGGAAGAGCAGGAGAGGGGCTATACGGGTTCCCAAATGATAAGGCCATATGGTTCCTGGGGCACAGTTCCCCCAAGGCTACTAGGGCCCTGCACAAATCATGAGTCCTTGGTCACTTGTGATACTGTGCCCCAAGATTTCTCAAGTCAGGCTGGGTCCTCAACTGGAAGCTTCCATCTTGCTTGCCCAGTGTCCTACCCTAGTGGGAGAAAGGAATTTGCTCAAGACCCCAAACCTCCCCACTGCTGTACCTTGAAGGAGGAGAGGTCCAGAGTCTGGAAATGCTGCAGGGCCTCAGTGAAGGAGATGAGCTGCCCAGGCTGGTCTGAGCTGGCCTGGCTCCCTGGGGCAAAGGGGAGGACACCTGAGGGCTTGTGACAGTAGCCATTCTACCACCAGACAGTTACTGAGGGCCTCCTGGCTGCCACCTCCAAGGCTTCCAGCAGAAGGGCAGATACCTACAGGTACAACCCATTCTCTTTCAAGGAGCTGGCATTCCCCGCCTGCTGACTCTTCTTGGACTATGCTATGTGGAGTCTTGCTGGCTGCCCTGTGCAATGAGTAGGGCACAGACCTGTCCTGCTAGGCTCCACCTAACCCCACTCATCTCAGAGGGAGCAAGTCACTGCTTGGAGGAGGAACCCACGTAGGAGCATGCCACTGATTTGTTGGGTGCCCTTCCTAATTTCTACTGTGCCTTCTTGTGCCTGTACAGGATCCCCCACCTTTCCATAGCCTAGAGGGAACGAACTTCTCATCAGCAACACAGGCGATGCCGGACAAGGACACTGTTCACCGTAACATCTCCCTGAAGCTCAGTGGGCTCAGGCCCGATCCAGATCCAGGTTCCGCCCGCCCATAGCTGTATCCAAACCTGTCAGGAGAGTTCTCGAGACAGCTTGTACCCAGCCTTCAGGGCCCTCCAGTGGATGCCTTTAGCCCCCCTCTCCAGGACCTTGCTTGTTCAGTGAACAACCTGACCAGGCATATGCAGGGACCCAGGCTTCCTGCCTCTTTCCTTCTGTCCACCCTGTCACCTAAAGAGGCTAACTTTGACCAAGGGACCCTGAGGAGGAACTCTGTGTTCCCTCAGGGCTGGGTAGAAGATGGGCAGGGACGGCCTCCCTTCCCTGTGGCACTCATTCCCATTTCCTCTGCAGACAGATGTCATCGTCTTTGGATTGGGGAAAGAGACCTTAGGTCACACAGGTAAAATGAGAACACTGAAGAATTCCGTCTCCTAATGCTCAACTCATGGACGAATTGGCCACATGTGGGAACAGTGCCTTTGCAGCAGCTGCGCCTCGTAGTGACAGCACCACTCCGACAGTTACCTGCGTCTGGCTGGATGGTGTCCACAGCTTCCCATTCTTCTTGGGCTCTGAGCACCTCTGGGCTTACAGCTGCAATGGGGCGAGAAGGAGACCCTGTGAGACCTAGGTGTGTCTGGGCCACTATCACAGATTCCAGCCTTGGCCCCCTGCCTTGGATCTTGTCACCTCCCCACTACTCTTCACATGGAAGCCAGAGTGACCTTCTGAAAGGGCAGAGCTGATGCCCCCACCTGCTCTTCCAAACTCCAGGGATTCTCCCTAACCCTCATGGTCAGACCCACACCAGACAGCATGGGGCCGAAGTCCCTGCACAATTCTAGGCTGCCAAGAAGCTGACATCCTCAGAGTGCTCTGGCCTCTCCCACCTTGGAGCCTCCCACAGCCTGCTGGGCCTCAGTCCCGAGCCTGCCAGAGCAGCTCCTCCTCATCCCTGTCAGATCCAGCATCTCCCTCACCCAGGTACCTTCTCAGCTGCTTCAGTATGGGCTGGAGCCACTGCTGTGTGAGGTGCTGACATCCTGAGCTTACTGCAGGGCTCACCTGTCTCTCCCACTACATAGTGAGCCGCACAGGGCAGGCTCTCCAGAGCCCAGCCCAGTGGCTGATGCACAGCAGGCGCTCAACAAACAAGTGATGAATGAACAAATGAATGAAAGCAAAGTAAGAGGAGGAAAAAGTGAGAGGAAAGAAGCAGCAGGATAGGCTCTCTGTAGCTACCACACAGTTCATTTCTCCAAATCACAGCTATTACCCTGTAGCCGAAATGACCAGTGGCGTCTTCTGTCACTAACTTTTCCGATTTATTATACAGGGCATCAACAGACAATGTGAAACATGGAGACTTCATTACCAAAATGAGGATCTAGCTAGGGTGTAGTGGTGTATGCCTATAACTTCAGCACTCGGGAAGCTGAGGCAGGAGAATAGTCATGAGATCGTGGCCAGCCTGGGCAACACAGTGAGACCCTGTCACAAAAAGCCAATACATACATAAATACGTACACACACACATACATAGCTAGCTTGGGGATGTGCTCAGTGTGAAGGTCCTGGGTTCAATCTCCAGTTCCAAAAACAAAACAAAACAAAAGGATCTCTCCAGCTACAATAGTAAAGTAGGCCAGAACAGCCCCTCTCTGCCTCACAATTTTGGCTGAGGCCATCACATGACAGGAAACTACCTGGCGAGGACAATGGTGTTTAGAGTTAGGGCCCTTGGGAGATGGTTAGGGTTAGAAAGGGTCACTCAGGTGGCTCTCCCATGACTACACACTGGTGACTTCACAAGAAGAGACACCAGAGGAGACATGCATGTGCTCCCTGTTTCTTGCCATGTGATGCCCTGCACTACCATGGGGCTCTGACACCAACAACCCATCACCGAGGCACCCCCAAGACCTTGGAACACAACTGAGTCCAAACAAACCTCTTTTCTTTATAAAGTTACCAAACCTTGGGCATTTTGTTACAGCAATGAGAAATGGACTAAGACAGAGCATATGCTTACAGGTTAAAATGCTACCAAACATCAATGGAAAATGAGGAAGAAAAAGTGGTGGGGAAACAGTAGAGGAGAGTTGCTGAAAGCACACTGGACAAACTGTGTGTAAAGGTTTGTACAAAGTTTCCATAAAAACTAGCTGGATTTCTTTGGACAAGTTACTTAATCAACTGGGACTTCTCATGGAGCTGCTGCACAGATGAGGCAATTCTCCAGCCTCCTAGGAGAGTATGTAGGCCAAAGGTCAGGCCTCAATAAATGTCAGCTATTATGACTGCCACCACTGTGGGCTCAGGGCCAGCAGGGCAGAGGTCAGGGGGAGCAGTGAGATGGGCCCAGGTCCTGAATGTCTGATCTCCCTACCTTCAGTCCTCACCTACATACAGTTTCACTGATGCCTCAACCTTCTGATGCCCATCTACAAGCAATCAGATCAATCTTTCAGCCAACACTCCCTCACCCACACTCAATTTGATCAAAGTGAGAGAGGCAGGTGCAGGGTGGGACTCTGCTGTCACATGCACTGGTCAGTACAAAGTACAAGGTCTCAGCTAAGGGTATCAAGCTGGTGATCAAAAACTGGAGACAAACACTCGAACCAGGTGAGAGCTATTCCTGTTCTCTTGGAACAACCCTCCCACCCTGAAAGTGATCCTATCACAAAGACTACCTTCTCTGACCCACAGAGGAGCACAGGGTAGGGGACGAAACTTCAGGACAATTAACACAGCCCATGATAAAATAGCCCTTTTTTTCCTTTTTAAATATCTCCTTTCTTCTGCATTGCTTCTGTTTATAAACTAAAGAGCAATGGTGATTTAATCAGCCTACTAATTTAAATTAGCTAAGAACAATCCCCAAAAAAGTATAATTATTTAATATGACTAAAAGAGCTGGCACAAATATGCTAGTTGTATTAAAATATAAAGTACTTGCCATTTATGATAAGAGTTATTAGTTTATCAGGCCGGGGATTTAGCTCAGTGGTCTCGCCACCTGCTGCGCAAGCTCAAGGACTCAAGTTCAATTCCAGGTACCAAAAAAAAGAGTTATTAGTTTATCAGTGCTGGTTTGGCCACCATGTGGTAGAGATAAAATTCCAATAAAAAAGACTTTGTAGGGCTGGGGATGTGGCTCAGTGGCAGAACAGTACCTAGCATGTTTGAGGGCCAGGTTAATCACCAGCACTACAGAAAGAGAAAAAAAGAGAAAGAAAGAAAAACTGATGTCCAATTAATTTTTCTACATTTGAATATTTATAAAACTTCAGTATTTCTGGAGATTATGTTTTCAGTATATAAGATTGAAAGATAACAATAAGCACTAACTACAATTTATATTTTGTGTAAAGCACTTCATCTACATTTAATCCTTTTTCTTTTTTTTTTTGAAGTCCTGGGGATTGAACTCAGGACCAGGTGTGGCATCACTGAGCTACCTCCCGGGCCCTTACATTTAATCCTTACAAAGTTCCTATCATAGGTGTTCTGATATAATCTGTTTCTAAAATTTACTTGTATTTTGCAGTGCTAGAGATCAAAGCTTTGGCTTTGATCTCTAGTGTGCCACGCAAGTGCTTTACCACTGAGCTATACTCCTAGCCCCTCCCTATCTTATAATTGAGGAAAGGAGGGCTTGGGATTTGCCTCAGTGGTTCTGCTACCTGCCTCGAAAGCACAAGGTTCTGAGTTCAATCCCCAGTACCAAAAAAACCCCCCAAAAACAAACAATTGAGGAAAGGATTAGAAAAATGAAGTAATTTTCTCAAAGCCATGTAGGTGAGAGAGTCAGAATTTAAACTGGAGGTATCTGACTCCAGAACAGGTGCTTCTGAATTATGAGCGTCTTTCTCCATAATAAATTAGCAAGTGGAATGAGCTTTAAGTACAGTATGGGGCTGAACTATGCTGGCAGACACATGTAACCCCAGCACATAGGAGGCTGAGGCAAGATGCCTGCATGTTCAAGAACAGCCTGGATGACACAGTAAGAACCTGTCTCAAAAAACAAAATACAGGGCTGGGGATTTAGCTCAGTGGTTGCGCAGCCTGCCTCGCAAGTGCAAGGACTGGAGTTTGATCCCTGGTACCAAAACAAAACAAAACACAAACAAACAAACACAACTAAAACAATATTGTACAGCAAAGGGCTTTGTAAACCAGATAAAGCAGGATATCTTTCCAAAGCCTTTTCACATATACCGCATCATTTCCTTCCTGCCTGCCTTCCTCCCTCCCTCCTCTCCTTTCTCTTCTTTTTGTGGTAGTTCAGATTGAACCTAGGGCCTTCACATTGAGCTATATCCCAAACCTTCTCTATATTTTTTTATTTTGAGACAGGATCTTGCTAAATCGAGCCTGAGCCTGACCTAAGATCCTTCTGCCTCAGCCTCCCACAGCACTGGGAGTGTAGATGTCTACCACTATGCCTGGCTATACTGCCTCATTTTCATAGTATCTCTTAGAGCTCTACGTTTTTTTTGTTTTGTTTTTTGGGGGGTTTTTTTGGTACTGGAGATCGAACTTGGGACCTTGCACTTGCAAGGCAGGCAGTGAGTATCTCTTAGAGGATAAGAGAGGTATTACTGCCAGGCATGGTGGTACTCAGGAGGCTAAGGCAGGACTGCCACGAGCTTGAGGCCAGCCTGGGCTACTTAGTAAGTTCAAGGCCAGCCTGGATTACATAGCAAGACCCTGTCTCAGCCACCCTTCCCCAAAAAAGAGAGGTATTATTATTTCCACTGCAGACCTCAAGATTATATGGCTTACCCAGAAGCACACCATAAACTGTTGGCAGAGAAACTGACCCCTGATCCAGCATTGATTCTAATTTTCCTTGAGGAATGATAAATCTACAAAAATCATCAAAATTTCATCTTGGCCAACATGTCATCCAGACTGAGGAAGACCTGGAAACTTTGGGGCCATGTGAGCCACACCCACGGCTGCACTGGCAAGCACCAGAAGCACCCAGAAGGCCAGGGTAATGCTGGTGGCATGCATCACCACAGGATGAACTTTGACAAATATCACCCAGGTTACTTTGGGAAGGTTGGTATGAGGCATTACCACTTAAAAAGAAACCAGAGCTTCTACCCAGCTCTCAACCTTGATAAATTGTGGACATTAGTCAGTGAGCAGACACTAGTAAATGCTGCCAAAAACAAGACTGGAGTAGCTCCCATCATTGATGTAGTGTTATTGGGCTACTACAAAGTTCTTGGGAAAGGAAAACTCCCAAAGCAACCTGTCATCATGAAGGCCAAATTCTTCAGCAGAAGAGCTGAGGAGAAGATTAAGGGTGTTGGGGGGGCCTGTGTCCTGGTGGCTTGAAACCACAGGACAAAATGCTAACAAATGGTTTTCAAAAAGACAAAAAGAAAAAGAAAAACTACAAAATTCAGGACAAAGAGCAAGGGAAATTCAGATGAAGAGTAGGTCCCACCCAGACTCCTAGGGTCCTGGAGGGGTCCTTACCACTTGGCTCCCATCCATTTGCTTCTGCAGTCAGGGACCGGAGAATGCTGTGGTTCTTCAGCTGCGAGATCTGGGGGTAGGGGGAAGGTGACCTTCAGAGAGGGTCAAGTCTGGCACCCCCCAGTACTTCCCACCCACCCTGTACTGAATATCCTTGAATCTGGAGGCCAAATGGGTCTGGTCTACCCTGGTGGGCTGAGTAAAATCAATGTTTTAGGGGGGGTCAATCCCTGTAATCCCAGCAATCAGGAGGCTGAGGCAGAAGGATGGCCATGTGTTTGAGACCAGCCTGGGCTATACAGTGAGTCCAAAACCAGCCTGCAGGGGCTTTAGCTCAACATCGCCACCCCTGCCTTGAAAGTGTAAGGCTGACTTCGAGCCCTGGTTGGGGCGGGGGGGGGGGGGGCAAAACCAGCCTAACTACAAAAAACAAAAACAAAAAAAAATAAAGTCGATTATTTTGTTTGTTTTGATTTTGGTGCTGGGAATTGAATCCATGTGCTAAGCATGCACAGTATCACAGAGCTAGACTCCCCACCCTAAAGTCAGTCTTTTTGTCTTTTTTTTTTTGGTACTGGGGATAGAACTCAGGACCTTGCGCTTTCGAGGCAGGCACAGTGCCACTGAGCTAAATCCCCAGCCTAAAATCAATCATAAAGGAGGGACATGGAAAACTTCAACTATGACAGAGAAGCTGTGTAATGTGAGGGATAAGTGTATGATCGCCATGATAGTAAATAAACAAAAATCCACACCACCCATATGAGACTGTGGTGTGCCTTTGGTATTCCTGCTACGTCATACACTCTGCTTCACTGCGGCAATTACAAAACAGAGGTGTGTGGCACATGTGAGCCCCACAACCCCTCTCCAGAAGTGTGAGCTCCTGGAAGTAGAGTCTATGCCCTCCCGTGTCCCCAGGGCCTAGCACAGTGCCTGGAACCCCACAGTAGCATGAAACAGGAGCTTGTATTAGCAGGAGGTGCTGCAGTGTGGGTGATATATGTACAGGGATTCCTCTGAAGGCTGCGAGAGCACTGTTGTTCTTGTCATGTGATGGAGAACACCCAGCAGACACTCTTTCAACCTGTAAGACAGACCAGAGTCAACCTCTCAGGCACATTCCAATTCCCCAGACCACAGTTTACAGGCTGCCCCTTTTCCCAGAATCACAAAAGAATGAATTCCAGAGAAATCAGCTGCAAGAATTACTGTGCAGAAAAACCTCAGTTTAATACGGTCTGAAGAAAAACTGCATGCTGGCGATAGAGCTCAGTGTAGAGCACTTGCCTAACAAGTGTAAGGCCCTGGGTTTAATCAGCAGCACCACACACACACACACACACACGCACCCATGCAGACACACAGAAAAAAAGAAAAAGAAATGAAAGAGAAAAACTCCAAAAACTTAGTTAATATTATCTCAAAAAGCTTACAGACACCTGCATCCCAATGCAAAGTCCTGAGTTCGATCCCCAGTACCCAAAAAAAAAAACTTATAGATTTTTTTAGCACTATTAAAAGATCTCAGGGGCCGGGGATTTAGCTCAGTGGTTCCACTGCCTGCCTCGCAAGCTAAGGACCCGAGTTCAATCCCCGGTACCAAAAAAAAAGAAAAAAAAAAATCTCAGGACTCTGAGTAAGTTAAGTTCAGTGAGCCATTTCCCCTGGCTTTTTTGTTTAACCACACCTTTCACCTACTAGTGTTAAAAATAAAATGTGGCAAAACAATGAGAAGAAAAACATGACCAACTCTTTGCAGCTCATATTACAGATACAAGGCTAGTTTTCTTAATATGTAAAAAGAAAAATTCTACAAATAAGTAAGTTAAAAAACAAATAGCTGGGCATGGTGTTGCATGCCTGTAATCCCAGCACTTGGGAGGCGGAGGCAGGAGGGCTGTCATGAGTTTGAGGCCAGCCTGAGCTACATGGTGAGTTCAAGGCCAGCCTGAACTATATAGCAAGACCCTGTCTCAATAAAGATCAAACAAAAACAATGCAAACACCACAAACAAACCTCCTAAAGTAAAGCTAGTACAAAAATGGCCAAAGGATATGGGCAATTTACACAAATGGAAACACACAATATTCTTTCTTTTTTTTTTTTTTTTTGGTACCGGGGATCAAACTTGGGTCCTTGCGCTTGCAGGGCAGGCGGCAGAACCACTGAGCTAAATCCCTGGCCCATTATTCTTAAACAATCTCACTCATGAGAGAATGCCAAATGTAGCTGAGCTAAATGTAGAAACTGAGATAATGTTTCAGGTACCCGGCTTTCAAAGACCAAAAAGTGTGATAAAACACTATGGTGTATAGAGTGTCAAGGGTTACAACACACCGGAGAGTACTCTGTTCCCATCTCTGCATCTTGATCATACTTGACAAGGTCAGACATGTTTTCCAGATATTGGACAACTACATTCTAGTAATTTATCTAACAGACATGCTCATCCATTTGCAAATGACATGCTTACAATTATAGGGTCATTATTGCAGGACTATTGGCGAACAGAATCTCCTTTTCTTTTCTGTGGTGCTGGGGATTGAACCCAGGGCCTTACACATGCTAGGCAAGTAGTCTGCCCCCAGACCACTACACTCCCAGCCCAGAATCTCCTTTATAGAACCAAAAGCTATAATGAGAGTTTTCCAAACATATTTCTAAAATTCCACATTCTCTTGATATATTTTTTGCCTTATTATTATTACTTTTTTTTTTTGGTACTGGGGATCGAACTCAGGACCTTGCGCTTGCAAGGCAGGTGGCGGCACCACTGAGCTAAGTCCCCGGCCCTTTTTGCCTTATTATAATGATACATCCCAAGCCACTACCCAAATAGGAGTGCTTACCTGTCCTTCTCTTAATCCTTTCTCATTATGCAAAGAGCAAGATTTTTCATTCATGACTCAGAATCATTTGTTCAAGTGAGCTTTGTCCTGGGGTCAGAAAGGGGTTGAATAAGTCTGAGATCTGAAGCTATGAGGAGAGCTGAGGATCCAACTGCTCTACCTCTGCCTTCCTCCCTGGCAGTCATTCAGACCAAGAGTAAGAAAACAGTCCCTGTGTGCCATCACCAGGGTGTAGCAGGTTCCTAGGAGTACTCAAAGAAGTCCCCGAAGACTTTGGAGCCTCAGCTCTGGAAAAAGAAAAAGAGAAAGAAAACTGGTTTCATCATTCAGCTATACCTTTAAGAAAAAAATGACTTTTAAAATCTTTAAGCAGCAGTGAATTCATTCTGAATAAACAAGCTGTCTTGGCCAGATGCCTATGTCTTATTACCCATGCCACTGATGGCAAGGGACTGTGCAGGAGTCTGGTGGCTGGGCAGTCGTTGTCCAAAGCCAGCAGCACTACCCTAAGCTGTAGGTTCTGTTTCTGGGGACAACAGCACTAGGACCCTGGCCAGCTTATCAAAGGGGTGAAGCTAAATAACTGCAACACTGGTGGGTACACTTAACAGAAGAGCTCAGGTTTTGCTTAGGTTCCAAACACAAGTTGGGTTCCTCGGATAGCAGAAACTCAAAATTCAACACAACATTTTAACCTTTTGCAGTTTTGCCCTTTTTTTTTTGGTGGTGTTGTTGTTGGGGATTGAACCAAGGCCTTCACACTGAGCTCCACTCTCAGCCCTTTATTTGTTACCAGGGATCAAACTCAAGACCTTGCACTTGCCAGGCAGGCAAGGTGACACTGAGCTATAGCACCAGGCCACAGTCCTTTCATTTTGAGACAGACCTTTGCTAAGTTGCTACATGGCCAAGGCTGGGCTTGAATTTATGATCCTCCTGCCTCAGGCTCCCAGAGTGCTGGGATTATAGGTATGTGCCACCATGCCTAGCTTGTCAATATTATATATGTGGCAGCTACTTGGCCAGTCTGACCAATTCTAAGTGTGTGATTTTGCCTTTGTTTTTTGATGCTGGGGATTAAACCCAGGTCCTCATGCATGCTAAGCAAACATTCTACCACTGAGCTATACCCCCAGCCCCAATTCTGAGTCTTTCATCTCAGGTTGCTGCCTCAGGAAAAGGGCTGGACAAGGGTTAGATACTTTACCATGGGGAACTGGGAATCGTGGATGCCTATCTCATAAAAGATCTGGATTGTGATTGGACAGACTCACATGCAACTGACAATCATGCTTCACAGACACAGGTGACAAAGAAGGTGACCTATCTGTGGGAATATAGATTCTCTAAGAACTGGCTGCCAGGGATAGTGGTACAAGCCTGTAATCCTAGTACTCAAGACGCTAAGCCAGGAGGATCGCTGTGAGTCCTAGGCCAGTCTGGGGTACACAGTGAGTTCAACTGCATTGAGAGACTTGTTTCAAAAACCAAAAAAACAGGGCCGGGGATTTAGCGCAGTGGTGCCGTGCCCACCTCGAAAGTGCAAGGTCCTGAGTTTGATCCCCAGTACCAAAAAACAAAATATCAGGGCATGGTGTCGTACATTTATAATCACAGTGCTCAGGAAACTGAGGCAGGAGGATCACTGAAAGTTCAAGGCCAGCCTGGACTACATAGTTCAAGGCCAGCTTGAACAACCTTTGCTCAAAAATAAATAAATAAATACCCAAACAACCTGATACCTTTGTCAGGACATACTGATTATTACCATTAAGAAGAGGGATACCTCCTGGCTCTTGGGCTGGACATCTAGCTCAGTATAATTTAGAGGGGAAGGCAGCGACCCCGCGGTTGCAGTATCCCAGGATCTAGTCTTTTCTCACTGGGACCTTGACATCTGCCTCCCTTCACTCTTCCTTTCAGCATTGCCTCCATGACAGCATATGACAAAAAAACACATATCCATCAACCTTGGCCAGCAGGTAGGATGACAGCAATCTCAGGAAGGCTCTTCTGCTTCTGTGTGGAAATGAGCTAAGCAGCGCAGAAGCATGACCAGCTTTACACATCCCCAAGCACTGCTGAAGGCTTCAACAGGAACAGTTACTATCTGTATCAGAAAGATAACAAAAACTCTTGTCAAACAAGCAAGTATTCAAAGTTACGAAGTCGCTCCTACCAGTATTAGGCATTCTGATAGCTGGACCTATGGAAATTGGCCTCCTATAAAAATAGATCCCTCTCAAGCTGCAACGTTAAGGGGGTGTGACTTTCCAACTGCTTGCTGGAATTTAAACTTTCTGAATTACAAAATTTGGATGCTGGGCCATCCTTAAGTACAAAGGCGCACATAGGTGTGACAATCGTTGCCTGATCCTTCCACAAAACCTTGTCCCTGAGCAGCAACCTGTCCCCTGTCCACAGAGTGGGACCCAACCAGAGGCAACGTTTAGGGGGATGGGGTAGGATTGTTGCGGCCACCGCTACCGGTCAGGGAGAGGCACACAGCCGGATGCTTGATTTCAACAGGGGTCTGAATTCATCAAGCAACTCAGGTAACCAGAGGCTGTGGGGGACTCAGGACAGAAACTTTCTCACTGCTTTACGAAAATGAGCCTCCGGAAATTCAGGTAGTCCTAGGCAAAACCGGGACCAGAACCCGGGTCTTCTGCCTCCCAAGAAAAACTGTGTCCTGCAACCTTCAGTCTTGGGCCGCTCCGAGGCTACCGCCCGCACCTCAAAACCTCCCCTCTCTGACCTCCCACTCCCCGCTCACCCGACGCGTTCCCAGCGTCCCCAGCGTTTTCCCGGCTGATCTTCATCTGCGCATGTGCGGAGTGCCTCCCCTCTGCAGCCTCTCGGAGTCCTTCCCCCTCCTCAGAACTACATTTCCCAGTAGGTACCGAAAATTTGGAGCTGTAAAGTGGTACGAGGAGCCGGGAGGGTCAATCTATGTCGGATATTGGCTTCGTGCCAGAGAAGCTAGTCCATTTATGGTCAAAGTGGACCCCGCCTTCCCAACTAGGAAGGGCAAACTAGCTGGGCGGTTCCACAGCCTTAAAAGCCGAATCCAGGCCCAGCGGACCTGTTGCTCGGACCCCGCGCGGCACGATGTGGCTTACTCTGGTGTTGCTGGCGATCCTCCTGCTTGCTGTCCTCTGCAAAGTTTACCTGGGGCTGTTCGGTGAATGCTCCCCGAACCCCTTCTCTGAGGACGTCAAGCGGCCACCTTCTCCCCTTGTGACCAACAAGGAGGCCAGGAAGAAGGTTCTCAAACAAGGTCAGCGATGATGACCCTGGGGTCTGGGACTGCGCTTGGACCTTCTAGCGAGTTTGCTTTCCCATTCTTGTAGGGCGAGCTGCTGCCTGACCCGGGCCTCAGTTTCCCCAAAAGTAGGGTGTCCGGGGCAGGCTTCCTCACCTGGAGGCTCCGGGTTTTCGAGCCTGCCATGTCGAGAGCGTCTACCCTGGCAGACCCAGGACACAACTGACCCAAGGTCTTGGCGCAGCCCAGTCCTGACCTTGCTAGTTGAAATAGCTTCGGCTCACAGGAATAGAGAACTTTCCCTCACTTGGTTCTAGGACCGTTTTCCTGTACCCTTGGGGGGCGTTCGGGAGCCGCACAGGCGTCTTTCCCAACCTGCATAGGAGCTTGAGTTGTGCCAGTCAAATGATTGAACAGTTTAAGAAAAGTGGTCCCAACTCAGGACTGATTTTAAAACTAGGGAGAGGTTCAACAGAGTGCCTGCCTCAGGCTCCAATCCCCTCCCATTAACCAGGTGCCCCCACTCTCATCTTTAAAACACACTGTGGGGCTCCAAGATTGAAAGAGTTCTGCTGCTTAAAACCAAAACACCTCAACAAAAACTGGATCCCATTTGATCCGTAGCCCCCCCCCGCCCCGCCCCGCCCCGCCCCGGTAACGGGGATTGAACTAGGGACTTTTCGCTTGTGAGGCAGGTGACAGCACCACTGAGCTAATCCCTGACCCTGTAGCATCCTTCTTACTTGTAGATTTTTTTTTCTATGTGACATAGAAATAATACTGTCCTATGTGAAAGGATTAATAGCCTGGGCTTCAGAGATCAGTTTTAGCTTGAACTCTCATTCTAATTCACAGCATAACCATTGGCAAGTCACTCCCATTTATCTAGGTGATCTAAAAACCAGATGAATAGCTTAACTGTTTTTCAGGTTGTGACCTGTCAGTGAGTTATGAAATGAATTTGATGGGTTGCAATTAGAGTTTTGTTTTCATTTTCTTTCTTTTTGTTGTTGTTTTGTTTTGTTTTTGAGACAGTCTCACTATGCAGCCCAGGCTGGCCTTGAGCTTACCACAATCCTCC
Organism: Heterocephalus glaber; assembly: GCF_000247695.1. The sequence continues at coordinate 17,776,322 of NW_004624749.1, forward strand.
AACCTCAGCCTCTGGGAGTGCTGGGATTTCAGGTGTGCATCACCATGCCCGGCTAAATTAGCTTTTTAAAATGCAGTAGTGGTGCACACCTGTAATCCCAGCTACTCAGGAGGTTGAGGCAGGAAGATCACAAATTCAGGGCCAGCCTGGGCAACTTGTTGGGCCCCTGTGTCAAAAAAAAAAGAGTGTGGGTGCTGGAGATGTAGCTCAGTGGTAGGGTGCCCATGCTCTAATCCTCAGTACCCCAAAAGTATGTGAGGCATCAGAGATATCAGAGTGTATCATACATAGTTTTATTATTTATTGTCATATATGTATATACACACACAACCTAGGCGGTGATATAAAATATATTTTTCACTATGGGTCTTTCTAAAACCATATGAAAAGTAAAGTTTGCAAGTTCTTTTGTCACTTGAACAATTTCAAGTCTCCATTCTGGGGCAGTGATGTTTAAAGAAACACCTTGTGTTGGAAGTACATGTATAGCAGCAGGTGATACCAGATTTCCTCTGTTAAAGTGACCCCCCCTTCCACTTCTGGATGAGAAGGGGCGGTGCCATGACTTCTCTGTCTTCCCCAAGCCTCTGCACCACACAGCCTAGCTGCTCTCTTGGCACCTGCAGATCCTGCATCTTCCAGAGAGATTCAGCTTGAAAATGTCCAGTTCCAGTTCTCAGCGCTGCCAGCCTGTGCTTTGGCCTTGTTCCTCTGCCCTGCTTCCTTGTTTTCTTTCTTCCTTGGCTGGCATTCTATGTGTGCACTTAGGACTCTCCACCTGTACTGTTGTCCTCTCTGTTTTTGTTCCTATCATAGATTCCTGATTTGTACTTTCTTTGAAAGCAGTGAAAATCCCCCAGTACTACGTAGTGGCCTTGGTTAAATCAATTCACACCAAACCAAGCCACTATTTAACATAGACCTGGCCGACTTTCGGAGGTGCCAGGGTCAGGGCGCAGAGGCTCTTCCAGCTCTCGCTGGCCCCCAGTCTGGTGAGGAGACTGCCAGACACACAAGATGGGGCTAATTTGTAACTTTCTCATGAAAGGGATTTTTCTTTGAATTCCCTAAAAGACCTGTTTGCCTTGGCACAGAAGAAGCATCCATCACTGTTTTCTCTCTTCTGACCTGAGAGACTAAACAGAGATCCAAGCTCCCTTATTGAAACAATGAAAGAAACAGCAGTATTGGATTTTTTTCTTTTTCTTTTTTTCGGTACCAGGGATGGAACTCAGGACCTTGCGCTTGTGAGGCAGGCGGCAGCAGAACCACCGAGCTAAATCCCCAGCCTATTAGATTATTTTTTAAAATACACACACACACACACACACACACACACACACACACACACACAAACAAACATAGACCTGGCTGGTCCTGAGGATTCCCAGGTGAAAAAGTTGAGCCACCTCAGTCAAGAGCACCTCTCTAAAACCACTCTAGAGGTTTCTTGCACTGTATGAGCTGAAGAAGTCTTTGGTTTCTCTTTCTTTATTTTCTTGCCCCTGACTGAGAAACCTCCCTGCACCTCCTCCCTTGTGCTGAAGCTTTCTCAGCCAACCGAGTGCCAGAGAAGCTCGATGTGGTGGTGATTGGCAGTGGCATCGGGGGCCTGGCCGCAGCAGCGATTCTGGCTAAAGCTGGCAAGAGAGTCCTGGTGCTGGAACAACATACCAAGGCAGGGGGCTGTTGTCACACCTTTGGAGAAAATGGCCTTGAATTTGACACAGGTAAGGCTTGTGTGGAAAAACTCTGAGAGCATGGCTCTTTCTTTTTTTTTTCCAGTACCGTTCCGGGGATCAAACTCAGGACCTTGTGCTTGTGAGACAGGCCTCCGTGCCACTGAGCTAAATCCCCAGCCTGGCATGGCTCTATCTTTAAGGCACTTGGAGCAGCCACTGTGGGGTGATACTGGGCATTTCTGATGTTTTGGAAGTGCCATCTTCTCTCCTGGAATCACAGCTGTCCCTTCTGGGCTAGGATCTGGGGGAGTCTACTGACATCTCCCAAAAGGAGGGGTGGGCAGTCCTCTCTGGGCATGGACTTGGCCTGAGCTGGACATGCTCTTCCACTTCCTTCCTTGCCCACCTTTCAAAGGCTCAATCTCCTTACCTCTGTGCCACTTTTGTCTCTCTGACTCCCAACAGGAATCCATTATATTGGGCGCATGAAGGAGGGCAACCTTGGCCGGTTTATCTTGGACCAGATCACTGAAGGGCAGCTGGACTGGGCTCCACTCTGCTCCCCTTTTGACATAGTGGTATTCGAAGGGCCTACTGGCCGGAAGGAGTTCCCCATGCACAGTGGGAAGAAAGCATACATTCAGGGGCTCAAGGAGAAGTTTCCTCAGGAAGAAGCAATTATTGACAAGTACATGCAGCTGGTCAAGGTAATGTGGACACACTCACAACTGCCTTTATTCCCAGCAAGGCTGAGCTGGGGGAGCAACTGCAGAAGGAGAGGAGATGGAGAAGAGGGATGGAGAAGCAGTCATCTTTGTCCTCACCTCAGCCTCCACACAAGTCTACCTTTGCCCTGCTGACCTCTCCTGCCAGAGAGCCTCTGCCCAGCAGCTGCTACCTCACTCTGTCTTCTGGAGCACACCTTGTTCCCTCCCTGACCGGGCTTTCATGTCATCTGATCATTATTTCAGTTGAGACCAGACTAGGATTTTTTTTTCAGTAGTGGGGATTGAATCCAGGGTCTCATGTGTGATAGGCAAGCACTCTATCACCGAACTACATCCTCAGTCCTATTGATTGATTGATTGACATGAGGTCTCATTAAATTGTCCAGGCCGGGCTTGAACTTGTGATCCTCCTAACTCAGCCTCCCAATTAGCTGGGATCAGGGCCAGGGATGTAGCTCAGTGGTGCTGTACCTTCCTGGCAAGTGCAAGGTCCTGAGTTCGATCCCTGGTACCAGGAAAAAAAAAAAGCCAAGTAGCTGGGATTACAGATGTGCATCACCGTGCCTGGCTAGACCACTGCCACCAGGGATCGAACTGAGGACCTTATGCTTGCGAGGCAGGCATGGTGCCTCTGAGCTAAATCCCCAGCCCCAGACTGGGATTTTTGAAAAAGAATTTGAGCAGGGAGGGAGGAAAAAAAAACTCATTGGGAATGCAGGGTGGGAAAAGCATAGTATAGATTTTTTTAAAAAATAAATTCAACAGGGCTGGGAATTTAACTCAGTGGTTTCACCGCCTGCTGTGCAACCGCAAGGACCTGAGTTCAATCCCTGGTACCAAAAATATAAATAAATAAATAAATTCAACAGTGTCCAGCCTTGGGTAGGTGTTGGAAGGGTGGTTCTGTCACAGCTCTTCCAGAGGTGAAGCCTGTCACCCGTGGCTCATTTTCTTTCCAGGTGGTAGCCCATGGAGCTGTTCATGCCATCATGCTGAAGTTCCTCCCACTGCCTGTGGCTCAGCTCCTGAGCAGGTGTGGGCTCCTAACTCGCTTCTCTCCATTCCTTCGAGCGTCCACACAGAGCCTGGTCAACATCTTGCAGCAGCTTGGGGCCTCGGCTGAGCTCCAGGCAGTGCTCAGCTACATCTTCCCCACTTATGGTGTGTACTGGCTGCAGGCTGTGGGTGGCTCCTGGAGGCAGAAGGACTGCCCTCCCTGCTCTGTCTTTCTTTCCTAATCTGCTTGGCTAAAATCAGAGCAGAATAGACCCCAGCCCTCTGGAGCTTGTGGATAAGAAGTCTGTCCCCTGCTGGACTCCCTGGGAGAAATTCCTTCATCAGCTCCCTGAGTGATTTTCCTATTTACTCAACCTGTGCTCCCTGGTCTTGGCAGCATGGGAGGTTCAGGAGTGTATTCCACCCACCTCAAGATCTGTAAGATACCCTGTGTGGGATGGAGACAGCTCCTCTGGTGGCCTTGGACTCTAAGCAACATTTGGATCCTAGATTGGACCTGATTGCCCCTGTTCCAAAGGTCCCCATGCCTGCTCCTGCCCCTCATCGCCCTTCTGTCCCTCCGCAGGAGTGACCCCCAGCCACACCACCTTTGCCATGCATGCCCTGCTGGTTGACCACTACATCCAAGGCGCCTTTTACCCCCGAGGGGGTTCCAGCGAGATCGCCTTCCACATCATCCCTGTGATTGAGCGGGCTGGGGGCGCAGTCCTCACGAGGGCCACTGTGCAGAGTGTGCTGCTGGACTCAGCTGGCAGAGCCTGTGGTGAGAGCCTTGCCCTGTGCTTCAGGGTCCTTGCTGGGATGAAAGAGCTCTGGGGACTCGCTGAGGACGGGAGCTACAGCTGGACCACCTTCCTCATGCCAGGGAAAGGCCCGAATTGGCCAAAGAATGGGGGCTGGGGGATGGTGATTAGTCTGGAGATAGAAAGGGAAACAGGAAGGATAATGGACTGCACAGTCCCTAGAGAACAGTATTTCATCACTATGCAATACATCAAACTATGACCTCCTTATGTGAGGGGCTGTAACCTCTTTACATCTCTGGTTCTTAGCCAGTCACGGAGTCTGTGTCAGTGTTTGCTCAGTGACTGAAGGAATTGGGGTGGCCTAGGCCTCCCGTGGGCCAGCCAGAAGTGGGGCCTACAGTCTCCGTAGCCTGGTTTGGGTGGGTGCTGTTTCCTGCATGGTCTCAGGACCCATTGAAGATGAACTCCCTGAAGAGTCCTGTCAGGAGGGACCCTGTTAAACAACATGTCAACCAAGGCAAGGCTGAGGGTTTCTTAACGAAGTCTCAGGCAAGGGGCCAAGAAGATGCTCCAGGAGAACAGGGCTGCTGTAAACAGGAATTTTCCAGAAGAATCATTGAGGAAGAAGAGGTGGTGATGAGGGTGTAGCCAAATGCAAAAAAAAAAGAGGAAAAGGCCATCAGTGACCTTAAAGAATACATTCATAGAAGGGACTGAGAAGTTGTGGGTGGCTGTCAGTTTCCTGAGGTTTTCTCTGATGCCTGCAAGCAAGCTCTGCTTCCCACTGCAAGGGGCCCGTGAAGTGAGGTAGGTGTATCACCAGTTCAGTTCCATTCCAAAGATAGCCATACATTTTTCATGTGTTAGACGATAAAGGATGAGGATAAAAGATAAATCCAATCTCTGTCTCAAGAAATTTCCAGCCTCCGAGGGAATCTCATTGTAAAGTGGCTGAAGGGCCACATAGCAACATATTCAAAGAGTAGCGGTGACAGAGCCACTGGACAAGGAGGACCTCCTGGAGGCAGAGGGGTTCAAGCCAAGTTAGGGAGAGAGCCTGCAAGGGGATGGGGTGGGAGGAGGTTGTTCCCAGATGGCAGAACAGCATGGCAGAGGCACAGAGGTATGAAAGAGCTGAGTATTTTCAAGCAGCTGAAAATGAGAGGTTGAATCATACAAAACTGCCGTTTCTAAAAGGTCAAAGAATATCAGTTGTTTGATCTGGTTCTACTAATAGTTCAATAGACTTGCAGAAGAGTGCCTGAGGATACTTCTCCTAATCTGCATCGAGCCCAGGGTCTGTTCTGCCCAGCCCTTGGCAGGCTCTATACCCATTCTGAGAAAACGCAGCATAGGCCAGGAGAGATCTGAAGGAGATAAGGGCTCTTTTCTGCTTGGTGCTCACAGAACTCAGTCAAGCTCTTGTGCCTGCAGGTGTCAGTGTGAAGAAGGGACAAGAGCTGGTGAACATCTACTGCCCTGTGGTGATCTCCAATGCAGGGCTATTCAACACCTATGAGCACTTGCTGCCAGACAGCGCCCGCTGCCTGCCAGGTAAAGACTGGTGTGTGCTGCTTTTCTTCCACCCACCCTGCTCAGCTGGGTGATGCTGCCTCTCTTCTAGGCCACTCCTGTCCTTAGCAGGAAGGCGGGAACTGTAGTTTGCTCCATCACCATCCCAGCATTTATGATTGAGGAAACAGAGGCCCACATAGGCAAACTGACTTCCCACGGAGACCCAGCTGGAAGGCAGAGCTGTCAAAACCCTAGGCTGTCAAAATCCCAGCTCTCTCTACTTCCTGGTTCAAGAGGCACAGGGCTTCCAGAGAAAAGGCCTTACTATAGGGGCAGGCAGGCAGGTCAACCCAGAGGAATGTTGCCAAGCCATTAGGCAGGAAGTTGCTTCAGGATGTTAGGTGACTTGAAGCTGTTGGTGTGATCAGAAGAAAAGAGGCTCCTGGCCAGGAAGGGACCAGTGACACAGGATGGATGACAGAGGGGACAGAGCAGCTCAGGATGTGCTGGGATGGGTTGGATTAGTGGAGTCCAGGGAGCAGGGGGAAGGAGCTGCCCACCCTCTGAGGTGGATCCCTGAGGAGTCAGGGAGGGTGAGAAGCAGCGTGGCTGTGTGGGGCAGTGAGGTGCTGGGTTTCCTCATGGGGAAGCAGGGGGTGGCAATTCTAATTGTCTCTAAGGTAGAGGACAGTGTGTTAGCTTCCTGTTACTGTGACAGAATCTCTTGAGACAACTTCAAAAGAGGAAAGGGTTTATTTTAGCTCTGAGTTCTAGAGGTTGCAGTTCATGGTCACCCGGCCCAGTGCTTTAAGCCGGGAGTGGCACAGTGTATCACGGTGAGAGTGCCTGTCAAAGGGGGCCTGGTCACCTCATGGAGGTGGGAGGCAAAGAGAGACGGAGAAGGGGCCAGGGTCCTAATGTCCCCTTCAAGGGCATGACTCCCACACCAGTGACCTAACTTCCTCCCATGAGGCCCCACTCTGTCAAGTTCCATCGCTTCCCAAAGGCCTTTAGTACATGGCCTGTGCGGGACACTTACCCAAACCATAGCAGACGGGTGCCACCGAAAGCCAGCCTTTGACTTGTGTGCCTCATTCTGTGGGCCTTAGCCAGCAACTGACACCAGTGAGGCTCTTCTTTCAGGTGGGGGGATCCCAGTGGGGTATGGCAGGGCAGCACAGCCTGGTGTGCTGCCTTTGTCCTTCTACCCCTTCCTTACTTAGTAATATTTACTTACTAGATGGCTTCTCTTAAAGTTAACATTGAGATAGGCCAAGGATTTGGCCCAGCGGCACAGTGCCTGCCTGGCAAGTGTGAGGTCCTGAGTTCGATCCCGTACCAAAAAAAAAAAAGTTAAAACTGAAAGCCAGGTGCTGTGGTGCATACCTGTAATCCCAGCCCTTGGGAGGATCAGACAGGAAGATCACTGTGAGTTTGAGACCAGCCTGGGCTACATAGTGAGACCCTGTCTCAAAAACAAAAAATGTTAGTACTGAAATCGAGGCTTGTAAGAAACTTCTGTTTGTGTGTGGCCTTTGTAAGTAGGAGGTGTCATCTGCTTTTTTTCTTTGAGATGGGATCTCACTATGTGTGAACTGGCCTTGAACTCACTATATAGCCTAGGCTGGTCTCAAACTCACAGTGATCCTCCTGCCTCACCCTCCTGAGTACTGGGATTACAGCCATGCGCTGCCACACCCGGCTGCTTCTAACTCAGACTTCTATTATTTATTTGTTTGGCAGCACCAGGGATTGAACTCACGGCCTTTGCAGGCCCCACTTCCCTTTAAAGTATTTTGAGATGGGGTCCTGCAAAGTCTCTGAGTTACCCAGGCTGGGCTCAAACTTGCTATCCTCCTGCCTCAGCTTCTTAGAGTTCTGGGACTACAGGCCTGTACCAACTGGACCTAGCAAAGACCTTATTATTTTTTTAAAAGATTTTTTTTTTTTAAAGAAAAAACATTTATTGATACATTTTAGATATACATAATGATAACACTCATTATAGGGAATTTGCACCTGTATATGATGTATCCCACCCCTTCTTTCTTTTTTCATTCCCTTCCTCCCTATTTGCAAAAGCTTTTTGTTTTTATAGCCACTGTGAGCCAGTGGGGGGCCAGGGGCTGTGTGTCATCTGTGAATAGAGAAGCTCAGTATGGAGATGGTGGAGTTAGGAGAGGCATCTAAGGCTATGTCTGACAGGAGGAGGCAAAAAAGCGGGCATCTGCCAAGCTCACAAAGAGATGGCTGTTGCTGGGGATTTAGCTGAGTGGTTCCACTGCCTGTCTTGAAAGCCCAAGGTCCCGAGTTCGATCCCCAGTACCAAAAAAAGGAAAGAAAAAGCTGTAAAAATGGCTAGGAAAACTGATCCACGCCTGTATCCAAGCTACTCAGAAGGCTGAGGCAGGAGAATGGCAAGTTCAAGGCTCACCTGGGCAACTTAGTGGGACCCTGTCCAAGACATAAAGATCTAGAGGTGTAGCTCAGTGCTCCCTAGGTTCAATCTCCAGCACTAAAGGAGGGGTAAAGGCCTGGACCCTCTCTTAGCCAAAGATGGAGAGTGCATATCCAAGGCTGTTGGAGCCTCTCTGGCACAGCCCTCACAGTCCTGACCACTCTACTTGGCAGGGGTGAAGGAGCAGCTGCGCATGGTGCGGCCCAGTCTGGGGATGGTCTCAGTTTTCATCTGCCTGCGTGGCACCAAGGAGGACTTGGGTCTGCAGTCCACCAACTACTATGTTTATTTCGACACAGACATGGAGAAAGCGTAAGGCGTGTGCACATGTGTGTGTGTTGGGCAGGGTGGTGATAGCACGGAAGGAAGAGGGGATTTTCCAGTGTACTCCTGAAAGGGCTTTCACAACAAGGCTATGCCTCAGCCTCGTCCCTGTGTGGAATCACAGGGGATGGGACTGTCCTTGGGGTTGGTGCTGGTGGCCTTGAGAAAGGCCAGGGATGGGCAGCTCCCCTCTCATCTGCAGGGTGGAGCGCTACACCTCCATGCCCAGGGAGAAGGCTGTGGGACACATTCCCCTTTTCTTCATTGCCTCCCCATCAACCAAGGACCCGACTTGGGAGGAGCGCTTCCCAGGTGGGCTCAAGGTCCAGCGGAGCTGGGAGGGCCTAGGTGGGGACCAGGCAGCAGGGTAACCTGGCTCTGCACCCGCAGATCGGTCCACGATGATTGTGCTGTTGCCTGCAGCCTTCGAGTGGTTTGAGGAGTGGCAGGAGGAGCCGAAGGGAAAGCGGGGCACTGGCTATGAGACACTCAAAGATTCCTTTGTTGAAGCTTGCATGTCGGTGGTCATGAAACTGTTCCCACAACTGGAGGGGAAGGTAGGGGTTAAGAGTATGTGCTGACAGGCCCTTTCCTGGGGATGGAACCAAGGAACCAAGTGAGCCCCAGGAAGGACAGGGAGCCTGTCCAGACAGAAGAGATGAGGATCTCACCAGTCCCAACTCCTGTCCCTTTGCCTCCTCAGGTGGAGAGTGTGACCGGAGGGTCCCCACTGACCAGCCAGTTCTATCTGGCTGCTCCCCGAGGTGCCACCTATGGGGCTGACCATGACCTGGGCCGCCTGCATCCTAGTGTGATGGCCTCGATGAGGGCCCGGAGCCCAATCCCCAACCTCTACCTGACAGGTACACTGCCCTAGGGGCCAGGATCTGAGACCTCTGGCCTCCCCAGCCCCAAGTCCTTTGTTGCCATCCTCAGGCCCTGGGGTCCCCTGCAGCTCTGTACCCCTGGTCCTCATCTGAGGCCCTCTCTGGGTGGCCCTGCCTCCCTCTCTCTCTGGGGGTGACACTCATGGCCTCTGCTCTTGTCTCCTAGGCCAGGACATCTTCACCTGTGGGCTGTTAGGGGCCCTGCAAGGGGCCCTGCTGTGCAGCAGTGCCATCCTGAAGCGGAACTTGTACTCAGACCTCAAGGATCTTGGCTCAAGGGTCCAGGCACAGAAGAAGCAGCAGTAGTTTGGCTAGGGATGAGTCAGTGGAATTTGCACCTCCCCTGACTTACCCATACTGCTTTTCTCCATTAGATCTGCACACAAAAAGCACACAGATTTGTTTTTGATTTAGGCATAATGTAAATCAGTGTTCAGCTGCAGCTCTTGCAGCTGGGACAGGTGATGATCTTTATACGTTTTACAACACGCTGTTCTGGGCTGCTGCTGTCCACACCCACCATGGCTTGTAATAGGCACACTCTGGTCCCTTCCCCATACCTCCCAGCTCTGGACAATCAAAGTGGATTCTAGAGTTCAGTGTACAGAGCCTCTGAAAGTGCTGCTCGGTGGAAGCAGGTCAGTCCAGTCCTGCCGTGAGGTTTTTCCTCCTGTTCACTCTTAGTGCTGTATTGGATTCTACACCTTCACATGAGTGGGGTGGCACCTGCCTCTCAATGTGCTGATGCCAAGACACTCTCAGCCCCGTCCTCTCGGTTACACAGGGAAGGTGATGTTAGTGGCCAGGACAGATTGGCCTGACTTGGCTGGGACTGGTGCGGGCTGAAGGAGTGTACCAGATCAAGGCCACAGCTGGACATCACTGAGGCAACAGTGTGTGCCAGGACATGGGCCTCGGTGTCCCCTGGCTGGCCGGGAGGAGGGTCGGGGTGAGGAGTCAGGCCCAGAACATGGAAAGCCACCCACAGATGGCATCTGCAGTTTGCTGGAACATAAGTTGAGCATCCCTTTTCCAAAATGCTTGGGATTAGAATTTCCGATTCTTTTCAAGTTTTGGAATATTTGCCTACACATAATGAGATATCTTGAGGATAGGACCCAGGTCCAAACACATAATTCATTTGTTTCATGAGAGTAATTTTAAACAACATTTAAATTATTTTGTGCATTTTTTTTTTTTTGGTACCAGGGATCAAACTCAGGTCCTTCCGCTTGCGAGGCAGGCGTGGGAACCACTGAGCTAAATCCCCGGCCGTATTTTGTGCATTTTGGCTGTGACCTATCAGATAAGGTCATGGTGGCACTCAAAACGCTTTGAATTTTACAGCATTTTGAATTTCAGATTAGGGCTGTTCAAACAGTGTGGAGGATGAATGGGAAGGTGAGATAAAGGCTAAAGATTAAGAATAATAACAGCCTTATGTTAGCCTTATTTGATATAGCACTAATAAATTTAATAAATTTCATTGCTTTGATATCTTAAATTTATTTTGGTTTCTGTTCAATAACACAAAACTACAGTGACATGGCATTTATAGAAGCTCAGTAAAACATCACATACTGAGAAATACTTATCATTAGACCACAATAAGCTTTAAAAAATATAAAGTTAATTAAGTTACAAAAAATTTAAAATATAAAACATTGCTAAACAGTGGCAATCTACTAATCAGGCAAACAAAAGAGAAGGGAAACAATTTCAACAATCAAATGTTCACTTAACATGGTCTCTCGTGAGTTAAAAGAAAATCTATCAGAGTGTAAGGAGGCTGGCTTTGTTGGCAGTTTCCATACTATACAGCTCAGACACAAACCCTTTACAGACAAGTTTCTAAACTGGAGTATTTAGGAAATTCACATCTAACTTATAGATCTAGCTGAGCTGAAAGTCTCTCCTGGCTCTGGATGTACAGTTAACATTAAACCTCAAAAAATTTCTTTCCAGGGCCGGGGATTTAGCTCAGTGGTTCTGCCGTCTGCCCTGCAAATGCAGGGACCCGAGTTCGATCCCCAATACCAAAAAAAAAAAAAAAAAAATTTCTTTCCAGCATCCTTAAGCAAGCAATGCCAAACTCAACCTTCCTAGCAAGGGTTTTCAGGAAAGAGCCTGGTGGAACCACAGGTTTGGTGTACACAGGTTTGGTGGTGTACACCTTCCTCCATGTTCAAATGGTTGAGAACATGTGTAAGGTGCTCTAGCTTTCATCACATCCAGCATTATGTACCAAGTTACCCTGTAAAAACAAAGACTGGAGAAGAAAATGAATATAACCATCGGGAATTTTAGAGGTACAGAGTTCTATCACTGAATGTTTCATTAAAAGCCATCAATGCGGAAAAAGAATGTCAGTATAGTTAGTTGTCAGGTCTTTTCTGAGTGGTCTTAGGCTTTCTAGATGCACTGGCCTTCACCCCCTCAGAATCCAGACATGAACTCTAAACAATGTACTCAGATTCGGGCCGGGGATTTAGCTCAGTGGTTCCGCTGCCTGCCTCGCAAGCGCAAGGACCCAAGTTCGATCCCCGGTACCAACCCCCCCCCCCCCAAGAAAGCAATGTACTCAGTAATCTGTAGCAAGAAAACAAGGTCCTCTATTAACATCCATGACTTGGACAGATTCACCCTAACAAAAATTGCCCTTCTACCCAAGGTGGGGCAGGAGAAGAAGCCCACAGTCTCTGCAGGGAGCCTCTGTGTGCTTCCTACACACAGCTGCCCAGCCAAACCCTGGCCGGAAGTGCCTCAGCCAGCTCACCCTCATCCACACCACAGGTTTCCTTTGGTGTGAGAGAGTTCCTCCAGTGCACTCTCAGCACAAGCAGTGATACTTCTCAGGGGCTCAAAGGGTTGAGCCAAGTGGACTCCACGACAGTCATGTGTCTACTTGTGGCCAACCTTGGTTTTTGAAACCAACTTATCTTCTTGTTCTCTTTAAGAGCAAAAGCCAACATGTATAAGGTCACAGAATCCAGTAGCCAGAAAGCTGTTTGCCCTCGTTGAAGTCACATGAGGGAAGAAAACTCCCAACGTGCCTAAGGAATGTCACTATGCTGTAACAGTGCCAAGGGTTGTCTCTCAAGAGCTTAGGTTTCTTGGGGAGACCAGCATGACATCAGATACTGACTGCCCTGTTCTACTGAAGTTCCAATATAAGTCAGTGGTATTATTAAGAGCTATTGGAGTAGAACAAAATGAGCCAATCTCATGGTGTGGGGCAGTGAGGAAGGAATAGAAAACTTGGGCTGAGTCCTGAAGAAATGGGGACTTGAGGACAGCAAAAGATGGGAGAAAACCTAAACAACAACCGTAGGAAGCTGGGAAATGCAGGACAGAGTCAAAGATGGACACTCAACATGAGGGAGCTTTGGCTTTGTCAGAAAAAGACAGGAAGATGTCACTATGCAGAGTCCTGAATACTACAGTCCGTAACTTGATTCTAACCCATGAAAGGTCTAGACAGAGGCTTCTGTCTCTTTCTGGAAACATCAGTGTTTCCAAAATTATCTTTCTGAGATGGTGGACAGGAGAACCAATTAAAGTGATTCCTGAAAAAACTATTCACAGAAAAGTGAAATGGCTGGAGGTGTGGGATAGGGGAAGCAAGGAAAATGGAAAGACAGATTGTAGCTGGAAATATTGGGCAGCTGAGAGGAGTACAATAGATAAGAAGAGTGAAATTCAATTTTTTTTTTTTTGGTACCAGGGATCGAACTCAGGTCCTTGCACTTGCGCAGCAGGCGATGAGACCACCGAGCTAAATTCCCAGCCCGTGAAATTCAATTTTTAGAGACAACAGCTGAACTATTTAGCAAATCATATGCCTGGGTTCTTTGGGAAGTAGGCCAAGGATAAAAATAGGAGTCATCACTTAAGAAGATGAAGAATAGATGCATTTTTGAAGAGAGTGAAAGGACTGGAGGCCTGGTTCAGAGAACTTCTTCCCCTCCAGCATAGGCAAAGGCACCAGACGGTGTCAAAGACACCAAGAAAGGGAGTGTCCATGTGCATGGTCAGCAGTGTCCAATTCTATGAAGTACAAGACCACACTGTGAGAATGAGCCATTGGATTTGGTGATCTGATAAGTGCCTAACCCTTGGAAACAAAAGAAAGACAGGGACCAAAGTGAATAATGTATGCAAAAGCCACGAAGAGAACTAATGGCAAAGCAACACTTCTGGAGCAGCAGAATAGCAGAATGACAAATAGCATGGGTGGGAGCTGGGGAAATCTGGGCATGCATAAGGGCCAGAGGGAAGGTGCCACTGAAGATGGGCACAAACAGAAAACACTAGAGGAGGGAAGACAGTTTGGGAAGGCAGAGAGGGGAATAAAATAACTAGTGTCTGAGCGAATGCTGGAGAAGCCTGAGAGAATTCCTCTGGTTGGAAGAAAATAACGTTAAGACTGCACAGGGGCCGGGGATTTAGCTCAGTGGTTTCACTGCCTGCTGCGCAAGCCCAAGGACCCAAGTTCGATCCCCGGTATCAAAAAAAAGAAAAAAGACTGCACAAGTAGAGGGAATGATGCCAAGGAGACTATGCACCCACTCCTCTGCTCCATCTTGTGCTACCGGCCAACAGTGAAAACTTCAACTCTGAGCCATGGGCTGCTGTCAGCCAGGTGGGAAACTGAAGCAATCAGGATGGTCTCTTCTTCAGATAGACTTCTTCCACAGCACCAAACTCATGTATTTCCTCCCCTCCGACATTCCTGGCACATCCCTGAGATTAGCTACTGACCCTCCAGCCTCTCAGTCCTAGGGCAGCTCGACTAGAACAGACTAAAATAAAACTTGAAACCAACGTGTGACCCAAGACACTACTCTAAGGTAACCCAGGGAGCCCACTGGATTTTAAAAAATTTAATGACCCTTGACATGGGATGGCAGAATTTTTACTAATTATCCTTGGCATCTTAGATGAAAAGACCATTAAGGAGATTAAGGTAAAATGGACAGAGAGTGGAGTTAGTTTCTATATATAAATCTGTTTTGTCTATTTTAGGCAATAAAGGCAAAATAGAGTATCTGGGAAACTTGTTTCATAAAGGCCCTTGAAAAAAATCCAGACCAAAACCCTCTTACATGTTTTCTTTCAGAGAGCATGAACTTGCCCTTTTTAAAGTTCCTATTTCAACAAGTGCAACCACATTTGTAAAAATTCTGATGGGAACAGTGGCTTCCCTTACAGAAACCTCAGGCTCAGTTTTGTGTTCAGTACTACCAGACAGAAGTGGATTTGCTTTGTCCCAAGTGATACAAAATACACTATCAGAAAAACATGGAGAACTTATGCTAAGTGGGTCAGACTTGCAGGCAATAAAGCACCTTTTAACCTGTTTGGGGTTGCTGTTGAAGCCTCTGTAGAGAATTATGTGCTCTAAGTAGACCTCTGCCTTCTAGTACTTCACCATCTTCTACACCCCTTAGGTATCTCTACTTGCAGTTTTCTCCTACATCTGCAAAGGTAAGTAGCGCAGAGCAATGCCAAGGTTAAGGGCTAACTTACTGCACAGCCACGAAGCCAACACAAGGGAAGGTAGACAGCAGTGTAGCCTGCCCAGGCCTGGGGTGTCCCTTTGGTCATAGCCATGTTTCCACACGCTCCCTCGGAGAAGGAAAGGATGGATGGAACACACCAGGATAAATACAGGGAACACAGAAGTACAATGCCACCAAAGTGCAGGTGCAAAACCCAAAGCAATGGCCCCCACCTCTGCAAGACTTGCTGTCAAACCCCACTGGAGGTCACATTACTTTTTTCTTCATTTTTCTTGATTTGGAAACAAATCAGCAGGGAGGACAAGGTTCTTGCAGTTATAAATCAAAGCTGAAATGAGAGCAACACAGTCCATTGGTTACATTTATCTTTTTTTTTTTTTTTTGGTACAGGTATTGATCTCGGGTCCTTACACTTGCGCAGCAGGTGGCGAAACCACTGAGTTAAATCCCCAGTCCTACACTTATCTTTTTCTAGTAGAATATACCACCATACTGTTGATCTTACAGCAACTGCAGTTGAAGGAAAAGATTCAGAATTAAGACAATCTTCAGCAGTGCAGTACCTGCCTGGCAAGCGTGAGGAGTTTGAGTCCCAGTACCAAAAACAAAAACAAAACGGACAGAATTAAGACAATCTGATCCATTACAGTAAGACAGCAATTCACAGAAATAAAGGCTAGGGAAATAAGAGTTTTGCCTATCATGTGTGAGGCCTTAGCCAAAAAAAAAAAAAAAAGATTCTTTTTATCTTTATTTTTTTTATTTTTTATTTTATTTTTTTTGGTACCAGGGATTGAACTTGGGACCTTGTGCTTGCCAGGCAGGCAGCAGAACCACTGAGCTAAATCCCCGGCCCAAAGGATATTTGTTAATTTTTTTTTTTTTTTGGTACTGGGGTTTGAACTTGGGACCTTGTGCTTCTGAGGCAGGCAGTGGAACCACTGAGCTAAATCCCAGGCCCCTATTTTTTAATTTTTTTTTTGGCTGTACTGGGGATTGTACCTAGGGTCTCGAATATGGTAGCCAAGCACTGAGCTACATCCCCAGTCCTTTTCTTAAAATTTTTTGAATCAGAGTCTCATTAAGTTGCCCAAAATGGACTCAAACATGTGATCTCCCTACTTCAGCCTCTGGAGTATCTGAGCTTACAGGTATGCACTATGCCAGAACATCAATGAGTCTTGCTGGGTGTGGTGGCACATGCCTGTAATCCCAGGACTCAGGAGGCTGAGGCAGGAGGATTGAAGAGAGTTCAGAGTGAAACCTTGTCTTAAAAATAGAAAAACAAAACACATTAATGAGTCTTAAAGTTAATATGAAGCAAAACATACACTAGAAATACACTTGATAGAAGAAATACGGGAATCCTGGCTTCTGCTTTATACGCTCGTGTAATTGTTTAATATTTTGTTTCCAGTGGGGGTAGGGAACCATTACGATGAATGAAAAAAATCCCTTATGTCAATTATCAGGGAGAGTAGTGGGCTAATTATGAACTGAGTGAAGTGGTTTATTCTGTAGCTGGTATGAGTGGTACAAATGAGCTGTGCTCCCTGCAGGAAGTCTGGAACAATTCACAGCTGGCCACTGACTGATCTTTACCAATGCCCTCCCTGTTGCTAAACAGAACTGGAGCGGGAAAGGTTCCTGCTGTCAGCAGCCCCTTGGGAGTGCAGATTTCCTGCTGAGAGATAGCACCGCCTGCCCCACTCCTCGCCCCCCAAACCCTGCTCAGCTCCTGGGGCTGTGGGATGGAGGGAGGGATTTTCTCCCTGACAGAGGGAGACTGGCCACACTCAGAAGGTGCAGCTCACAGAGCCTGATCCAGGCAGCAGGAGGCCTGTGGCTTCTGCACTCACTTGGGGAACACAGTGTAGTGCGCTTTGCCACCTGAAGTGTGGTTCCAGCAGTGTTTGATCTTCTGGGAACTTCCTTGAAATGTGGATACACCAGCTCCACCCCACATGTAGTAAATCAGATTTTACTTTTTATCCCATTTCCCAAGGTGACTCATATGCCTATTAAGTTTGTGACCAGTTAGTGTACAGCAAAAAACCCAGGCCTAGGAGTCTAGAGAATTGCCATTGGGTCCTAACTTTGAATGGGAACTCAGGAAGAAAATGACAGCGTTTTGGGGGGCAGGCTTGTCCCTTTATCTATAGTAAAGAAAGGTCTCTTCTAGCTCTAACTCTGAGGGTACATACACAGTATGCGGATGGTTCTAGTTTGCAGTCTGAAAAGGGGTGGGGGGAATGACAGCACCCTCAGCTGCTGCCACCATGCCAAATGCCAGCCCACTGCTGTGCCTGTCTGTTGCACATCCTCCTGGGAACATGGCTCCTTCCTTACCTTTAGGTTCAAACGCTGGTAGTCACTCGCTTTTGGTCGTCGAGTGACTTTGGATCTTTTTCCTTCCAGGGCAAAAGCAATGATCTGGAAAAAGCAAAAAGAAAAGAATTAAAAGATGGCTCTGTAATGATATTATTTCAGTCTCTAAAATCAGAGGCAGGCAGTCACCCCACAGTATTAGTTAATGACCCTGGTTGAAGAAAGAAGCAGACACCCAGAGAAAGGCCTAAACCTTGTATGTGTGGTGCTGGGGATCAAACTCAGGGCCTTGCACATGCTAGCCAGGTGGCCTACCAGGCAAAGGTGTAGCTCAGTGGTACGGCACTTGCCTAACATGTTAGAGGCTTTGGGTTCAATCCTCAGCACCACACATAAAAAAAAATTGTAATGATTTTAGGAACGGGGCCTAATCATATCAGAATGCTGCTTAATAAGAAATGACAAATGGAGGAAAGCTATTCTGGGCTCTAGCTTGTGGAAATCTGTATGCTCTGATCTAGGATGCTCAGTCAAAGATCTGCCAAGCACTCCCCTATGCTTTAGCATAGGTCATTCCTTTTTTAAAATCATAATCAGTAATTGTTTCCTATCTAGGAATGTACTCCTCACCCCTACACTGTGCTTTTCTTTTTTTGTACTGAGAATTGAACTCAGGGCCTTGCGCTTGCCAGGTAGGTGCTTGCCGCTGAGCAACATCCCCAGCCCACCCCACACTGTGCTTTATCAACCGCTTTTTCTTTTTTTTCGGGGGGGGGGTGCTGGGGATTGAACCCAGGGCAATGCACCTTTTGGGCAAGTGCTCTCTACTACTGAGCTATATCACCAGCCTATGGCTGGTTGTTTGTTTTTTAAATTTTGAGACAAGAGTCTCATTAAATTGCCCAGGGTGGCCTGGGAACTTACATCTTCTTGTCTCAGCCTCCTGAATAGCTAGGACTGCAGGCGTGCCCCACCACACCTGGCCATCAACCACACTCTTAACTTCACTACTTTCATAAACACTTGGAAAATAAGGAAGGCACATTTTTACTACTGGTCTGCCCTCATTCTTTATAGCCATAGGCCTAATAGCCATCATGGACTGAATCCTCCAGTTTTAACCAAGCCATTAAACCAATTTTCTAAATTCTCAGGGCTCACATAGAAAATGCAATCATTTAGACTGGTTACTAAGGGACAGAGAATCACTTCATACCCATGTTGCTAAAGAATAAAAGATGTGTGAGCCAGGTGTGGTGGCACATGCCTATAATCCCAGCACTCTCGGAGACAGAGGCAGGAGGATTACAGGTTCAAGCCCAGCCTAGGCAACCAAGCAATGTAACAAGACCCTGTCTCAAAATAAAAAATAAAAAGGGCTCAGGATGTAGCTCAGTGTGAAAGTCTGGGTTCAATTCCTAGTAAGGCAAAAAAAAGCGGGGGGGCTATCTGGCCGGGGACATAGCTTAGTGGCACCGCACCTTCCTGGCAAGTGCAAGGTCCTGAGTTCAAAAAAAAAAAGTTCAGTACCAAAAAAGAAAGAAAAAATGGCTATCTGAAATTTCTGGGCTTTTTTTTTGGGTACCAGGGATCGAACTTGGGTCCTTGCGCTTGTGAGGCAGGCTGCAGAACCGCTGAGCTAAATCCCTGGCCCCTGTGGGCTTTCTTCTAATTCTCATTGATTGCAGAAGAGAGTTCATGGGCTCTTTGTTGTGATACCTAACCAAAACTGTTCTTTCTGCCAATACAGATGCAAAATAGGTTGGGAAAGAAAACTAGAAATGATATGCTATGTCAGGCATGGAAAAAGGGACAAGAAGACCTCCATGTGTCAAGTATTCAGGTCCAATGAGGCTGGGAAGGTCCTAAGTTCAAGGATTGGGGCGGAGATCCCATTTTGGGTCAGGTCATAACGACGTCCTAATTTGGCACCTAATGCAGCAACAGGTCACATGATGAAAACATGTGATTTACAAGAATAAAGAGTCCTAGCAGGCTTTGAGGAAAAATTAAAGTTTGTCTTAAAATCCCCAGTCCTCACTGACAGCTGAGGGATAGATACCTGCCCATGCCACATTTTCAGGGTGGAGGAAATTCCATTCCTTTCTCTTGAGGCTATGCTTGACTTACCTTCCGTTTGTTGTGATAGGCAACATACAGAACAGCAACAAGAATGGCTGCAGTCACCAGATATGCAAAGAAGTGACTGCTCTCTGCACTGGCACTTCCAAGATTGTTCTTATACAGGTCATCCTTCTCACTGTTCATGGAATCCAAAAGTGTCCCTTCCCGGTTCTCACTGGAGACAGGCCCTGACATCTTTTCTTTCTCTTCTTCAGGAGGCGATCCCTCCTCTGGCCCTGTATCACCTTCTTCGGCCTCCTTGGGCTCCACATCCTGAGTAGTTTCTGAAGATTTGTCTTCTCCCTCCTGCCCAGGTGCAGAGAGGTCAGAGTCGATTGTCAGTTCAGTCTTGGAAGCATGAAGTGAGGTCTCTCCCTTTTCAGGTAGTCGGGTTTTGTCAATCTCAGAGGTCCCCTTGTTACCAGAGGGGTTAGATAAGGGCTTGGAGTGTTCTTGTGTGGACTGCTGCACTGAGTCCAACTTGCCAGGATCTTGTTTTGGAGTCTGTGTCTGCACTTCTGACCTACTGGGGACGTGTACCGGGGGC
The DNA here is from genome assembly GCF_000247695.1 of Heterocephalus glaber. Next base: position 17,796,200 of record NW_004624749.1, read on the forward strand.
TGCTGTTGCACCTCCGATTTGTCAGGGTCTGGTTTCTCTGGGGGCTGCTGTTGAGCTTTCGGCTTGTCAGGGTCTGGTTTCCGGGAGTGCTGCATATCCGATCTGTTAGGGTCCGGATTCAGTTGCTGCTGCGTCTCCGACCCGTCGGGGTCTGGTTTCTTTGGGGTCTGCTGTTGAGCTTCCGAACTGCTGGGTTCTGGTTTCGGGGTCTGCTGGGTTTCCGACTTCTCTGAGTCTTGTCTGGGGGACTGCTGCTGAGTCTCCGACCTGCCCTGGTCTCTCTCGGATGGTTGCCTGGACTCCGACGGAGAGCGTGGATCTTCCCGATTAGACAGCTGGGTGCCGGGGGAAGGGCTGTGGTCGCCGCCGTTGTCTGTAGAAGGCTGAGATGTAGCAGTTTCTTCCCTGGTGTTGGGGTTCTGATTTTGGTTTGACGGCGGTGCGGTCGGCGAGGCTACGGAAATAGAAAAACCAATATTAAGGCCTGGGGAGGGGCAGGCCGGGATAAGAGCAGAGGACTCCTTAGAGCTGAAGAGACCGAGGGCGATGGGCGAACTCGGGGAAGGGGAGTGGGAGCGAACAGAAGGGTGCGCACGACAGAAAAAAAGCGAGGACAGGTGGTGACTGGAAAGGTGAATGAAAGTGGTGGGCCTGGGGCCAAGAGTGGGAAGGGCAGGGGGTTCTTACCCGCCGCTGCGACACTCAGCAGGAGTAACGCAACCAGGAACCGCATCCTGTACAGACTGCGCTTCCGCTCTCCACTGTTCTCGAGAGAGCCGCGCACAGGGCTCTTTTCCGAAGCACCGCCCCTTCCGGTGCGCGCAGCCCCGCCTTCCGCGGAACCTGTGGGGCTGACATGCCGCGGTCCTGGCCGGACGTGGTCCTCTGTTGCAGTCTTGGTCGTGCAGCCCCAAGAGAGCAGCACCCCCTTTTCTCTTCTCTCCTCGCACTTCCGGGCAGCCCGCTGAGTGCAGGCCTGGCACTCGTTCCCTATCCTCCGCCCGGAGCTCTCACCTTTCCCTTTCATGTGCCTTCCGCACAGCACCCCAAAACCATCTGTATTCAGCTCTTTCGCATGTAGAAACAGACCCATCGTCACCTTTGTAGCGGTAGTCTGCGTCCTGGCTCTCCTCCCTCCTGACCTGGCGGAAATAGGTCGCCAAAGATCATTTCTAAAAAGTTCATTCTTTTTCTAATCATAAAAATCCAAGAAGAAGGGCCGGGGATTTAGCTCAGTGGTTTCGGCTGCCTGCTGCGCAAGCTCAAGGACCCGAGTTCGATCCCCGGTACCAAAAAAACAAAAAAAACAAAAAAAAAAACACCAAGAAGACAAAGTCTTAGCCTCAACCTTCTTAGTGTATTTTCTGCCTTGCAAACATTTAAACATTCTTAATGGTTCAAAAATGAAAATGGAACCCTGGGTCTTCTGTATGCTAACCACTTGAGCTACCACTGAGCTATACTCGTAGACCCGCATGAAGTTTTTTTTGGTTTTGTTTTCTGTTTTTTTGAGACAAAGCCTTGAACTGCAATTCAGGCTGGTCTTGAACTCACTATGTATCCCAGGTTGGCCTCGAATCCTGCCTTGGCCACCCGAGTGCTGGACTCAGGCGTGCATCACCACACCAAGCCCACATGTAGTTTTTAAAGACAAATGCAATGTACTCATTTTCTTTTCCTTCTTATTTGATGTTTCTCTTTTTTCTGCACATGTTCGTTTTCTCTCCAAATTCGGTTCACTGAATAGTTTTATATCCCATCCCGTTGTTTACACCCTGGTGTATTTAAAACTGTGTTGCTTGAAGTCATTTTGGTTTTTTTGTTTGTTTGTTTTGAGACAGGATCTCACTATGAAGTTCAGGCTGGCTCTGAATTCACTACGTAGCCCAGGCTGGCCTCGAATTTAGGGTAATCCACCTGCCTCATCCTTCTGAGTGCTAGGATTACAGGCGTGGGCCACCAAGCCTGGCTTGAAATCATTTTGTGAACATTTTGCCAGGCTAGATGTTTTGTAGACGGTGATTTATTTATTTATTTTTTTGTACCGGGGATCAAACTCAGGACCTTGGGCTTGTTAGATGGTGATTTTTAAAATTATAGGTTTTAGCTGGGCTCAGTAGCAAAAAATCTAAGTCCCAGATATTGGGGAGGTTGAGGCAGGAAGATGACTTGAGCTGGAAAGTTTAGGGCCAACTTGAGCAACACAGTAAGACACTGTTTCTAGAGGAGGAAAAATGATAGCCTTTAATCTCACAGAGCACATAATCTAGTTAGACACATATATATTAAACAAAGTGTGTGTGCATGCATGCATTTCAAGAATGCCAAGAATGGAAAGTAGTAATCAGTGGAAGAGGGGACCTTGGTAGCTGAGGGCTACAGGCTGTGGGAGTCTCAGATGAGGCTGAAGGAAAGAGGAGGATGAGCTTCCTTGGCTGAGACTTCAGCATGTGCAGTGGGCTGCAGACCGGTGGGAACCTAGTGTTCTGCATAAACCTAAAGACCAGGCTTGTAGAATAACAGCAAGGAGAATGGCAAGGGATGAGGCTGGAGCAAAACCAGATTAAGGAACAAAGGACCTGGGAGTTGTCCAGAAGCTAAATTTCTTTTATTGTTATTTTTATGAACCATGTTTGCAGTACATAAGAATTACATTCGTCATGGGGAATTGGTACATGTACATCACAGTCTTAATTCTTTTTTCATTCCCCCCACAAATTTCTGTGAGATACAAAAGTAAAATAAAAATATTCCAGTTAACTCTGGTTGAACTGTAAACTGGTGCCACTCCTGCCTGAAAGGATGACAGCCACCCGGGGAATTACCACCGCTCTGCAGTCTCTGAGTACAGTATTTGTTACGTGTGATCCAGTTCTGGTTGGTTGAAATTTTTCAGAATTTCAAAGAATAGTACATGTACAGATACAGTTTTCAGGAACAAATGCTTTCTTTTGTTCTTGAAATTAGAAACCCTTTAATATGCTCCATTTTTCAGGTCATTTTCTTTATCAGTACATGATTGTAATAATTAACGTTCACATTCCTTGGTGGAGTTGGTACATGTGCATAACACATCCAATTCCTCTTTCCCTCACCTTTCCCTGCCCTCCTGCTCCATCTCTTGATCAGAGACACACGCTCACTCATTTCTGAAGAGAACGAGATTTCTCACAGAGAAATTTTTCACCACATTATTTCAGGCCTGGGGGTCTAGCTCCGTGGTACAGTGCTTCCCTCTCCATCACTGCAAAAAACATTTTTCCCTCCCAAATGTTTTAGAATGTTGAGTCTGCTTTGGCTAAAAGGAAGTGAATCAACGCCTGAATTTGTTTCTAAAAGAAAATTTTCTCCACCTGCCTTCAGCAAATGTTTGAATAGCTTTTAGGAGGTTGGCTTAGTGAGGGTGTGTGTGTGGTGGGGTAGGACAATGGCAAATTATCCAAGGCTGACCCGGAGTCCCAGTCCGAGTTACTAGGCAGGAAAGGAAAGGAGTCCAGATTGTGTGAGCTTGCACACCCTGCCCAGGGCTCCGTTTTAGCTGAACAGTAAGGATAAGCCATTGAAGAGGTTTAAGTAGGGGCAAGATAGAGATAGTCGGGAATGTTTGAATATTACACTGGCTGTGTCATGAAGAATCCACTTGGGTGGGGAGGGGAAAGTGGATTTAGGAGTTAATCATTTAGGAGAGTGTTGCAATAGTCCACGTCGGACTGGCACAGGGACAGGTCAGTGGAGGGTGGTGGCCAGGATGGAGATGAATGTGAGAAGGGGATGATTAGTCCAAGGCCAGGGCTGATGGTGAGGGGCTGGGAGGGGCCTTTTCTCCAGGTGGGGGGGGGGCGAGTGTGAGGGAGCAGTCAAGGAAATGGGTTGGCTTCAGGCAAGTCTTCATTTAGAATGAGTAGGAGGCACCCAGTGGAGAAGTCAGGGGAGTAGTTGGAAATCCAAGCATTAAGTTCAAAGGCAAATGTGGGAACCACTTTCTCAACGAACCAGTGTTTAAAACATAATTGTTAAAGGTTTCATAAACAGTAATTTATGAGTTTGTGATAACTGTGACAGTTTTCTTAGTATTGGATATCTGCATTTGGTTTTTGCTGGTAACTATCATCAGGTACTGGTGAGGTGTTTTCAAAGATGAGCAGGGCCGGGGATTAAGCTCAGTGGTTCTACCGCCTGCCTCGCAAGCACAAGGTCCTGAGTTTGATCCCTGGTAATGCTCAAAAGATTGACCAATTTGCTTCAGGTCAAGGTGTTTTGTTATCAAGCCTCTGAAAGCAGTGACTATTTTTTTGAGATAGGATCACACTATATTGCCTGGACTGGCTGGTCTTGAGCTCTTGGGCTCAAGAGAGCTCCTGCCAGTCAGGTGTGGTAGTGCACACCTGTAATCTCAGCACTTGGAAGGCTGAGGCAGGAGGATTCCTGTGAGTTTGAGGCCAGCCTGAAGTACATAGCGAAACCCAGTCTCAAAAAAGCAAAAAAAACCCCAAAAAACCAACCCCGAAAACCACCCCCAACAACAAAAAATCCCAAAGCTGGGCATTGTGGTGCATGCCTGTAATCCAAGCACTCAGGAGGTTGAGGCAGGATTGCTGTGAGTTTGAGGCCAGTCTGGGCTACATAGTAAGCTCAAGGATAGCCTGAACTACAGAGAATGACCCTGTCTCAAAAAAGACCCTCCTGCCTCTGCTTACTGAGTAGCTGAGACCACAGACAAGCATTATAGCATACACCTAGCAGTGAGTATTCTTAATCCACCAGACTAATAGAAAAATAGTGCCTGACTGTGATTCTTTAATATACACTGCAAAAATAATTCACATGACCATGGACAATTTACTTAATTACTTTAAATATTAGTTTCATTATGAAATGGGGAAAAATTTTTGAGAATTAGGTGATTCATGTGAAGTACAGTGTTCAACATGGTATGTAGCATATAATTAAGGATATAAAATTTATTATAATACATTTATTATACAAAAATTAGAAGATGAAGGCAATTCATTTTTATTTATGTTAAGGTAACTTGTATTAAGAAAATAAAAATATCCTTAATTTAGAGGTATTATCATGAATATTTTGTTGGGTTTTTTTGTGTGCGGTTGGAGATGGACCCTGGGGCTTATGCACATCAGGCAAGTGCTCTACTACTGGACTATACCCCCAGATCCTTTTATTTATTTTAAAATTTTGAGTCAGGGCCTCACTAAGTTGCCCCAGACTGGCCTCAAACTTGTGATCTCCCTGCCTCAGCCTCCCAAGTAGCTGGGATTACAGGTACACCAGCCTCCCTTGTTGATAGCATATATGTGCATACAATAGTTAACTGAAAATAAAGCAAGGTACAAAACCATATGTATAATTCCTATTGTGCAGGCATCTTCATAGCATTAGGTGGCACTAATAAAGTCACCTGTCTTTGGGACACTATCACCTTTTCTAGTTTCTTTCTCTCCATCCTCGGAGGTTTCCTGATTGTTACAGAGCTGAGTGTTTCTAGAAAGTGAAATCATCTTAAACACAGCACAGAGTTGAAGTAAGGGCTTTTTTTTCAGTCATGGGGATTGAACTCAGGGCCTTGTGCATCCTAGGGGAGTGTTCTACCACTGAGCTAAATCCTCAGCTCTTAAGTAAGGACTTGGCTATTTCAGGGGCGAGCTGAGAGTCACGCCAGGTTGCAGCCGGGTAAGTGGTGAGGAAGGTAAGTAGAAACTACCTGATACCTGCCATGCACAAACACCTCCTGATGATCATTTCCCTGGCAAAATCAAACAAACCAAAGTTCAGGCACTAGATAGTTCAGTAGGTTGTTTTTTAAAATTTTTATTTATTTTTTTTTAGGTAGTGGGGACTGAATCCAGGGCCTTTGCACTAAGCTACATCCCTAGCCCTTTACTTTTTATTTTGCAACAGGGTCTCACTAAGTCACTAAGTTGTCCAGGCTGGGTTCAGGTTTGTGATCCATCAGCTTCAGCCTCCCAGGGTGCTGGGATCACTGGCGTGTGCCACCTCGAAAGGCAACAGTATTTGAATCCAACTGGTCAGTCTTTGTTCAGGGAATGAGACAATTAAAAACAACAGTTCATTGTAGAATGACACGATCTAAAGCTGTATCCAAAGCGGAAGCTGAGTGTGGTGGTGCACACCTGTAATCCCAGCAGTCTGGGAAGCTGAGGCAGGAGGAATGCAAATTCAAGTCCAGCCTGGCAATTTAGGAAGACTGTGCCTCAAAATAAAAAAATATAGAAAGGGCTGGGGATGCAGTTCAGTGTGAAGGCCCTAGGTTCAATCCCAAGTACTGGGGGGTGGGCAGAGAAATGAGGTGCCCAACTACTTAACTGGCCCGACCCCACACCCTACTTGGCCTGCCTGGAAATGCTAGTGACGAGCTCTGTCACAGTGTGACTCCATGAACTTGTGCCTGCTTACCCGAAACCCATCAACTAGAACTTCCCAAGGGAAGCCTGCTAGAATAGTGCCCTGGACCCAATAAAGGCCTGGGTCCATGGGTCCTTCCATTTCTCTGCTGCTCTTCACCCACTGGCTGGGCATGGGTGGAGTGGCCCAGGTGGCTGGGAGAGAAAACCATTGGCTCTGTGAGGCATGCTGCCCTCTTCCCTCTGATTCGTAAGAACTCTGCTTCTGGCCTTTCTTGTACTGTGCTGGGCTGCCTGTGCCTTCTCTCCTGGAGAGTGCCTATCATGGTAGGAATAAACCCGCCCCAGGTCAGACGGGAGCCATGGGCGTCTGTCGGTGTAAACAGGTCTTCTAGAGCGGGACACCTGGCCAGACACTTAGGCATTGGGCTGTCTGCCAGGATGAAGTCCCCCGTGGAAGGCACACTGCACATTGTGACCTCTCCCCTGGGGCCCCACAGGGCATGGCTAGAGTTTGCAGCCACTCCTGAGACCTCAAGTCAGCAAAAAAGCGCAATGTACGAGGAAGTGTGTCCAGCCAGAAAAGAGTGAAATTGTGATACATGCTACAACATAGGTGAGCCTTGAAAACATGTATGTGAAATAAGCCAGACACAAAAGAAAAAATACTGTATATTTCTACCTGTATGAAGCATGCAGTGTGAGCTATTGAGTTTAATCCCTAGTACCACACACAAAAAAATCGTCCACTTTTCTTTTTTTGTTTCAGTGCTGGGGATTGAACTCAGGCCCTCTTACATGCTACACAAGCACTCTTCCATTGAGCTACACTTCAGTCCTGTCCACTATGCATTTTTTTGTTTTGTTTTGTTTTTTTTGAGACAAAGTCTCACTACATAGCCCAGACTGGTCTTGAACTTGCTCAATCCTCCTACCTCAGCTTCCCACATGCTGGAATTACAGGTGTGCACCATCACACTCAACCTGTCTACTAATTTTAAGTGAGTTAATTACATTTTAATAATGCTATTACCAAAAATATTAATTGTAGTTCAAGATACTTTGAAAAGCACAGGAAGGCTGCTCCACACATCTTGGCAATTGTAAGACAGATGGGGGCATGAAGCATACGTAGAATGTCTTCCAGGTGGTGAACTGATTTAAGTCAACTGTAAATAAAGATTCTGCCTTTGGATCTGTGATCAGCACTGCCCAGGTGGTTTGCAAACCTCAGGCCTCGGTAGCTGGATGGGACAAAAGAACTGAAAAAAACAAAACACTCACGAGAAGGTCTTGCAATTGCAATTTTATTTTCTTTTGTGAAAATAAACAACTGGGAGTTAAAATTGCTCCGAAAACCATAAAAACAAAATGAAATACACACAGAAGAAGCATGTGAGGCGATGCGGGAGGCAGAAGGTCTTGGGACTTTGGCAGATTATGCTGGCACGGAGCCAGGTGGCAGGAGCCAGACCACAGGGCCAGGTCCTGCTGCCACTCTGGAACTGTGGGGTGCAGATCTCAACTAGCGGGGGGAAGGAACCGAGATTTCACCGTGCAAGTGGCAGGCATCTCGAGTCCCTTTAAATGAGGGGGGGACGGGACATTTCACAGGACCTCTTTCCCCACCCCAAGCTGGAAGCTAGGGTTTTGTGGTGCTGGGATGGAACCCAGGGCCTTCTGGAGGGCGAGGGGAGGCGGTGGAAAGAAATCAGGCCAAGATGTCTTCGCACATGGTCATGGCCTTATGCTGGGCAGAGGACAAAGAGGGAAGAACCCATGGTGGTGACCACTTGACAAAACCTTGGGTCAGGACCCAGGAGACATGGAGGAATGGGTCTAGGTCAAGTGGTACCTGGCTGGGGCTCCAGGCCAGGCTGACCACACAGACTGATGGGGGCAGCTGGGGCAAGTTCGGCCGACAAGGAAACAGAGAGGGGGAGTGAGACAGGGAGAGGTAGAGAAGGTGTCTTCTGCCCAGGCTTGTCCACCACAGCACACACAAGGAGAACAACACACTACTCTTCAGTTCTCTTTCTTGTAAAGATTTTTTTGTTGTTTTGTTTTTTTTAAAAAAGCCTAAAGATCAGCTACTGGTTACATCTACAAAATGTAAAGTGCTGTTGTTACCAGCCACTTTACAGAACAGTCCAGAGTGGTCAAATATTGACCAATAAAGTTTCCTCTTTTTTCTCCTTCTTCTGCATCATTACTACTCGATGAGTCAACATGACAGCCTGCATAGATGGGGGCAGCCTAGTGGGCTGACTTGGTGACCAAGGACAGAGGCTGGGCTTGTAGCACAGGGAGGGCCTGGTGGGTGTGGAGCGCGGCAGGAAAGGCAGGGGGCGAGGTCAGCAGAGCAGCGGGCATGGACCCCAGGGGGAGTGGCCGCGACAGCAGGGGAGGCTGGCTGGCCAGCTGGCCTGGGGAGCTGGCTACAGCCTTTGCCGACAGGAAGGCGGCCGAGTGGAGAGCCAGCTGGGCCCGGGCCTCGGGCTTGGTGGTGAGGGAGAGGGGCTGGGCTTGCTCCGAGTGGGTGGCAGCCGGGGCAGCGGGCGAGGCCAAAGCCGCAGAAGGCGTGGCAGGGGAGTCCAGCATGCTGCCGTGGGAGGAGGCAGGGCTGTCGCAGGGCTTCTCAGGGGGCAGGTACTGGACGCATGGCTTCTTGCTCTTGGAGGTCAGAGCACCTAGGGGAAACGTACAGCAGTGAGTAGCTAAGAGCTCTGGGACCACCAGGGGGCAGGGCCTGCACTGGCTGGGTTCACAGCGTCCGAATCTGCGGAGTCAATCAAGAGCGGATGGAAAATGTCCAGGAAAAACAATTGCATCTGTATCTAACATGTACAGACTTTCCCCCTTTGCCATCATTCCCTAAACAATACAGCACAACAACGATTTATATATTAGTTACCCTGTATTGGGCATTATAATCAAGAGATGGTATGAAGTATACAGGAGAATGTCCGTAAGTTATATGCAAATATTATGCCATTTTATATAAGGGGCGGGAGCATCTATGGATTTTGGTAGCTGTGGAATGAATGGGGTTTTTTTTTTTTCACAGAATCAACCCCCATGGATAGGGAGGGACAAATGCTTTGGAAACAAGAATGCTCCTGAGAAGGTTCTGAAATTACTTCCAAGGGTTCCAAGACTAGAAAAGCACATTTAAGAACACCCAGAGCAGAGGCAATGTGAAAACTGTCCATGCCCCACACACTAGAGGGCAAATGATCCATTTCACAACATCTATTACAGCATCACTTTTTTTTCCTACATCGCCTAACTTTGGGGATGGAGCCATTCAATTTGCTTTAAAATCTTGGGCTGCTGGTGCAATCAGAGGAGTTGGACACTTGCTGAGCAGCAGGTAGACGATGGCCTAGAGTTTGCATATGTGTACTGTTGCGTAGCTGAATACACAAGTTATGTAGGTGCAAGAAAGGAAGGAAGAAAGGCAGAAATAGGAGATCAGAAGCACTGTAGAGGGTGCAAGCAGTTGCATCCTTGTCCTAAGGATGTGACCTAAATCCTGGTCACATGGGCCAGGGATTTAGCTCAGTGGTTCCAGTGCCTCGAAAGCACAAGGTCCCAAGTTCAATCCCAGGTACAAAAAAAAAAAAAAAAAAGTTAAGAGTACAGATGTTTCACACAAGATGTCTCCAAATCATTTGTTTCAACCAAAGAACCATCTGGGAGAATCTGACTCTATTGGATTCATTGATAGGTGGCATGTCAGTCTCTAATGGGACACTTGCCTATTGGAATTTTGAGGATAATTTCAATCACAGTCCATTTTTGGCTTAGGCATTGATTCTAGTACCTAATCCTAAAGATGCAACTGGACTGAACTGAGAAATCCCTGGGCTTTACAGAAAGAAAGTCCCAGGATCAAATCCTACCCCTATCACTTAACTAGCAGACTAACCCGGAAAAATCCCTCAATTTCTCCATCTTAATTGGTCATCTCTAAAAAGGCAACATCACCCCCAAACTAAGCGAAGTGAGACTGCTATGGGGGAGGGGGTATGGCAAATGCCAGCTCCTACCAGAGGGCATGGAGCCAGGAGAGACCCGGATGCCCCACAGGCAGGGGTGGCCAGGACAGTGGGAGAGAGAAGCAGAGAGAACAGGACCCTGGGACTCACCCTCTGCCTCGGGGACTTGCTGCTGGGACTGTGTCTGTGACAGCTGCTTTTCTCTCTTCCTCTTCTTTTTCTTACCCTAAAATACAGCCAAAGGAAGAAGTAAGTAGAGAAAGAGTAATACCTTGTTGTAGTGGATTAACTAATGGTCAATTTGTAATGCCCAGCTGAACTAAATCAGCGTAGTTTGGGTGTGGAGGATCCACCTGAGGATTGTTGTCAATAGGCAGAAAAAGAGAACAGGAGGGGAAGGTCATTGATTTTCTAGAAGCTTGCTGTGGATGGTTTTCCTGATGCAAACTAGGCTGTTCTTGTCAGAGGAGCTTGGGGCCTCGCTGTCACTGGGAATGACTGCTGTTTTCATCAGGGGAGCTTTGACCTTCACTGTGAGCATCACTTCCTGGCTCCAATGTGGATCCCTCAGCTTGGTGGCACAAATGCTTCATATTACTGGCATAGGTTTTCTGGCTTCCACCACTGGCCTTTGGGCCCTCCAGGTGCTGATCCTCAATAAGGACAAGTATGAGACATTGCTGTGGGCTCTAGGCCACTGGCTGGATTCATGGAGGACACTGCCTTGAACTCTTAAACTTTTAGCTGGACTTGTGTGAGAAACTGCTAGGACCCAGGCTCTCAGCTGGATTCTTTGGGCCTCTAGTGTGCGGTTAATCTCTCTTGCACTCCTTTGCATTTGACTTTTTGGGTAATTATCATAAAATAATCCTATAAACTATGTGTCCTATATTTAATGTATTCCCTTGCCAAAATGCTGACTACAACATTCGTATTAAAAATACGAGGTTAATGATTAATAATCAATCTCTTGTCAGGGGGCTGCAGATCAGGGGAGGTGGGGCAGTGGCCTACAGCTCTGGATCACCCTAGGTGAGGGTGCTGGAGGGGGAGCCCCTCGAGAAGGCAGGAGAGGGAGGGGCAGCCCAGGCTTCTTGGAGGCCTCAGCCTTCCCCTCCTCCAGGCTAGTTTTCCCCCTCTCTCCCTAAAGTAGTGTTTCTTGACCTTTTTGGGGGGGGTCCCAGGTCCCTCTGAAAGTCTCTTGCAGCTATGAATTCTCTTAGCAGTAAAAAGTAAACAAGAACAGACCTATGCAAAGCTGCTGAGTAACAGCTGTGATTAGAGAACCCCCCCCCCCGACTCCATAGTGTCCCCACAGATACAGAATGAAAGGTGGAGTCCGGCTCAAATGGGAAGGGCACAATTTAAGTCTGTCCTCAGGCTATCTTGTGACTTTTTTTGGGCAACAAGTCTCGTCGGTATGCAGTTGAGGCTGGCCTTGAACCCACTATGTAGCCAAGCCTAGCCTCAAACTGGCATTGATCCTCCTGCCTCAGCCTCCGAGTGCTGGGGTTACAAGTGTGTGCCATCATGCCTGGCTCTATCTTGTGACCTTATGAGAATTAAAATGGCTTCTTATTTCTAGAGAAATATGGCTTTCTCTCTTAAGAGTCCTCTGCACGTGAAGTTGCTCCAGGGGTCTGCGTGTCCCCTGAGCAGTGTGGCCACTCACATAGTTGTCCCGGGCTGACCACGTCGGGTAGAGCTGGGAGTGAAGCTGCCGCTCCTTCCGGGCCAGCTCATAGTACTTGGCCTGCTCTTCTCGAGACAGGTTGTGCCACTGCAGGAGAGAGGGGAAGCGGTCAGCATAGGGGACAGGGACCCACAAGGCCCAGGGAGGGGCCAAAGGCGCGCCTTACCTTTCTTCCCAGGATTTGGTTAATGGCCGCACTTTCCTTCAGGGTGCACTCGGCCACCACCTTTGCCCTCATCTCCTTCATATACAACATGAAGGCATTCAGAGGCTTCTTCACGTGGGGCTTCTTCTCCTCCTCCTTCTTCACGGTGACTGGGGATTTCCTGGGAAGGCACAGGGTGGGGGTAAGCACCAGAACATCTTCCACACACAGCCCTCAACCCCTGAATCACCTCGGTGCCATTTTTGAAAATCTCCTGACAATTTCCTGACAAAGGAGCAGAGGGTGGCAGGGAAAGCTGGCCAGGGACTTTCCTGTGGTCTTCCTGGCACAGCGGACAAAGGAGGGGCCTCTGCCCATCTCAGCTCTGCTTCAGGGCCACCATGGTCCTTCCCCTCTCCTGCCCATGTTTTCACTGGTCTATCAGGGTGCAGAGGGAGGCTACATGCATCTCAGGTTCTCCAGCCCCTGGGCCTCACTGTGAAACTTTCCTTAACATGAGAGAAGTTGTACTAAGTCTCTCAAAGGGCAAAGAGGTCCTGAGGGGACCTCCCAGGTGACCCCAGAAGAGAAAAACAAATGGCATTTGCTGCTCAGAGACTGGCCGGGACCTTCCACCCTCAGCCCTGGCTGCTGCTTACTTACGCGCTCACCGCGGGACTCAGGCTTGGGGGTGCAGGTTCCTGCTTGACGATGGGCGAGACAATGGCAGGGTGGGGGATCCCTGAGGTGGGCAGGCCGGGGTGGGCGGGAGCCACCATGTGAGGGGAGAACCGGCTGGAGACCAGGCTGCGTACAGGGGAGAACAAATCACAGCAGAGAACACAGGCTGAGTGTGTCCCCAGCAGAGGCCAGGGGGCTCAGGCTCCCTGCCAGTTTGGGGAGTGGAGGGCCACCGGTTGTCTGCTGGAGAATCAGGTCTGAGAAACACCAGATGCCCCTTCTTCCCCCAGTTCACAAGGGCACCCCAACCTGGTGCCAGAAGCAGGTAGAATGGGAAATACAGAAGAAGGTGCAGAGGTCAGAGGGCAGCGTAAGAGGGAGAAAACAGGGCTCACACTATGGGCTCCATATGTTCTCTGTCACTGGAGCCCCAGGGTCAGGTGCCACCCTTGAGACAGAATCAACCCTGTCTCTTCTCATGCTGTGTGTGGGGGATCAACTTTTCCCACCTCTGGCTTCAGTGTCACATACTCAAAATGCCTCTGCCCACAAAGCCTGGCACATGGAGGCGGCAGTGGGAGGGTAGGGAGCTCAGGCTCAGGTTTGTGTTGCAGATGGGGAAAGAAGATCCTGTGTCTCCATTCTGCCCAGGGAAAAGGAGCAGGGGCATGAGATGGACCTAATCAGAGGGGTGGCTGGAGAGGCATCTCTGTGCTCTCTCACTGACTGATGGGAGAAAGGTGATGTCACACTCAGGAATGGCGGTCACCAGCAGACAAACATGCCCCGGGCAGTCACTTCATGCTCACAGCCCCGCTCCAAACTCACCTGGACATTGAGGCATTCATGGCCAGTGCGGGATAAGGGTGCCGGAAGCCACCAGGAGGAATGGAGTACATAGGCTGCCCTTGCCTGTCCCAGGAGCAAGGAGGTCTGGTCAGGTATTGGGAATGGTCAGGGCTGGGATGGGGAGGGGAATGGGGAGAAGGAGGAAAAACTGAGCAGGAAGTGAGAAGAATGGGATAAGCTGCCCAGGGGTGGGAGCAGGGAGGCCCAAGTCCTGGGGTTCAGAAGGCAGAGCTCAGCACAGAAAAGAAAGGGGTACAAAGGGAGGCAGTTTCCTTACTGTGGGACGAGCCAGCCGAGGGGATGGGGGATTTGTCCAACAGCTCCGGGAGAGAGTGGGTAATACGGTGACAGCTCAGATGGGTGAGGGGCCCGGGGGATTCCTGCTTCCAAAGAGAGAGATGTGTCAAACCATTTCCCCTGGCCTGTAGCAAAGGCAGCTTCCTCCCCTCTGTCCCCAGGGTGTGCTGGAGCCCTGAAGGCTCTCTTCATCATCCTCAACCTCCACCCCTGCCAACAGCTCTGCCAGCTAGTCAAGGACCTTCGTGGAAGGCACAGTCCCCATCTCTGCGGGGTGCAGTAACTTCCAGCTGCCTGTCACAGGAATCGATGTCTCATAAGAGAGGGTCAGGAAATCCCCACAGAGAGGCATGATATCCCCTGAGTCATCCATGAACTAGTTGCCTAGAAAACTGGTCTCCTTCGTGGAGAAATGAACCCTGGGCTTCTTATTTTGCAGCGCTGGTGATGGCTTTGGGCCATGCTTTACTACTGAGCTACATAATACTCAGCCCCTAAACTCTAGATTTCTCTTCCATGTTGGTCCTGTTTATTATGTGCAGTGTGTGGTGAGCTTTATTCCTCTAGAGCAGGGCTCCAAAATGCTTTGAGCCATGGCAGTTCTGTAAGGGCGTTATAAAGCCTGTAGCTCCCTGGGTTGGACAGGTCTGATGGCCCATTAAAAATTTTTTTAAAAGCTATCCTGGCATAGGGGCATACTGTAACTCCAGCATTCTGGGAGGCTGAGGGAAGAGGATCCAAGTTTGAGTCCAGCCTGGGTAACTTAGCAAGTCTCTGTCTCGAAGTAAGTAAAAAAGGTGTTGGGGATGTAGCTCAGGGTGAGGGACCTGGGTTTGAGCCTCAGTACAAAAAACCAAACCAAACCAACAAACACTTCAGCTTCTCTTTCTTGCTTTACAGCTCTACTGAGAAGCCTGGCTGGACTGATGACTATTTGAAAATGTTCAGCCCAGGGCCTGGGTTTTGCTGGAGGGAGGCACAGCTCGCAGCTGGACTAGACTTTGACAGAGCAGCCCCTGATGTTCACTATGAAGCCAGGCCCAGGCTCGTCTCGTTTCAGTCCCTTTAATCCTCACACCATCCCCATGGGCAGAAGTACAAGGTCAAGGTCAGGATACTCTGGGGGCCTGGAGGCATGATTTGAACTCAGATCTGCCTCCTTCAAGGCCTGCTATGTCCCCCGAAGAGAAAAGCCTGCCCGGCCCACAAGCACCTGTGTGGCAGGTACTCACCTGTCTTTGGATCGATCTCCTGGGAGAGATGCGTGGGAGGGGACCCCGGGGAGAAGTGGTCGTTGCTGTAGGTGATGAGGGGCGTCAACGGGTGCATGTGATGCGGGTGCTGAACAACAGGAACTTTGTTCGACTGTAAGACAGGAAAGAAAGACTAGGACCAGTTGCCAAGGAGATGGGAGTAGAATCAGCTGTTCTTCACTGAGGGGAATGTGTGCCAGGTATTTTCCATGCAACATCCCACTCAGTCCTCCAGGCACCCCTGGAGAGAGGAAGCAGCCTTCGCAACTGAGAAGGAAGCCATGGGCTCAGGGAGGGGTTCACCTCCCAGGACCCTCAGGTCACTGTGGATGCTGTGGATTGCTCAGCCGAAAACTGTTCTGTGCGACCTCAGCGAACTGGAAAGGGCTCAGCACACTTTGTAAATCAGCTTCACAGAAACAGCTCTCAGGCCTGGCTCTGATCGGGAACTCAGCAGTGGGGAGTGTGTGTGTGTGTGTTTGTGTGTGTGTGCACTTTGTCACCATCAGAGCTCTGAGCACCAGTTACTACCTTCCGGCTTTACAGACCAAGGGTACCACTTCCAACACTGATGTCCACCACATTTCATTTACAATACCATTGAATGTAAGGAGTACCATTATTTTATATAAGTGGAAGCAAAGAAGGAACGCTAGCACGTCATGAGGCATCTTAGTTTCACAGTTTAAAATGGAAAAAACCCAGCCATCCTAGAATTGGCAAACCCAATTAATTTTTAAAATTGTTTTCATCTGATCTCTCAATAATAAGGATCTTTTTTACAAAAATAGCTACTTTACTGAGCACCCACATTACAAGCAGAGCAATATGCACAATGGCTAGTCCTTCTTACAACTTGGCAAGAAGATATAATTATTCTCCTTATATATTTTTTTCTTTTTTTGAGACAGTCTCACTATATAGTTCAGGCTGGCCTTGAAGTTGAACTTGTGCTCCTCCTGCCTCAGCCTCCCAAATGCTGGGATTAGACATGTGCCACCATGTTTGGCTTGACTGTCCCCATTTTAGAGATGAGAAAATTGAGCTCAGAAACATTAAGCAGTTGCACCTCAGCACAGGGGTAGTGAAAAGCAGAACTGGAATTCCTGTCTGGTATGTGGGACTCTAAACACCAGAGTCCTTTCTTTTATACTACCTGCCTCCCAAGATCCTGATCAAAACATAGCTGTCAGAGAGAAAGGTCAGATTTTAAATAAAATAATAAGGCAATTAAGTTATAAGTAGAGAAGAGATTTGTAAAAGATGAGATTTGGAGGTGATCCCAGGGCTAGAACTCCACACAGCTGTCTTCTTGTTCGAATTTTTCATTTCCGAGACTCCACAAGCCTTTTTTCCCTTCACGTGATGCCCATTTGGCGCTCATACTGCAAACCCTAACGGTAATGCACACTTCCTAGAGATCCCCGTGCTCTCGCTAAACTCTAGGCTAAGCGGGAATGGGAGGAAGCGGACCCAGGCTGTTCCTAATCACGAGCACTAGGTGGCGCTGACATACGCTGGGCCCTGCTGGCAGAATCTCGCTTCGAATCCAGCCACCTCCCATCACCTCCGCGGGTGGCTCGCCCCTCGCTGCACAATAAATCTTAACATTCCCTTCGTATTGTTTTACCTGTTCATTGCTGGTCGCTGATAATGTCTCTATGCATGAACACATAGCACAAATAAAGGTATAAAATGAATTCTAAGATCTAATTTCCAGGAATCCAATGCAATTAAATGAAGTGTTTTGCGGTCACTGGAACCAGCTTTGTATAAAGGTTTTTTTGTTTAATATTATGAACACAAAAGGGTTATTACTAAAGCAAAAGTATAAAGGAATTACAGAGTGACCATAATTTAAAGACAAATATAAACTGCAATAATAATAATAATAATAATAATAATAATAATAAGACGACTAGCTAAGGGCTGGTGATGTAACTCCGTGGTAGAGAGCTTGCCTAGCCTAGCATGTCAACCCTGGGCTCAGTTCCTAGTACCGCAAACAAAACAGAACCCAAACCCAAACCAAGAAAACTAAATGGAAGCACAGCAAAATGTAATCGGTAGTTATGTTTCAGGTAGAACCAAATGATTTTTATTGTTTCCTCTTTCTATGTCTTCCTATTTTTTATTACTATTTAAAATGTACACTAAGGGGCCGAGGATTTAGCTCAGTGGTTCTGGCGCCTGCCTCGAAAGCACAAGGTCCCGAGTTCGATCCCCAGTACCAAAAAAATAAAAAATAAATAAAATGTACACTAAGAATAATACAACTTTTCTAAGAAGGAACTATAAACCCTAGAAAACAGTTACACCGTCTAACCCAGTCACCTCACTCAGAAGTCTCACACATTGATTTTTTTTTTTTTTTTTTGGTACCGGGGATCGAACTCGGGACCTTGCGCTTGTGAGGCAGGCGGCAGAACCACTGAGCTAAATCCCCGGCCCTCACACATTGATTTTTTATTTCCATTTATTTATATCACGTATAGGCATCCAGAAACAGGTGACAGTGTCACAAAGTCCTGATGGCCCCTGTGGTGCTCAGTTTGGCCTCTCAGAAGCTGGCAAACAGCACCGAATAGGTGGCAGAGTTAAACACAAGTGGGAAATGTGAGTTATTTTGGAAATCTAGGTATAGTCACTTAACGGCTCCGTGAGCTATTACTATTCCCCACTAGGTGGCGTCCATGTCCAGAAAATGAGCAGGTAAGGAAAGGAGGGAAGTAGATACGGTATTCAAGATTGCTAAGACTGGACTGCTACCTTGAGGGGACTGGAGGGACGGTTCTTTTGGGAGACTGCTGTCCCAATGAAAGTTCCTGCTCATGCCAGGTGTGATAGTGCACACCTGTAATACCAGCACTCAGAAGGCTGAGGCAGGAGGACTGCAGGCTCGAGGCCAGCCTGGGCTAGAGAGTTCAAGGTAAGCCTGGACCATACAGGGAGACCCTGTTTCAAAAAACCCCAAATCAAACAAGAGCAAAGTTCCTGCTCTTTTCTTCAGCTGCTCTTAGGGCATAAACTCAGGCCAAGGATCAGGAATACCCCCCCCCCCAGGGGGCAACAACAGTACAACCTGTATAAGCGAAAGCACAGGTGCCCATACAGCCAGGCCAGATGAATGTACCCAAAGAAGAGCGTCTCAGCCATCCCAGGCCTAAATCCTCTCCGAAAGTCACAGGGACCCACCTCATTCTTTCCCAGGTGTCTCTTGTCTTGTCTAGTCTGTTTCTACAACTGTCTCAGCCAAAGTGCTTTGGCTCCCAAGGAGACAATGTGGGCCTCTGTCGCTCTTCGGGACTTCCTGTTAAGCCCAGAGCAGGGCGACTCCTCACAGCCCCCTGACTAGACACACCCCCAAAACTCCGGTGGCCCGCTCCGAGCTCCAGTGCTCCAGCGCTCCGAGCTCCAGCTGCCCCAGCTGCTGCTCGAAGGAGCTTTAGTGAGCCTCCAAAAAGCCCCGGACCCCTACCGCTCACCAGCTCCTCTTCTTCACCGCGGTGTCAGAGATACAGAGATGGGAGGTGCAAGCGGCCAGCTTTGGAGAGCCGAGCCACTTCCCTTTCCCCATCACGCTCGAAGCAGGCACGGACGTGGCGCCCAGGAGACACTGAGTTTCAGTGCAGCGCTAACTCTACCTGATGTCCTGTTTAAGACATCTGTGCTGTCTGCATTCAACTGCTCAAAGACAGAGAGACAGCCTTTTCGTTGGGGATCAGAACTGTTCTGGGGGATAATCCTAAGAACAGGTTTGAGGGGAAAGGAAACTGGACTTATTCCTAAGGCACCACCCAGTCACAGCACTGCAGGGCAGGGGACCAGAAGCATCAGAGGCCGGGGCAGCACGTTCTGAGAGGACGTGCGGCTCAGCTGCATTCCATGCTGCCCTGATCCTCCGATCTGGGACAGGTAATCAGCTTGGCCAAGGGTCACTCTGTTCTGCCGTGTCCCGTTGTTTTGCTTGTGTTCTTAGTAATATTTTCAACCTCAGGTTTGCTACAGGAATCTGTCCAAGCTACTTTTCCTAAGGGTTATTTCAACTGGGGCTTGAAGTAACCTCTAACCGACTTAGCTGGGCTCAGGGAAACCAACCAACAGGTCAAGTCCCCACACCTGAGCCCAATTTTTCTCCACCACACTTCATGGTCCGTACAGTAAAGGTTAAATTCTTCCTAATGTTTTTAGAGTAAAACATGTCTATGACAGTGCTCTTTGTTTACTTCTCTTTCCCCCATCTGTACCTCAACAGAACATGCTATGCCTGCACCATTCTTGTAGACCACAAGTCTCCTTCACTCTATAAGCTTCTACGACAGAGAACATTTTTTTTTTTTTTTTGGCTGGGTGGTGGAACTGGGGATTGAAGCCAGGGCCTTGGCACTGAGCTACGTTCCCAACCCTTTTTATTTTTTAGTGTGTTGTGCTCAC
>NW_004624749.1:17820035-17945355 GCF_000247695.1 Heterocephalus glaber
TATTTTGGTACCGGGAATCCAACTCGGGTCCTTGTGTTTGCGTAGCAGGTGGCGAAACCACTGAGCTAAATCCCCGGCCCTCTAAAATTATATTATTATGGTTTGGGTCTCGATGTCCCCCCAAAGCCTCATGTGGTCATAGGCTTGATCCAGAGGGTGTGAAGTTGGAATTGATTCACGATGCAATGCTAGACTCAAGGGCACTAGGATTAAGGGTGTGAGTGCTACCTGCCCTAAGTAGTCTGAATAAGATAAAAGGGGCAGCAGGATGCTCTTATCTCTCTTGTTATCCTTGCTGCCTTGTGTTCGACATGTTGTTTCTGTTCTGTGATGCTTGTTTGCCATACCAGCTTCAGAGTCAGCTGATTATGGACTGAAACTTCTATGAACTTTGAGCCAAATAAACCCCTTCCCCTCTAACTTTGGGTGTCAGGTATTTTGGCTCAGCAAGGAGAGAAAATTAACTATCACATGTACCTATATCCAAGTAAGTTTATTTGTTTGTTTGTTTTGAGAAAGGTCTCACTATGTAGTTCAGGCTGGCCTTAAATTTGTGGCAATCCTCCTGCCTCAGCCTCAAGAGTGCTGGAATTACTCAGTGTACCACCACGCCTGGCTCACAAGCTTCGGTATGACAGCTCCCCCTACCTCACCCCACCCCAATGCAATTCTGATGCCTGCTCAAGAGATCATTGCTTGACAGAGAATGGGGAGTAAGAGGCTCCCAGAGTTTAAATACCCTCAGTAGGGCCCTTCTAATCCTGAGAAGATAACAGTCAAGTGAAAAATTCTAATCTTGATCCTGCTAAAAATGCTAAACTATAACAGAAAGTAATTGGACACAATGAGATTGCACATACTTGCAACAAAAATCCTGCTTAGAACATGTTCTGCAAAGGATTATAAATGCTAAATAAGAGTAAGTCAGGGTGAAGCCACACGTCTAAGCTTCCTTTATTTATTTATAATTCTTCCCTTGCCCACTGATACTAGGTTTGTCCTTAGACTGCTGTGGCCCATGAGCAGATAAGAAGTGAGAGGAACCCAAACTGCTTTTTCTCTCAAGTGTCTGCCATGTGCTGTGAGAAGGGTCTGTTCAGGGAGCCACACAAAGAAAACCAGAACCTCGGCGTTAACCTACAGCACAGGCTCCCAGATCTATGCATGGAAAAGAAGTGTTTGCTGTTTTAACCCATGGAGGTGTTTGTTACATAGCAATTGTCCAGGAAATAGCTAACACATAAAGTCGGCAGACATTTTTTGGGGAGAAATAAACAAATGTATAAAGCCATGTCCAAAATGTGCCACCTAGGATTAATTAAAAACAATTTTTTTTTAGGGCTGAGGATTTAGTTCAGTGGTACCACACCTGCATTGCAAGCACAAGATCCTGAGTTTGATCCCCAGTACCCGGGAAAAATTTTTTTTTTTGCTTGCTGTTTGTGCTGCAGTACTGGGGATTGAATCAGGGCTTTCACACAGAGCTATGTTCCAGCCTTTTTTTTTTCTTTTGGTACGAGGGATCAAACTCACGACCTTGTTGCTTGCGAGGCAGGCTCGGTGCCACTGAGCTAAATCCCCAGCCCTGTCCCAGCCCTTTTTTAAGAGAGAATCTCGTTAAATCATTAAGTTGCCCAGAATGTGCAATCCCCTTGCTTCAGCCTCCTAAAGTGCTGGGATTACAGGCCTCACCACCAAGCCCAACTCGTTCTTTTTCTTTCAAACATCACAGAAAGCTAAATCTGCTTATAACACTCCACCAGTCCTATTTTTCCTCCTCCCTTCCCAAAGGAGCCATCATTTAAAAGTTTCCATTCTGAGCACGCGTGCACACTCACGCACTCACACGTTTTACAGACATTTGAAGTAAAGATAATTAGAAAGACTGACAATGCTGAATGTTGGTAAGGGTGTGCGACAACAGGGACTCCTATGCATCTCTGGTAGCAATGTGAAACAGTACGACCACTTTGGAAAACAGTGTGACAGTTTCTCAGAAAGCAACTCAGTCTTAGCCAGGTGTCTGTAATCCCAGCACTCCCGGGAGGATCACAAATTTGAGCCCATGGGCAACTGAGACCCTGTCTTGAAATAAGAAATAAAAGTCTGGAAATGTAGCTCAGTGTATATTCACTAAAGAGGAATAGAAACATATTTTCACACAAAAACTTGTATGTGAACATAGTTATGTATTGTATAGACATACTTATATCATTTTATATAAATATATTTATAGTACTTATTCATAATTTCCCAAATCTGGAAACAACTCAAAGGTCCTTCCACTGGTAAATGAGTAAACAACTACAATATATCCATTCATACACTGGGATCCTCGTCAGCAACAAAAGGAAACAAGCTACCGACACACACAGCAACACTGCGGAGTCTCAGCAGACGCTGCCTTCCCGGGCCAAAGGGGAAGAGGCAGGGGGCAAAAGGCAGGGGGGCTGCCAGACTCTGGGATTCCACAGGATGCACCGGCAGCTACGTGACTGTGAACATCTCCCACCCTTCAGGAAAGGAGGATAGCGAAGGTGACTCAGAAGGGAGGGGTGGTGCCCTCGGCCTTAGGGACAAGGTGGCCACCCCAAGGGCAGGGAAGACAGAGCGTAGAAACACAGAGGCTGACTCTCAAGCCCTAAAATCGAATGGACTTCGTCATCAGCTCCTTTTCCATTCAGGGTGCAAGTTCTTTCCGGTCTCCAGCCTGCCAGTGCCCTGCAGATCTGTAACTTGTAGCCTAACCTCCTGGCGCAGTGAGCTGGTTCCTTGAGGTCAGTGTGCCTGCCTGCCTCTCTCTCTTCCTACACACACACTCCTAACATGGAACTGTTCTATGTGGTCTGATTGTGGTGCACACCTGACTGAACAAGCTTGTCAAAACTCAAAGAAAACAAAAACAAAAACAACTCACAGAACTGTATACATGGGTGAATTTCACGATATATTTGTAAGTAGGAGAAAAAGTAGACAAGGATGTCACCTTCAACTCAGAAACACTAAACCACTGGTTGTCACTGGTTTAAAAAAATGTTTAAAATAGGCTGGGGTAGAGCACTTGCTGAGTGTTTGTGAGGCCCTGAGTTTGACCCAGTACACCAAAAAGTTGAAGTAAAAGGCAACCAGGAGGGCGGGGGATTTAGCTCAGTGGTTTTGCAGTCTGCTGCGCAAGCGCAAGGACCGGAGATTCAATCCCCAGTACCAAAAAAAAAAAGGCAACCAGGAAGAAAGTTGGCAGTGTTTTGAAGCTGACTATCTTTGTACTATCCTCATCTGGATGTGTGCTCCACACCTCTCTCTACCCAACTCCTTATTGCCTGTATCCTTCCTACTTGTTTGGATTCTGGGTGCTCAGCCTAAGAACTAAACTTTATATTAAAAACAGACAACCTGCCTGGCACAATGGCACACACCTATTATTCAGGCTACTAGGAAGGCTGAGTGAGGCAGGAGGATAGGATGGTACATTTGAAGCCAGCCTGGGTAACTGTCTTAAAAAGAAAGAGGGGTCTTGTGGGTAGCTTAGTGATAGAGCACTTGCCCAGGATGCATGAGACCCCAGCACTGTAAAAACAAACGAACCAGCAGAAATAAAACAAAAACCAACCTAAAAATCTGACCATGTTCTAAAATACTAGATTAAATCATTCTCAATTTTTGAAGAACTGCAATCATTTCTAAAAATTCTACAACACTGGGCCTGTTTGGCTTGTGACTCAGAATGTAAGCATCTACCTAGAAAGGAAGCCTTTGGTCATCATGCAAAATCAAGTTACAGGAAAAACACAAAGATACACAATGTAACAAATGCAATGTAACAAAATGTGATGTAACAAAATAAGTGTGGGATGTGAGGTTACAGGTCTTCTGCTCTGACATTTTCATTTTCCCAAGTGTTCCACACAGTGCATACATAATTATTTCAAAAAACTTTTTTTAATTGAAAAATTCTGAATGAGAAGAAGGAAATGGGCCTGGGATAAAGAGGGACATAGAAAGGCTACTGACCTTTAAAAGAAATAGGCCATTTATTCTTTTATTCATTCAAGAAGTTCTCCTTGAACATAATGACAGATGCAGGCTAAATGAATGTGAACAAGATTGATTTTATCTTCATGTTAGTGATTTTTATCTTCATGTTAGTTATCCGAAAGTGGGTGTATCTGTTTTGCACGGAGGGGCGCAGCGCTCACGGACAGCGGCAGGGACCCAGCACATGGGAATATGATCTGGGTAGGAGTCTCGCTAAATACTCTGCAAGTAGGAAGCTTACAGGGCCAGAGGCTGCAAATAGTTACTTACAAAATATTACTGTGGCTAGGGTTTGGGAGTTTGCTTTAAAGGTAAGGAACGCTGTGCTCCGCTGCGCTCCGTCCCCTCCGGCCCAGTCAGTACTTGTTTCTAAGCCCTCTCTTGCCAGACAGTTTTCACAGAACCCACTCCACCTCTGCAAATATGCTGGCTGTTTCCTTCACTTGCACTACTGCTCTTCTTAAAACATTTTACTCCTGATTCGAAAATAAATTTTCATAATGCAGAGGGTTGTAGTTTCTCTAATAAAAAAAGCCAGTGCCAAATCTCTTAAGGCTACTTTGTAAAAGCCTTCAAGTCTTATTTACACCTCTAGCCTAGAGGGAAAGTTCAGCGCCTCTTTCTACTCGGCAGCTGATTTGCATGTAGAGCAGTGATTCTCCACTCTGGCTGCCCCTTAGGATTCCCTGGGGAGCTTAAAATACTAAGATACCAGCCCCACCCCAGTCCAATTAAATCATATCCTTGGGGGATTAGATGCTAAATTCTATGGGCTCATTATCTCCATTACCTTTGCAAACTGTCTATTTGTTCTGGCGCTTAATTCGGGCTTTCATTACCTCTTAGTTTTGCTAATTAAATGGGATTTTAATTGTTTGTTCCCTTTTTAATTTCTCAATAATAGCAATGGCAACCATGGTCCTGGCAGTGACGGTGATACTGAAGTGACGGTACTTGCCGTTAGTGAGGACTCACTTTGTGCTAGGCTCAGTGCTAAGCTCATTACCACACACTGGCTCATTTTCACACAACTCTGTAAGATCAGCCTTCCTCTCTCTAGTCAATGTGTATATGTGTATTCACATTCCTAGGCCTTTTAAAACTTTTTTTAAAATTTTGAGACAGGGTTTCACTACGTTGCGGGGCTGGGCTATAACTTGTGATCCTCCTGCTTCAGAGTGCTGGGATTACAGGTATGCTCCAGCATCCCCGGCTTTTAATCCCTATTTAATAGATGAGGAAACAGAGGCAAAGACGGATGTGGTAGTTTGCCTGAAGTTGCATGGAGAGAAAGAGGTGGAGCTAGGGTTCAAATCTGCTGCATTTTACAGGCTCCAACATAAACATCTTCCTTCCTGTGTATCTCTCAATGGTTTTCCTCCAACACAGTACATACTTCTCAGGTGCTCTGACTCTAAAGTTGAAGGTGGTCTTCTCCCTATCTGTAGAATTCCAAGTTCACGTTGAGGGTTTCCTCCCCTAGATGACCCTTAAGCTTTTGAGGTGTTTCTGCTTTGCTGTGTTACAGAGTATAATGTATCATTTACTGAAAAACTGTCTGTTTTGCTATCTCCAATACGATGTGTATTCATGCTTATCTGCCCTCAGATGAAACAAGAGGCCCATGCTCCAGTATAGGGGTGAAATTTATTTACACAGCATGCATTTGTAATGGTCGGATGTTTGTCTAAGAGTTACAACTATGGGTGTAGAACTTTCTTGATGATTTAGGAATCTCATGTATTTTTCTCCTGGAAATCTATTTGCATCTGTTTTATGGATTCCATTTGTTTCCTATGTTGGGATTCCATCATGTTCCTCAGCTCCTCTCTAGATTTATTAATCATGTCTTGCACTAGGAGTACAATTTCTCCTATTAATATTCTTTTTTTTTGTACCGGGGCCTGAACTTGGGTCCTTGTGCTTGCGCAGCAGGCGGCGAAACCACTGAGCTAAATCCCCAGCCCCTCTCATGTATTTTTCTATCACAGTGATATTTAGTAGTTAAGGAAAAGGTCTAGAAAGAAAATAAAGAATTAGAAAAGACCAAGACTTATCCAGAGTATTAATTAGAGGCAATGAACAGAGAATTACAGGAAGTAGAGGGCAGTCAATATCATCACTGGTTTTCTTTGTTTGTTTGTTTGTTTTGGTACCAGGGATGGAACTCCAGACCTTTCGCTTTTGAGGCAGGTGGCAGAACCACTGAGCTAAATCCCCGGCCCTTGTTTTTGTTTTGAGACAGGGTCTCCTTGTGTAGTTCAAGGCTGGCCTTGAACTTACTAGTAACCCAGGCTGGCCTCAAACTCAGGGCAATCCTCCTGCCTCAGCCTCTCAAGTGCTGAGATTACAGGTGTGTGCCACCACACCTGGCTCACTGTGTTGAGAAAGCAGGAAAATGCCTGGGTTTGGTTATTAGATGTCATTAGCAGATGGAGCCAGGCTGCCCTAGATTGGCAGAGAAAATGGTGTAGCAGTGGAGGTGTGAGGAATAGAGTAGGAGTCGTGAGAAGGGAAGTAGGATAACATTCACAAAGGAAGGTGGAACATAGGCTTTTTCTTTGACTTTTCAGAGAAGGAACACTCAATGCAATAGGAAGGAAGGGAAATTCAGAGTACATGGGTCAGCTTTTAAGGGATATCATGTCTTCTAAAAGGAGCTAAAAGAGCTGTATGTAAGTTCCCGCAGCCACTGAGGCACAGGGTGGCTCTAGACCTCCTCTTCCGAACGTGCCAGCAGTCCTGTGCCCCAATAGTGTCCAAATGCTACAAATCCTGGCATCCTGGCCTGGTGCCTGCAGCCCTGAGTCCTTCCTGTGTCTCTGCTCAGAACAACTTAAGTGCACTGATGTTGCCTCTGGAGCACACCCCATAGGCAGTGAAGGTGGCTCAGTCTCGAGAAAACAGAAGAAGAAAGCCCAGAACAGGACCTCTGTGTGGAATGGAGCAGCTGGCCTGGGAACTGGCCTCGTGCATGGAGAAGTTGGAGCTTGGACTCAAGATGCAGAGACCCACCCCAAAACAGAAAGAGCAGGCTATTGGAGCGATTCAAACTCTGCAAAGAACCCCCTGCCCTGGAAGAGGTAGTTAACACACTCCTTGTTTGGGAGCTACAAGGTGCAAACCAAGGCTGAGTGGGGAGAGTCTCTGGGAGCTCTCAGGGCAGTGGCCTGTTCAGCCCAGGTGCAGCCTGCAGGTGGGTCTGCAAGGAAGAAGAGCTGAAGAGTCTCCAGGCCTCGCCCAGCAGGGAGAGCCAGGGCCACCCTGGATACTCCTGGTGAAACGTTTAGGGTCAATTTCTTTCAGTCTCTTCCCCATCTTGGAGCAGTTTGCAGCATGGTAGGCTGTCAGGGTTTGTCCGAGAGCAGGCCTTTCCAGGACTTCTCTGTCCGTGTTTGTGGGGTTGCTCTGGCTCTGTGGTAGTTGAGCAGACATGAGACTATAATAGAACTCATACTCTAGGATTTAAACAGCTGTTGGTGATGAGGTTTTGTGGGGGAGCTATGTAATTGTACACTGGGAAGAGCCGGGGATTTAGCTCAGTGGTTCTGCCACCTGCCTTGCAAGTGCAAGGTCCCGAGTTCGATCCCTGGTACCAAAAAAAAAAAAAAAAATGTACACTGGGATGCCTTGTCCAGTAGTTTATATCATATCTTTTTTTTATAAAAATGAAAAAAAAGGAGCTAGAGAAGAGAGAATAAACAGATGAAAGTGGACAGAAGGGAGGGGAGGACAGCAGTCAGGACTGCTATGGGACAGAGATCAGAGACAGAGAAAACAGGGCTAGAAGGGGACAAACCAGGCTTGTGGTGGGATGGAAGAGGTTGTATATCTTCCACCGTAGCTGACTCAGACCACTACTGGGCACCTGTACCTCGTGCTTGTCATCCCACGTGGACTGCAGGTACAAAAGCCACCCCCTGGCCTGTTCCTGGGGCCGCTGTTCAATGTGCTTCTCATGCCCTGGTGACCAGCTACAGGACCCGCCTCCAGGGTGTGCATGTCTGGAGCAGCTTGCCTTGAATGGCCAGCCTGGTCACTCCTTGTTCCCTACTCAGATGTTCTCACCTGCCTCCCTGGCAGGTGGCCATGGCAACTATCCTAGAGCTACACATGTCAGCCTTGTCAGCTACCAAGTGGCTGCCGCTATAAGCTGGTCCATGGTTACTGGAAGTCACACAAGCTCACTGTGCCACTCTCTATTCCATGCATATCTTCCTTCTCCACTAGCCTCTAAGCTCTTTTTTTTTTGGTACTGGGGATCGAACTTGGGACCTTGAGCTTATGCAGCAGGCGCTGGAACCACTGAGCTAAATCCCCGGCCCTAGCCTCTAAGCTCTTAATGAGCAAGGATTATCAGTATATCCTGAAATGTCCTCTGAGAGGAAATAATACATCTGGGATTTGCTTTAAACCACAATGTGTGGTGGGAGGGGCAGGTGTGGGCAGGGAATATGGGAGTTCATTGCATAATGTGCTCCACTTTTCTGCATCGTTAGCCAAGTCATGAATCCCAGTACCTTACACGTAGCACAAGAGCCCTAGATCCCCTCATAGCACAATGGCACCCAGAGATGCTCTAGCTGCATCTGCAGTGACTCTTGTCTCACCGGACAGGGGACAAACACCATTAGCTTGCAAGGTGAGTGGGTCCAGAAGCAAGCACTGACCCAAGCTCCCAAAGTCCATGAAGGTGGGATATGAGAGTCATGGTCCAGTGACATCTCCTGTCTGCTCTGAGTTCAAGTCCTTGGCATGACCTGCTTGGATCGCACTAGCCCTGGCTCCCAGGCCCTCCGGACCTTGCTTTGCAGCCCACTGTTGCCACGGGCTTTTGTTTCCACATGGTTTAAAGGGTTCTTTCCTGTAGCAGCTGGTCCTAGAGAGCCCCATTAACTGCTGCTTTGCAGCTACAAGGAACCGAGAAGAGGCCATTCTGAATGAGCTCCCAGGACAGAAAGGACCCTGCCCATGTGCAGTAGCCGGAGAAATCCAGATGCCCATGGGGAGCAGCTGAGC
Source organism: Heterocephalus glaber (assembly GCF_000247695.1). Next base: position 17,829,090 of record NW_004624749.1, read on the forward strand.
AAGACGTTTTGAGTGAAGGACTAGAGGCGGTGTGTGCCCGTGTGTTGAGGTGAGGGGAAGGAGTGACAGGGAGCATACAAGTCACAGCCTCAGCCAGGTGGGGCTGTGTACACCTGTAATTCCAGCACTCTAGGAGACTGAGGCAGGGGGATAGAAAGTTTGAGGCCAGTCCGGGCAACTTAGTGAGACCCTGTCTCAAAATATAGAATAAAAAGGGCAGGGATGTAGCTCAGTGTAAAGTCTCCGAGTTCAATCCTCAGTCACACACACACACACACACACACACACACACACACACACAGCCTCAGACTGTACTTAAACCAGCTTCTGGAAGGTGGAAGGGAGACAGAGGCAAAAGTCAGGGCTAGAAACACTGTCCCCTTTGGTACTTTAAGGTGAAACAGACTTACCAAGTGTGCTGGAGATGGTGACCTCGTGTCCTTGACTGTGGCACTGGAGGGGACATCGAGGAGAGGCCATTTCATCTGCAGGTACTGCAGAAGAGACAGAAAACACAAAGCAGTTGTTGAGATGAGGTCTTTCAAGTGCTCAAAGCAAGCAGAGAAAGAGCCCTGTGCTTGGTCACCAGGGATGCAGGGAAGCCACCCTAGCCCATGTCCTTGTACAGACAGGGTCAGGTTCCCACGGCATATACTGACAGTCACCTTACCACCACCACAGCCTCTGTCACCTCGGGGGGGATGCAAATGACAACTCAGGAAACTTGAAGAAGGAGAGAGAACCAAAACATCCCACACGTCCCAAAGTCTTCCAAAACCCTACTGACCAATCCTCAGGGACCAGAGGCTCCCCGATGACGATCCTGCCTGGCTGGTTTCTATTTCTCATGGTGTCACATACAGTGCTCCCTGAGTAACAGACTCTGCGGAGCAGAGGTGAGCAAACAGACAAAAACCATCCACCTGACACTCAGAGTTGAGGGTAACTATCCGTGCCCAAGCTTGCTGGTCTCCATCACAGTGGTTCTCAGTCTTCAAAAGATGACTCAGTACCCACCTGTTCCCATGTGTCACTGTGAAACCCCAAATACAATAGCTGATCCCTTACACACACACACACACACACACACACACACTTTCAGTGAGAAGCTTCTCCTCCACTCAGCATGGCCCCACCCTGCAAAGAAGGTCTGGGAGGAGAGAATGGAGCAGCAGGCAGGGTCCCTGGGTCCAGAACCATGGGTTCGGATTCTCACTAAGCCAATATGGCCCGTGTGACTCCAGGCAAGTGACTGACAACCCAGGGTCTCAGTTTTGTCATCGTAGGACAAAGCCACTATGACAACTTTCCAGGTTGTTAGAAGCAACGGGGACAGCATCAGGTATTGAACACAGTGCCCCACTAGTGGGATACATTTGATAAATGGCAGCTATTATGTTCATACACAAATCATTAGTCTTTGCCAGGAGTGAAAGCACATGTGTTACCACAATATCAGTGCCGACGGTGCGGTGGGCAGCAGACCCATGAGCTAGCCTCTCTGGGGAGCTGGAGCTCTCCTGGAAGAGGTAGCTCCAGGGAGAGTTTCACAGAGGACAGAAAGAGGTCTCTGAGTCACCACTTGCTCTGCTCTTTCAAACGCAGGACAAAAGTCTCATGATTTGGACTTGTGTTACACACACGTACACACAGCTCGGAACAAGGACAGGCTTTCCACTCCTCTCTGATGCGGTCTTGCTCCGTCCCTGTGGCCTGCCGACCCTCCTCTTCTCCCGTTTCACCACAGCCATTTCTTTCCTTTCCCAGAGCCTACGCTTTCCAGATGAATTGATGGGGATTTCAATGTTGCTGGCAAGTTGAAAAGATCCAGAGCTTTAGTTAAAACTCAGTGAACAGTATTTGTGCTACATTAGTAATAATTTTCAGAGCATTTTTACTCACAGAACCCAGTTTCATCTTCACAAACAGCCCTGCTAGTCTAAGTTTGGGGGATGTCAGACCCGGTTTTCAGATGAGCCAACAGATATAAAACAGGCTTGCCAACTTTCTGTATGAGAACTCGAGCCAGAGCCCGGGTCTCTCCACTGCTCAGTGATCACGAGGGTCTAGAGCACCATCTTCATGAATCATCAGCCCCCACATCTCCCCCGCTCTCACGGGTTTTCTCTCCTTTTCTATCTCCCATCCAGAAGCAGATGTTCACACAGACAGCAGAGTTCTCCTATTCAGATGCTTGAGGTAGCCAGAGCTTCTACTTGAGTACCAAGCAACAACTTGAATTTGTTTGTTTTAAAAACAGAACCACAATAACAAACATCAAGTGCTAAAGAAAAATGTTTCAAGTCCATCCTCCAACAAGAAACATATCAGAAGAGTCTCCCAGGGTCTCGTTCCCTTTTGTGTCCTAATGACATGCCAGAGATGTTGTTCTGTCTTGGGGGGGCGGGGCAAAGGGTTTGGAAGACTAGTTTGGGACTGTGCCAAATTTCAGGATCTTAAATGTCTTTGGACTTTGCTGAATGAATCCTGGAGCAGGGGGGAAGTTGAGAATCACTGCCCTAGAGGCCAAGGAGCTGGTGTTCAAATCATGATTTCCCTGAGGTTGGTCTGTCTTGACATCCAAACATACATATTCAAATACGTTCACAGTGAAGGGTCTTAGTAATAGCTACCAGTTTTCACTGCTTACCATGTGCCTGGTGTTTTACCTGCCTGATAAGGTGTCCTGGGCTTTTGCTAGGAGGAAACCACATGCTGGCCTCTTCTCCCCTAAGTTCCAGTGTCTCTGTCTGTCTCTCTCAATAATGGAGGTGTTTACACCTTGAGTCAGTTTTTTAACACTTTTCCCCATTGAATTCTTTTTAAAATATTTCATTAGTACACGTTTGCAGTACATAATGATTACATTTCTCATGCGGAGTTGGTGCATGTGCATCACACATCTTAATGTTTTACTTCCCCCTTCCTCCCTCCCTCCATCTCTTCTTGGTCCCCTCCTAATTTGCAACAGATCGATCTCTATTCGGATTTCCAGTGATTGTAGGAGTTTACATTCCCACTGACAGTGTAGAAGGCCCCAGTCACCCAGCCTTGTCAGCATTTGTTATTATTTGATTTAAAAAAAAATTTTTATTTTGAAATATTGATTGATTGGTTGATTGCGCTGGAGATCAAACCCAGAGCCTTGTGCATAAGGGCAAGTGTGCTACCACTGGCTGGTTATTTAATTTTTTGATGATGGCCATTCTGTCTGGGGTTAGATGGAATTTCAGTATTTTTAATTTGCATTTCTCTGATGACCAGAGACATCAAGCATTTCTTCATATATTTGCTGGCCATTTGTACACAATAGGAAGTGGTAAGCTCTTTCTCCAATGGGAAGGGGATGAAAGGATGGGGGACGGGTAGGAAAGGGAATGAAAAAGGAATGAAGACATGTTATGTACAGGCACCAATGCCACAAAAAGAATATACACATTATCTACTGCAGATATGTACTAATAAGAAAAGAAAAATCTGTCTTTTTCCTGTTATCTTTTATTTGCTCTTTATTTATTATTTGAGTTTTCATACAAGAGAAACCATTCAATATTTAAGCTTGTGTGTCTGAAATATTGGACTTAACATTATGGTCTTAAGTGCATTCATTTTCCTACTAATGACTCGTTTATCCTTTGTTATAGCAGAGTAGTACTCCCTTGTATATAAATACCACATTTTCTTTATTCATTTGTTTATGGACACACAAGTTGCTTCTAAGATTTAGCTATTATGAGTTGAGTTGCTATAAATGTGGGTATGCATGGATCACTGTAATAAGATGTCTTTAACTCTTTTGGGAAGATATCCAGAACAGGTATACCTGGGCCAAATGGAATTTCTAGTTTTAGCTTTTGAGGAATCTCCATACTGATTTCCATAGTGGTTGTGCTAGTCTACATTCCCACCAGTAACAAAGAAGGGCACCTTTTCTCCACAGCCTTGATAAGATCCATTCTCACGCACTGATTTTTGCTGCAGCCCCAGCCTCACTATTTTAACTGAGATGGAAGCTTGGGGGCAGTGAGACTGTAGTCCTGCCCACCACATAAGTCTGGTCCCTCCCAGATAATCTAAGGGTGGTGTGGGGGAAGCGCAGAGTGGAGAGGTGGCTCTGGGAATAGTGTGCGTCTTGCGAGGAACTCACCTTGGGATAGGAATCTGGGGCTGGCATTTTTCTACCTTTTGCTTTTTTAAGATTTCCAAATGGGTGGTAGAGTGGGGTAAGGGAAGGTGGGGCCCCAGCAGCTTGGTCACAAAATGCTTTTGGATTCAACTCTAAGGAAAGAGGTGTTCTTTTTGGGAAGTTGGTGAGGGGGGCAGTACTGAGGATTGAGAACAGAGTTTCACACCTGCTCCACCAATGAGCTATCTTCCTAGCTCCTTCTAGTTTTTATTCTGAGATAAGGCCTCGCTAAGTTGCCTGGTCGGCATTGAATCTGTGATCCTGGCTCAGCCTCTCTAGTAGCTAAGATGACAGGCATGTGTCACTAAGCCAGCCAGGAAAGGGGCATTCTAAAGGGACAGCTGAGTTTCCCAGGACCATGGATAGGGTGATAGGAGCCAGCAACACTCCTTGTAATTTCCCAGGTCAGCACCGGGAATTTGGAGGTAGCTGAGCAGTGCTGAACTCCTAGGTCAGGCCCAGTCCAACATTCAGTAGAAATAAAGCTCTTGTTGTGGGGATTCTTGTGTGAGGCCAGCCCCAAGCTCATGCTAGGGCTGCTCGTGGGTAGAGCATGCTCTTGGGGATTAAGTGACATGTGACTGAATTTAGTCTTCGCACGATAATGGCATGTGGGCAAATTACAACTATTGGTTTCTCCAAACCCTGTCTGGGCTCCATTCACTCAAGGCTCAGCTCCTTATCCCATCAAGGCAGGGCTTTAGCACATATTGAGCAGAGGTCCACAGCCTGATCTGCTGCCTCCTTCCTGGGGTGCCCATGGGGATAGGAAACATTGGGCCCCGTAATGTCAGTGCAACTCTAATCAGTGCAATAGCACTAGCTGCCACTTCTCAGGGGATGTCTATGAGCCACGGACTCTTTCGATACTCAGAAATGGAAAAGAAAGGCCAAGCCCAATTGTCAGGCACCACCGTCCTTGACTTACAGATTTTCTTAATGTGCTACTATGTCTGTGACTCTGATACAGGACAGATGTGCATTTCCAACCTCACTGAAATCGCGCAACTGTCTTCGGGGGGCTGGGGTTCAGCTATTGTGGTTCAAAGTTAAGTAGAGTGAGGCTATGGTTTAGAACATGTCTTCACCTTGTTAAGGGAGGATGATTCTATTCCTATTTTCACATTGTTTTCATTGGAATCCACCAAAATGGCCCTGTGGTTTCTCTTATTTGACATCCACAAGATGTACGTATAGTTTTGTTTTGTTTTTTTTTGGTACCAGGGATCAAACTCGGGTCCCTGCGCTTGAGCAGCAGGCAGCGAAACCACTGAGCTAAATCCCCGGCCCAAGATGTAAGTACAGTAACAGATTTTTTACACTAGAGTGCTTCTGCATTCTCAAGGCAAACCCTATTTGACCATGGTTGTTTGTTTTTCCTGTTTCTTGCTTTTTATTGTGGAATACTCATCAGAGTGCTTAAAAATTTTTACCTCCATGTTCCTAAGTAAGAGTGAGTGAAAGTCTCTCTCTCCCACTAAGTCTTGGTATCAGGTTATTTTGTCTGCATTAGTTAGAGGGACCCTGCTCCTCCTTTCCTTAATGCTCTGGGTCCCTTTTTGCTCTCAGAACCTTCCCTCCAGCCCTCCTTGGGCCGAGCACTTGGCCAGGTGGGCTGTTTCCGCTCCACACAGGATCTCTCTGAAGGATGCTCTCCCTAGAGAGCTAGAGCCCCCTTTCCTGCAGGGAGGTGGAGATTTGTCCTACACAATCCCCACTCTACTTGGCTTGGAGACCAAGCAGCAGATTAATTGCAGCTGTGCCCTGGAATTTCCCCAACACACAAATCTTCATGATGTAAAACAGCTGGGAGGAAATCCCAGCATGCCCTGGACAGAGGCAGAACTGCCAATGAGCTACGGAAATTATTAACCCTCTGGCTCCCAGAAGGTAGGGAGGGTCCCTGGCTCTTGCTCTGTGTAGCTAGGACTCCACAGGACATGGGGTGTGTGTGTGTGTGTGTGTCAGTCCATCCGTGGTGTGTGTCCGTGTCCCTACATTCTCTTCATTTGCTTGCTCTCCCAAAATCCCTTTAAATTGGGCTCTGGCACAAGAAAAACCAAAGCTTCATGTTACAGAATCCACTGCCAGGCTCCTCAACAAGGCACACTCGCACTGGGAAGCAAGGAAAACAAGCCATCTCCCAAATTCCTCAGGTGAGAACACTCCAGCCCTCAGACACCCTTCCACTTTCCTTGAACGGGAGTGGGAGTGGAGAACAGGCACTTCTCCAGCCTTCTAGGTTCTCCTGTTGTTGCACATCAGCAGCAGAAGATGAGCCTTCTTAGTTTAGGTGGCCAGTCCTTCCTGCCTCTCTGGTCCCCACAGCAGCATCAGCGATGGAAAGCTACAGCCCCCTTGAATAGAAAAGGGAGGATTCCCTATCCCCCACTAAGGATACCTGGGCCATGCTGTCACCAGAAGAAGGTTTCAAATTCCACACCCTGGGCAATAGATGCTTTCCACCCCAGTGACAATGACATTGTTCAAAATGCATTCCTCTTCCTTTTTTTTTTTCAGTGCTGAGGATCAAAGCTAGGCACTTGCACACGCTAGGCAATCTCCTTTTAAGGCAGTTGTGTTTTTTTTTTTGGTACCAGGGATCAAACTTGGGTCCTTCTGCTTGCGCAGCAGGCGGCGAACCACTGAGCTAAATCCCCGACCCTTACAGGCAGTTTTTGACATAAAGAAATGTATTACAAGCCAGGCATGGTGGTGCACACCTGTAATCCCAGCACTCAGGACACTGAGGTAGGAGGATGGTAGTGAGTTCAAGGTCAGCCTGAATTAGAGAGTGAAATCCTGTTTCAAGGAAAGAATTGTTTTACAAATGAAAACTGTGAAGAAACAATCACTCTCTCTTTACTCTTCATTCTGTCAATATTGGGGCAATATTCTGTCAACATTCTCATTAGACTACTGCAATGGTTTTTCCAAATTCCTGCAAGAGTTTGGCCTCTAAATACCAATCAATTACATCTCCTCTTTGCTTAAAACCTTCCCGGTTGGGATGAAAGCCTAATCTCACCAGAGATCAGATCCCAACTTTAGGCTTCCACCTCACTGCCCCCACCCCCATACCAGCTTCACTCCTGTTTCTGCTGGATTCTGCCATATGCCTCACTGTCCCCAGCCTGGGTAAACTTCTTCTGGGAAACTCTGACCCCGTTTCTAAAATCCAGACCCAGAGTCACCTTCCCTGACACCTCAGTCATTTACACCTCAGCTGTGTGTGGCGTCTCCACAGGCGGCACTGCTGGGGCTTGCACACTTTGCTCTCTGGACTGTAAGCTTAAGGGTCACACCTACACCTCAACCTCACCCAGAAGCCAGCAGCCAGGATATGCTGCAACCTTGTCCCACCTTGCACTGACCAAGAGCGAAGCACATGTTTCCACACCTGTAATGTGCAGGGTGGAGGAACCACTTGTGATAATCGAGTGCCTTAGCTCTGCTGGGAATTTGGAGGCTGCTGGCAGCCTCTTGTGCTGCCTGACCCTGAAGCTCCCGGTTGTGATCCTTCATCTGCGGAAGTGGTCAGAAACTGTTCTAGGTTTGAAAATATGCCTACACTGAACACTGAACTCACAGCAGGGAGACAGTGAATTTTCCCCAGGGGAGAGTTTAGTTTGCAGAAGCTACTTCGGAAAAGTAAATGGACGTATTGTGTTGGCACACACCTGTCATTCTAGACCAAGGCAGGAAAATCTCAAGTTTGAGGACAGCCCTTGCCTTTTAGCAAGACTCTGTCTTCAAAGAGAAAAAATATATATACTGTAGTTCTCCATTAGGGTGGATTACACAAGATCCAGGGGCAAAAGATTGAGGATCAGGTTATACTTTTATTCTTTACTTTCATTTAGAAAATGAGTAGCTGTAAGCATATGTATAAATGTCGTGGATGGTACTAAAGCCCAAACACAATCTCTCTGTTTTACCATTTGGGATCCTTCCTGAGGCTGTGAGTCCTTGAAAATAAACACAACTTACAAATCCATAAATTCTACAATAAGCTATTTTTGAAGTTACATAGGACAGACACAATTTTTTGTGGAAATGTTATTAAGGACCACATTTTTGTAGTATTTTAAACCAACAAAGTGACTTTTTTCCCTATCACTCATTGCAGCATTTATTCAACAAATATTTCTGAAGACCTACCATTCCCAAGCACTAGTGGCAGAGGGGCTTCAAAAATATTTCATGACTGAATGGTAAACTCATGAAATAATAAATGTTAGCTGGGCATGGTGGTGCATGCCTATCATTCCAGCACTCCGGGAGGCTGAGGTAGGATAGCATGTTTGAGCCCAGCCAGGGCAACTTAACAACTTGGTGAGATCCTGTCTCAAAATAAATTCAAGGACTGGGGATATAGCACAGTGTGAAGGCCCTGGGTTCAATTCCCGGTACTTAAAAAAAAAAGGCTAGGCTTCAAGTTTTCCATAAATACCTATTACCACTGCATCCTACACCTTTCCCAAATACTTTCCTTTCTTTTCCCTGCCCCTTCCAGAGAAGCTGGCCATTCTGCCTACCAGACTTGACCAAAGGCTTTGGATCTGGGATGCAGAGGCATGGGGAGGAGGGGGAGGAGAGGAGGAAATAAAGATGATTAAGATGTGATTGAAGGGGCTGGGGATTTAGCTCAGCGGTTTCGCCGCCTGCTTCACAAGTGCAAGGGCCTGAGTTTGATCCCCGGTACCAAAAAAAAAAAGATGTGATTGATACATATATGTACTAATTCCCCAAAATGAATGCAATTATTAAGTATCACAAACATACACTAATAAAAAGAAAGAAACTAGCCTCTAGGAGACGCCAACCTTAAAATGAGAACTTGGTCACGTTCTGTCCCTAGAGGCGGAGTTTTTAGAGGTAGAAGTCAGAGGCCAGGAGGCCAGAGGCCAGGGGCCCAGGCGCATTTTAACCTCTCTGACCTTAACCATCTCAACCTTTAAAATGGGAGTATTTTACTTCATCATTCTAAAGTCAAGGCTTGGACCAGGAGGCTTCCTAAGGAGAAAAAAGTCAAATCCAGCTGTTTGTATAAAACCAAAGACTGTGTTGAGGTACGTGGTGCAAATCTGGAGTCAGGAGCCCTGGTTGAACCCCACTTATAAGCTGTGTACCTGATGAAGGACCTCATCTTTCAGAACCTCTGACTTCTCACCCATGAAAGGGGAACAAGAGCACCCATGCCCCAGCTCACAAGGGATGATCAAACAGTAACAGGGTGTGTTTAAATTCTTAAAACATTGAGCTAGGGATGGTGGTACATGGGAACCTGCGGCAGGAGGATTGCAGTGAGCTGCGGGCAGTCTGAACTATACAGTAAGACCTCGTCTCCAAAAAAACAAATGTTTTAAACAATAGTTAAAGACACATTGCCATTAATCCTCCTCAAAATACTCCCCCTCACTTTGAATACACTTATCCCACCATTCTTGCCACTTTTTTGTTTTTTGGGTTTTTTAAAAATTAAATACATTTTAATTGAAAACAAAATACAAAATAACTTTTTGGAAAACAGAAATATTTAATCCTTTCCCCATACATTAGAGCTTGCTTTATCCTCAGGGCCCAGTTTGACGCACACATGCGCGCTCAGGATTCACCCCATGATGTGCTCACCACAGAAGACAGCAGAAATGCTAACCTCTGGTTAACAGTCACTCAAATCTAATACTAATTCTATCTTGTGACTTACTCCAAATTATTCTTTTTTTTTGGTACTGGGAATCGAACTCAGAGACTTGTGCTTGTCAGGCAGATGCTGCGCCCCTGAGCTACATTCTCAGCCCTCCAAATTATTAACCATAATCTTTTTTTTTTTTTTTTGGTGGTACTGGGGATTAAACCCAGGGCCTCCCACATGCTAGGCAAATGTGCTACCACTAAGCTGCACCCCCTCCTACCATAATCTTTCTTTTCAGGGGAGAGAATTATTGACAGAAGGGCAGCCAAGAAAGAATCTTTCCCACCATAATTGCAAGAGAGCCCAGTGTTCTCAGTCAACTCACCCACTGACTTCCAGAAACATGCTGTTTGGTGTGCTCAACGTCCACCCAAGATTTCCCTTTCTCCTGATACACTGTGCCACCAAAATCTTTGAATTCCTTGAAGCTCAAAATTTCAAGTATCACAGCCAGTGTTTTTGGGTTTTTTGAGACAGTCACTATGTAGCCCAGGCTGCCCTCGAACTCTCAGTGATCCTCCCACCTCAGCCTCCTGAGTGCGGGGATTATAGGCATGCACCACCACGCCTGGCCCAATTCCGTGCCACTTTCTGAAGCAGTTCTGGAAGTCTTCTTTCATGGTCTTTACAAAGTGTGATCAAAAATATGGTGAATGCTGCTGCCACGTGCCATTCAACGTGAAAGCAGGCTTGTAAAACATTAAGATGTGGCCTTACCCATCTTATTCACCAGATCTCACACAGAGTGACTCCTGGCTCTTCTCCAAAGTCAAAAGACCAAGAAAGATAAAGGTTTTTGAATCAATTCAGGTCATCCAGGCAGCCAGGATAGCACAACTAAAGACACTCATGAAAGAGGACTTCCAGAACTGCTTCAGAAAGTGGCAAAAACGATGGGAAAAGTGTGTTCAAAGGGAGGTGGGGGGAGTGTTTGGAGAGGGATTAATGGCGATGTGTCTTTTACTGTAATAATTTTTAAAACTAAACACTGTCTGTGATCACACTTGGTACCTCAAGTGTGGTAATCACACTGTTGGGGAACAAGCAGACTGCTTGGCACATAGTGAGTTCTATCGAAGTAAGTAAAGCTGAGTTCTACCTTCTGGCTTCTTGGGAGGCTGAGGTAGGACAGCTGCTTGAGCCCAAGAGCTCAAGCCCAATCTGGGCAACATAGCAAGGCCCCATCTCAAAAGGAAAATAAATAAGAAAGAAAGAAAAAGAAATGTGTTGAGTTCAGTTATTTCAGTTATTTTTGTTCACTGGGCCTATGATCGCACCTCAGCCAGGGGCAAAGGAGAGCTAATTAAGAGTTTGGCCGCTCATCTGTGGTGCTTTGTGCAGAGAGAGGTCTTATTTGGCAGTGTGTTGGTAAATCTTTAACAACTGGCTCTCTAGGCAAAAATGAAACATAACACCAAGCACTGCTTTGTAGCATTTGCCGGTATCCATGGTGTAAACACTCTCAGCATGGCTAATTTCAAGGTACCATGGTGAGTCACCAAGGCAGGGTCAGGCAGAGATGCTAACGACAGGTCAGGTGCCAGCTGGCTCACAGCACACCATCTGTAGGAAAGGGTGCAGGGGTTCTAGGGTGTGCCCCAACTTGTTGGGTCTGTTGGGCCTCAAGTCTTGACAGAAAGCCATACACCTGGCCAGATCTGTCTTCCTGTCATCTGTGTGCTCCTTTCAGAAGGTGTGTAGAAAGACTCCGGTTGCAGAGCACAGGGCATGACTGGCTGCTCTGGTGGCCCTGACCAAGGAGACCTCAGTGCAAGCCCTGGGCTTCTAACCAAGTCCAAATTCAACCTGCTTTGGGCTCATCATTCCTGGAGTCTGGAGCTACAGACCCACTGGGTCCTGTGCTGCGCAGGCTTTGCATGCCTGTGACCTTGGCTTTGCTGGGCCTGGCAGATGTGTGTTCACTGCCTGACTATGAATCCGCGACACAGAAGCATCTACAAAGGACCTGGCATGGGTGCCTGGCCTTCCTTTCCCTAAGCTGACCATGCATGGCCTGGCCTCCCCTTCCTCCTCTGCTGTGGCTCACACCTTGTTGCTGCCGTGTCTGGGAATCGACTGACAGCACCCTCTCCCCTCAGGTGAGTTACCTGGCTGGCCCTCACTGCTGCAGTGCCCACCTGCTGGCCCTGACCATGGGCTCCAAGGTGACGGATGAGCAAACAGCCTCTGCCCTGCACCACGGGCCCACACAGTTCCAGTGACACAGGAGAGACAGGACAGCTGGTTCTGTGTCTGACCCTGCCGAGCTGTTCTGGGTAACAGCTTCAAAGTATGGCCCCGAGCACAGTGCTGAACCTGTAACATCCCTGTTCGTGCACAAGTAGGGGATTTGCAGCCTTTTGCTGCAATGCACATCCATCATTTTGCTCGTGTAGGAATACATATGCAGGACACATTTCTGATTGTGAGGGGAATTACTAGGTCCAAGATATGTTCATTCAGGTTTTGAGAAGAATTACTAAAGTATCACAGCTGAAACCACCAGCAGGAAAGCAGGAGAGAGTTTTCCTGTACCCTGTCCACCCAGGGCTATTCAACTTTCAGATCTTTTCTAACGGCCAGGTGAAAAACAGTGGCTCCTTGAGTTTCACTTTGCATTTCTCGGGCCGGGGATTTAGCTCAGTGGTTTCGCCACCTGCTGTGCAAGTGCAAGGACCCGAGTTCGATCCCCGGTACCAAAAAACCCCCCACAACAACACTTTGCATTTCTCTTGTTATAGTAAATGAGGCTGGGAATTATCCTAGGACAGGTAGTGATCTGAAGGAGAAAGGTGTGTGGCGCAGAGTGAGTGGGGACAGCGAGAGAGAGGTCAGTGAGGGGTCTGACAAAGGACCTGTAGCCTCACTGCATTTCCCACACTCCAGCGGAAGAGGCCAGATGTGACAGGAGCCAAGGGCTTAGTCTGTGGGGGTGTGAGGGATGAGAAGGAGGAGGAGGAAGATGAGGAGGCTACTGCTGGTAGCAATGTGGACCTTTTGCACCTTCTCTGCCCTTCCTAGTGTCTACACAGCCTGCTTCTGCATCCTCACCACCTTCCCCTGGCTCCTCAGCACTGCACTGGCTCCTTCTGTTCCAGTCCCTCTACTGTCTTTGCAAGGCCATGGATGACTAAAAAGGTAACAGAGGCAACTGGCTTTCTACTGCCACATGCGACAGGCAGCTCTCAGGCCCTGGCGTGTCCCCAAGCTCAGGGACACACACTTCCTGCCTGGAAGCCCCCTCACCCTGTGGCCCCTGCAGATGGTTTTGAGTTCTTCTCACCCTCTGGCTGATCTACCGTTTTGGACTTGAATAAACATCTCAGACACACTGTCTGGTGAGAAAAGCCAGTGACAAAATCTGGAAGGACAGTCACCAATGTCATTGTTGAGCTTTGGCATTTCAGGTAATTTTGTTTCATACTTTTCTTCTTAACTTTTACAATGGCCATGTATTATATCATGGTAACAGTAAGCACAGCTATTAAAAGGAGCTCTAGATTAATTTTTTTCATCTCCAAACCTGTGCCTTTAGTTTACTCAGCCAAAACTCTCAAAACCCACCTGAGAGGCTTAGCTGCTTCTCCCTCCCGCTGGCCACCAAGTTCCGTGGGTCCTAGAGGTGCATGAAAGCCAGGTGCTCCCTGTCAGTGCTGGCTGCACTGACAGTGCCTTCGGCCTGCACCCAGATGCCCACCAGCAGACTTTCTATCTATTGGGAGAACTTGGGGTGGGACCTGGGTAGAGGGTGGGTGGTGCGCTGTGTGTCTGTACTGCGTAACAGGTCCCTTGCTTCAGACGGACGACAGGCTTGTTGTCCATATCACAGAGCAGGGTGGAAATGGCAGTGCCAGAGAAGAGAGGGGTCACAGTGGGCAGGGGACATTGTGGGACAACCAGAAATCTTCATTGAGGTGGGGGCGTCTGAGCTAGGGCATGCACGAAAGGTACATTTCTGTAGTCATCCTCCTTACTTACTTCATTTATTATTTAGTTGTTTTTTTTTTTAAGACAAGTTCTCACTGTAGCCCAGGCTGGACCTGAAGTTGAGATGATCCTCTGGCCTCAGCCTCCCAAGTGCTGGGATCACAGGTGTGCACCGCCACACCCAGCTGTAGTTCTTTTAAAAGCACATTATTTGGTCTCACCTGATCCTACTGGCCCTTGAAAATAGATACAGCAGATATCACCATCCTCGTTTTAAAAACAAGGAAACTGAACCTGCCAGAAGCTCCTGGATTTACCCAAGGTCACCAAAATATTTGAAACTGACACTGGAAGACAGGGCTTTGGGATCTCAGAGATTAATGTGATGAGTATGAGGCCATGATTTTTACTTCTAGCAGCTTTTAACTTGAGTTTGGAGCCTTGGACTAGCAAGCACGGGGCATGGGTGCTTCTGCCACCCAATCTGAGTCCTCAGCAGTTACTGCTAGAAACTCCCAGTGTGCTTCCTGCCTCTGTGAGGCAGTCTATTTACTGTCTGACCCAGGCCTGACAGGAGGTAACAAACATTCTGTCTGGAGAGAAGCAGGGCAGGAACCAGGCCCCAGGAACCTTTCTCTCCCATCTGGCACAAGGAGGAGGATGTTCCTGAGGGGAGAGGGCTCCCTAGACAATGGGACTGGATAGAAAACAGTCAGAACTTGCAGAGCCTACTGACCAAAAGCAGGCCTGGGAATTCTGAGGTTTATGGATTTTCCCTTGTGGCAGCAGGAGCTGGAAAGCATCCCAGGTATTGAGGAGAAAGGAAGCAGGTCTGTATATAATCAATGGGGGACAGGAAGCACTTATCTGGAGCCTGTAAAACACAGGACGAAGAATGGCCTGGAGCTGCCTCCCAGCACAGGGCCCCTTCGTGGCTCCTACCTGCCCACGTCCACACCTCCTGGGCATCAGGGGACATCTGTCCACAGCTGGGAGTCAGTCCCAGGAGAGGGTTCTGACTCCACAGGCAGGAAAGGACTTTGAGAATAAGGGCCACACAAGCCACCTCTACACAGGGCCATGGCTCCTAAGGAAGGAGCCGAAGGGCAGGTTCTGGCCTCCCATCCCAGTGTGTATGTATACATGTGGGCACACACAGTTTCCACGCTTTTAGGGGACAAGAAAATGATTCTATATTCACACTGAGAGGAAAGCAGAAGAACTGATATGGGTTTTTTGTTTTTGTTTTTTGTGGTTTTTTTGGTACCGGGGATCGAACTTGGGACCTTGCACTTGTGAGGCAGGCGCCAGAACCACTGAGCTAAATCCCAGGCCCCTAAAAGAACTGATATGGATAGACGGGCTAAGAAATTAACATTTATTATGGGCACAAACTTCATGCCCATTATCACACCACCCAAACCCATCCTGCTGCCATCTCCTCACCTTGTGGAAGTGTTGCTCCCAATTCCCAGCTCAAAGAGCATCTAAAATGTTTACATTAATATATATTAAAGTATATATGTGTTTTACATGAATGTATATAAACACAAATGCTATAGAAAAACTTTGATTTCATGGGCACTGTTGCTTAAAATGAAGCTCCATTTTTAAAAAGTAGGAAAAAAGTGAATTTATTTTAAAAAATTAAGCAAATAGAATAAGTGGTATGTGGCAAAGATTAGACACTTGGGAAAGGCTGCTGAAGTCATGTGTTTATGGAGGAGGGTAACCCTAGGAACTGAAAAATATTCTGTACACAAACCCAAAAGTCAGCATGGCCCAAGACATGCCAGCACTTCCTTCCCAAACTGCTTCTCACTCAAATCCAGCATCCTCTTGTGGACCAATAGGTCAGAAGCTCAGCATCCTTCCCTCCACCTGCTGCCTGCATTTTCATCTCTAGCCAGTCATCAAGTCCTGCCCTCTGGCTGCTGCAATACTTTTTCCCTCTTTAGCCCTGGCTTGGGATGGCTTTCTACTGCCCTCCTTGCCTTGCCCCGGCCCCTTGTCTGGGTCACAGCACACTCTGCTGCCCATGGACTCACAGCAAAGCTCACATTTCCTCCCCGTAGCTTCTTTGGGAAAGGAACTCAATCTTATGTGTCTGTTGGTACCCACAGGCTTTGGCACAGCACATGATTGGTGACAGGTGCTTGTTGATCATTCCAGGGTGTTTCAGGAGTAAATAAAAGAGAGGGCAAGTGCTCCAACCTGGAAATGTTACTGTCCAGCCTGATGGAGGCAGAAATGTTATTTTCAAAGGCAGCTGTGGCTTATTCTGGGGTTGTCATCACAGACCCTAGTCTGGTTGACTGGAGTGAAAGCAGTGAAACTACAGGATGAGTGGGTCTGTTGCCAGTGGGTGGTCACTAGCTGATTAAGACTCCATCACACATTACTGATATCACATCTGCTTCCAACTCCATAGGTTTGACCAACCTTGGGCTAAACCACTAGAGACTGCAATGGAGCCAGGCCCATGACAGTTGTGTCTACACTGAACATATACCGATTTTCTCCCTCATCATTATTACTTAAACAATGTGATATGACAACAATTTACAAAGCATTTGTATTAGGTGCTTTAAGTAATCTAGAAATGATTTAAAATATATGGGAGGGTGTGCATAGGCTGTATGCAGATACTACACTATTTTATATAAGGGATGTGAATATCTGTGGACTTTGGTATCTGCACAAGGACTTTGAACTAATGCCCCACCCCAAGGCCTGACTGAACACGCTAACCCTCTGCAGCTGGGGCTATGATACTGGGGCTGTGCTGCTCAGCCCTTTTGTGGGATACAGTGCTTTTGAAATTCATATTCTGTCTGACATTAATATCATTCCAGGTAAACTGGTAAGTTGGTGCAAAAGCCAATGACATCAGGGCCAGGGATTTAGCTCCGTGGTTTCGGCGCCTGCTGTGCAGCAGGCACAAGGACCCGAGTTTGATCCCTGGTACCAAAAAAAAAAAAAAGCCAATGACAGCAAATTCTCTGGACAGAAGAATAAAGATTTTTTTAAAGATAATATATCCTGATCGATTACTTGTGCCAGGCACTCTACCGAGCCATTTGCATGTGTTATTTCCTTGAATGGCTACACTTATAAGTTGATGCAATTTTTATCCTCACTTAACAGATGAAGGGACTATGACATAGGCTGAATAACTTGTCCAAGTCCAAAGATCACACTCTTAACGGAAGAGAAGAAATATGCCCCTCCTGTGACCCATCCTGCCACTCCTCAGAGGGAGGCACTCAGGACCCCAGGGGTGAGCTGCCCCACGTTGGCAGAGGCCACTAGCAGAGCTGGGATTAGAACAATCTAGGTGTCCTGCCCCGGGCTGCGAAAGAGGTACAATGGCTCATGTTTTTTGCAATCAACATATAAACTAGAGGGGCAAATATAAGAATAATTGGAAGGGGATAAAATATTAATGTAAGCAAATCAGTATTATAAATGCCAATCTGCATAAGTCGTAAAATACACAATAAAAGAATAATTGTGTTATTCAAGATTTTATCAGGCAAAACCAGAAGGCACACTGTGTATGAGCAACAGCCCCACACTGCCCCCTGGTGGTCCCCATGTGCCCGCTGGCACCACCCAGGGTGAGGACTAACAAAGGCCCTAGACTTGAGACACCTGGTGCTCTGAAAAACCGAGGAGGCAGTCGTGGACAGGCGGAGTAGAGAGCAAAGATCTCCTGGGTGGGTACCAGGCCATCCAGGAAGATCTCTGAGCTTCACTCCCATTTGCTTACAGAATCTGAGATAAAGAAGTTATGAGCTCAGTAATGAGTTCACTACTTTTAGTCTGTCAAGTTGGCAAAGGCCTTTTTTCTCTTTAATTAGTGTGGGCAATTTTTCATACACAGTTGGTGGGGGAATACACTAGTAAATCCTTTCTTGTGCAATTTGGAGGTATGTATCCAGTCTTCCAAAGGCTCACCACCTCTAGGAATGTATCCTAAGGAAGTAATTAAAGATGTGAGCAAAATACAGTTGCATGAATGCTCACTGAAGGGCTCTTTATAATAGGCAAAAAGATTTTAAATACCTTATATGCTACAGTTATGATATTTGAATTTATGTAGAGGGTGACTACAGACATGCAAAGGTGTTCACATTCTCAAGTGAAAAAGCAGGATATCATATAGAGTCCCATTTTGGTAAAATGAGTATCTTTAAATATGTGTTGAAGAGAGATTTGGGAGGACAGATACTAAGGTGAGTTGAACTTACCTTTGTATGACAAGATTGTGTTTTTTAAATGTCCTTCGTTTGGCTAAACATATATTGTTTTAACATGTAAAACAAAAATATGTGACAAGAATAAGACATAAAATCAAACAGAAAAAAAATCAGTGAAGTCTATATTCAGATCTCTAACTGTCATTTCTGAGCTTCCAAATAGTATTTTCTTTCGAATGGTGTCTTGTCCCTGAAAGCTCTTCCCAGCCACTCCCATGAGGGCCTGAGAAGGTGTGACCTCAGCCATTTGGAAATCCCCCTTGGTCCTGGACAAGATGTGTTGGATCTTGCTGTAAATGCCAGCTACAAACCCCTCTCCTCTGCCTTCTGCCCTTTCCTTTCCATGGCTGAACCCAAGGGGCTCCACTGTGGGGGAAAGGCTTGGGGCTCAAGCATCCACTGTTTCTTTCAAGCTCCCCAGGTGATGTCACAGCTGTCCCCAAATGCTCACATGCATTCCTCCATGATACTGCACTTTCCATCCACTGTTTGGGCCTCCTCGGGGGTCTACAGTCCAGTCTCTTTTACACTCTGCCTTTGGTGTTTTTGGTGGTGGTGGGAATGGAACCTAGGGCCTGTGCACAGTATGTACACACTATACCACTGAACTACATCCCCAGAGCAAGCACCCAGCCTCGGAACCATTCAATAATCTTTAGTGCTACTACATGCCAGCCTCCATGGCCTCTCCTCCCTCCTGCCTAAATCCATGCCCCGAATATCTATCTGCATTATAGAGGATCCACTTTAAGACTCAAAGTGGAAGTTTCTGGTAAATATAGAAAATCCATAACCTTAGAGCAGCCCTTGCAGGGTCTCAGAAATGACCCATCAGAAGGTTAGATAGGAAATCCTACACTGTGTCTCCTGATTCAATGAATGAATCCACCATCACAACCAGTGTTCCTTTAACATTCCTCGTGGTGCTAGCACATTACATGTTTTATTTCTGGGTGGGGAGAGGGGGTGCCATGCATTCCCCAGCCTCTCCAGCCAAATCCAGAGCTCCATCTTTATGGAATTCCAGGCATCCAAGCTCAGCTAGGAGGGTTCATTTCTGAGCACAGAAGCTCTAAAAACATTTCTTGAATTTCATGCCACTTCCCAAGTGACCTGATAGTGCACCAATTCTAGACATAGCCTGTGCATGAGGTTTGTTGCAGAACTGAACTTTCACAAGCAGCTGTTTGAGGAGCAAGACAGGAGATGACTGTCCGGGTCTGCACCTAAGGACCTGAAGCTGCATCTCTGCCACTTCCTTCCCGAGGCCACAGTTCCCATCCACTGACTTGAACAGATCACTGAATTAATTGGGTGACAAGTCTATCTCCAAGTCCCTAAACTGGTGACATATACACAGACTAGGCAAATGTGGCCACTGCAGGGTTGTTTTCTTAGCCCACTGGCCAAATTCCTCCAACCCACCTCGACTTTCCATGCTCCCTTTAACGTCCCACAGTTCTTATCAACTCTTTGAGGGTGCTGGAAGGACTCACTCAGTTGCTCAAATTTGTGCAGAATTAAACTCAGGGCCATGGTTCAAATGGATCATTGATTTCTTCCTCCTCAATCTCCACCCTCCTCCCACCAAGGGAAAAATAACCAAGGAAGATTAGTGCAACTGGCTGTAATTGGCCACTGATCAGCCACAGAAGGGAAGGCTGCTGTGCTGCTTATGACCACCTTGCAAAAACCAAACGCATCCTCTGTTGTCCTTTCCACTTTCAATCCCTTGGCCCACTGCAATTTAGCTTCCCTGTTACAAACGTGTGTCTCACAAAGGCCACTGCTGACCTCCTAACTACTAAACTCACTGTCACCTTCCAGGTCTCTGCCCTAGGAAGCCCCTCCACTCTTGGAATGCCCTTCCACATGGCTTTCTCTTACCCCTCTGTGTTCTCCATCCACCTCTCTGTGTAATCGTGTCCACACCTGAGGCTGGCAACCACATGGTGGTCATCTCTGTAGCTGGCCCTGACCCCTCTCCTCATTTCCATGCTTCCTCTACCTTTCCACAGGCAGCTCAGTCCTGTAGACTCATCATAGGCCAGCACCAACCCAATTTCTAAAGTCCCAGAAATCAAGGAGGGAGCATGGGTACTGGACAACAAATATAAATCAGGACCTAAATCACCCTGACTGCTATCCGGACCTTGGGGGAGTGTTGGTTTCTTCTTTCCTCCTGTCCCTTGCCCCTGTGTCTGACAGAGGACCAAGTCCTGTCACTTCAGCTCTGGAGGGTCTCTCAAGTCGGCTGCCTACTGTCTTCTCACAATCACCCTGGACCTCTGTGAAGACCGAGCTGACCCCTGGTGCAGCCCTGTCTTTCCTGCTGCTGACTACAATACTGCCCTGCCCAAAGCTCCCCAATGCTCGAAGAATGCCTGCCGGCTCTGTGGGCATTCCAGCCCCAGTCCACCAACAACTGCAGATACCTGTTCCCAACCTCCAACAGCACCCTGTGTCCTTGTTCTGGCCATCTCAGTGACTCTGAGCCACTCTGTTTATGCCCATGAACCTTTGTCATGCTTCTGCCAGGGGCCAGATGACTCCCTTGGGCACCTTTGGCAGGTAAGGGGCTCCTGTGGACTTGGCATGAGGACATATACACAGGGGCCCCTTGGGGATGGCAGAAAGGACATCTCTATTTTTTCTAGAGTTCCACAGTCACAGGCCTGGCCCAGGTTTGGGGTAAGGACAGGAATCTGATGCCACAGCAGTAGCGAATAGCTAGTGCCACTCTCTAGTCCTCTCATCTCCATAGTAGCTATCTTTTTTTTTTTTTTGGTACCGGGGATTGAACTCAGGACCTTGCACTTGCAAGGAAGGCGCGGTGCCACTAAGCCAAATACCCTGTCCCCATAGTTGTTATCCTAATGCCTGCACTATACTGGAAGAGGCACCAACTCAGGGAATCACAGCCCCTCTCCTGCTCTTCAGTTGCTTTGAGTTCCCAGGAGACCCGTGGTTCTCTGGAGTCATGTATATAACAGCTCATTCTTCTGCATGGTTTATCTCTTTCCTTTTCCCAATATCTTGAAAGAAAGTCTTCCTGGGAGACTTTGAATCTGGATTTTTAACAAGTGCTTAGTGAAATTGTTGTACCCACCACATCTTTCCCCTGGGCTCAGGGCAGGCGCTTGCAAGCTGGCAGCCTCTGGACCATGCACAGCCTCCCCCTTATTCCACTTGGATTGTCAGAGCCCAAGGGACCAGAAGGAGCCTTGGGAGAGGAAGCCCTAAGCCTGCATCCTGTTCTTTTGGTTTTAACAACGTCTACTGTACTTCTATTCAGGCTGATTGCTCAGACTGCCTTTTGGTTCTGGTTAAAGCACATTTTCCTGCCCTTACAACCTCTGACAAGATCCATGGGTGCTGGTACCATCATCCATGGCCCCTACAAAGTGCTCTTCCTTGCCACTGCCCAAGGGGTGTGGACAGCAGCCTTCAGCATGTTGGCTCCGCTGGCCCCTGCTCACCTGCTTCATAACCATAAACCTATTCAAAATGCCCTTCCTTTTTTTTTTTTGGTACGGGGGATCAAACTCGGGTCCTAGCACTTGTGCAGCAGGCAGCAAAACCACTGAGCTAAATCCCCGGCTCCAAAATGCCCTTTCTTTTAATGGCTGTGTAAGGAATGGGAATCCAAGAGGGGAATCAGGATTGGCCTGTGTGGCTGACCCCGACAGAAACCAACTGGCCTCAGGTACAGGCCTATGGGTCTTCTGTTATTATAGTTAACATTTATGCTGGGCTTAGGGGCTTAAATAATTCTGCTAATATTACTGGAAATAAGTTTTATAGCTTGGGCTTTGGAGTATCACATACACAGATGCCAATGATAATTCCAGAAGTAGTCGATAACTATAATAATGCTCTCGAGTATACATTCAGCTACTACCCAGAAAGTGTGAACCACAATGGTGCTAGTTAGAAATGGCAGAAAGGTCACCGGCAGGCGGATCTCAGATACACAGGCAGATACAGCCCTGCAGGAGACCAAAGGCTCAGGAGCTAGAACAAGACTGAGCTCCAGCAGAACTCCTACATCCTGGAGTTGAGAACCACCTTTGGGATGGTGCCACTTGGATGTACCTGTCTGGTCCAGAAGGGTTTGAGGTGACACTGAGCTTCCAGAAGGCAAGGGTGGTTCTCTTTCACTTTTGTATCCGTGATACAGAACAGCACAATATTCAACATGTTCATTATGACCCATCTCCCAGACAGGTACTAACAAGTGGCCAGGCCCTCAGCTGAACTTCACATACTGGGTCTCTTTTTTTTTTTTGTACCGAGGAGGATCAGTTGCAAGGCAAGCAACGGCACCACTGAGCTAAATCCCCGGCCCTGGGTCTCTTTAAATAATGAAAACAGGGCCAGGGATTCAGCTCAGTGGTGCCCACGCTTGGCTCGAAAGCGCAAGGTCCCAAGTTCGATCCCCAGTACAAAAAAAAAAAAAAAAAAGATGAAACCAAATATTTCTTCTTTTGTTTCACGCTGGGCTGGGTGGTGCACACCTGTCATTTCAGCACTTGGGAGGCTGAGGAAGGAGGATAGCAAGTTCGAGGTGAGTGTGGGCTACACAATGAGTTCAAGGCCAGCTTGGACTACATGAGACCCTGTCTCAAGATACAAAACAAATAAAACCAAACAAAACCATCCAGCCACCACCTGTAAAATGGAGGTGGTAACTCAGCCCGTAGCCTCTGGAAGATTAAGAGAGGAATTCCATGTGAAAACCTGGCTCTTAGAAAGCACCAGGGCTGCGAGCCATTCTCATCACCTCTCTGTGTTGGTGTCACTGTCACACAGAGTGTGTAAGCAGCAGTGGGCCATGGATGCCTTAGGTCCAGGTGCTGTGATCTGCAGTCCAGGAGGCAGAGAAACAGGACAAGCCTGCAATCCGGTGTTAACTCTGAGGTCCGCTGGGCATGGAGGAGCTCCCCGCACTGGTGCACAACGTACGGTGTCCCAGCCCCAAATCCTGGCAGTTTCCAGAATGACCAGGAGCTTCTGCCGAGTCCAGCCACTATCTGGGACACTCTGGGACAGGCTGCTCTCCTTACCCTTCCTTATTCAACACCCCAGCGTTTCGGGATCTCCACAGCACTTCTTTGTCCATTGTTCAGAGGGGGAAAAAAAAAAAAGAATTGAGCTGGGACTTGAGGCTTGAATTTAACTTTAAAAACTGTGTGGCTCTAAGGGTCTCCATCCAACTTTTTTCCAAAAGATTATTCTCCAAGGAACAAAGAAAACAAAATGGCCAAATCTCAAACATTTTTCAGTCTCTGTTATCCCACGGCTCTCTTTACCCCTTGAGACAAGATTTTTCAACAGGAACGGGGCTGAAGTTTGAGGGCATGGCCTAGAGAAGCTGTTTCATTTCTACCACCAAAGACAAACTCGGATTTTTGCAGGCCAGATTTTCCCTCTGGCCAGCCCTCTGCTTGATGGAGCCAAACCACTGGAAGAATAAATGAATGTGAAAAATTTGCCTCATAGCAGCAAACGCTAAGATTTTCTACAGATACAAATTCCCCAGCAAATCTAGCCCAAAGATAATAAAAACGAAGGTTGGGTTTATTGGTCTTGTTAAAGGCTGCCTGCCTGATTTTCTTTAGGGGCTGAGTCTGTTTACCCGGAGGGGGAAGGTGTTACTGACATGGCAGTTTTAGAAAATCAACAGAGGCCCCCGAACACTAATCAGTGTGCTGCCGTCTCAGCCTCTCATTCCACAAATACCCACTGTGCATTTACCATGCTGGAGCACCCTGTGGGGTGCTGGCAGGGGCAGAAGACAATGTGGCTCAGAAGGTGGCCTCAGTCTGGTGAGGAAGGACAGAGCTTGGGTCCCAAGAGGAAGAGAGATGGTGAAGAGGCTAAGAGGGGAGGTGGAGTTTGAGCTAGACCTCATCAGGTGACAACTTACACGCAGCAGGGCTCTATCCCTGAACCAATGTGTGAACACACTAGCAGACTTTCTGAAGAATTAAAGAGATCTAGGCCACTGTTTTCCTAAAGACACTATGGAGGATGGCTTTGGTCTCAGCGGTCAGCGATGGTCACCCACTGGGGAATGTGGGGCTCACAGGCAGCCCCGGCATAGCGTTGGCAGGGTCTGGGACAGGAGTATGAGTAACACTGTATGCTTACATACTTAATTATAACTCAGGGCTGGGATATAGCTCAGTGGTAGAGTACTTGCCTAGCATGCATGAAGCCCAGGGTTCATTCAATTCCCAGCACTGCCAATAGCTAGAAGGTGAGCTAACTTGCATAGATTCTCTCTTCCTGCCCTGACAGCACAACTTTCTAATAATACAAAGAAGTCAGGCTCACATACAGATTTCCAAACTTCTGATTTGCTGCAGGCCTTGGTGGTGGAGAACCTGGTCCAGCAGCCCCTGCATCCCCATGTCTAGCCTGTCCCAGGACCACCCAGGGGGACCCCTCAGCTCCAGGCATCCCCAGCATGGCCCGTGCAACCTAAGACTGTGCCTGTTAGTGGCTCAGTGCAAAACTGAGAGGACAGACCCAAGGAGGAGCCCCAGGCAGGCCCCATCCTTTGGCTCCTCTGCTTCCCCGCCACCCTGTAGGGAAGGCAGTGGCAGAGGGTGTTCAGAACAGCTCCCCCTATGAGGGGGACCCTACCACTCAGGTCTACAAGTGAGCCTTGTGCAGGAAAGGATCCAATTCACTGGACTGTGAGGCCCACCATGCCATGTGGTTTTGATTAAGATGATGATAGAGACTAATCTTTACTCCAGATAACAACTCCAACATTAGTCTAGTTTTCATTTAATTCCCCCATAAGCCTGTGAGTGAAGGAGGATTGCTATTATTCCCATTTCACATACAAGGAAACTAAGATTAGCATGGTTGTCATTTATCCAAGGCCATACAGCTAGGGATGGTAGAGCCAGGTTTTGAATATTAGATACTAAGTCTCATGGACTAAAAATACTCAGCTGAAAATCATTTCCTGATCCTGAATCATGGAAAATCAAGAGCCGGAAGGAACCACAATGTCAAACTCTCACAGTGTGGCCTGGCGGGGGTGGAGTAGCCACAGCAGGAGAGGAGTTCAGAGTCTGCCTGTTGGGCAGTCCCATGAGGGCGGCAGGGTGTCTCTGCAGAGTTGAGGGGGCAGCATGGGGTGGGGTGGGGGGGCGCACCACGCTGTGCAGTGGGCCTGGTCCCCAGGGATGAACAGGGAAATGAGTCGGGGCCAGGCAGGCAGCCAGCACAGTGTGGTAGTCATGTGTGGCCGGGGCCTCCGAAGGCTGGGCAGGCGACCTCTCTCCAGGTGGGGCCTTGGAGTTCTTTTCTAAAGCTGCTGCCTTTGATGCCTTCTCCAAATCCTGTGAGCAAAGAGGCAGCCTGGGGTGGGGAAGCCCCAGAATTTGGCTGCTGTACAGCTTCATTCTGTTTTCCAATGGCAGAGCAGGCGCCTGGATACCTGGGGAGCTAGGTAGTCTCAGGTTCTGCGCACTGGGCCTGGGACCTTGGTTCCTTCCCTACATCTGTGCTGGCCAAGTAAGGCCTTAGAGATTGGGAAGGAGGCTTTTTTCCTTTGTAATTTTTAAATTAAAAAAAAAATTTTTTGTTTTTTGATGCAGTCTTGCTTAAGGAGCCCTGGCTGGCCTCAAACTCATAGTGACCCTCCTGCCTCACCCTGCTGAATGCTGGGATTGGAGGGGAGTTTGCCACCACGCCCAGCTTTAAAAATTTTTTTTTTTTAACTTTTTAAACTAAGGTCTATGCAAGTGCACAGATCCTACATACAGCTCAGCGCATTTTTAATTTGTAGATATGTAAGCACCACCCACACCGAGATAATAGGCTGTGTTGAAATGGACTGTAAACTGCAGAAGATGCGAACACACTCCCGTCAACAGGACTGTGAGCCAACATGGCTTAGGATCCCCCCCCTACACAGGCCCCACTGTTACCCGTGTCCCAAGCAGGGCCCCCTAGGCTGGGATTCCCAGGCTCCAGGCAGCTAAGCAGCTTGATCAACAGGTTGGGGCTTCCCCTTGGGCTTCCGCGCCCTCCCAGTTCCTCTGTGGAGAGAGAGAAGGGATAGCACCTCCACTCCCTCTGCAAAGAGGTCTGTGGGATCCTTGCAATTGGACTCCTCTAAACTTTGGCTGCCACAAACAAAGAGCAGCCCCCAGGGTGCTGGGCAGACACGAGGTGGAGGGGACTGGGGTGCGCCAAGTTCTGAGAGGCTCCTAGAGGTGGGGGCCAGCCCTGAGCAAGGAGCAACAGCAAGGAGCCACACTGAAGCCAGAAACTGCCCAAACTGGTTACATTCCAGCAAGATTAGCGCAAGGCCGGGCCTGCTCCTGGGCACCCCCCACTCTGCCCCCCAGCCATGAATAGGATTTTTAACTATTTCCCTCCTCCTAGCTGTCCAGCCCCACACAGTGACAATGCTCCCCGCTGTTTGCACATTAACCTCCCATTTGCCAGGCAGCGTCTCAGAGGATTAACACCCACCAACCCAGACAATGGGCCCCGGGGAGGGGTGCAAGGGGGTCAGACAAAGGCTCCAGACGCCAGGCCTCATCAATCACTCTCAGCGACCACTGAGCAAGAGGGCAGGGGCTCTGGACTCCAGACAGGACACACGGCAGTCACCGCCAGCACCTGCCCCTTACAGAGCTCGTGGCCCTCATGCAGGCCTCCAGGACCCCAGGGCCTCTGTCCTACCCACAAGGGACAGGGACTGAAGGGCTGGGAATGGAGCTGGGAAGGCAGAGGCCCTGTAAGAGCCAGCCCACCTCGCTGGGCTCTCAGGAGACAGCAGGAAGCAGGTGAGGCCAGCCCCTGCCTGAAGCAGCTGGTAGGCATCAGTCCACATGCCAATGCCAGTTTTGCACTCTTGTGTCCAGGTGCACATACGTGTGAACATGGAAAAGCAGCGGCATGCATGTGAGGGACCTGAGTTCCTTCACCCCAGCTGCCCAATGAAGGCCTTGGCATTTGCATTAAAATGGCTTCTAGGTCAGGCTGGGGATTTAGCTCAGTGGCACCGTGCCTGCCTTGTAAGAGCAAGGTCTTGCGTTCGATCCCCAGTACCAGAAAAAAAAAAATCCTCTAGGTGATCCGAAGGCAACCCCTGTCCTCAACCCAAGCCTCTCACAAAGAATGTTCTCCTGCATCAGCTGAGGACCTTGGCCTCACCATGTAGCCCAGGTTGGCCTTGAACCTTAGTGATCCTCCTGCCTCAGCCTCCTGAGTGCTGGGGTTACAGGAGGTTGCCACCATGCCTGGTATGATTCTACATTTCTAACACAATCTCAGGTGACACTGTCTTTGCTCCTTCCCCAGGTGGGGACACTGTCTGGCTCTTGTCTCCACCTTCAGTGTTCTAGAGGGGGGAGACAGCTCTACAGGGGGCCCTCCTCATGCTGAGACCTCCCACCGTGGCCAGGGGAGGTACCCTCTCTCTTGACCAGTCAGTTCCCTTTGCTCAGGAGAAAAGCCCTGTTCTTCACCTGTACCTGTGCGTCTGGGTCTCGGTGTTGGCAGGGAGGCTGTTTCTCAAGAGGCCCCAGTGCTCACAGTGCCAACGCCAGATCTGTGGGGCTGGGGAGCAGAGCCCCTAACGGAAACAGAAACCAGAGTTCCTGCCCTGGGGCAGCCAACATACAAGAAACTTAAGGACAATTAAAAGGCAACAACCACAATTAATATGGTTTACACAGGCAAAACTCATTAAGTGTGGGTTGTGGTGCTGGAGGTTACCTTTACTGGGCAAACACTTTCTTTACAGACAGTACACATTAATTGCAAACAAGATGCCAAGGAGAATATTTAAATGGCTGTGAAACAGCCTTTGAGCATCCCATTGAAGGTCAGAACACCCCTCACCTACAAGGGATCCACACAGAACCTCACCCAGGGAGCCCCTCGCTGGCCTGCTTAAATTCCCGCAAAGTTCCAATGAACCCATTTAGTTCCTTAGGGCTGGGGATGGAGCTGGGCAGCAGAGTGCTTACCTAGCACGTGGGAGGCCCTGGGTTCAGTCTAGAGTGCTGCCAAAAACCAGAAACACTCACCCCTCTTGGAAGGTCTTATAATTCAGAAGCCTCCCTCCTTCACACAGACATCTACCCTGCGTCTGAGTTAACTGTGTGACCAGGCAGGGAGTGCTGAGGGAATCACTTCCTCCTTACTTCTCTGTGTGTGTGTGTGTGGGGGTGCTTAATGGCCACGTGTCTACAGTAATTATCCCTAATCATCAGATGGCCCCCATAGAGTTCTCATCTGGTGGCCAGTGCCCAGCTTCCTGCCCTTCTACCTGCTCCAGCCTTCGAACTCCTTGGAGCTCCAAAAAGCAGGACTGACCAAAGGGCTCCCATTCCATCTCTTGGCCCCTTGCAAGTTACAGATGACTGGGGTCTGCCTGAGTAGGGCCAACTGCACCCATTACTAGTTGTGCTAACTTAGTCTAAAGTTACCCTTTCTCAGCCTCAATCCCCACATATTAAAACAAGGCAATAACCTAGTTCCTAAGGTTGTGTTGCAGTTTAATTAAGCAAGCAGAGCCCCTGGACTAGGTAAACAATTATAATGGTAATAAAAAGTAGAAGAGCTTTATTTATTTATTTGGTGCTACTGGGGACTGTACTCAGGGTTTTTGCACAGGCCAAGCTAGCTTCTGCCACTAAACTGTGTTCACAACCATTTTTTCTTATTTTGAGATAAGGTCTTGCTAAGTTGCCAAAGCTGTGGAGGTGGGGAGGAGACCCTTCTGTATTGTTGGTGGGAATGTAAACTAGTACCACCACTATGGAAATCAATATGGAAAGTCCTCAAAAAGCAAAAACTAGAAATTCCATTCCACTCAGCTATTCTCCTCCTAGGCATCTTCCCGAAAGTTAAAGATATCACATTACAGTGATCCATGCATACCTATGTTTATAGCAGCACAACTTATAATAGCTAAATCCTGGAAACTGGCTGTATGTCCATCAACAGATGAATAGGTAAAGAAAATGTGGTATTTACACATGATGGAGTACTACTCTGCCATAAAGAAAGATAAATCAGTCATTTATAGAAAGTAGATGCACCTTGAGACCATAATGTTGGGTGAAATAAATGTTATTTTTTAAAAAATAAATTCTATTTTATTTTATCCCATTCCTCCCTCAAGCCCCCTCCCCTTCCTTCCCTATGTACAGAAGCTTTGTTTTTTTCCTTCTATTTTCACTATTTTTCTTGTTCCTTCCTTCCTCTCTTTCTCCCTCCCTCCTCCCTTGTTCCTCTTCTCACTTGAACACTTTCTTCCCATTTCCCAACATCCATTACACATTTCAGTCCTTATTTCCACTCCAGGTTTCTCACACCAGAGAAACAATGCAGTATTTAAACATATGTGTCTGATTTATTGGTGCAATAAATGTTACTAACATTTAAATATCGCATATTTTGGGGGGTTTTTTGGTACCGGGGATCGAACTCAGGTCCTTGCGCTTGTGCAGCAGGCGGTGAAACCACTAAGCTAAATCCCCAGCCTGCGCATGGTTTTTCTTATGTGAGAAACCTAAGTTATAAATAAAGGGCAAATCAAAAGATAGATAATAGGATAGATAGTGACTAGGGAAGATAGAGCTTTCTCAAATGGAATGGGGATCAAGAGATGGAAGGATCAAAGAGGGGTGTAGGAGGAAGAAACAGGGATGAAGAAAGGAATTTAGATGTGTTACGTACATGTACCAACTCCGCACAAGGCATGTGAACATATGTACTGCAAACATGTACTGGCCCAAGCTGAACTTGAACTTGCAATCCTCCTGCCTTGGCTTCCCAAATAGCTGGGATTACAACAGGCATGAGACACCATTCTTGGCAAAGTATTTTTGCCCCTAGAGGAAGGGAAATGGTCAGCAGAGCTCTTCCTTTGAGACTCCAAGGCACACTGTTCTCCTCTTATGACACTCTCGGCCTTAAGAGAAAGTTCATCTGCCCTGAGAGATGAGCAAGCAACAAGTTTTTGCACAGGTTCACAGTCTTCCTCATCTTTTCCTCATTCTGCAGTGCTAAACCCAATCCCTACAATTAGCAGGAAGCTGCTCAATATTTGTTGTATTCACTTTCCTACATAAATCAGCTAATAGAGACCATGCAAGGGAGTGATGGTAACCAAGCAGACACCCAGGCCAGACCTCCCACCACCACAAGCAGGTTCTGTTTCTTACCTTAGAACAACAGAAACTCTACCTAGGTAAAACAGGATCTGCACTTCTGAGCAGGGCCCAAGTCCATGATAATAAACACCAACATTTAATTTTTGCTCCACAACTACATGATCTGTCTGCTGCACTATGAATAATTACAAACTGGATGGTTCTGTAGGCTTTCCACTATGTCAGAAGCACTGATTTCCACCGTTTCTATTCAATGGGACACAGGCTCAGAGTGGAGCAGTCAATAATCTCATCACACTGTCCAAACATCTGACCTTATTTTTTTTTGTTTTGTTTTTAGTTCTTTTATTGGTACATTTTAGGTATACAATTCATTTACATTTATCATTGGGTGTTTGTACCTGTACATGATGTATCTTGGTTCTTATTTTTTTCCCCATTACCTGTGCACCCTTTACCCCTTCCACCCTTCCCTATTTACATAGATTTCATTTCCATTTTTTTTTCTTTTCTCATAGTTTTTCCTTTCCCTCTTTTCCTTTCCCCTTCCCCTCTCTTTACTCCTTCATCTTTGAATCTGACCTTATTTTTACAGAAATGGGTCATTAGGTCAGGGACCACCTTCTTCGAGGTTGAGACATACTTTGATTGGGAGTGGTATGAGGCTAGTTTTAGGTTCTTTGAGAAACTGTTTCCTCAGGCTGAATGCCCTACAGTAGGCCACAGAAGTCACTTTTTTAGATTTTCTGGGGTTTTCAAATCAGAAAGCCCTACTGTTTCCTTGACCCATGAGCCATTCCACAGAGAAGTTACACCCTGCCCTTCTGGGCCCTGAGAAGGGTGGGCTGGGACTCAGGAAGATTCCCTGATACTGGTGGCTGAGTAGGGCCTGAGGTTGGGACCCTACAGCAGGGCCTGGGGGCAGGAGCAGGATTTGTGGTGGGTCCCCTTGGGTGCCACACACTCAGATGATAATGTCTGTGTGCAGACATTGCTAAATCCTTTCTTGGAAATAGGTTGTAGGAACCATTCACTCCATCACACACAAAATTCTTTTGTGGCCTTTTTCTTCCCCCCCCCGAGCAGCTCTGTTCTGGAACTCTCCTTGGGAACCAGGGAATCCCAAACTCCCAGGGAAGGAGCACTTTTGGAGGGGCCTGCGGAAGGGTCACCATGAGACAGAGTGTACCCTCATTCTGTGCTGTCTGCTGGGAGGTGTCACAGGGGGTAGCTGCCTGCAACAGTGCAGGCCAGCTTTCCAGACCACCTACAGCTGCACAGAGCCCATCCCTGCAGCACTGAGGCTGTGGCTCTCAGACACTGGCTGGCCTGTGAGGAGAGGAAGAGAACCAGTCTGCAGACTTCCTGTTCCTCTTGCTGCATTGCTCCCTTCCTCTCTTCCTCTCTTCCTTCAGAGTCCTTTATGTGTTCTCTACCTCCTTCCAGCCCTGTCACCTGTCCCCCAACACACATGCACATGCACGCATGCACCCATGTGCACATATCCAAATCAGACTTGCAGGAGTGACCCTAGAGATGCAGTGTCTGAGCCCCTCTCGCCTCAGCTCTTCAACGCAGCTGATCCCCTATGTAGCACTGAGAGGGGTAAACTGTGGCAGGCTGAGGGTTCTAACTAGCAGATTCCTTTCCTTGCTGAACACAGCTGCTAGAAAGGCCCTTAGGGACCCAAACATGTATTAAGCACCTACTATTTATACTAAATACGGCATGCATTAAAAAACACAGAGATTTTATTTCTTCCCCCACAAGCTTTTCTTTGTGTGGAATGGAAATGAGTGCTGATCATCGTCCAGACACAATAATATCTGGATATGGGTCATTATGCAGGGCAATGACCTACCCACTTGGTACACTGACCTATTCTTGGTTATTCCAAAACATTATTCAGACAGTAAGATAAATTGGTTAATTTTTCTTTCCACTCCCAAATCATTAAATTAGAGGGGGAAAAAACCCCCACCAAACAAATGAACCACAGAAACTCCTAAATATAAAGTAGGACCTTGATCCTCCATCTGTTTTACTCCTAAATATGGGCTGGTTTACCTCTCTCCCACCTTCTGCGCCTTGGGCCATGTTCTCCAGCATTTGGTCCCTAACAAACTTTCAGCTGCTATTTAGAATCCAGCTGTTAATTACTTTTTCAACACCTCTTTGCAGCTCAGGCTGACCCTAAGTATCCTCCAGAGGCTATACTTTCTCCTTTCTTTTACTTAAGTGGCTGCAAAAGGTCCCTTAAAGGTTATCTTTTGCCCAGATGTGTCTAATTCCTTGCAATGGGGCTTCTTTGTGTTGAGGGGACAGCACAACTTGGCGGAGGAGCTTTTAACATACAGAAGACACAAATTAGTGCAACACAAAGTTGGCAGGCTTACTAAAAACTTTACCTTGAAGCTAGACTGTGCTTATTACTACTGATTTCTTTCTAAAAAGGTAAAATTACCAATTCATGTGTGTGGCAGGAGGAGAAGCAGGGAAGTGGGTGGTGGAAGGCTTACAGCACCTGCATCTGAGATGTCTTCCAGGGGTGGATACAGCCAGCTGGCACTGGTTGTTGTCCTCCCTGCCAAGCTCAGCACTCAGTGATGTTCTGTTGGTAGCTTGAAATCAGCCGTAGTGGTGATATTTATACCATGGAAATTCATAAACACTCATCAAGGCACACTCTGCCATCCTGAGAGCTGGTAGCTAAACACGTACCAGCACCTCTCTACTTGTAACCGGTATTTCCCATCTTCTTTTTTTTTTGAGACAAGGTCTTATTACGTAGGCTGGCCTTGAACTCGTGATCCTCCCGTCTCAGTCTTCCAAGTGCTGAGATTATAGGCATGAACCACCACACCTGGCTCTTACTATTAATTTAAAGGACCCCCTTATTGAGCACAGTCTAATGTTTAGACACTGGAATCAAAGACAAGCTGAAGAGCTTGTGATTTCTACAGAATAATGCTAATGCCACACAAAAACAGCTCACTTAGTCCTCCCAACAGCAAAGTACAGAACTAGTACTAGTCCTTTTCACAGATGAGGATACTGAGGCAAAGAGTGCCAAAAAACATGCTTATGGTCACAATCAGGAAGTGATGCTTCTGGACCTGAGTGAGGGAGCCCATAGATTTTGTACTGTCCCATCAAAAGGCCTGGATGGGAGCCCACACTCAAAAACACAGAGAACTTCTCCGTTAGAGGAAAGACTCAAGACCAGAGTTTTAGGAGGCTTTGTGCCAGGAGTTCTGGGAGGTGACAAAAGTTATGCAGGCTCCAAGGAAGGCTCTACAGACCCCCTAAAAAACAGCTGAGTGGCAGGTGAGGCCAACTTGAGAGGAGGGGCTTTCAGATACAACAGGCCCCTTG
Organism: Heterocephalus glaber; assembly: GCF_000247695.1. The sequence continues at coordinate 17,862,699 of NW_004624749.1, forward strand.
TGGCAAAGCCCCTTCTCCTGGCACACTCTGTCAAGCAGCCAAATGCCTTCCACCTGGGGAAGAAAGAGAAGCAAGAGGCACAGTATGGGATCAGGAGAAGAAATACATCCTCAGGTTCTCACTGTTGGCCAACTAGAAGAAAATCCACCCCAGTCCATCAAAAGCTGGGAGCTGCCAGGGTAGACTCCCAAAGGTCTCTCACCCTTGCAAGGGTAACTGAACAAGAAATGGGGCTCATGCTGGTTCTCCTGCTGGGGTCCCAGTTAGAAATTTTAGAGAGAACCACTTTCTGCCTTCAACCTCCAAAGACAGAAACTTCAATTAGTGAATAATAAAAATATTAAATAAATAAAAATATTGAATATTTCTTACTGCTGCTTTATAGGATGAAAATAGCCATATCCTGCCAACAGTCAGACACTGGACTGTATCTATTTCTCTTTTTTTTTTTTGGTACCAGGGATTGAACTCGGGGTCCTTCAGCTTGCGAGGAGGTGGTGGAACCACTGAGCTAAATCCCTGGCCCTGGGCTGTGTCTTTGCCTCTGATACTTAGGACAGAAAACCTAGTCCATTCCCTTCTTCCCTACTTCCTTCGGGTTTTTTCTTTTCCAGGGAATGAGTCAAGTCAGTCAACAAGTATTTATGGAGCGCCCACAAAATTGCAGAGCCTGGGAGGAGACGTGGGCTGCTGGAAGAAGCCCAGGATAGCTCTCACTCGACAGCTAAAGGAAATGTCAATCCTCAGGCCAGGTCCAAACAGAGCAGTAAAGAACCAACTGCCACCCTGGGTGGGTTTATTCTGGACCAACCACTCACTCCTGGCTGAGACGTCTCTGTTATCAGAAAGGCCAAAGTGGGTGGACCAGCCATATTTGTGCACATTTTTGGAAAACTACAAGCACAATGCTGACAATCTTGATGGTTGGGGGAGGCAGGGAAGGGGGTGAGGGTTGGTTGAAATCCTCTTCTCTCCCAAGCTCCCAAAGGGCCAGCAACAATCAAAATCAGTTAAACAAATGTTGTCAGATGTTCACTATTTTTCTCCTCTGCAAATGTAAATGTGTGTGAGCTGGATGGGAGAGGCTAGGAAAATCTAGAGCTGATGGAAACAGCCTGCTGGGGCCTAATCCTTTCTAGTTTGGAAACCTTGGCTTGGATTCTGCTACTCGAAGTTAGCCGGGTGGACCAGGAGCATGAGCACTGCTGGGACTTTTAGAAATGCAGAGTGCTGGGTCCCACCTGGGCTCCTGAGCAGAATCTGCATTTCTGCAAGCTCCTTCCCCATGCATAAGCAAGGCTGAGAAGAACCTTTTGGAGATAACCAAGCAACTGTCCCTTACTTAACCCTGGAGATTCCTTAAAGTCACATTTGGGAACACACTTGCCTTCCATACTGCAGAGAGTCGGGGGCAGTCTTCCCAGATTTTCTGTTCACAAAAATTGAATATTAGTAAAGCCTAAAGATTGGTAAATATATTATGACTCTTGATCTAAAATAGGTCACCTTGACTCAGGTCAACTGCATGATGTTTGACATAGGAAGATAAAATTCTCGGAGCTAACAGAACTGAACACGACCACAAGGCGCCCTTTCACTCCTACATTATATTCAGCTAACAGCACAAACTGGCCTAGATTCTCTTGTTATAAATACCCAAGCTATGTTTGAATAACCTGTATGGTTACAATTAGGATCACCACATCTGGGGAAGTCACCGCAAAACCCTACACATAAATATGGTGATTTTAATAACAAATAACACGTTTGGAGACTGGTGTAAGTATGCTGGTGGAAGGAGCCACTGAAGATGTTAATTTGCATCTTCACAAAGGAATAGAATCCAGCTGCAACATTAACGCTTAATTCTACAGAGCCATAAGATCCATGGATAACTTCACTATGTGCATGCTCTCAATTTAAAGCTGATTTCCAAATCCTCACAGTTTTGGCGAAAACTTGAATTCACCTGCTTGAGGAGGTTAGATTTGATTTTGTTTTTTTCCTGTGAATCCTAAAACAGTACAAGTAGAGAAAATCCATTTGTTTAAGCTCTGCAAATTACATATAAATATCTGAATAAATATGGTGCCAAGTTTCTCAAAATATTCACCTCAGGACAGAAAAAAGATAAAAAAGTAATTGGAAGAGATTTCTTCTTAATAAGACTTTGGGATTTAGGGACTAGGCTCTAGCTTAGCTGTTGCTTTCTTGCTTTCTATAGCTGTTTTCAGTGCTTAAAGTAAAATGTGAAAATCTTATTAGGCTTTAAGGAGACAGATCTTCTGAAATAGGATGTATGTGAGTGAATGTGTTTGGGTATGGAGAAAAGGCTGTTAATAATAATGGTCATAGTCATAATAACAGGTCATGTGCTAATCTGGATGTTTTTGGTTCCTGGTAAGGTTAGTTCCTTGGTCAGTTTCTCCATCACTATGGCATCTGCTGAGCTGTTTGCTCATGGTATACTCGATCAAGCATCTGCAAAGACAGAAAGGGCCCTTGGGAGGGATGCAAACCCATCCGTAAAAATAGCATCATTGATTGTTTCAGTTATGAAGGAAATAGCTTCATCTGTCTGAAGCTATCAGCATTCACTCTTTACAGAAATGATGGGGCACTGTTAAGGAGTGTGTCTAGATGTCCCCCCAAAGCCTCACACAGTCATAGCTGGGGGTTTTTCAGAGGTGGCTGAATCTAGTGACACTGGGATTGATTCATGGTGCAATGCTAGGATCGAGTCACTAGGATTAAGAGTGCTACCTGCCCTAAGTAGCCTGGATAAAATAAAAGGCATACAAAGACCTGTGGTCATCCCTTGTTGTTTTGCCCACCATGAACTGTTTCTCCTCTGTGATGCCTGTCTGCCATGCCACCCTGCCTTGGAGCCAGCTGATTGTGGACTGAAACTTCTACAAACTGTGAACTGAAGAAACCTTTCCTTCTTTAACTTTAGGTGTTGGGTATTTTGTCTCAGCAATGAGAGAAAAGAAATTAAGACAGGCACCAAGGATGATGGCTCCCATAGTGACACTGGCCATAGGGCAACAAGAGGGAGAGAAGACTGTTAGTCACCCCCATCTACCAACCAGATGCCGGTCAAACCCTTCATGGGGATATACGTAACAGAAAATGACTAGACAGCATGATTTTACCAGATAAGGAAAATGTCTTGAGAGTGACATGCTTGGAGCCATAGGAGTACAATTCTGTGAATCCTTGGCTCATGTTTTATTAATAAATGCCAGTGGCAATATCCCTGAGTACACTTGTCAAGGGGGTTACTTCCTCCCCTTCCTCCCCTCAACAGCCAGATGTGGAAGTCAGGAGCCCTGGGCTGAGAGCCTGGTGCTGCCAGAGGCAAATCTGTCACCTCAATAAGCCTGGGCTCATCCTCTATTCAACAGGAGTGGTTGTACTGGCTTCACTGCCTTCTTACAACTATCTGAGGATCTAAGGAGACAGTGGAAGTACAGGTGAAGTAGGGAACACCTGGGTGGGGCTGTGTGTGTTGGGAGGGTCACCACAATAAACAGCATGTGAGCTCCCCACAGAACTACCCCCCAGAAGAGCTTGGCTTTATATTTTAACATTTAGAATTCATGAAGCAATTAAATCCATTTTGACCTAATTGAATTTTCCTCCAAGGGCAGTTGAAGGTTTTTCTAAGCCTGTTGAAGCTTAGAAGTAATTGGCAGCTGAAACTCCACTCTGTTCACTTGTGTTGAGATATCCATCAAGATTTTCTCCCAGTGCATAACTGGGCTCCCTGCATGGCTTTGTTACATCTGGAGGCCAGAACCAAGGCAGTCAGCACTAGTGCAGCAATAAATAAGCCCCTGCACCAAATCAGCATTGTGCACTGTCAGGAGGAAACTGGATGGCCATTGGGATGGAGACCTTCCTGTGCAGAGGAGGGATGTCCAGTCACTCAGTAACCAGGGGCATGGCCATCCTTTAATGGTTTCCATCTGGCCAACCGCTTTCAGTCTATGCACAAATGCTGGTCCACTTTCAGAGGCCTTCAAGTCTTATCCTGTAATTTGATGATTAGCCATGTGGACTGGGCCTATCTAGTCTTCTTGTTCACGTTGTGGCCAGCTGGAAGTCTCTGCAGCCAACCACCCCACCTAAGATGAAAGAGGGAAGGCTGTGAGGCCTGGAGGAAGTCTGCCTTCAGTCTTCCACCCCTGGGAAGGAATGCAGAGGGTGTAAGCTCCTATACCAGTGCTGAGCCATGGCCAGCATCTGCCCCATGCCCCCAGGAGCAACATTGAACCACTGCTTCTAGGACTTCGCATCTTCTCAGTGGCCAGGCACCCAGGGACTTTGCAGAGGAGCCTCCTGTGCCCGGCATCTGTCTTGATTCCCTATACTGGATCAGTCCTGCTCCCTACAGAGTGCTAGGTCCATCTTGGGGCAGCAATGACTTTCATTTGCTGCCCCTCAATGGTGCTTCTCAACCCTCACTGCACTCACTCTCCAGCAGTGGCTGACCTGGGTGGCTCTCCTCCCTCTTCCTTCACACACTTTCCTCCTGGGCTTTAGCAACTCACACCCTTCAGATCCCTCACACCTCTGGGCATTCCTTCCCAGTTCTCTCCAAGGTATAAAGGTTCACCAGGAGTCTCCTGTGGTCTCGGGGCTTGAAGAACTATCCATACAAGGGCCACTCAGCAGCCTCTCTAACCAGACCCCATCATGTACTGCCTACCCCAGCCCCACTGGATGCCCCAAAGCCTCCCCAATGCTCCTATTTCCTCCCAGCCCTATCCCTGCCTAGGTTCCTGAATCCACCTTCCTTCCTGTTGCTCAGGAGACATTCCTGACTCTTTTTCTCCCCTTACCTCACATTCAGTCTATCCACAAATCCTGCCACTCTCTCTTCAAAATGAATCCAGAACCTGACAACTCTTTCCACGCCCATTTCTACTCCCACCAGGAAGCTACAATGCCCCCATATTTGTCTGATTTCTTACCCTCAACCTTTATGGCAGTTAAAGAGCTCCATTAAAAGAAGGGTCATCACCTTTTTGTGAAAGCCCCCTCTGGTGAGGCCTTTCACAGTTACTCAGTGAACAACAAACAGATGAATTCAAGGCTTTACCCCAACCTCACCCGTGGGCTGGGGTGCCAGGTTCCTTCATTCCTGTTAGTTCTTCCCCAGGGCTGAGTCCTGAATCCTCTGTCCACCACAGCTCACACCTCCAGGGGGCGATGTTCACAATGTAGTCCATCACTGGCAGGGGTGCCTCTCTCAAAGCCAACTCCTCGGGCCTTTCCTTGCCAAGACAACAGGCACCCATACTGGCCCTGTGGGTGACCATTCTAGGGTGCTGGCACCTAGATGGCTCCGAGTCTGTCTACTACACGAATGAGTGATGCCACCCTGCTTTCCTTTTCTCCGTGATCCCGAATCCTGCCCCTCAGAGACCTGTGCCTTGGGCCTGCCTGACAAGGAGCTCCCCCTCTGCAACCCATATCCCAGACTTCTTTCCTGGGCCCCTCCCTCCCTTTCCTTGCTCAGCTTCTAGAACTTCTTAATTCTGTTGAGACTCAGACAACTTCTCTTTCTTTCCTTTCCTTGCTTTTTTTTGCAATACTAGGGACTGAATCCAGGGCCTTTGCACTGAGTTACATCTCCAGCCCTTTTATTTTGAGACAGGGCCTCATTAACTCACTCAATGGCCCAGGCTAGGCTCAAACTTGTGATCCTCTTGCTTCAGCCTCCCAGAGTGCTGGGATCACAGGTGTGTGCCACCACACCTGGCTTTAATCCAGATAATTTCAAAACACTAGCTCCCCTGGGAATAATAAGTAAACATAGCTGGCATGTCCCCAGTTCTTTAAACAGAGACACAAGAAGATCTCAAGCACTAAAGAGTGCCAAGGAACAGCCATGACACCTTATACAATTTGGAGTGTGTGTGTGTGTGTTTGTGCGTGTGTGTGTGCGTGCATGCACCAGTGCTGAGTGCTGGGAATGGAACCCAGGACCTCTCACGTTAGGCTAGTGCTCTACCACCGAGCCACACTAGAAGAAGTTTTTTTCAAAATTGTTTCCCAGCTGATTATCAATAAACTGCAGAAACAAGCTGGAGGAGGACTACTAGTAGCTGAATGATATCGATTTTGCAGATGTTAATGAAAATATAACAAGTTGAACTACAGGCCCACTCAACAGTTCCTTATTGTAGGTACTCTGGCACTGCACTGTGGTCTGTAGTCTTGCTGGAGGCCCCACTATGACGGGATTGTCATCTAAATGGGGAAAGGGAAGAAAAACATGTTCTTTCATTCAAGAGTTTAAAAAAATGCAGCCAAGCTAGGAAAGTCTGAGCTTAAATAGCTGCTTCTAACAATAGGGAAGCAGGGAAAAGGGGGAGAGAGGCCTCAGGGAGAATTCTCTGGAGGAGACTGAAAGCTGGAGATTTGCAAAGAGGAGAAACAGGAGAAGCAACACATCTGCACGGAAGGGGAAAGGGCTGAGAGGAGAGGGCGCCTGCGGCTGGAGGGAAAATGTCTTCAGGAAGGCGGAGCTCGGGACAAGGCTGGCCCTAGCTCTGGCCATCTCCACACCGCTCACTGCCAACTGCAGTGCCACTGGAAAGAGCAGGAAGCTGCAGGCTGAGCTCGGGGACTGCTTGCAGTGGGGCCGGCGCGGCACCCAAGGTCCCAAGAGGTGGTGTCTGCCCTCAGACCTGTGGTCAGCTGGATGAGGAGGCGGGGCTGACAAAACCTTAAGGCTGTGGAGGACCATTCCTCCTGTTACATGAGGCATCCCGCAGGACAAGCGAGTGAGTTCTTAAGTGTGATGTGTTCGCAGACCCCAAAGTGTGGATTTGGGCTGGATCTTGGCACTGCATGCAGCCTGGGGCTTTATCTGATACGGGGTCTCCGCAGGCAGGTGGCCCTCGGGTGGCAAGAATTCCTTGGGGAGGAAGCCAGCAACCAGCTTTTCAGACTCGTGGTACCCAGAGAAGAATTATAGGACTGTAAATACAGAGATGGCAGAGGACCTCCTGGGGGACACCCAAGACCCCTCGCCTACAGAGCCCAGGAGGTAAATGCACGGTTTGATTTTAAAGGACCCCCATTGGCTTCTTTAAGATGGTTCCTTAGATGTATGTATATTTTTGGATTCTGATGAATCTGAGGAGGAGAGGAGGTGAGGTGAGGTGAGGTGAAAGGAGAGGGAAGGAGGGAGGAAAGGAAGGAAAAGAAAGAAAGGAGAAAAGAAACAAAGACAAAGGAAGGAAGGAAGGAAAGACAGACAGACAGACAGAAAGAAAGAAAGAAAGAAAGAAAGAAAGAAAGAAAAAAAACTTGAAAGGAATACTCACCAAGAAATAGAAACAAGCTATTCCTGGAGCTATGGAGCTATCCAGGTCCTAGAGAAGTATAAATAGAGCCCTAACAGAGCATTTAGTTTAAATACTTAAAAAAAGGTTTTTAAGGGAACCAACAAAATAAAAATATACTTGGAGCCTGAATTATCTTACACAGAAAGCACACTCTGAGGCCAAGAGTGAGAAGAGTCCACCCCCACTCCTCGACACTACACATTATCAGTGGGTCAATCAACAAACCCCTCCAGAGTGGCACCATGGAGAAAGACATATGGAGAGGGCACTACGGACAAGGCATTCCAAGAGTCAAGTCAGACAGTGTTCCAACCAACTTCTGTTCCCACACTGAGAAAGACATAGAGTAAAAAGTGCTGAGCTCCCAAAGACATACTGTGAAAAAAATGTTGAAAAGGAAGGCAAACTCTTTAAAAGGGTGACCTTGGGCGTGCCCTTCCCAATCAAGCTAAATGTCACTCCCCTGAGAACTTGTACTTTCTGATTTCCTGATTTTGCAGAATCTAGAGTTAGCATAACGAATTTAAACCCTCTAGTTTCCTTCCTTTCTCCATTTCCTTAAAAACAAAAACAAAAGACACAGATTTGATATTTCCATTAAAATACAACTTAACACAAAGCATCACACACCATGGTTTAGGGAGGGAAAAAAATACATTTCTGTCTCTCTCTTTTTGCTGTAGGGTTATTTTTTCAAATTTTAGCAGGCACTAAATTCTGCCCCTGTACAGCTTAGTCTGTGGTATAAGCACTGTTTTAGGCAATGATGGTTTTAATCATCTCTGTGTTTCTCAGTTGTCCCACCTGCCTTTAACATGGTCACCACTAGGGTCAGGATGGAAGTTCCCACCTCAGCCCTGCTGTTCTCTGGTTTAGATGGTGATGGCCCATAAGACCCTAAATCTGTGGAGCTGTCTCCAAGCTTACTTTCATTGGTACTCAAGTCAGCTCTGGAACTGCTTTGTGTGAGACCAGTCACTTGTCACATGTATATATAATATGCACCAAAATCTTAGTATCAAAGGAGAGTATAAAGCATCTCAGTAATAACTTTTTACATTGATTACATATTGAAATGATATTGATAAATTGTTTTAAATAAAACATTACAATTAATTTACTTGTTTCCTTTTTTTAACTTTTTGCAGTGCTGGAGATTAAACTCAGTGACTTCTCACTGAGCTACCTCATAAAGGCAAATATGACAACTGAAAAACAAATAGAGGTAACAAAATTAAAACATCACTTGCCTAACATAGCAGAATCTCTGTAAATCACTAAGTTGCCCAAGGTAGTAGACTTGCTTTCCTCCTGCCTCAGCCTCCCAGAGTGCTTGAACGAGAGGCTTGCACCTCTGTCCCTGGCTTTTACTTTGCATTCCTTTTGAAGATGACTAGTACTAGAATTTTCAAAATGATCCCCACAGATCATGTTGTTGTTGTTAGGCACTGCTGCCCTAGAGGGGTAACTGCAAAGTCACTCAGCCGGCCAGGAACAGACCTGGGGCTCAAGGCATTGCTCCACTGCATCTGAGGCTGCTGCATATCTCAGGCCTTGATGAAGAGCTCCAGCTTTGCAGACAGCTGAGAAATGGTCTATGCCATGTCCAGGGAGCAGGGGAAGGACGCTGCCTAGCTGTCTGTGGAGGGGGGTGGGGGGCGGCTCCTAGCAGCAGAAGAAAGAGGGTACAAGGAACTTGCGAAGGGCTATATGGAGTGTGCAGGGGAACTCAGCCTGGTGGCTGGTCTGGCAAGGGAAGTGGGGTACACACTTCCATCACAGGGAGCCCCTGGGGGCTCAACCCCATTCCCACCCTCTGTCTCACTTCTACATACTGGGCAAAGAATTCTTTTTTTATTTTTTATTTTTTGGTACTGGGGATCGAACTCCGGTCCTTGCGCTTGCGCAGCAGGCGGTGGAACCACTGAGCTAAATCCCTGGCCCAAAAGTTTTTTTGTTTTTTTTTTGGTACCGGAGATAGAACTCGGGTCCTTCCACTTGGAAGGCAGGCAGCAGAACCACTGAGCTAAATCTCTGGCCCCTGGGCAAAGAATTCTTTTACAATTTTTATCGAAGCTGGGTGTAGCTCAGCGGTAGAAAGCATTTGCCTACCATGCATGAGGCCTGGGGTTTCTCCCTCAGCACGGTCCTCCCCAAAAACTTTGAGAGTCAAGATTCTTCAGCCTGGGTCAGAACCTTCCAGAAGACTCCTACTGTGCACCCAGTCATCTAAAGCAGCCCCTGTGTGACCGAACTGTCTGTATTCAGGACTCTGCACAGGAGGTCACTGCTGTCTCAGGTGTTTTATTTGTTTGCTCTCTGCCTCCTGCAGTAGACTGGGTGTCCATGAGGGCAAAGACCTGGCCTGTCTGGGTACTCAGATCCCTGATGCAGAAGTGCAGTATGTGACTGCCAAATGAAGGGCAGAGGCCATGTAGGGTGACAGTTCCTATCTTGTGGGAAAGTGCTGCCTGAGAGCCCCACAGACAGCAGCTGTTACTTTCTGCATTTCAGAGTTGGTGGCAGAGATCTGTGTCTCCGTGGTTTTGCCCTTGTCCCTACATCTGGAAAACAGGCTTCTCAGCCCCAGCCAAAGCCCCCAAGCTCAACAGCAGCAACTGCACCCTGGTGCTGGCCTGATCCGGGGTCCCCTCCCCTCCCTGGCCCCCTCCCAGCACACAATGGGCCAAGGACAGGAGTTATTTGTGTGCAGGCCTTTCTTCCCCGCCATCGGCTTATGGACTCTCCGTAAATAGGGCCCATGTCTTACACAACTGAATCTCCACCCCCATCACCCAATGCCACCTCACCAGAACATTTCTGGGTGTAGAACAGGGACTGAATCATTGCTTGCTACTTCAACTGGGGCAGACAAGGGGAGTCTTTGGTCCCGCTGACCCGCTGTGCCAGAGCCTGTCCAGGACATAAGTCTCCTCACATGGAATGCTACCACCTGCCCACCTCACCTCCTCCCACCTTGCCAAATCAGCCCATGCTATTCACACTTCTCATTGCCCACATCACCCCTGCTTTTGTGAACATGAGTCCTCAGCACATGGAAACGAGGGGCCTGTGTGCCTTGCTTTATGCCCCTTGCTCTCACCTGCCTCGAGGGATCAACACTTCCCTCCCTCCCTCTGGTATGCCTCCCTTCCCCATTAGCCTTAGCCGGGGTTGTCTCCCCCCAGACTGTTTACACAGCTGCGGAGTTAGGGGATGCCGCCTCTCCCTTCCCCAAGCCCAGGGTTAATACATGTGTATTTCCTGCTCCCCACAACTCTGGGCAGCAGGAATGCTACCTCCAATCCAAACTCCTGAAAATAGACCGTAGGCCGATAATGACACTTTCAGGGGATGCAAGAGCATGTTGAACCACTTATGTTGAATGACCTGTGGGTGCCTTCTGCAGCCCACAGGAGGGGAAGCTGCTCCGCACCATGGGAACCTAAGTGACAGCCTAGTTGGCGGCCACACTGCAGACCTCAGAGGAGCCAGTGTTCCAATCAGGGACCGCAATCATAACAAGGGTCCTCGATTTGAAAATCCTGGATTCCAAGGCTTGGCTGAGTGTTGGGGGAGAAACGATGGAAATTTAAAAATAACCAAATTCACAAACCACTAGAAACTGTTCAGGACTTCTAATGAATGCCTTGGAGCTACAACTAAAGGTCCTGACAGTATCTGGGGGCTTCTGCAGTTTAAGAGGTGCCCCTAAAGGACCATCTTCTGGACCACAGTCCAGGGCAGATGGGAAACCCAAACCAGACAGGTCCAGAAAACACCTCTCTTAGCCACAGATTTTAATGATGGAATCTCAGACTCATGTGGGTCATCTGAGATCAGAGGACCAATAAAAGAACTTAAATAAAGTAATAAATAAAAGAGACCGGAGGTCTAAAGAATGGAACCTTGGCTAAGCTGATGCCCTGACACTGTGCTTGCTGGCAGGTTGGGGAACACAGCATTTGGACGTCTCAGTCATTGGAAATGTCCCCTGCAGTACCTCCTGTCCTCCTCAGCCTACCATTCCTGAAATTTATGTGATATTAGAGGCTCCTGTCTGTAATGTGGAAACTGTTGCCCTCTGTGGCCTGGTTTTCTCCAATAAACTCAGACTGCAGCCCTTGTTCCGTTTCTACCCCACAGCATGGTACATTGAGGGTACATACATACTACCGAGCCCCTCTTTCCTGCCTCACCTACAGAGTGGTAAACTTTCCTTTTCAAGAGATTAACCTGACTTGTTTTAGAGTGGCCCTGGCCAGAAACACAAGTGAAGCATCTGCTTGCCACTTTTCTCTTGAAAGGTACACACCAGCAGATTTACACAATTCTATCCAGGGGTCTCCAGCTATGTGCATAGGATAGGAGCCCCCAGGGGTCTGACTCGCCCTTCTGTGCAGACATCTGGAAGGACGGACCTGACTCTGCCTACAATGTCTACTGGGGTCCAGGAACAACCATGGTGATGCAGGTCAGCTCAAAGCAAAGGATGGAATTGAGAAAACTCTGCTCGTCTGCACAGAGTGCCACAGGGCCACACATACACCAAGAGACAGGGCCTGAACTAATAAGCCCTTCAGGGTACCTAAAGCCATCTTGCCCTCACCTTTGTGCTTGTTGCGTAGCTAAACTTCTGTTGATGTCATCACCAGAAAAGTGCGAGTTTGACCCCTGTCCTTGAGATCCTAATGCCTTGGTTACCAGACAACCACAGGTATGAGGCTCCAGTCACTTCTTCCCATGTGGGTTTCACAGGTTTTAGCTCAGGCGGGGCAATTGCTTCACTGTACAGAGGAGGAATGGTGCCCAGGGCCACATCCCAAGCCTGAACCGAGAGGCCTAGGCTCCCAAAACAGGGTTCTCCCCTTTCCACCTGGGCACTTTGGGACAACTCCCCTGCATACCCCAGAGGTGATGATAAAACCAGCCCTGCTCTCAAGGCTGAGTTCTGCATCGGAGGATAAAGAAGAGGCCTAGGGTAGACAGGTAGAGGCGAGCAGCGTTTTTTTGCCTTGGATGAATATTAGTGTGTTATTGCTACTTAGTGTGGACCCAGTCCTAAACTTAGGGAAAATGAAAACAACTCTGACACAGCCATTTCCTTGCTTTCTTTCTCCACCCAAGAGGCACCAGTGGTTAACAGTATGGTGGCAACAAGTGGGTCAAAGGCCAGCCCCTTAGCCAGGCCTGGTTTCCATGGAGACAGGGCCTATTCATCCGGCACACAGAGCCTCTTCACAGCCACTTACGCACAATTGAGCTATTACTGGGAGCCTAGGAGAGAAGTGTCTGGAGCACAGTGCACTAGACAGGGCAGGGTTTAATGGAGCTGATTAAATGGTCGTCAGGGAATTACCCAGGGCAGGATTTGGGAATACCCTTCAGAAGCCAGTTAAATCCCCAAGCTGCATCCCATTCCCAGTGCATGCACACACCATAGTCTCCAGGATCCAAGCCTTCCTTTTGCACAGGATAATTCCAGTGTCTACCCATTCACACCAACCTCGGCTTTCTTCCCGAAGGCCTATAGCTGAGATCCTGGGCCTCTGCCACCTTTAGCATCTCCATCATTTGCTCAGCATCAAGGCACTTTTGTGACTTAGATATCAACTCAAAGGCAGTGAATTACAAGTTAAGTAGGCGATCCACTTCTGGCATAAAATAAATTGCAGTGGATGGGGAATGTGGATCAAACCCAGTACTTCTTCAGAGGTGAGAAATTCTTTGGCATTTGTTTGGGAATTCATGAAATCCCTTCTTGGAAAGGGAGGCATTAGTTCCAAAGATGCATCACCATCTGTAATTCACTGGAGATTCTCCCCAAATTCTCACAATGGAGGTGAAAAGAAAAACTGTCAAAAATGGTAAAGTGCCTTATTAAAAGATTACTGTCTCCCACAAAAACTTTCAGTTGAAGTTTTGGGTATGTAACGGCTATGGGGAGGTAAATAAATAAATAAATAGTTATTCAATTAAAAAAAAACTTTTAGTTGAATGTTTATAGCAGTTTTATACATAATCACCCCAAACTAGAAACAGTCCAAATCTCCCTCAACAGGCAAATGGATAAACAAACCCTGGCTCTGCCAGGTCACAAAGTTTTGGGCAGACGGAACTGTTCTGTATGATTGTGGTGGTACAATATGTCAAAACCCAAAAATGAATTTTATGGTATATCTACAAATTTTCTCTGATTTTATCCCTGTAGGAAGTCTTTCCTTCTTTCCTTCTTTCCTTCCTTCCCTCCCTCCCTCCCTTTCTTTCTTTCTCTTTCTCTCTTTCTTTCTTTCGAGACAGGGTCTCGCTATGTAGCCCAGGCTGGCCTCAAACTCACAGTGATCCTCCTGCCTCAGCCTTCCGAGTGCTGGGATTACAGGTGTGTGCCACTAAGCCCAGGTTCCTATTCTCTTTTTTTTTTGGTACCGGGTGTCAAACTTGGGTCCTTGCGCTTGCACAGCAGGCAGTGAAACCACTGAGCTAAATCCCCGGCCCTCCTATTCTCTTCTTAATGAGTAAGAGAAAATAATAAAAAGGAGAATGCAAGATCTCAAGTGGTTTAATACCCACAAGGTGAACAGACGAGAGCAAATGGGATCATCAGGCAAAGGGGTCAATACCAGCTCATCCAGACTTAGCATCGTGGGACCAAGAGATGACTATGGCATCTTCCCCAGGACGCTCACATCCCAGCTGTGCCCCTGTGTGCAGAAGCATGTCCGGCAGAGAGGTGCACAATCAGATCTGATGAGGAGTGAAGGAATCTGAAGGCAGAGCCCAGAGGAGGAAATCTGATGAAAGAGACATGGAGAAGAAGCACACGGGGGCAGGGATTTATATTGGCCACTTGTCCAGGCCGAGTGTCAGGAAGTGTTCCTGAGACAGATTTAAAATAATAATCATCGGGCTGGGGATTTGGCTCAGTGGTTTCGCCGCCTGCCTCGAAAGCACAAGGTCCCGAGTTCGATCTCCAGTACCAAAAAAAAAAAATATTTAAAATAACAACAAACATGCATAAAGCAAAATCCAAAATGATCCCTCAAACTAAAGACAGAAAGCAAGCAGAAGCAAGAATGAACAAGGCTCGAGTGCCTTGTCTCCCAGCCTGTGCCGGCACGCTGGATGCCCTGACTCCACTGCCATGTTGCCTGCGGATATGAGGGCTTGCTGAGCAGATTCAAGGACATGGAGGGACCCGAACAGTGTGATGATCTCAGCACTGTGAGGGTAGAGGACAGCCAACATTTCCTTTGTACAATATGCCAGGTGCTGTTCTAACTACTCTGCTATTATTAACTCACTAAATCCTCAAGTGTGGGCTGTTGAAGATTCCCATTATACAGATGAAGAAAATGAGGCTTGATGAAGCTCACAAGCCCAAGGCAAGCTCTGAATCTACCCTGAGGAACCTACCCTGACCTACCCCTTAAACTACTCTGGATAAATGAGGTAATCTCATCAGGATAAAGGCTAACAGAGATGAATGAAGTACTACTCTCAAAGACATCTCACCATTCAGGCTGGGTGGAAGAGTTTGTGGAATGGGGAGCTACATGCATGGACAGTAACTTGAGGAGGAGTCAATGCTGCAATATGAGTGTCTGAAACAGGAAGCTGCTCCAATGGCTGATGTACCCCAAGGTGTCCAGGAAATGGTGCTCTGGACCCACCCTTCCAGATGGTCTGGAGGGGAGCAGCAAACTAAAGACATTCAAAATGATGTCATAGGAGACCTTCAGCTTGAAGAGCCTGACCTTCTACAAAGTGGAAGCTGTCACGTGGACCAGGAGGAATTCAACATGCTCTGGGCCACTGCCATTCCTGCAGGTGTTCAGGCAGAGGCCAGGTGACAAAATGTTGGTCCAGATAACCCTGTGATCTCAGCCAATGATGAATCATTCTCAGAGGGAAGCGGCTCTCTGGTCTCCCAGAGCCATGTGAGAGTGGAAAAGTCCAGTTCCAACTAAAAGAAAAAAGACCGACAAAAAGAGGCCAGGAGACCATGCCCATGGAGGACAAAAGCTTGGGAGGCCGAAGCAGGACCCATCCCTATGGGCCAGGGCACCTAAGAGACCCATCCTAACAGACTCAATTTCCCTGGCGCCCATGAGAGCTGGCTGTTCCTTCCGGCTGGCTTAGCAACTTCCTCCATCTGCAAGATTCCTACAGATGTTTCAAAGGATTTTCAATGGACCCTATCATGTTTCCGAGAACATTTATATGTTCTTTCTCCCTAAATACAGCATTAATCCTGAGGGGACCAAGATTTCAAAAGTCGAGAGATCCATCCAAGCTTAGACTAATTTTTGGAAAGCTTCGAACATTTGTCCCTTTATGAAAAACTAACAGCTAATTAAAAGGTGATATCCAACCCTCCCCTCAGGCTTTCCCTCTGGCAACACTGTATACAGTGCAGTTGCAGGAAAAACAGCACTGACTAAGGTTCTTTGCCATAAAACGGGTGCCCTAGGAAAAAAGGATTGCCATAGAAAAGTATCAGAAAAGTGCAAGAACCAAGTTCACTCTGGGTATGAACTGGCTCAGTCCCGTACAAGGAAATCTGGCCATGTGCTAAAAAGCTTTAAATGATCAATGCCTTTTCCTCAATGAGCCCAAGTGTAGGAACCCACTCTAGGGGAATAATCCTAAATTTGGAAAATGAGTTACAAATCAGAGACATATGTGTGCCACTATTTAGGAGAAAAACTCGAGTTTCTAAAAACAGGGAAATAGTAACACGAGTAAATCAGAAACAAAGGAAAACAGCAGGACATCAAGCTGTACCACAGTATGAAGATCCTGATGTTTTACGAAGAGAAAAACATACAAATCTTATACACCAGAAGAAAAGCCCAGCAGAAGTTGGACGAACGTGTTTAAATAATTATTTGTGGGTGACAGGATATTAAATGACTTTTAAAAAATCTTCCCCTAATCTCCCAATTTTCTTGAATACACATGCTACTTTCTATCTTTCCTCCCTCCAGTAGCTCAAGTAAGACAAGCAAATATCCCTTCTGTACCTGCTCACCCAGTCTGATGGGAATCTTTCTGCTCTCCTTTTGGGAATGCCCAGTCACAGTGAACTTTTTTTTTTTTTTGGTACCAGGGATCGAACCCGGGACTTTCTGCTTGTAACGCAGGTGGTAGAATCACTGAGCTAAATCCCTGGCCCAACAGTGAACATTTTTTAAGCACCAGTGTGCTCTGGGGACCAGGCACTTGTCTGAGGTACCTTATGAATGTGTTTCCACACCTGATCATCTTCTCAAAGCCTCCCTGAGTGAGTGTCACCCCCACTTTGCAGAGAGGGGACCATAGGTTAGTTTGGGATAAGAAAGTGGCAGAGATGGCATTTGAACATGGGCCTTAACCTTCCTACTTGCTGCCTTAGAAGCCATTCCATGCCACTGAGGATGCTTTGAAGGTTTGTGAGCCAAAAGGTGCAAAAAGAAACTGGTGCATTAGGAGATTTTTTTAAAATGAGGTGCCGGTCATGGTGGCACTCACCTGTAATCCCAGCTCTCAGGAGGCTGAGGCAAGAGGACTGTTAGGAGTTTGAGGCCAGTTTGGGCTACATAGCGAGTTCAAGACCAGCCTGAACTACACAGTGAGATCCTGTCTCAAAAAAAAGCGGGGGAGGGGGTATCGACAGAAAGGGAAGAGCTGGAGCCAGGAGCTACTGCCACTATCCAAGCTTGAAGTCCATGGACTGTGTCCCCTGGGGTGGAGGACAGTTTTAGAGAATGGACAGCACCCAGAACCCAGTGGCTATTATGGGACATGAAGGAGATAAGTTCAGGAGAATGGAAGCACTGGAGAAGAGAGAAGCTGCTAGAGAAGACAATGTTAGTCAGTGGATTTCCACCAAAATACTCTAGTGGCACTGACAGGAAGAGGGCAGCAGAGCTTGGTGGCCCTGACACTGACTAAGGGAAACCTTGGGCAAGTAGTTAATCTGTGCCTCAGTTTCTTCAAGAGTGAAACTGGGCTAAAGAACAGCATATGCCTCACTGTGTGGGTGGGCTGCCTCAAGGACAAAAGGGATTATCTGTAAAGCCTCTGAAAGCACAAGCCATTCACTGTTAAACCACACGTGCTCCTGTGTTTTGCAGTTAGCAGTCACTTACACACGTTTCATAGGGCTTCCTGTCTTTCTTTGCCCTACTCATCCAAGGTGGCCCCTGACCTAGGGCCACGCTCCCATGGATCTGACTCCTGGAGACAGTTCTCCTGGAGCTCACCTGCTCATGACTTCCCCAGGTAGGTCCTCTCTTCTCCTACCTCTCATCTTATTCAAATGCCTAACTATCTACTGAGTACTTCATCACCTTTCTGAGTCTTTCTGGTGAATTTTTGGAATTTTTCAAGTATATACAAAATTAGAATAATTCAGTAAATCTGCTTAAGCCACTACCCAGGTTCCATCATTACTAGCTCATGGCAGATCTCCTCCATACACATAACCCCTGCCTACCTACACCTGCTCACTCTACACCTAAGCCCCAAGTTATTTTGAAACAGATGAAAGGTAGCCTAGCATTTCATTGGTTGATATTTCTGTGTGTATCTCCAGAAAACAGGAACTTAGAAATTCCTATAAAATGATTATGTTTTTAAATTTAGTCATTTTCTAATATGAGCTATCTAGTCATGTTTTACTATTTTTTAAATATTAAATTTGTAGTATGTAATGAGTGCTTAGAATAAACATCAACATTTTCAACATCATTTTTTTTTAAATAGGTGCAACAAGTCTATTTACAATGTCATACAGTTTATTACTACACGAATAAAGACTTGGTGGCCGAGTTCCAGGACAAATTTCTAAATTCAAGATGTAAAATGTCTTCACGTCTACCAGGACATACATTTTTATACTATATATTTGAAAGATTTACTTGGCATACAATGCTGAAAGGTTCAACAACCACAAAATGATGCAAGTTTTTCATCAATTTTGTCATGTATTCAGATGGCATACAAAATGCTTGACAGTTCAAAACAAAGCTTTCAAAAAGTAAGGGAATAGAAGCCAAATTATTGGATATTTTTCTTTCTTGGCAGGTCTTTTTGTTGCCAAAATGCAGGCGATTCTGAAGGAAAACAAATCTGTTTAATGTCATTCTAAAAATCTCAAAGCCAGATTTGTCACTTCTTCAAAAATCCCTTAGATTCTGATGATTAGAATGATAAAGTTCAGCTATGAAGATGCTTGGTTCAGATAGTGAGGTGTCATGATAAATATATTTTTGAGTATTACCACTGATGCATATAGAATGCTTTCTTGTATTTCATTGTTGGTGTATTTCAAAACACCTTGTAGCGTTTCATCCATTACAGTTTCCAACACCGAACTGCAATGTTGCCATTCCATCCATTTGGTTTCACCCTTGGCAAGAACCTAACATTTTCTGACCTAGTTCTTACACTGGATCATTCAGGTATACGTGACTATTTTATAACATTTTGACAAGTCAAGTATTTATTTACTTTACTGTTTTCTTCCTCAACTGAATGAAGGTTTTCATTCTGTACTTCTCTGTCATATCTTGCTAAATTCTTTGGCTTATGTGATCCAAGTCATCATGGGTAGCTGAGTCACCTGATGACTCACTTTCAACCTTCTCCCAAAGTTGTAAAAGCAGATTTTCATGCGACATTGTACTGAATTGGGCTAATTGCATTTATACTTTGACACACATGTACACACCTTGCCATTTGTCGTATCAAGTGGGTGAACACAAAACTTGCTTCTTGTATTCCCCCAGTGCAGCTACTGAGACACACAGCCAGCTACTCTCATGCTTAAGTCATATTTTCCTTCCTTCCTTCCTTTCTTCCTTCCTTCCTTCCTTCCTTCCTTCCTTTCCTTCCTTCCTTTTTTCTTTTCTCTCTCTTCCCCCCTCCTCTTTCTTTTTTGGAGACAGTGTCTTGCTATGCAGCTCAGGCTGCCCTCAAACTGGAAGTGATTTTCCTGCCTCAGCCTCCCAAGTGCTGGGATTACAGGTGTGCACCACCATGCCCAGCTGCTTTTATATTTTCCCGATTGTCTTACAAATGACTTTCCCCTCTATGATCAATGGAGATCCAATCAATCAAGATCCAAATGTGACCTATTCATTGCCATTTGTCAATATGGTCAATATGTCTTTAAAATTTTTTAAAACTTTTAATCTTTTTTAGTCTCTGAATCTTTGGTGGGGGTCTCTCTTTCCTTCCTCCTCCTCCTCCTCCTCTTTTCCTGTAAAGGAAAGCAGATTATTGGTCCTGTAGAGTTTTTTTACAATCTGTATTTTCCTAATAAACATCCTTAAGGTGTCATTTAACATGTCCCTCTGAACTGTGTACTTTTTTACCTAATAATTGGATCTTGCTTGATCAAATTCAGGTTCAATGTTATTTAATTTTATCTAGGAGAGAGGGAACATGATTGTTTCTTCTTCCTCTATTAGCTGAATTATCTCTGTAAAGTGAAACTTTCCACAAGTAGTGGTGCAGTGGCAGCCCATGGGCCAGGCTGGATAAGTATGAGTCCTTCTTTTTCTTTGCCAGGTCAACAGTAAGACTTAGTCCCTGCTGTCCACCAAAATGAGCTTGCTATTATTTATTTGGTTGGGAATTTTGGCATCGTTGTATACTTCAGTGTTTAAATAAACACGGTCTATTAATGATGAGCTCACTGAGGTTGGCTCCTGATTGCTTTTGACCTGCAAGTCCTGATTCCTGAATCCTGAAGAGCAGATCTGAGTATCTAGCAGTCTCTGGGAGTTCTCTTGTTTTCTTATGTAAATTCTAGGTTCCCTTGTCCATCAAATCAGCTATTTCTCCCAGGAGCCCTGTTCTGCTTTATTTTATACTAAGTGGGAAATGGTATTTGGAGAGCACAACCTGAGCCCTAGAGATGGTTAATGCTGCTGAGATGGCCATTGTTTCTAGGCCTTTGCGGTAGATAGAGCTAGAAAACAGATTCCATCACATACATAATGTATTAGGAGTTTATATCTATCCTTCCAGTTTCCATTCAGGACTGAACATAGGATTTTTTTTTCTCAGCCTCACTGACCTCCCACGACTATCTCCTTTCTGTCATATTGAAAATCCTTCTTCTCAGTGACAGCAACATAATTACTCATTTACTCCTTTCAAAACACATACAAGAACTCAGTGTGGTGGCACTCGCCTATAATTCCAGCACTTAGGAGGCTGAGACAGGAGGATCGCTGGAGTTCGAGGCCATCCTGGGCTATGCAGTGAGTTCAAGGCCAGCCTAAACTATATAGTGAGACCCTGTCTCAAAAAACCCAAAAAATAAAACAAACAAAAAAAGCCTATATACATGACAGGCTCAGAATAACTTTGCAGACACCACTATTGACAACGTGGTTAATAAAAATAGTTCCTGGGTTTGGGTTTTTTTTGTCCTGGCAGTTCTTTCAGTTCTTACTTTCTCTCCCACTAGGGATATACAAATTACTGTGTTTGTACAAGTGGATTTTGTCTAGGAATCCTGATTTCCAGTCTGACTCAGTCCTTGAGACTCAGCTGTCCAGCCCCAGCTGAGCTGTGACATCCTGCCTACTCTCAGCCAGTTCCAGCCTGGAGTTGGACCTGGTGCAAATCAGAGCAGAACCCAAACCAGAATTGATGCCTGACTTCAAGCTGCTGCTGGAGAAACCCAACTTGCTCAGCCAGGCTGGGAGCAGTCAGGGTGGTGCCTGCGTGTGTCTTGCCCTTGTGACAGCAATGTAGACAGGGGCTGTTGCCTCTTGGGCTGACCCAGAGCTGCTGCTTTCATTGCCATCCAGTTCACTACTGTTTTGCATCAGGAAACTCTGTACCCCGTGTGCCTTGTGACAGGTCCCTTGTAGGTGGCTGGCAGGTAACTATTTAAGAGAATGAGGTGCTCCACCAAAATATGTTCAATAATAACCTTCAATTTAAAAATAGAAATGAAAGGGCCGGGGATTTAGCTCAGTGGTTTCGCCGCCTGCTGCGCAAGTGCAAGGACCCGAGTTTGATCCCCAGCACCAAAAAATAAAAAAAATAAAAATAGAAATGAAATTTACTTTGTAGTAGTTTTAAAAATTGAAGTTTTTGGTTGGGGATTTAGCTCAGCAGTTTCGCTGCCTGCTGTGCAAGCGCAAGGACCCGAGTTCGATCCCCAGTACCAAAAAAAAAAAAAATTGATGTTTTAGTTATGGAACCAATGAACTATCATCTATTTATAAAACTACATATACATATTTTCAAAAAGCAAAGAAAACAACTAGTGATATGAATGCATAACTATGCAGACTAATGTCTTCCCATGTTGATCTTAAGAGTTTCCTACCTCTTTTTTTAAAAGAAATAACGTGGTTTTGATAGTTATACTATCCAGACTTAACCATCTACTTCCTTTCCCTCTCAGAAGTAACTATTGTCCTGAAGTTGCTATTTATACCAGGCCTTTGCATGTTTCTATATTTTTATTACTTATGTATTATTTATTCATAAACAGTCTATACACTATATTTAGGGGTCTTCTCCAATTTTTTTTTAAAACTCCAAATTTACAGGAAAGTTGTAGGAAAAATACAACTTTGACCTTCAACAAGACTTATCACCATTAAGATGTTCCCAATTTGATTTTACTCACCGCTCACCTATACATGCATTCACAAACACATTTCTACTTTGCTAAGCCATCTGAAAGTCAGTTGCAGACACTGCAACATCTCGTCCTCAAATACTTCAGCCTGGATCTGTTGAGCATCTGGCATTCTCCTATATAACCAATAACCAAACGTAATTAACATTCACTTGGGAGTTTTGTTTTTAGTTTCTCTTCCAGTGCTGGAGATGGAACCCAAGGATCTCACTATGTATTCGAGCGGACCCTGAACGTACTATGTAGCCCAGGCTGGTCTCGAAATCATGGTCATTCTACTACCTCAGCCTCCTGAGTGCTGGGATCACAGGTGTGCAACACAATGCCTTGTTCTCATGGGAGTTTTAAGCATATGATTGGCACTCTGTTTTAGGGATTCTTTAGCAACTTGGTTTTTCCAATCAACATTAGACTTTCAGAATTTATTCATATTAATACATGTAGATATGATTAATTCAGTGTATTCTGCTATATGACTATATATATTTGTATTGATGACTAAACAAATATGTTGTTCTCAGTTTAAATTACTATAAACAATGCAGCAAGGATTATTCTTGTTCATGTCCCTTTTGTTCACATGTAGGGTTTTGCTGGGTTCTGAGATGTGTGCATCTCTGATTTTATCAGCTATTGTGAAATTATTCCTCAAAGTAGTGATATTAATTTAATTATTTATTAACCTATATCCTTGCCAACATCTGTATTCTTAAATTTTCATTTTTGGCATGCCATTGTTTTAATTTGCATTTCTCTGACCATGCTTTTCTTTAAACAGAAAGCATAGAACATATTTAGTCTTCTATGAAACTAAGAATCATTTCTGTCACTCTTATGACCCTCTACCACAGTTTCTCTGTAGTATTATTACTTCATGTTCCTTTCTTTGCCTAGATGGTCAGGTGGCACTTAATCTGCAGATGACCAGTCCATATGAAAACTAACTAGTTCTATTTTTAAAAATCAACATCAAAAAATCAATAGCCTTATTATAAACCAATAACAAATTGGCTAAGAAAGAAAGCAGGGAAACAATTCCATTCACAATAGCTTCAATAAAATACCCAGGGATCAACCTAACCAAGGAAGTGAAAGACTTCTCTATGATGAAAATTTCAGAACACTGAAGAAAGAAATTTAAGAAGACATTGGAAGATGAAAAGACCTCCCAAATTCATGGATCAGCAGAATTAATATTGTTAAAATGGTCAAATAACTGAAAACAATCTACAGATTCAACGCAAGCCCCATCAAAATTCCAATGACATTCTTCACAGAGATAAAAATAACAATCCTAAAATTCATACAGAAACACAAAAGATCCAGAATAGCCAAAGCAATCCTAAGCAATAGAAAGAAAGAAAAAAGAAAGAGAGAAACAGAGAGAGAAAGAAAGAGAAGGAGAAAGAGAAGGGAGAAAGAGAAGGAAGGGAGGGAGGGGGGGGGAAAAACCTCATTTAACTACAGCCATCCGTTTCTCAACCAAGGAGCCAAAATCACACTTTGGAGAAAAGACAGCCTCTTTAACAAATAGTCCTGAGAAAACTTGAAATCTAAAATGTAGAAGACTGCAATTAGATTCTTTTTTTGCAACTAGATTCTTGTCTCTTCATCTGTACAAAAGTCAATTCAAAATGGACCAAAGACCTAAGTATAAGACCTGAAATTTGAAAACTGTTAAAACAAAGGAGAAAAAAAAAACAGAGGAGAAACCACAGGCACAGGCAGACTTCTTGAATAAGACCTCAATAGCATAGGAAATAATAGCAAGAATCACCAAGTGGGACTTCATCAAATTCAAGTTTCTTCATATCAAGGGAAACAACCAACAGTGAAGAGACAGCCTACAGAATGGATAAAATCTTTGCTGCCTGCCCTTCTGACAGAGGATTTACTGT
This sequence comes from Heterocephalus glaber, assembly GCF_000247695.1. The sequence goes on from NW_004624749.1 coordinate 17,886,614, forward strand.
ATATCTAGAATATACAAAGAACATCAAGAACTCAAATAGTCCAATCAATAGATGGGCAAAATAACTGAACAGACACTTATCCAGTGAAGAATAAATGGCCAATAAGTGTATGAAAAAATGCTCAACAACTTTAGCTATTAGGAAAATCCAAATCGAAGCTACATTGAGATTGCATCTCATCCCAGTTAGAATGGTTATTGTCAAGAATTTTTTTCAAAAAATGCCCAGCGAGGATGTGGGGAAAAAGAAGTGCTTCTACACTGCTGGTGGGAATGTGAATTAGAATAGCCCTTATGGAAATCTGTATGGAGGGTCCTTCAAAACACTAAAAATAGAGCTACCATTTGATCCAGCTACACTACTGCTTGGTATATACCTGCAGGAATTAGAGTCACCACATTACAGGACTATCTGTATTCCCATGTTTATTAAGGCATAGTTCATAATAGTCAAGATAAGGAACCATCCTAGGTGCCCATCAACAGAAGAATGAATAAAGAAAACGTAGTGTATATAAACACTGGAGTATTCTTTAGCTGTAAAGAAGAACAAAATTATGACACTTACAGGAAAATGGATGAAACTGGAGGTCATCATGTTAAGTGAAATAAGCCAGACTCACAAAGACAAGTATCTCATACTCTCCCTAATATGTGGACTCTAAAAAAGATGACAGCAGAGCATAGGGAAGCCCACTATTAGACTGGTAGAAGGAAATAAGGGGGGGAGCATTAGGGAGGGAAATGGAGGATGGATATGATCAAAATATAAGCATTGAAACCTAATATTTTGTCAAATTAATAGACACTAATACAAATATACTTAAAACTACCAACTAGCATTCCTAAATCAGACCACTAAGTTCCATATAAGCTCCAGGACCCCCTTCTATATATTAAAAAGCAAAACTTTTCGGAAAGAACACAGTGACCGATTTATTCAATGGAAAGAAACACCCCCCCCCCCTTTACAGACAGGGTCTTACTTTGTAGTACAAGCTGGTTTTGAACTCACTATGTAGTCCAGGTTAGCCTTGAACTTGTGGTGATTCTCCTGCCTCAGCCTTCCAAGTGCTGAGATTACAGGTATGCGCCAGCACGCCTGGAATAAAATCTATTTTAACTAAATGTTTCTTAGCTCTTAATTTTAATATAGATGCTTGAAACCACTAGAAGTGTAGGGCACATTTTATAATATCTCTATCAAAAATGGCTAAGGTTAATTTTAGTATGTGGAAAACCAGATCTCTCTCCCTCCATCCTCTCCTTCCTTCATACCAGATCAAACCAAGGATCTTATCATGCTAGGGAAGCATTCTAACACTGAGCTACAGCCCTAGCTCTTTTTATTTTAGGACAGGATCTTGCTAAATTGCCAGGCTGACCTTGAATTTGCCATCCTCCTGCCTCAGCCTCCCACCTGGGATTACAGATAGGTGCCACCACACCCAGCTGAAAACCCTATTTCTTAAGGGATATAAGACACACTCAAGAAAATGTCACCCCATAACTACATAGTAAACACCTCTCAGGTACTCTAGGCATGGGGAGAGGAGGGCACCCTTTCTGATCTCATGGAATTCATGGTCTAATACAGGAGACATAAAAGAAAAAATCTATTGTAATACAAACTACTAGTGCTGACTTAATGCTAACATAGGGCCTGGGGGAAGGGGTAGAGGAGTGAATCAGGGATAAGGAATATGCAAGTTGGTGGCGAGTAGGTGTATCAAGAAACTGATCCAACAAGAAGAGTGCCTCCCCAGCACCTGGGGCCGTGAGCAGAGCCTGGTAGCCTGGTCTGCAGCGGAGGGCAGGGTCTGCACTCGGGCAGCAGTGCTGCACCCAAGGGAAACAGTGCAAGAATCTCCCCTCCTTTGATCCCCGTGTTAAACAACGGCTGTGGGAACAACAGTGCATAACCTTGGCGCCCTTTTCCGGCAACAGTTCTGCACCCGTCCTCATCCTGCAAACAGCCACATAAGCTCTGTGGGACGCTCCGGTTGAAAGTTGGTGTGACTGACAGCTCTGCTTCCATCTCATCAGCTACCTGTTTGCAATGATCAAGATTAAGAAATGCCTCCGCCTACTTGGCTGAGTCACTTACGGACCTTGCCTGCAGGATGCCAGGCCCGCAGTGCACAAGCTGGTTGAGTGACCACATCTGTGTGCACACAACGGATTCACCTCCTGAACAGAAGGCAGCTCTGCCTCCAAGACTGCTGGTAAGTCACCAGCCTACTGGAGATAACAGGGTCTGTAAGAGAAGACAACTTGCTCCCCACCCAAGGGGCTTCTGGGGGCTGGGACAGAAGAGTGGGAAGGCCATGGGGATCCAGACAGAACCAGAACCCTGCTTGTGTGCTCCGGGAAGGCTCAGCTCCAACATCTCCCCCCTGAGGCCTCTCCGGCTCCCACAGACCTGGGCTGCAGCTTTCTCAGCCACTCCACACGAAACTGTAAGGACTCATTTGTTTTCTTGTTTGTGTCTCTACTTTTTAAGCTTTGGAAGGGATGGAGCCTATCACGTTCTACACCCACAGAAGGTGTGCAGTAATTGTTAAATGGAAGGGTGGATGCACGGGGGCCAGTTAATTGGGTTGGTCTGATTAATTTCACTACATGCATATGCATTCTAGGAGCAAACAAAGCGTGGAAAATGTTTGTGGGCTGGTATGTTGGTTTTTATTTTACTTTCTGTGGCAAAAGGAAGAGGGTAGGATGGACTGAGTTAACTGAGTATCATTAACTACTCACTGGAAGATGTTTGGAATCCATCATTTCCGAAGACTCCAAGCACAGCGGGGTGTGGGGTTCCCAGATGGCAAGGGAGCTGTTGGGTCTTCATGGGCAACGGAAGTGGGCAAATTGCATTTTTCACAGTCACATACCTTCCCAACAGATCCCAACTATTATTTCCGCACCAGTCAAGTCATCTAGGGGTGGAGGAGGGGGTGAGAAAGATGCCTGGAGCCGGGGGGGGGCGGGGGGGCAGGAAGGGCCTGGCTGGCAGCACCCAAATGAGCTCACACTCTTGTCAGGCGCCTTTCATCCCTTCTGAATAAAACCTACATCCCCTTTCTCGGAGATGGGCAGCTCTGCTCCCCACAAGTCAGCCCGAATGTGGTGGACTTGGTTCCCTCTAAACCCAAGCTCCTCTAGGAAGCTGAACCCGGGCCAGCATTAGCACAAGAAGAGAAAGGGAGACTGTCCCCCTCGCGTAGCTCAACATTTTATTCTCTTCCAAGGCCTCAAAACCCTAATTTGACCACAAAAACCTGGCCTCTGGTGTTTCTGTTATGAGTATCGGATTCCTTCAGCTGAACTTGGCTGTTCACTGCCTGAACAAATTACATTAACAATACAGAGAAATGTATACAGGGCCTTAAAACTCTGCTGAGCAGGGACCAAAACAAAGACGGCCGTGTCCTAGCAACAAACCTCACCCCCCGATTAGCTGTGGGCTCTGCCAGGGATTGTAAGCTATTGAGCTCCTCTCTTCTCTGCAAACAATTAGGGACAGAGAAGTCACAATTACAGATGGGATTTACAGCCAAAGGAGCAATCTATAAATCATGGTGTTTCCACCCCCGGCCATTCCCAGCCAGATAATCAGAGCCAGATGTTCACCACAGCTGCTTCAACATGGGTACACCGTTGGCCAACTCGACCACGCTCCTGCTCTGAGAACCAGCCGAGCTCAAGCCAAATAATCTTGCCAAGCCAGAGGGGGCCTCCACACCCTGGAGCCTGCCCAACTGTAGGAATAGTTGGGTCGTGTGGGAACTGTTTGTTGGAGCAACTGTCAAGGTACATACAAGGCTCTACCACTGGCAAGGACCTGAGACTCCAGATTTCTTGCAAACCTGGCACAATTTAGTTATGAGAGTGACAATGACAATCAGCAGCAACATCTCTAACTACTGATCACTTGCTAGGCTGCAGGCACTGGACTGAGCACTTTACAGGGACCTGGTTGATGAACAGTTTTAAGAAGTGTTTACCCAATCTGCAGGAGAAGACACTGAGTCTCAGAGAGGGCAACAGTGCTCCGAAGGCCCAAAGCTAACAGGTGGCAGAGCAGCAATTCAAAGCCAGGTCAACTTGACCTGGGTGTCCCAACAATCTCATTCAACAGGACAGGAAGGGACAGGGTTTGATTTGGGGTACAGGGGCTATGGAATAACTAGTTTCAAGTATGATAAAAGCTAAGTTATTCAAAAGTTGCTGAGGTGTTTCTGTTCAGACTTCTTTGTGCATTTTTAAAATTTTTCATTTATTTACTGAGATATGACATACGTTCTTAAACATACTACTTTATTTTTACATATATATATAAGCTTATTTATACACAGCACACCAGGTCAAAATATGGAACATTCTAGAACTCATTCTAGAATGTTCTTGCATCCCTCTCACAAAATTCCTCTGCCTTCAAGGTAACCACTATTCTAACCTTTATAACCATAGACAATTTTGCTTGTTTTTGAACTTGAATACATTGCTTTTGTGCAGTGTATTTTCAGAGTCAAACCAGGGCCCCCAACTCAAAACAACCAAAAAGAAAAACTTCAGATAACACAATTAGTCCCATCTGCTAACATCAGGTTTGTGAGAATATTTCACAGCATTCTATAACTGCTCTTCACCGGTCCCTGTTGCTAGTGCCCTCAAAGGGTCGAGAGGCCCCCAGCCATTTGTCTTTGGGTAGTGCCCAGAAAAGGTAATCGAATCCGGTAGTAACAAGCTGTGTTTATCCCCCTTGCCACTCATCATCCTTCACATGTTGACAGCCACCATCTTTCATTGCTCAGGAAGCGCAGCGGGGCATGGAGGATATGCTGAGGCTCTGAGGGAGGAGGAGGAGGATTAATGAGGTTGGATTGCCTGCACTCTGTGCATCCCTCACACCTCTCATCACCCCTGAGACCTCAGTGGCTAAATCAGGGGTGTCCAGGGCTAAGGGCAGTGGTAAGAACATACCACTAGGGCAGGGCAGGGGGGCCACCCACTCTCCATCCATACACCATGGGATCACCTCTTGGATTAGACCTTGAACTTGGAAATGTAGGTGGAAATGCATGTGAGATGGGGGCGGTGGGCTGACACTACAACACATTTCAGTTGAGGTGAGGCCATTAGGCCAGTGCCACAGAAGGAGATCCTGAGAAAATAAAACCATTCCTGAGTGGAAGGAGGCGGAAGGGCAGGATTTTCTTTCCTTAGCTTGCCTTCTCCCCTCCATCTGGACCTTTCCCCAGTGCCTTGACCTCCCCACCTTAGCTCCTTGGCACCACCTCAATTTCACTTCCCAGGGTGGTTATTTTTAGCTGCACCGAGCACCTGTTTATTTCCATGACTTGCTTAAAATTCTAAATCTGCTGGCACATTAGGACACAGGACATTTCCAAAGGATCTAATGCTATCAGCCGGAAGTGACAAATCCTCAGGCACTCAAACACCCATCCAAGTATTTACAGCTGACACATAAATACAGTGACCTTACCTTCCAAATAAAACAGCAGGGCTTGGGATTCCTCAAAGGCTATTTGGGGATATTACTTCTACATGCCAGAGTCACTGGAAGAGATGTCATTTGGATATGGAAACAGTGACATTATCTTGATTTGTGGGGATCTGTTTATCAAAATTCAGAATTTAAAATGAGCACAGACACAGGCTTCTCAAGGGCAGCAGTTTGAAGCTCGTGCAGGTTCCTAACACTGTTGCTCCAGTTCACACAGGAGCTGAGAGCTGGTCAGATGCTCAGCCTCAAAGTCCTGTCCACTCTTGGGGGGCTGCATCTACTCAGCCTCAGCCCTGCACACCTCCTTCCCCCTGCATCCCCACCCCACTGACTTCTAGGACTCCTCCATTCACACAGTCTCTTCTGCTGGCCTGAAAGGCTTTGTCCTGCTCTGGTGTGGTAAAGTGGGATCTCAAGCCAGCCCACTTCTACTTCCTGTAATGACACCCAGACTCTTCTGACCCTTCCCATGTCAGTGCACCCCACAGTGACTCCTCTCGGCAGTGGGTGTCGCTGTGCTGAAGGAGGCTGTGTACACCCAACCTGGGATCACTGTCCTCTGCAGGGGCTTAAGATGCTGCCAAAGCCCAAACCTAAATGCAACTCACACTGAAATGGGTGAACCCTCAAGAGTAGTAACACTGTATGTGCTTACAGCTGCTCAACATCGCATGTGCTTTCCCACCTCTGAACTTTAACTCTTGCCATTCCAACTGTCTGCCACACTCTCCTCCTGCTTGCACTTCAGGGCTGATTCAAGACAGCTCCCCCCAAAACTCCACCAACCTCAGGTGTGATGAGCTTGCCTTACTCCAACCCACAGATCAAACACATGGCTGCTTTCAGGGCCAGAAGAAAGCAGTGAAGATGCTAACAGCAGCCACAGGCCCCATGTCTGGCTGATTACACAGACTAATCTCTCAGCAAGCCAGAAGGTAGGCACTGTTGTAGCTCTGATGTACACAGAGGTCAGGGAACCTGCTCAAGGTCATACCAGGAGGTAAATGGTGGGACCAGAATTCGAACCTAGCCACACTCTTTACCTGACATGACCCAGCTCTGTAGGAGAGGTGGCCACAGCCCACCTGAGGGCCTCTGAGAATTTTACCATGTAGGGATTTCAGCTCAGCATTGCTTTTCTTCTTATGATTTTTCCTAACAAACTAGAAGTCTGGATCCCTACATGACATTTTTTGACTTTGTAAAACCACAGCTGAAAGGGGACAGGGACAGTGGACACAAGTCACCTCTGCTATAAACAATGTATCATTCACCTGAACAGGCACAGCTGCGTGGGGCCCCCTATCCATGGCCTGGAATTATGATTGTAATGTGGTTTCAGATAGCACTTCCATCCTAAATTACAAGTTAGGTGAGGACAGGGAGCAGGCCCTATAATTCATTTTGCTCTGTGAAATCCTATCTGTCTCCTGCCCCTCCTGGGAAGGACAGGGAGAGACTTACCTTTGTGCAGACCCTGACACAAGCCAGCCCAGCGTGAGGCACTGCCATGTACCATCTCATTTAATCCTCACAACGGTCTGCTGAGGGCATGAATACTGACCCAGCTTTGTGCCATACAAATGAAGATCTCGAAGTTCAGGTTCTTACCTACAATCACAGACTTTAGCAGCAGCACCACAGCCACACCTTTCAGCTCACAGAACAGTGATAAATAATTGTTCATGTTCTCTAGATGGGAAAACAGACCCTAAATTAATCAGCAAGGGGACAACTGAGTTTGAAAGCCCCTTGGGACATGATGTATCTCGGTAAATGACAAAGCCCTGATCCTGGATACCTCCCCTCTCAGAGCTCAGATGTGTTGCCTGCCTTGAATGCTGCTGTGAGAGACAAGGCTTCTCCAGTGGCACTTCCTAAATCTCTACAGAAGAGCCTGTTCCACAGCCGTGAGGCTGAGATGTCTCTGGGATCAGACCCATCTTGGTCCACACTGAGTTACCTGCCTGGACAAAGGGAAGAAGAAACAATACCGATAGGAGTCATCCCCTCCTAGGGCTGTGGTTAGAATTAAATTAGTTGAGACCAGCAGGCATGGTGGCACATACCTGTAATCTTAGAACTTGGAAGGCTAAGGCAGGATGATCACCACAAGTTCAAGGCCAGCCTGCATTACAGAGCAAGACACGGTCTCCTAACTAACTACCTAAATAAATAACTACCTGGCACATAAGCAAGCACTCTAGAAATGCTGTTATTTTAGGACCCAAGTCGCTGCTTCACTGTTATCCCCCACGGAAGAAGGAGGCCCTCACAAATAAGGACCAAGGTTTTTTGTTTGTTTGTTTTATTTTATTTTTTGAGACAAGGTCTCGTTATGTAGTTCAGGATGGCCTTGAACTCACTATGTAACCCATGCTGGCCTCGAACTCACGGCAATATTCTTGCATCAGCCTCCCAAGTGCTGGATCACAGGCATGTGCCACCATGCCTAGCTAAGGACCGAGGTTTGGAACAAGCTGAGCAAACCCAGCCCTCCAGCTTGCCAACAGTCCCTTCCATCGATGGCCTGGTGAGTGCTCCTTCTCCTTGGAGGAGTCCTGGCTCTGTCTTGCTGTTCACGGTAGGGGTTCACTCAGCCCCCTAAGTTTCCAGGCAGCCGATCTGCAGTGATCATTTTGCTTGCTCTTTTTCAGTCTTTACTGTCTTAGCTACTATGCCAGTGCAAACCCGCAACCCCTGTGTATCTGTGATCTGCTCAAACTCTTGTCTACATGGTGATGACCCTGAGGCACCACAGGAGATGCCTGCCCAGCAAGAAACTGGACAGTCCCACCAGGGCCACATCTGCACTGGGTCTGACACCTCCCCACCAGTGGGGGAGGGGAAGGCCTGAGAGGGGGCCTCCCAGAGGAGCAAGGGGTGAAGCACAGCTGAGCCACCAGTAGAAGCCAGCGATGGTCGCATAGCTGGGAGTGCCCCCCAGAGGCCCTGACACGGCCTGGGATGAACACAGACCGTTAATCCACATTAATCTGTGACGATTATGTCCAGTTTAGGTTGGAGCCTTCTGAATCCTCCTCTTCTCCAGGATTTCAGGTAGGTGGAGATTCAATTGCCTTATAGTCTACTGAGATACCCCCACATCTCAAATGGAGATCTGTATTAAATCAGATTCCCTGGAAATGAGGCTGTAGGACACATGGGGGTGGAAATCACGTCCTAATCTGGAAATGCAATAGCTACAGCAGCGGATGTGGTTCCCACTGCCTGGGTGGATGCTCTTTCTGCCACCTGACCTGGCTATGTGGCATCCATCTGTCCCACTTGGAGGAAACTCTTATGCCTAGATCACCCTGTTTTAATGTGGAGCTTTTCAGACTAAGAGAAATATGTTACTCTGCTATCCAATGATTCCTATAAAATTCTACAGCAGATGGGAAGGAAAAAGAAAATCAAAGACACACAAATGAAGTTGAACCTGCCAAGCCAAGAATAGTTTGAAAAGTAACCTTGTTCTGATTAATGTCATATTGACTCTAAAGGGAAGAAAGAAAAAAACATACATTTTTTGTAATCCACCACTTGCTCAAGATAATAAAAAAATGGTCTGTAGATATAAAAAATGTGGTTTGTAAACATCTTTTTTTTTATTCCTGGAATTGTCCCTTCCACAAAAAAAAGCAGTTGCTTATCATTTCAGCAGCTTTCTTCCCACTGAACCTTGTATATTCAGTTTTAGATGTATGACCAAAACTAAAATTGCATTGTGTGACAAGATCAACACATAATCAGAAGTTGCTCTGAAAATTGTAAGAATTTAGCTTTTCTGCCATGAAATGGATGTGGCTCATTCCCTTGCTTCCTTCAGGTCTCTGCTCAAAGTTAGGCTTGAGTGACACCAACAGCAGCCTCACTGCAGCCCACTGCTTGCCTTACTCTGCTGTCTTCTCCACAGCACTCGTGGGCTCCAGACACACTGTGTGCACTCCTGGTCTCTCTCCCACAACAGAAGGCTGAGCAAGTGACATTGTGTTCACTGCTTGAAGGCCCTGCCAGGGAGTGGCTAGCATGTCACAGCTCTCAAGTATTTGTTTGCTGAAAGTGTCCCTCCAACTGTCTGCCTATCTGCCCACCCACCCACCTGACTATCCATCCACTCACCATTTAGTAAAAGTGGCCATGGGCAAGACATTAGGGTGAACCTTTTATAAACAGGATGAGGAATAGACAAGAGTTTTTGCTTTTCCAGGGGACAGATGTGTATATACAAAATGCAAAGCTATGTTTGAGATGAGAGCCTAAGGGTGAGATGAAAAGAAAAAAAAGGAGGGACCTATTCAACATCAGGGGACCAGGCAAATGACTTGTAGGCAGAGACCCAGGGGCCTCAGGAGGGAGCTACCAGGTGAAAAGATGAGAAACACGGGATGTGGGAAGGCTGGGGTGGAAGGAGGGCAATGATTGTGCAGGAGGGAGAAAGTGTGTGAAAGACAAGATGGGGTGAGGACATACCTGTCAGCATCCACTGTGTTGTGTGCATGGCAGGCTGGAAGGCAGGAACTTGGAGCAAAAGCATCAGTGACAACCAAGCATCGACTCTGTTTGCAAGGTTTATAGAAGCAAGGCACAGACACACCTGAGACGTGTGTTCCTCTACTAATTATAAAAGAATGCTAAAGTGAGTCATTAAAATGTGAGTTGAAATTCCTCTGCTTCTGCAGGAGTGAGGCGCTTCTGACATGTCTGAGCAAACTTTGACATGAGGAGCAAAGGTGGCCAGGACATTTAGTGACATGCAGTCCCTTACTGTCATTGTTCAGAGGGAAATTCTGACCAAATGGAGGAGACAACAGTCACATTCAGGAGACTGGACTTACTGGGTATTGGCCTAAAAACAAATCCTTAGAAGAGTGGATTGTCTTTTTTATTACAGCATGATATCTCCTAGAAGTTTGTTTCTTGTGGCTAATTTTCTTCTAAAATTGCAGGACATAAAGCAATTTTAACTACATGAGGATCTCCTTTATTGAACTGTAAACTTTTTGAAGGGAGGTATTTTCTCTCTGGATTCCCAGCACCAAGAACAGTGCATATCCCATAAGAGACCCTTAAAATACAGTATGTTGAACAAGATCCAAAGGCCCCAGTGGATCAAGATTTTGCTGAGTTTGTATTAGCAAAAATCCTACCTACAATCCAGTGTTCGGTACGTGCAAGCTATGGGATTACAGGCTCTGGCATAGACTTTTCAGAAAATTTTAAAAAAAGGTGATTTACCAAGAATATCCAACTCAGAGCCTAGGAATTAGTAGTCATCAATCAGTAGTAGGATCACTGTCCCCTAAAATCCACACAGAACTATGACTGGTCATGTAGCTTTTGGGCCACACCTTAACCGCCTTCAATCAGAGCCTTAACTTGGCGTAAAACCACTGACCCATTGGTACACAGCCCCACAGAGCCAAGGACAGCAGAGACTGCCTACTAAGAAAACCATGGCAAAAAATAATCCTGGTCACAAAAGGGTATCAACAAGGCCAGGTTAGTGATGTGTAGGTGGGAGAATTGCCACCAACTTCCCCATGAGGTAGACATAAGTCCCATGGGCAAGTCACACACAGTCCTTGGGCCAAATGCCTCATTTCCCACCACGACCACTGCCCCAAGGCCTTCAGCCAAAGCACCAGGCCCAACAAGGGGGGGGGGGGTTCTGATGCCCCTTAGGTAACAGAGGGCTGTACCTGTGCTACAGATTGGCTTTAACTTCCAGACACCATACAGAGAAATGGACATTTAGCTTCTCAGTGCTTGGTGACAGAGCACTGAAGGAAGCATCCAACTGGATGATAGTTCTTACTGATGACTTAACCCCCAGGGTTTGATACAGGGGTAACACTTGATTTTTATAGAATGTCTACTATTTTTAAAATGCACAGGAGTGGAGAGAACAACTTGGATACATACTGACCTATGAGTAAAGAAGAACAAAGGATGGGAGCTGCCGAGCACCCTAACTCCTGGCCAGAGCCTTCCATGAAGAGGCCCCAAGCGCAGAGGGACTCAACTGCCTGTCTACACACAAACCCACCTTTGGGTGCTCAGCCACTAGTGGAGACTCAAAACGCTCAACGTCGAGTAGACAAGAAGTCCTCTTAACACACAGCTCTCGCCTGGGAACCTCAGCTCTAGCTGTTCTGCGATGCTCTATGCTGACAGAAAAACACTAATCAACCTTCAGGATCTTCTTTTAAAATACATCTTTACTGACATTCCAGGGATAGGACCTATACATGTTGATTATTTTAAAACAACCTAAAACATTATTCAAATTTAGAAATTGAAATTCTCCTATTCTGATTTTACTCCCAGGTAGTTTTCTGTACCTAAAGAAAAAAAAACCCTAATAACACCTTTACATATATTTCTTTCTACTTATAAAGGAAACCCCAATATAGGTATAATTTCTGCCCATTGGATTAATTTAACTTTAATTTTAAAATTAATTTTAAAATATAGTGAGGATATCGAGAAAAACATCACTCCAATACTGGTCATGGAAGTGTAATTTCAGAAAGCCTTTTTTTAGATGGCATTTTTGTCAAAATCTCTAAGGATTTAAAATGGACATACACAATTAGACTCCATAACTCTATTAGAAATCAAGGCTAGAGAGACTACATGGTAGGCACAAACTGATGTGTACAAGAATCTACTTTTTAAAAATGTTTACCAATATAGGAATGGTTTATAAGGTACATTTTTACTATGGAATACAACACAGTAGCTAAGAATATGGGATGCTTATAATCTCAGCACTTGGAAGGCTGAGGCAGAAGAAACATGCAAGGTAAGCCTGGGCAAAGCAAGATCCTACCTGGAAAAGAAGAAAAAACTATATAGAAAAGAAGAATAAGGTAAACTCATATGCATTGATCTGGAAAGGTCTGTGAGATACCCTATTAAGTAAGGGGGACATATAATTAAACATGAATAATATAATCCTGTATTAAAAAAACCCAAAATAATACTGTATACTCACAGTGTATGTACATTTCAAACCAGCCAGGAAAACATACACCAAAATTTTAATAGTGTAGAGTGAAACTTGGCAGAGAGAGGAAGAGAAAGAGGAAGGCTAAATTTTATTTTCCTTGTTCTGTGTCCATCTCTTGATACCATTAGCAAGTACTGCTCTTATTAAGTGTAAAGAATTATAATGTAAAATCTTTAATCCTGTTGATGCATTGAGTATGGCATCAGATAGGGATCCAATTTTCCCATCCCTCTCCAAGCCTGCATCTGTTTATGAGCTCTTTCCTATTATTACATCATTATCACTTGCTGTCACCTTATGGGATGCTTTAGCTCTTTTTCAAAACTTTTAAGAGCATCTTTTAATTATTTCAACTTTCTAACTTTTTAATTCATTTGAAATGTATTTTCCTTTTTTTTGTATGTATATATGCATTTTTTTAGAGACAAAGTCTTGCTTTGTAGTTCAGGCTGGGGTTGAACTCACTGTGTAGCCCAGGCTGGCCTCCAACTCATGGAGATTCTCCTGCTTCAGCCTCCCAAGAGCTGGGATTACAGGCATGCAGCACCAAGCTGGGCTTTATTTTCTTTCATGGAATATATTTTCCATTTAATTTTGAGTCTGATGCATCCATAATCTGAATTTGCACTTCAGCTGCTCTTTGACCATCTTTCTACCCAAGAATTAAAATATTAAAAAATATTAGCAGGCATTTTGGTGCACACCTATAATCCCTGCTATTTAGGAGACTGAGGCAGGAGGATCACTTCGAGCTTGCAGTCAGCCTGGGCAACTTATTGAGACTGTTACAAAAAAATAAAATAAAAAGAGCTAGGGATGTAACTCAGCACTACAGTGCTTGCCTAGCATACATGAGGCTCTGGGTTCAATCCCCAGTATAGAAGAAGGAAGGGACAGGGCAGGGCGGGGGGAGGCAGGACAGAGGAGGAAGAAAGAGAAGAAAATGACTTGAGTTGGCATTTCATTCATGGTAGGATATGCAGTTCTGGTCATGTCAGTTAATATGGTGTTAATATGTACCTAATACCTCAGAGATAAGTTCTTTCAAATGTTAGAAATGCTATTAGAATCACAAACAATGCACTATAACCTTTCATAAGACTGAGGAGAAACTTTAGGTTCCCCTAACCTTATGGCCAATGTTCACCTCTTAGTTGAAACCTCACAGTACCTACAGTTTCGCATCCCTGGAATGTGGGGCTGGAGCTCTAAGTGACTTGCCTTGCGGTAACACTAATATTACCACATTATCTGCACAGAATGAAGTTGGATCCTACTTTTTTGGGATGATGAAATAACCTCACATTATATACAAAAATGAACTCAAAATGTGCCAAAGATCTAAAATGTAAGAGCTAAAATTTTAACTTAGAGGCAACCACAGGCGTAAGTTTTCATGACCTAGGATTTTGTGATGGTTTCTTAGATATGATACCTGATACACAAAAGACAACACATAAAGTAGATAAGCTGTACTTCATCAAAATAAAAAACTTTCATGCTCCAAAGGACACTCTCAGCTAGCTAGCTAGACAACCCATAGAATGGGAGCGGATATTTGTAAATCATATCTCTGATAAAGAATTAGTATTCAGGATATATGAAAAAATCTAACTCAGCAATAAAAAGACAATCCAATTTTAAAAGGTCAAAAACTTGAGGTACACTTCTCTGAAAGATGTATCATTTTACAAATAGAGGGGGATTAAAAAAGAATTAAGATGTGTTATGCACATATACTAACTTCCCAAAATGAATGTAATTGTTACGTATTACAAACATGCACTAATAAATTTTTAAAAATTTTAAAAATACATAAAACAATGTTATACACAAAAAAGACATACCAATGGCCAATAAGCACATTAAAACGTGTTTAACATCATTAGCTAACAGAGAAACGCAAACCAAACTACAATAACATACTGCTGGGATAACTATTACACAACTCATTGGGGCTGGGGATTTAGCTCAGTGGTTCCGCTGCCTACCTCGAAAGCGCAAGGACCCAAGTTCCATCCCCAGTAACCCCCCCCCCCAAATAAATAAATACAACTCACTGGGACAGACATCATTGAAGGGACACATAGTAACAAGTGTGGATGAAGGTGTTAGGGGAACTGGAACTTCACACACTGTGGGTGGCAGTGGAAAATGTTGCATCTACTTTGGAAAACAGGATGGCAATCCCTCATCTGGTTAAATGTAGAGTTACTCTATGACACAGCAATCCCACCTCAAGGTAAATCCTCAAGCTGTATGTATATGGCTACAAAACTTACACATGGGGCCGGGGATTTAGTTCAGTTGTGCCGCCGCCTGCCTTGCAAGCACAAGGTCCTGAGTTCGATCTCCAGTACCAAAAAAAAAAAAAATCAAAAAACTTACACATGAATGATGATAGCAGTACTGCTCACAACAGCCAAAAAGCAGGAACAATCCAAATGTCTAACAACTAATGAATGGATAAACAAAATATGGTATATGTACAATGGAGTATTATCCAGCCACCAAAAAAGAATGCATACTGATTCACACTATAGTATGAATCAACTTTGAAACCATTATTGCTAAGGGAAAAAAGCCAGTCACAAAAGGCTTTATGTTGTATGATTCCATTTAGGCAAAATGTCCAGAAAGGCAACTCCACAGAGACAGAAAGTTGATTAGTGATTACCAGGGGTTGGAGGGAGGACATAAAGAGGAGTGATTGCTAATGGGTATGGGTTTCTTTTCAGGGTAATGAAAATGTTCTGGAATTAGTGGTGATAGTTGCACAACTCTGAATACACTAAAACCACAACAACAGCACATTTTAATAAAGGGGTGAATTTTATGGTATGTGACTTTATCTCAATAAAATCAATACCCATTAAGGAAAACAAAAGAAAAACAAGTGATCTTGCATAATGTATCTGGAAATATGCCTGAATCTTCAAATCCAACTAGATTACCCCAAACAATGGTTTCCACCCCTGGCTGCCCATTAGAAACACTCAGGGAGCTTTTAAAAACACACAGCTGTCTGGCCTTCCTTCCCAGAGATTATGGTTTAATTGCTCCAGGGTGGAGTTCGGGGACTGGTGTTTTCCAGAAGCTCCCGGGTGATGCTAATATACAGCCAGAGCTGAGAACCACTGCCCTAGAATCTGAATGCTGAAGAGTCCCTGGTGTTGGTTTAGGTATCTTGTTATTTTATCCTTTCTCATAAACCTGAGGCAGACAAAATTCTCAATGGCTCCCTATTTCTGGTAGTTAGAATTCAGGAAAATTTGGATTTTATTTTATTGTCTCTTCTACTTTTTTTTAAGATCAGTGGATTGCCATTTTATAAACGAGAATCCATGGGACAAAATGGCCAAGACGTATACTGAGGAAACCATGCCCAGCTGGGAAGGCACTGGGTTACAATTCCTTCCTTGGGAAGCTAACTTAGCTCTTTTTCCACTATTCCAACTTGAAGCATCATCCACACTGGGAACACCCTCAGTGCCCTGGTGTTGGCAGAAGAGACAGGAAGGCTGGGTGCGGCCTCAGAGCCTGAGCAAACCTCAAACTCGCAAGTCTGCCCTCTGATTTGGTAGAATAGACCTTCTTCCCTTGTGTCCCCACCTCACCCCCCCAAAAACCCCAGCGCCTTTACTTATAGGGCCGGGAAGGTGAGGTCTGTTATCTCTTCACTTATCCGGATCCCTGCTCATCTCACTTTCATTGCTTTCTCATTAGCTCATGAAACCCCACACATCTGCATTAGGCTTCCCACTCATTCCTGAACCCCAAAGCTGTTTCCAATTGGCAAAGTTCCTCCAGTATAGGTTGTTCATTAGTCTGTTTGTGGGAGGCTGACCTGGCCCCACACCAGCTCCTCACCGTGGGAAATTTTTCCCAGATCAGGGACCCTCCAGGGCCCTGAGCCCAGGACCAAGGACGCCACTGCCACCTCTCCTAGGCTCCTGCTCTGCACTCCTTGGCCCACTTGCTGGCTCCAGAACACAGACCGGGATTTGGGTTCCCATTTTGTTGAGTAATCTCTCAGTGATTTTCGAGGCAGTTCCCTGGCTCCTCCATCCCACTTTCTCACTTACTCAGCTGTTTTATAAGTTGAATTCTAATCTCAGTTTCTTCACAATGTCGCCTTTCACTGAAAGCTAATAAAACCCCAAACAGGAAATCCAGTAGTAGTGGAGATGCCACGTGACTGTAAGCTAAGGTTGATGGTCAGCTTGATTTGGTTTCAAGCTTGTCTGCCATCTGGGGGCTTCAGTCTCTCACCCGCCTTCACAGCAATAAAGAAGGCCTTTGTCTTTGCTGGCAGGGAGCATGGGTCCCGACCCTTCCTGAGGGGTCCTGCACACAGCTCTGCACAGCTCAGGGCCACTGTACCCCGTTCTGCACTGGCCAAGCTGCTCCATCTCTGCTCTGCTCTGGGCCCCAGCGCCCAGCTCAGCTCACGGAGCAGTCACCTCTACGAGGCCGGGTGATGGACCCCTTGGCCACACTGGCTCCCCTATGATCCTGGCTTAATCTTAACTGTCACCTGGCCAGATGGGGCTCCAGCACCAGCCACTCTGCACGCTCAGGAGGCTGCTCACTCTCAGGTGAGGAAAAGTTTTAAGAGCAAAATCTCACACAAATTCCCAACATAAAAATCAGACAAATCAATGTGAAGAATGAAAGTATTCTGCTGTGTCAAACCTTTGCTATGGCTCAGAGTTGTCTTATGTCAGCCACATCATCTGGGGCCATTTACTTTAGAATTTTGTTTTGATTGCAGAGATCTGAAAAAAAATCTTAATTTCCACAGATAAGTGGTACCCAATGCTAACAGATTTCCAATAGACTGCCATTTATTTATTTATTTTGGTACTGGGGATCAAACTCAGGACCTTGTGCTTGCAAGGCAGGCAGTGGAACCACTGAGCTAAATCCCTGGCCCTATCCAATTAACTGGTTTTTGATCTTAGGACAGTCTTTAGTTAAATCAGTATTCATTGGCCTTCCTTTCCTTATTGTCCCTATTTGTGGACTCTCCATCCGACAGCACCACCACATCTCAGTACCACAGGTAGACAGTGTGTCCAGTAGGTGCAGTGGCCCTTTGGAGACCATGTGCCGTTGTCACAGCAAGATTCCCCCATAATTGATCTGAGGGCTGAAAAAGTGGTAGGAATATTTTGTTTCAGGATAGAATCATCAAAAACAACAGAAAATTCTCACGTGTAAATTATTGCCATATACTATTCTAACCATTTTACCTGTACTTGTTCATTTCAGCCTTGCATTATCATTGTCATCCTCACCTGACAGATGAAGAAATGATGCAGAGAGGCTGGGTGACTTGCCCAGTCTCCCCAGAGGGCACACAGGAGTCATCCCTGGCCCCACCCCCTGAACTACTCGGCAACACTGCCTTCCTATGCTACCCAACAACTGCTCTTTCCTCACCACAAGTGACAGTGCAGGCAGATGCACCCAACACTTGTCATAAGCACTAGACGAGCTGCAGGGTACCCTGAGCCAAGCCCACAGGGCTGTGCGTGCACACAGGATTACTGTACAAGAGGAGACAAGTGTGTAGAACTGCACTCGGCTGCAAGCTGCCTAACCACTACCACACTGACAAGAAATTCCAGTAGGGACGGAGTGGCAGGGGACTGCCAAGCCCTGAGTGTGAGACCCCAGCAGCGCCAGCTCACGCACTGGTGATCTCCAGTATGTTGACATGCAGGATACTTAATTGGTATGTTTTATTTTTGTTTCTCATTTTGAAATGTTGAGAATAAGATTTCTTTTAAAAACATAATCAGTTCCAATGTCTGAGAAACTCCCAAAGCATTGGACCCACAGCAGAGAAATCTGAAATCAGCTGAGGACATTCCAGGACTAGACCTGACTCAGAGAGTGGCTCACACTTGTTGGGATGGCATTGGCTCCTTCGGCCCTGCCCTATGGCCTCTGGTCCAGGTCCCTGAGCCTTACTCTCTCCTCCCACTAAAGCCCAGGCCCAGGGACCGGGTGGCATCAGCCTTCACACCCTGCAGGTGATTCGGGTGTGCAGCCCAGCTGCAGAACCCTAGTGGGAGCCCTAATTCTCCCTTGTATCTTCAGAAGGGAACCCCGACTCTGTGCAAGATCACACGCAGCTGCTCCAGGCTCTTCACCTGCCCCTGAAACAGGCCACTCCTCTGTTCTTCTCCAACTCTCTGAGGAGGGTGTTCCCCCAC
The DNA here is from genome assembly GCF_000247695.1 of Heterocephalus glaber. Next base: position 17,905,382 of record NW_004624749.1, read on the forward strand.
CAGCCTCTCTACTGTGCACCGGCACATGTTCGCGCTTGCTTTCTTCCCATCCATTCATCGACGACTGTGCCTACTCTGTCTGGGAACACCTCGAGGTCCTGTAAAGAAAGCCCTTTTGTGCTGATCTCAAGCCAGCTGATACATGTTGTCTGCAACTAAAGCCTTAATGATAAAAATATTCAGAGTGGGATTCTTCACTGAGTTGCATTTCCAGCCTTTCTTTTTGAGCGAGGATCTCACTAAATAGCTCAGGCTGACCTTGAATTTGTGATCCTTCTGCTTGAGCTTCTGGAGTAGCTGAGATTATATATGTGCACCACCATGGCTGGCTTTTCCGGGGTTTTTGTTGTTGCTGTTGTTGTTTTGCAAGAAAATAGGACCTTATATGCTGATAAGATGCTGATGCTGAGGTTTCTTGAGCACTTACAGTGCTAGGCACTGTTCTAGGCTCGAGTGATGTGGTTGTCTTCACAACAGCCCCATAAGGTCTGGACCATTTATGATGGCTGTTTTACAGATGAGAAAACAGAGGCATAGAAAAAGGTAAGTAATCTGCTCAAGGAGACAAAGTTGGAAGGTGGCAGAGCTCCCCAGCCCACAGCCCACATTCCCAGCCACTGTGGAAAGGGAGCATAAGGAGACAGTGTCTCACCTGTTACCATGGGGGTGGGACAAGCGAAGTTGAAAGAAGCCTCTAATGTGTTCTTGCTTTGAATCTTTTACAGTAAGAATTGTTCACACAGCAGGGTGTGTGGTGGTGCATGCCAGTAATTCCGGCACTCTGGGAAGTTGAGCCAGGAGAAGCACAAGTTCGAGCCCAGCCAGGGCAACTTAGTGAGACCCCCATCTCAAAATTAAAAACACTAGGGATGCAGCTCAGTATCAAAGCCCTGAGTTCAACTCCCAGCACCACTTCCCAACAAATTCATGTCTTATTTTTATTGTTTTATTTTTTCCAGTACCAGGGATTGATCTCAGGACCTTGCATTTGCAAGGCAGCCGCAGCACCACTGAGCTAAATCCCCAGCCCCCATGTATTACTTTTAGACAAAGCACCACTTTGACAGTGGTTAGACTTGAAGCAGCAGCTTATAAACCAAAAGCCATTGCAATGTAAACTCAACAGCAAGTGGGGTAGTTTTTTGTTGCCACCACCCAAGGACTTAACAGGAACTAGCTCCAAATCTTGCCAGGGTTTTCCTCCCTATTCTCCTACCATAACCTACTCCCCAGAGTCTGCTGTGATGGGGTGCGCAATGCTGGTTGCTTAAATCACAACAGCTGCTTATCTGGGTTCAAGGCAAACACCCGGGAGCACAGATTCTACACAATGTCCTTCAATGTGACGGGTTTTACATAGGATTCTTGTCATATCCACGCAGTCTTCAGACTGTGCTTTGGGTCTCTCTGTCCATCCACCCTGCCTAAATCTCTTATACAGTACTTTTCATTCTCCAGGATTGAAATAAGAGATATTTCTGTGGGTAACCTTGGTTACTCCACTTCTCTTGCCTTAGGTAAAACCTCCCGAATTCCCTTCCAGCAAGGCTCTCAAAGTCAGCCGTTGTCTTCCAAAGGTGGTCCCTCCTGTGTTTTCGGAAGGTACCCTGCTCAAAGGACCCTTCCTACTCAGCTTATTTGCTCTCTTCTCTGCATGCAGATGTTTTCATCCCTCCATTCAAGGGTCCCCATGGTGGGTTCTCCTCCTCTATCCTGTAATCTCTCCCCATCTTCTCACGCTCAGCCCCTCAACTCAAAGGCCCTCCCTACACATATTCTGAAATACTCTTAAGACTTATGGAAAAGCTGCAATAGTAAAATGAACATTCATATAACCTTCATCAAAATACTCCCAAATGTTAACAGTTCATTGCATTTGTGCACATCCCCACCACCCCATGTTTTTTTCTGGCCGTTTGGAGAGTAAGATAAACACAGGATGCCCCTTACTTCTAAGTACTTCAGTGTGCATTCCCTAAAAAAGACATTTTCCTAAATATCAGGTTAATCACCTAATCAGGAAATTAATACTGATAACACTATCATACAATCTATGGAATTTATTCAAATGTTGCCAGTTTTCCCAATCATGTCCTTTATAGAAAAGGGGAGGGGGAACAAAAAAATAAACAACTCAAGTTCGATCCCCGGTACCAAAAATAATAATAATAATAATAAATTTAAAAACACCTACAAAAAAACTACCTGGCCCACAGTGGGGATACAAGCTGGAGTGAGGGCCAGGGGTTTCAAGGGTGGTGGTTGCCAAATGGTATAAGCTGCTGGGAGTCAATTAAGTCTGCAGCCCCAAATCTACACCTCCAACAACCAAGTGTGCCCAAGAGCTGCCTCTTGCTGTAGACTGCAGAGGCCTGGGGGCTCCTGGCAAAGCTTCTCAAATGCCAGAAACAGATCCCTGGCCACCAAAAGGCCCTTCTCTATGGCCACTTCCCATTCTGAAAACGTCCTTTGTCCCTCTAGTCTCAAATTCTACTCTCCTTGAAATTGATCCCAGGCTCTCCAGTAGGTTGCCACATCCTAAGAAGCAGGACAGAAAGTGCATCAGGTGCACCTTGGGGCCAAATGGAAACAGCAAGAAATTTAGTTCACTCATTCAACACATTTATTGAGCGCCTTAGGTATACAGCCCATAAAGATAAAAAGACAAGGTCTCTATTCTTAGTAGGGGTAAAGGCTGAAGGTCAGAGCCAAAGATAAGCTCTACCAGGCTTTCACTTGCTCAGTCCTCTTCTGTTGCAAGGTATCCCCAAGTGTAGAGTGAATGAACCCCAAATGGTTGTCCAGTGTCACCCCTATGGGCTCGCTCCAGGCTCTGGGCTCCTTGGAACAATCAGGGGCTCCCAGAGGCAGGCAGAGTAGGCGCATTCTCATGTGCGGGCTGCAGTAACCCTCTCAGCTGATTGTGTCCAGGCAGGCGGGTCCAGGGGTGCATGAATGCCCCTGAATGGGCCCATTCAGCCTGATGGACAGGAGCTGAAAGCCGCATACACACAAAAGCCACTGGGCAGCCGGGAGGGCTGCAGCCCAGGTTTGCGCACGGGAAGGGAAGGCATCCAACCACAAAGACCAGTGTGAAGACTTCTCTCTGCTTTCAATGGCATCCTCTGGTTGCCAGCTATAGAGCACCACCCTCCCCCAGCAAAGGGTTGGCATCGCCGGACAAGTAGAGAAGGCTAGACTCACAGATTTATATCCAACAGACAAACCACTAAAGCCCTTGTGCTAATAGCAAGATGAGGAGGTAGGCCAAAGGAGCCAAAGGGCACCTCCCTGTGCCCATCTCGTCCATGTGTGGAACTGCATTCCTGACACCCACAGTGACCTTTAAGGACTCTGGCTGACCTGAGATTGTTTAACATGTCACCAAGAAAAATGACCTCCAAAGGGCATGGCCAATATTTAAATGAGGACTGGAGAGACCATGTTCTATTCTTGGGTCACTCATTTGGTATATTCTAGGAAGAAGAAGCGAAAAGAAAAGAAAAGCCCTGAAATGACATTTGTATTTTTAGCTAGACCCAGGAAGGGGGAGAACCACCCACCTGGAATTCTTTTAACTGCTTCAGGGGGAAGGGCAGGCTCCACCACTTACAGGAGCGGAGTGGGGAAGTCTATTTACACTGTTGCACACAAATATTTTAAGTTCACAGTCAGGTGGCTACCTCGGAAAGGATGACTCTCAGCTTCCGAGAGCACATTACTTTAGAAACAATCCCCTCAAAAGATAATTAAAGATAGCTCCTCCTCATAATGCAATGTGATAATGAGCAATTAAAATTAAATTAGCTTGTCATAATAAAAAAGATGGATTATGTTCTGAGGCTTCGAAACCCAGAGTTAGTAAGTTGTGGGGAGAAGTCTATGACCAAGAAGCAGTTTAACTAAGAAAATATGAAACGCCCTGGCCAATTTTCAGACCAAGATAACATGGGGTTCATTATAGTTTTTGTTTACGATTATATTATTTTCTAAAGAATGGAATATTTCAAGCAGATTTTTAAGAGGTCAGAGAAACACACCACAAACACCAATAAATCCATCATCTTAAATTCATAAATGTTAACATTTTGTCACATCTGCTTCAAGTCCAGGTTTTTGAAATGAAATAAAATATTCTGCCACCAGATGAAACTACCTGCCCTCCTTCTGCAAAACAGCCACATGTCCTTGTTTTCATAGGTTTGCCCTTGTTGGTGGGACACAAACAGAACGTAATATTGTTTTGTGTTTTCTTTCCCTTTTTATCCTGAAATAATTACAGTCCTAGGAAACTGAAAGGAAATGTACAAGGAAGACCCATGAACCCTTCACCCGGCCTCCTCCAAGGCTCATGTCATGCACAACCAGCTGGAGCACACCATCACAACCACAACGGCAAGGGCTGGGGTGTAGCTCAGTGGCATATCACCTGCCTGACAAGTGCAAGCCACTGAGTTCGATTCCCAGTACAAAAAACAAACAAACAAAAAACCAAAACCTGATAGTGACATTGGCACAACCCATAGGGCTAAGATACCTCACCAGTTTTAAAAGTGCCCATGACTATGTGTGTGATTTTATCACATGTGTAGCTTTGTGTCAACACCACAACTGAGATACTAAATCATACCATCTCCACAAAATGTCCTCATGCTATCCCTTTATAGCACACCTAGTCCTCATCCCCACCCCCTACTCCTAGCCTCTAGCAACCACTAATCTCTTCTTCCTCCCTATAATCTTGTTATTTCAAGAATGTCATATAGCTTGCCCTGGTGGCACAAGCCTGGAAGTCTAACTATCCTCTTGAGATTGAGGCAGAAGATCAAGAGTTCAAGGCCAGCCTGGGAAACACAGCAAGACCCTGCAACAACAACAACAAAGAATGTTATAGAAATGGAATAGTACAACATGTACCTTTTGGAGATTAGCTTTTTTATTCAGTACAATTTCCTTGAGGTTCATCGATATTGCTGAATATAGTCAATAGTTATAGTCCATGGTACAGATGTACCGGTTTGTTCAACCATTCACCACTAAAGAATATCTGGATCATTCCCAGTCTGTGGCAATTTTGGATAAAAGTGCTATGAACGCCAACATATGGAAGTTTCTTTGCACACTGTGAACATATGAGGAAGATCCTAGAAGAGCCAAAAAAGAAACTTTTTAAAGAATAAAGAAACATCTTTTCTCATGATACAGTTTACTATATAACTACAGTAATTGTGGCAGCGTGGGTTTGGCAGAGGGATACATCAACGGAATAAAATATAGAACTTGGAAGGTGCCCATACAAATACGCCCAGTTCATTGTTTATAAAGGTCCAAAAGCAATTTAGTGGCAAGGGATAGCCTTTTCAAGAAAGGGTGTTGGAATAATTGGACATCCATGGAAATAAATCAACCTCAACTACAACCATGTTATCTTATACAAAACCTACTCAAAATGGTCAATAAAACTATAAACTTATAGCAAAAATCATAGGGCACAGAGAGAGAGAGAGAGAGAGAGAGAGAGAGAGAGAGATCTAAGTTCTGTAATTCACAGACCAAGAGTCTCTTTCCTTAATATCTCCCCTTCCAATCTGTCCCAGATGACAGAAATTCCACTATTAGATAGTCATATCTTTGGATTAAGGGATTGTCAAGAAAATTCTCTTGGAAGAGTTATGAATCTTGAGATGAATCTGAGTGGGCAGCTGAGAAGAGGGTGTCTGGAACAAAATGAAATAAAAAGGGCAAAGCACTTGGAGAATAAAGGTGGGTGGAAGGGACAGAAGAAAAGATGACAGTCTAACAATTTCTACCTACTTGACAACATCAAGGTCAGTTCTTCCAAAACAGTTCAGCATCTGGTGGGTTGGGGTTGAGGAGTGTCTCCCGAACCAACCCAGCCAGCATGCACCGACATTTATACAAGGTTTTCCATGTGTAAAGAAGAGAGTTTACACAGATGTAAGAATGTGGGGATTTGCTGCTGCCCATATTTCCTCATTAGTATAGTATAAATCTAGCTCAAAACAAAGAAATCGTATTCCAAGCAGGATAATAATGTGGAAAAGATAATTATTACTTACCTAATATTTTCCTTCCTGGGTTTATGATTTGTTTTACATAGATGTTTTATGAAGTACTCAGGCAAATTCCTTCTTGGGACTCATTGTAACCCTGTGTGTACCGTGGGTGAAGAATGGAGTATTCTTGTTACAGATGCATTGGGCAATCACCAACTTGCAACCAATCAACAAGTGGTTTGAACCCTAAAACTTTGTAGAAATAAATTTATCATCTATGCTAATTCAGAAGACACGATGGGAGTCATGTGGTCATGGTGATCTTATTTCCCAAATTATTTGTGTCCCATAATATGAGGATTATACGGGCCGGGAATTTAGCCCAGTGGTTTCGTCGCCTGCTGTGCAAGCGCAAGGACCCGAGTTCAAATCCTGGCACCAAAACAAACAAACAAACAAAATGAGGATTATGTAACACAGAAATAACAAGAATGAAACTATAATTGCTTGCTTGTCCCATCCGGGTGGGATGGGCACAGAGGATGTGCCAGCTCTGCACAGTGCCCGCTGACAACAAGGCAGAGCCACAGCAGCTCACAGAGCACCCTCAGCACTTGCCAAGTACCTCAAAAACATCCCTTCCATTCACTCCTGACTGGGAGGGAAACTCAAATCTCTTGGCATCCGAGGATATAAGCCTTAAGTTCAATGCAGCAACAGAGGGTACAAACAGACAAGCAGGCAGAACCTCAACCTACACAGTCTATGCATACAATGTGGCCATCCAGGCTGATCCTCTCCTATCAGCTAGTCACAAAATCCCTCCCCAGACCATGAGCTGCTGCTTCCTCAGAGGCCCCAACCCCAGGCCAGGGGCTGACACAACTGCCATGTAGTGCTTCAGACCATCACTCAGCCTGGACAACCCCCTCTGGAGCTAGGGCAACTCTGGGCCCAGAGGGCTCCTGCCAGGTGTCCTGGCTGCCCCATGGTCAAGTGGGAGGGCTGGATCATCTGACACCTGTGTGAGACTGACTCTGCTTGTGTGACCCCAGGCAACTTCCTTCAACTTTCTGTAGTTCCAGTCCCTGGGCACAGATTTCTTCCTGTGTTTCTATGCTGGCCCAGTACAGTGGGTGCAGAGCACCAGCTATTGTTATGACCTTGCAGGGTATTACCTGTGCCCACTTGCCTGAAGCTGGTATCTTGGGCATCTCGAAGTTCCACTCCTGAGTAACATGAAATTCTTTATCAGGGATTCTGAACAGTAGAAGAAAACGTACTCCAGATGTGGAGCCAGAGAACCGACACTCCGGCAGAATCTGACTTTGAACTCTGCTGTGAGGCCTTGAGGAAGACCTGCAACCTCACTGAGGTGTTTCCTCATTTCTGAACTAGCAGATTGATGGTGGGAGGCTTTGCCTTACAGGGGTGCTGTGAGAATAAGAAAGGATAACTCACGAAGGCCCAGCCCACTTGGCTGGAGCAGGAGCTCATGGGCCAAAGCCAACAGGAGGCAGAAGCTCAACCATTTAGGCCACATGTACAATGAGGACCAGGCTTCCCGCCATGGCAGGCTCAGGCAGAATAGCACACAGAACCAGGCCTTTAAAGGGCAGAAGTGTGGTAATTGGGAGCCGCCCACGCCCCTTCCCACTCCTGCACCAGGGAACATCACAGAGCCACCATCTCCATCCAAGCACAACGGCATCTGCAGGGAGAGGGTTCTAGGGCTGCAGCCTCACTGCTACATAACTTGAGGGCAGGCCATGACAGCAGGAGACTGATGAGGTTCTGTTCTGCCAGTTCTCTGGGTAAGGAACCTGGCTTCCACTCTTTCTGCTCCAGGCTGGAGTTGCAAACAAACTCTTCACAATCACCATCACGTAGACACCTGAACCACGAGGACTGCAGACCTTTGTCCTGCAAGTTGGCTCTAAATTTGGCTCTTGTCTCCTGATTTCCATCTAATACCCAATGTGGGTATGAGCCACCAAATTCTAAAACTGCCTCTGGGTCATCTGAACCACAGGATCCCACAATCCTTAGACAAACCCCACTTCCTGAAACACTGCCTCTGCCTGTCGGTGCCGTGCTCCCTCCTCCTTCTGACCACCACATCTTACCTGGCCTTCAAAGCTTGGCTGAAGATCCACTCCACAGAAGGGGCCCTTCTGGATCTCTTAGAGGGTCACTTCCTATTTCTCCCAGTTCAATTTCTCTCCCTAACACATTTCCTCAATGCGAAATCTGCCAAACTCCATGTGAAGAGTTCTGGTGGCTGCACGCCCCAAGATGTTGATTCAAAAATCGACCTCACTTCATCTAACTTCTGCTTAGGCCTTGTCCTCCCTCTGGAACTACACCTGACATCAATTCTATTCCCACAACCACAGCCCACTTTTACAAAAGCCTTGGGGGCCAACATGCTCCAGGGCCTTACACCTTCTTTAAAACCAAGGCCTTCAGGCTATCATCTGTTTGCCTAAGTCCTACTGAAACTGTAGCTCACTGAGCTGGGCCTGAAGCTCCAGAAGTGAGGTGTGCAGCTCAGAATTACTGGGGACTCCATAACTCAACCACTGGCCAATATATTTGTAGTCCTCACTGAACCTTCATTTATTTTATCTGGGTTGCTTTTGCGTCAACAACTAAATGAGGGGCTGAGCTAAAGTTCAGTGGTTCCGTCGCCTGTCTCACAAGCACAAGGTCACGAGTTTGATCCCCGGCACACACACACAAAAAAACAACTAAATGAGTTCATGGTAAATGGCCCGCAGTCACGTAGTCTTGCATCCTTCATAGTGCTGGGCACAGCCATAAACAATTACCTGCTGCTTCATCTACTGATTTTCCCCAAATCAGGGCTGCACCACATGACATGCCTGTTCACCATGGTTAAGACTCTAAATAAACACTACTGCCCTATTCAAGCACGTAGAGTTATAGGCTCTGAAAGTCACAAGCCAACAATGATGAAGAAAGACACCAAGAGGGAACTGGAAGCACCAGAAACAAAGTCCATAATGTACAATTATTTCACTACTACTTGCAGCATTGTTCCCTAGGCCTATGATAAAACAGCTGGACTAGGGTTATGATGGACCAACCATTCTATGAACTTAAGTCTCTAACAACACTAAACTCACATAACAGAACAAGTTGGACATTCAGTAATAACCTCCATTTATGGTCTGCCTGCCCCTTGAAAGGCATTCACGCTTATTAAAAAATAAAATCCTTGGCTGATTTTTTTTTTCTATCAGTTTGTAATGCATTTTGAAATTTAGTATTTTAGGTGGTGACCTGGTTGAACCAGGCTCTGTGCTGCCCTTTGTAAGTGGCAGAGACAGTGCCATGCTGTTGTCTTTCTGGGTATACAAGATGACTACATTTCTCAAGCTCCACTGGAGGGGGCCAACTTATGCTCTCTGCACTGTCTCACTCCTAGGGAACTATGAAACCTTAAAGCAAAGTGTGTCCTCTGGACCAAAGCATCAGCATCACCTGGGAACTGTTAGCAATGTAGATTCTCAGGCCCTCCATTGTGGAGGGAGAGCCTAGCAGCCCATTTTAAACTCAAAGTGGGAACCACTGCTCTCGAGATGGTAGAGCTCCTGGATAGAAAGACCTGGCTCCCTAAATGAACAGAGGAGTGCTACTGAGCACTTGAAATTGGACTGTGATGTGAGAAATAAACTTGCATTGTGTTAAGCCATTTTGGGAATTCTGTTCAGACTGAAATAATAACCATCACTGGCCTCAGATCTAGGTTATTCATTACAGTTATTTCCCACTCAGAGTTTTTCCCGTCATCAAAGGCTGGAGTGTAGTGAGCCAGGGCTATTCTATCCTGGCTAAGAGGACCAGTTCAGGAACCCTTGTTACCCACCTCTGTCATTTGTTCACAGCCTGGGTGGTATGTTAACAATGGGCAAAGGAGAAGTCACCAGGAGCCAGGATGAGATAGCAGCCAGCTTCTGGTGTTAACACATTCCTGTGCCCTCAGCCTCTGGGCACCGGCCTAGGGAGCCTGCCGAATTTCAGCTGAGGGTATCCAGGGCCTGCATCTAGATCTTAATTCCTGGAGGGTGCGTGTCAGGGACCCTGAGCCTACAGCTCTCTCAGTTCAAAGCTGTGGCTGCAGCACCAATCATGTCTCAAGCTATATGAGAGGCTTGGACATCCGCCTGTCCAGCTGACTGGCAAGTTCAGCTCCAAGGGCCTCGTTCTCCCCCTGCCACCCTTCCCTTTCCTTTCCACTAAAATCTCACTTACTCCTCTGGGTCCTCAACCCATCCTGCCTTCCTCCTCATCCACTGACCGCTCCTTTTCTCTGTTCTTTGGCACTCTACACCTGAGACTCCCGGTGCAGCCTTAGACACCATAGAACCTTCCCCACAGAGCTTAACTATTGTACACAAAGCTCAGTGTCTTGGCTTCAGACACAAGATACTCAGTGAACTGGCACCCACCAGATGCCTGCTTAGGGAACGTCACGTGAGGAGCCGGGGGGTAGGGGGCAGGCATCACCCAGATGAGCATCCTGGAAGATGTCCCATGAGACTGCAGAGCTGCCCCAGGGACTGACGATCTTAAGACTTCAGACACAGACAGCGACCAGTCACCTCTGGGGTTACAGTTTGGCCTCAGACCTTCTCCTCCAAGTAGAATTCCCCTCCCTTTGCTCCAGCCAGCCTCTTGCTCTCTGGGATTATTCAGACTCAAAAACCAATGCTTCCCCTCTGCTCCAGGAACTGCAGTATGGAAACTCTGTGTCCCCCAGGTTCATTTTCCCCTGAGCTATTTATTCCCTTTTGTCATGGTCCCAAGCAACCAGACCCAGGCCCAGCACAGGGGCACACACAAGAACCTCCTTCTACCTTGCAAAACAGTGCCTTGCCCGGGAGCTATTTAAATGCCATGGTGTACTAACTTACACCTAGTTTTTGGCTGCACACCAAACTGGACCAGGAATCCAGGAATGTATTTCCTCCCCACCCCGCAAGCCATGTAGGACGGGTCTGCTCACTGACCTCCCTCTTTTTTTTTTTTGACCTCCCCCTCTTTTGTAAGTCTCTTCCCTAAGACCCCCAAAGAATTCCCAAGTCAGGCAGGCCCACAGGGCAGCTGGCTGCAGAGGTCTAGGAAACCTGAAACCACGAGCCTCTCGACTTCCCCTGTAAGTGCAGAGAAGCAGCTGACTGTCCTGGTCAGCAGAGTTACACAGGCCGCCAGGGCTGGGTGGGGGATGGGGTGGTGTTTGGGCCCTTTGCAAGCTATTTGCTGGTTATGTGATGTTGGGCAAATCAGGCTACATCAGGGCACCTCAGTTTCCATACCTGTAAAATAAGGCTAATAATAGGTACCTACCTCCTAGGACTGCTATAGATTTCATGAGAGTAAACACAGACCCTGGAACAGAGCCTGGAAACACTCCACAGGGGTCAGCTGTGATTCTTACTATTATTTCCTCCATCCTTACTTTCGGAGGTCACTAGAACGTGAAAAGCAAGGAGACCATTGTGAGCTGGGTGGGGTGGAGATTCCAAGGAGACTGGCAGTGTAGCCAGAGAAGATTGCACAGGACGGGAATTACAAGAAATCTTGGGGGAGGGGGGATTCCAAGGCTCACAATAAGTGGTCCTGGCCCTGATGAGGCTGAGCTGGCCATGGGTCAGGAGAGCAGGCAGCTGGGCCCTTGGCAAGCTCGCTGTGCTGGAAGTTAACAGAAAGAGCACGCTGCAGATTTGAAGCCTGAGGACTCAGCACTAAGACCCCAGCCCCCCACCTTTGTGCCCCTCTCCCCAAGGGAGCCTCCTCGCACCTCCCCCAGCTGGTGCCTCTCTCCCTCTCTGGCCCACTCAGCCTTGGAGCCGTTCCCAGGACCTCGCTGAGCCATGTCGTGGGCAGTGACACCCACACAGGACAGCAAGACTCCCCCCCCACACAAAGCCATTAAAAATTAACTCACGAGATCTTCTGGAGCTAGAGAAAGTCACTCAGAGAAAAATGTTTTCAAGGGCAGAGCATTAGTAGTCTTTTCTCACTCAGCATCCAACAATAGTTACGACTCAAGAGAAAGGATGTATTTCTTTCTTTCAAAAAAGGATGAGAAATCTTTTTTTATGCACTTGCCATGAAAAACGCTCAGCTCATCAAATTCCATGAGCTAAAAGGAGTGAAACCAACACTTGCCCCAGCAGGGCCCTTGTGGTACCCCCATGCTGTGGCAAGTAACAGAGCTTTCCACCTGGGGGAAGGTGTGTGTATGGAGCAAGGGGGCAGCTCAGCTTTGGGACTCAGCCAAAACCTCAAACTGCTCCATGCTGCAAAGGAAAAAAAAACCCTTTTAGATCGTGGCTCTCTGGAACACTTCCTGGGCTGTTAGATCCTGGATGGGAATAGAGGCCTAAGTGTGAGAGTTGATCCAGCAGAGAGGTTCTCAAAGTCCACTTTTGGAACTGCAGTGCCACCTGAGAACTTGCTAGAAACACAAATTCACAGGGTCTTGACAGAGAGCTCTGAATCAAACCCCGTCGGGTGTCTGGAGTCCGGCCCAGTGTGCTAATCAGCCCTCCCACTGATTCCCATGCATTTCAGAACCATCAAGCCAGCACTTAGGTTGTGTTTCATTGTAAGGGAATCAAGAACCTATTCTGCTGGGGTGGGGATTTAGCTCAGTGGCACTGAGCCTGCCTTGCAAGCGCAAGGTCCTCAGTTTGATCCTGGGTATCAAAAAAAAAAAAAAAAAGAATCTGTTCAGTTACCAAGTGGAAGGAAAAACTACAGGTGTTCCCAATTTCATTCCCTAGGTCAACATCATTCAAGTTCATGGTCAGTGGCTCTACTGATTTCAACATCATCTTCTTTTGCAATTAAGAAGTCAAAAGAGATGATGCCTACAAAGGGATCCCCATGCATGACTGTGACAGCCAACCCCTGAGGGACACTCCTTCCTCAGTCCAGAGACGGCTGCTTTCTCTCCTCTCAAGTTAGCAGCCTCTTTGCTCTCTGCACACTGTCTCCTCATCCAAACTCCACTCCCCACCAACCAGCTGCAGCCAGGAGGCTCAATCACTGAGGCTCCAAAGTGACCCCAACCTTGAGACACTAAGACAATAGTGTTTCAAAACACAACCCGTGACTTTTCCCATGGCTCTCAAAGCTCAGACAGGACAGTGGCAAGGGCAGTCAAGCCTGGGCTTCAGTGAAGGCTGCACTGACCTCAAATTCTAGTGACTCAACTAGGCCTTGGAAATGACAACTACCATGGGCAGCCCTCCGATTTCTAACCATAAAACGGACAAATAAGTTCATGATAAGGACTAGCTTAAGGTCAGTATTCCCAGCCCAGAGAAAGCAAATCCCCTAGAAAGGAAGGTTCTAGATTCTGGGATTCCAGCCTCATTATCTCCTGCACAGCTGTCCTTTCTTCCCTGACACCCCTAGCCCTAGGTACACAGGAGGGATTCAGCAGTGGCTTGAGGGGAGACAGGTAGAAGGAAAGAGACCAATGTATGAATATCTCAGGCAAAGGCAGAATTGATCAGTGATGGTATCTGAAGGGGAAGGAAATGGCTGAACAAAACAAACTGTGTTTACCACCACAAAAGGAAGCCAAAACAGTAACCAGCTAACGATAGGTTAAAAACACAGGAAATTCTGAAAAGTGTGTAAAAGGGACACTGTTTTCTTTTTCCTTCAAAAGAATTAAAATGGTACAAAAGCTTATTTCCTTCCTCTCTGAAGAGCTCGATGTCCATTTGGAGAGGTTCTAGGAGTCCCAGAATGTGGTTCTCCAGCCATCTCCGCCAAAGGCTCCTGCTTTGCCTCAGAGGTGGAGGACATGCTTTCTTCACTGATCTGCTCTGTGGTCAGCCATGTCACTGGTTAATAAATTATATCCACTCTACAAAACACAGGGCAGCCATCCCAGTGCTAACTGTTCTGACAAGATGTTTGTATTCTTTAGCATTACTATGTGGGAAGCATATGGCAAAAGGAAGAAACCACCAAAAATTTGTACATAAACTCTAATTACAACTATACAAGATGTGGACTAATCAAAATAAACACACAAAAAAATACTTACATAAAATCAGGTTTATTTGGATCATTATCTTTTCCTTTTCTTATATTTTATGGTGGACATGACTTAACTGCTTTAGATTTTTTTAAAAATATGTCACATGCTATGGATTGAATATGTGTGGTCCCCCAAATTCCTAGGTTGAAATCCAATCCCCAACAAAATGGTATCTGGAAGCAGGACCTCCAGGTCCTAAAGCGAGAATCCTCACATTAGGATTTGTGCCTGTGGAAGAAGGATCTGGAGGGCTGACTCCTCTCTCCATGGTGTGATGATCGATGAGAACTCAGCTGTCTGGAACTCGGAAGAGAATTCTAAACAAAGCCCCTCCACCCTGGGCTGGTACCCTAATGTTGGACTCCCATTCTTCAAAATAGTTAGAAATAAATGTCTATGGTTTGTAAGCCACTCTGCCCACGGTACTCTGTTACAGCAGCCCAAACAGGCTTAGAAGTCAGGATTCTGGGGTCCGATCATTTCCTTTTAGGACATATAAGTCACAGAGAACCATTATTTTGCCAGGTTGGGGAGCGAGAGGGTCACAGCCCATGTGAGAAACAGTTCTCCTGGGACACCAAAGCCTTTAGACTCATGGACACGGAAGTGGGTGCCAACTTGCTCTGGGGGCCTCCAGAGGGTGGGATGGAGAAGGTAACCACAAAGTAAAACAAAGAAATCCTCCATAAATGGAGCAGTCTCACCTCAGAAGGCCCAGACTCCTGACTGAGGTGGAGGTGGTGGTGTGCAGGAGGGAAGTTACTGAACAATCATCTACTGTGGAAACTGTGAGCTCAGGTGCCCCCAGGCCGCAGTCCTCACCTTGGCAGGCTGCATGGTAAACACAGGTCAGGGCAGGATTGGCACCTCAAACCCAGTCTCCCAGGGCCAGGCCACTACTGCCTTTGGGCTCCACCCTTTGGTCTCAGCCCAGTATGCCCTACAAACATTATCACTTTCCAGGGCTGGGGATTTAGCTCAGTGGTTTCGAGGCCTGCTGCACAAGCCCAAGGACCAGAGTTCGATCCCGGTACCAAAAAAAAAAAAGTAAAATCACTTTCCATTCAAGTCACAAGGTGGAGAGACCCAAGGCGCCTATCCCTACAGCCAACAGATCACTTCTGACAAAATCTAGTAATGTTTCATCAGAAGGAAGTGTGTCTGCAGGGACCTTCTAATTCTTTTTTTTTTTTTTTTGGTACCGGGGATCAAACTCAGGTCCTTGCGCTTGCGCAGCAGGCCTCGAAACCACTGAGCTAAATCCCCAGCCCTTAATTTTTAACCCTAATTTTAAGAGAGCCATCTGATCATCTCTTTTTCTTCAGGAACAACTGCTAAACAGAAAAGACTGACCTAACCACTCTGGTGATATCGGAGAGAGCCCATCCAGCCCCAGTGGAATCACTGGGGGCCAGAGTCAAAAGTCCTCGGTCACACTTCCACATCCTGGCTCAAGTTACAGCCAACTTTTGTTTACAGGGCCTGCAGATTCTCTCTTCCTGCCCTTCCCAGCCTCCAATTTTAATTTTCTTTTTTCTCTGTTCACTACTATCTCTGCCGACAGTGAACACAGACAAGAGAGGCAGTGAAAAAACTCAACAGAGTTACCTGCTAATGGTGGCTACCTGATCCATGGGGAAATCAGAAGTTGACAAGCAGACAAAGAACTGGCGAACCTCATTGTTATCGATTTGGTTATCTCAAGTCACACCCCACCCCCAATCCTAAATAACCAGGCTCAAGTCTGTGACCAGCAGCAGCAGAAGCAAGCACTGGCCCCAGGGGCCCCTCACAGCATGGGAGCTGTCAAAGGTCCCAAGGAAGAGTGGCTGGACACCTGCTGCTATTCTGTGAAATTTACACAGGTTGGCATGGTCAGAAAGGAAATCCATGGCTTATGGTTTTATCAAAATTCAGGTTGTTTTTTTCAGCTAATTCAGCCAATGTGCTTTCAGGAAATAACAATAGGGGTAAAGGAGGCTTCTAAGTGATTTAAACCTGATCCTCTCCAAAGACCATTGTACTGACAGGCAGGTGCTTCATTCACACCTCCCACCCTCTCCAGTTACATGGCAAAGGGCTCACAACTCCCAGACACCGAACCAGCAGGTATTCACAGAAGGCCACTGTCCCAGGCTGGGCAGGACCGGGGACAAGGACGTCGCAAGGCACTGTCTGTGCCATGTCACAGTTACAGTTTGGTTGAAGCCACAAGTGAACAACATCAAAGACACAAATTCATACATATGAACAAGAAAACTGAAACACAGATAGCAGTTTGAGACAGTGATGTCAAAATGTCCCAAGGCGAGGCACAAGTCCTAGAGGAAGAGGTGCGATTGACCAGCACACAGGAAAAAAGCCTGGAGTCCCAGAGGGGAAACGTGTGTGAGAAGGAAAGATGCCCTCAAAAGAGAGGCTGAAATAACTAGCTGGGCAGAAGTAAAGACTGGAGAGAGGGGTCAGGGTGGGGAACAATGCTGGCCGCCACGGGGAGGCTCTATAATGCAAGGCTCAGACTTGACTCAGGTCAAAGCAGAGGGACACACTGCTGATGATACACACTGCACGCCTGCATGGAGGCCACAGAAGCAGTGGAAGGTCCACTTTCAAAATAGACGATGATCAGCTAGGTGAGAGGTATCCACCACTGCCAAGCCGCATATCACCTGCCAGATAGGCCACATCACCTCTGCTTTTGAAAGTCATCAGCACTGAGCCTTTTACTACATTTCCAAATGGCTCAATGGGAGTGGAAAAAGTAGGAAGAAGCCAACTATTCATCAACTGATGAATGAACAGGTAGATAAAAGCCAATCCATACAATGGAATTACTTTTGACCATAAAGACAAAGGAAGTACTGACACATGCTAAAATACAGATGAACTTTAAACACATTATGCCTAGTAAAAGAAGCCCATCACCAAGGCCACATACTCTGTGGTTCCATTTAGGTGAGAGCATTGAAGACAGGTTACTGGCTGTCAAGAGTTGGATGAGGAAAGAATATAGAGTGACTGCTAACAGGTGTAAAATGTCCTAAATTTGGATAATGATGATGGGTGCACAACTCCATGACTCTACTGAAAACTACTGAACTGTACCCATTAAAAGGATGAATTTTATGCTATAAAAATCTTCACAAAGTTGCTATTTAAAACTGGCTTGATAGGAAAAGAATATTTGCTATTCTCTTGCCTTCGTATACAAAGTATAGTAGATTCAATTTAATCTTTATTAACAATTTAATGTTGTCATTTTAATTACTGATCAATGAGTACCACTGGTTGTAATTAAAACAGTGAGTGCCTCCCTTCCACAGACAAATGCTCCAGAATATCTCCCATGGTGCCTCGTCTGTCTCTCTGTGTCCTGTGGCCACTGCTCCTGCCAAGCTGGCAGCCAGCACCCCCTGCTGTCAGGAGGCCATCCTTCACCACCCTCCCCTGTCGCTCCCCATGCCTGCTGTTTGAGGGCAGGGCTGCACTTGTGCCAATGCTCAGATGGAGAGTTTCCATCAGTCAGCTGGTGAAGTCCCTCTGCCTGGAGTGAAGATAACAAGGTTATCTTCAGTTTCCTTTGGAGTGGAAGATTTATCTGGTGAGTTTAATTTTTCTCTGGGAAAAAGGTTTGTGTGGATAAAGGAGGCAAATTTGGATCTTTCACAGCACTACTTTCACTTATTTATTCATTAAATATATTTCTTGAGCACCTATTGTGTGCCTGGCACTGTTCAGGTGTTGGGATGGCACAGTAAACAAGCTCTTATGGAGGTGACATTGCAGTGAGTGGAGGAAAGGGATGGCCAATGATGGCGACACATGTTTGAAATAATATAATAAAGCAGGAGAGGGGGTAAGGAGAACTGGGGTGGGCCAGAAAAGTAGTGAAGGGAGGCCTCACAGAAGAGGTGACAGTTAAACGAAGGAGGGGTGGAGAGAAGGTAGAGAGTCATGTAGTTGTCAGGAAGAATGTTCTAGATAAAGCAAGCACAAAGCAAGCACAAAGGCCCTGAGTCAAGACAGCACCAAGAGGGTATGAGAACAAGTATGAATGGAACACAGTCAATGAGGGAGTGGAGGCCAGAAGGGTCATGAGGTCATGAGCTTGAGTAGGAAGAACTCTGCAGGAGAAATCTGCCTTCTATTTTGAGTGTGAGAAGAGCTGACCATCCCTTCAATGGTACCTCATTACCAGAACATTCTCTGATGCCTTTCTTATGACCTTGTTGGGCACAATGAGTTGGTCACACCGTTGAGCATGACGTGGAGTAGGAGGTACCACAGGGGGCCTCATGGTGGACACGTGGCTAGAACCCATGTTTTCTGGAGGCAACACCAAGGAGTCATTTGGAACAGGCCTTTAGAGGGGACATTGCCCTGCCCATCAGTTGATCCAGGAGAACACATGGGAGCAGTGAAGACTGAGAAACTGCTGTCTCCAAGGTGCCACTAGGACTCAAGCAGTAATAAGGTTTGTGTTTAGAGGAGTGTGGACTTAGGGGATATCACAGCTGGGATCCAAAATGTCCCCCAAAAGCCTCATTATTTTGAGAGCTTGCTTGCTAAATGATGGGATTTGAGGAACTGAATGGATCATGAGGGCCCTAACTTCATCAAGGGGATTAATCCACTATTGAGTTCATTGCTCAATGGGCATATAAGAAGGTGGGGCCTAATTAGATGAGGCAGGTCACATGCCTTTGAAGGGAATATCCTGTCCCAGCCCCTTCCTCTCAGGCTCTTTCCCTCTCAATCTCTGCTTCCTGCCTGCCATGAGGTGAGCAGTTTTCCTCCACCATGCTGTTTCTGCCTTGAAGCCAGCCTACAATGAAATGGATTGAAACCTCTGAAACCATTAGCCAAAATAAATCTTTCCTCCTTTGAGTTGTTTTTTTCAGGTAATCTGGTCAAAGCAGTGAAAAGCTGCCCAACACAGGGAGATGGGGGAATGTTATCAATAAGATGAAAGCAGCAGCTACTCAGTACCAGAAACACTGGACCTGTGTGATCTCTATGCTTGACTCTAGCGAAGGAGTTATCACAAAGCCCATTCTAGAGATAAAAAGTCTGATGCCTGGAAAAGCCAAATTCCTTGACCAAGATTGCAAATCTAGCAGACAAAAGGTGCTCAACTCCAACCAAGCCCAGATTGGTCTCAATCCTGGGTCCTGCTATCAGTCAAACCATGTGGAATTGCTAAACATCAACTATTTTTTATTGCCAAAAATGGCTGTTTCATATGGGTCCTGTGTAGAAGCCTGGTCTTCCCAGGA
Organism: Heterocephalus glaber; assembly: GCF_000247695.1. The sequence goes on from NW_004624749.1 coordinate 17,924,764, forward strand.
TTTGCCCACACAGAAGCTTAGAGGTCCGTGGCAGAGGTAGGTCCTGTCACTTAAGTCTACTGCTGGGTCCTGTGATCATCAGAACTGCCCTAGAAAGAGTTCTTTTTTTAAAAAAAAAAAAATTCTTTTATTGGTACATTTTAGGTATACAATACATTTACATTTCTCATTGGGAACTTGTACCTTTACACGATGTATCTTGGTTCTTATTTAGAAAGAGTTCTTTTGCAGTGTCAGTCCTGTTCTAGCTGGATCAGAATATCTAGAGGTGAAGCCCAGGAATCTGCACTTTGAAATATCATCCCATGCCATTCTGACACAATCCTTCCTCAAAGTCTGAAAACTCAACCACCTCATTATTTCTTTGGCAACTGGATACACAATTAATTTCAATATGTGTGTTTTGTAAGATGTCCCTAGGCAGGAAACTACGAGGGAATTCTCTCTCCAAAGGGAAACTGATGTCCTTCTATTGAGTTTCCAGTCAAGAAATGACTGCTGGAAGAGAAATTACTCTCATAAGTGGCAGGCACTGGCTTCCTGGGCAGGGAAGAAGAATGAATTTTTAAAACTCCACTCTGGGTAGGAGTTTGCGGGGCATTCAGAGATAAGATCTTTTTTTTTTTTTTTGGTATCAGGGATCGAACTCGGGTCCTTGCACTTGTGCAGCAGGCGCAGAGCTAAGATCTTTATGAGACAGAGCTGCTCCAGTTAGCAAATGAGTGGGGAATCAGCACCCTCTTTACAATAATGGAAATCTCTGGATAGCAGCAGAAAAGTGGTAAGAGAGCTACTGGATAAAACTGTATATTCTGCTTGTTTTAAAATAAGGATTTAGCAATCAAAACCATGAGCATAGCTATTTGCTCTTTTTTCTCAAATCTCAATTTTCTATATGGCTCAATTTTTTTAGACGAATATGCATGATTTTTTCCCTCCCAAACTGACTTAATTTCATAGTCAAAGATTGCTCACTTCATTGAAAATGCTAGACTTAATGGTTCCAGAGACTCTGTCCCGACCCTAAGACAGCTCAGCAGCATGAAGTCAGCTCCCCTTTCCACCCCAAAAGGAAGGTAGTGTACACATCTCTGCTACTCACTGAGCAGACAAAGCTGTTCCCAAGAGTCAGTAACTGTTGGTCCTTGGGATCTCAACTTCCTCCCTCTGAAATCGTCATGTTTCAAGTCTACCTGCTCACGCTCTAGACTTGAGTTTGCAGAAATAGGGTTCCACTACATCAACTTTTAGTAGCAAGAAAACACTGTTCATTTGTTTTTCAATTCTGATCTTTCACAGTTATCTCAAAATGAGTTTAGCTAGCTATCCCTCTTCCAAATAAAACCTAAACATTAACTAAAATGTCCTGATGACCAGCCCCTTGCATTCCAAGCTAATGGCCTCTGTAATTATGAATTCCAGTTACTCTAGAAGAACCTGCAGTTCAAGGACCCAAACCAGAGCTGTTTGGCACTCATGAGGGGAGCTGGCTGCACCCACCATAGCAGGCAGCAATGGAGCAGATGCCCAGGGCAGGCAGAAAAAACACAGCACAGGGTCTTCCTTCTAGGCCTATACGCGGCAACAACACAATACATATACTTTGTCTTGTTGACTAATGACAAAATAAATAACACATAGACGTTATAAGACAATTTGATTGGATAACAAAACAATTATGTTGATTGTGAAGTCCATATGAGAACATGCAGGCAGAATCTAAGTTCAGGTCATCAAATCAGTGTTGCTAGAAAAGGGGCAGAATATGGAGGGGTGAAGTCTGGAGGGGAAGTAGAGGCCCACTGGATATGGAGAGGTGGGTGAGCTCAGACATATGAATAAAGGGACCTATCAGAAGTGAGCCTGAGCTGGCTGGGTGAGGTTAGAAGTAGAATGGCTTCAGGACTGGATGGGGAAGTTGAGAGCTGGTCTGTGAAGCCACAGGAGTGGATGCAGCTTGCCTGAAGAGATGGTGTTTTGGGAATATGGAACGGATCCTAATGGGCAGGGTAAGCTGAGTGGAGGAAACAGAGCAGGATGTCCTCCCTCAGATGTCGGTCCCAGGACGGTGGCAACCTGGCCTCTAGCCACAGTTTAGTTTCAAACACTATTTTCACAAGTGGAATTTCAGCCCTCCTCTCACAATCGGCCAGGGTGGAGTAGGCACAGATCCTGCAGCTTTGCCCGGCAGTGGTGCTCAGGCCTGGCAGTGCCCAGCTCCCTGGTCCCCTGACACTGTGGGGGCCTCCTCGAGTGGGCCTCGCCCCATGCCTCCCTGTGTTCACCAAGTCCTCTCAGCACTGCGCTGGCTCCCCAGTCACTCCATTTTCTCTTCTTCTCCTCCCTTCCTTCAGCCTCCTTCCTAGCACTGAACTTATTTTTGTTCCTTTTTTATTTGGCTCCACAGCTTCATTGATACATGCCACAACCTCACATATTTAATATACACATTTGATGAGCATGGATGTATATACACAAATACCACAATAAAGTAATAAAAACATCCAGAACCTCTAAAAGTCTCTGTGTTCCTTTGATTTTCCGTGTTATTTTGCTGGTGGAAGAATAATTAACATGAAATCTACCTTAACAAACTTCTAAGTAGTTCACGACACCATACTGCTGACTATAAGTGGTATGTTGTACAGCAGATCTTAATCATCTTGTGTAACTGTAGACTCACTGAATAACACCTCCCCATGTCCTCCTCCCCTCAACCCCCAGCAGCCATCATTCTATATTTCACTCCTATAACTCTGACTATTCTGGATTCCTCATATAAGTAGAATCGTGCAATGTTTATCCCTTTGTGCCTATTTCGCTTCACTTAATGTTTTCCAATCCCACCTAAGTTGTCAAAAATGGCAGAATTTCCTTCTTTTCTGAGGCTGTGTATACAGATACCACACTTTCTTTGTCCATTCCCCTATGGATGGACACCTGAGTGTTTCCATAGCTTAGCTATCATGAACAGGGCTTCACCAAACATGAGAGTGCTTATCTCTTAAAGGCCCTAGTTTCTCTTTTTTTTTTTCTGGATACATATCCAGTCGTGGGATTGCTGGGTCATACAGTAATTTTTAAATTTTCAATTGAGTTTTAATTTGCTCTCCACAGTGGTTGTATCACACATACTTGGCTTTGAAAGCTGTTTTTTTTGTTTTTGTGTTTTTGTTTTTGTTTTTGAGACAAGGTCTTGCTATGTAGTTCAGGCTGGCCTTGAGCTCACAGCTATCCTCCTATTTCAAACCCCCGAGTGCTAGGATTATAGGTGTGTGCCATCAGGCCTGGCTGCAAGCTGCTCTTGTACCATGTACTTGCTCTTCCATACCAGGCAGTCTCACAGCACTGGAATCAGCCAGAAAAAAAGCTACAATGCCCGAGGGTGCAGGTAAGGAGCAAGGCACACTATTTGGCTATATAGGTAAGCACCTACCATAGCTGAAAACCTTAACCAAAATAACTGGGAAAAGCAGCAAACAAAGAATAAAAATAGAAACACATGCACTAGCATTGCCAATTATTCAAACCCACAAAACCCAGATGTGGTATAAATACTGATCCTGTGTGGTTGGAGAATGGGGCCTTCTGCTTCACTAGATGTCCTCATTTACTGAGAGGTGGCAAAGAGACAATAAACAGGTGACTGGCTTTAGGTCATGACTTCATCTTGCATGTGCTCTGGGATCTGTATTAAGTACCTTCCCTTCTACAGTGATAATCCAATTTCACAAAATTTAGGGAGCAGAGCAACTATCAATCCCATCTTGCTTCCCAAAGCCACGCCCAGCAGTGGTGTATGAGCTCCCTGCACCCAGCACATGGAGCATGGACATGGACATGCATACCTCGAAGAATATTCCTGTGCCCACCAAGCTACAGCCTTTCCCACAAGCCTCACCATCTCTGATCAGGCCCCGCCAGGGTGTCTCTTCCCTCCCCATCCTTCAGCCCTGTGAGGCCTGGAGGGCTCCTTGGAACCCCAGAGCACTTGGCTTGTGCCCTTGTTTCCTGTTTCTTGCTTTATTCCTCCTCTCCTGCCCAGAGCAAAAAGGGCCCACTCCAAGATCCAGACCCAGAGCGGTTGCACCTACAAAGCAGACCACCAAGGATGACCCCCTAAGACTCCTGCTGCAGGGAGCCAGGCGGAGCATGTCAACAACAACTACACCTCACAATGGACCAAAAGTTACTCTCCCTCCGTGCACAGCAGGAGTCCAACCCTGCAGCTAAATCCCCACCTCCAGCCCCAGGCCGGACAAGCAGGCCACTTAGGAGGCAGAGGTTACAACCACCACAATGCCTAAGGCATTCAACAGAACTGAATTTACTGCACTATTTTCCTCACAACCAAGTTTAAAAAGTATCTTCCATAAACAATAAACCGTTGTGCATTGTGGTGGTGCTGGTTAGTTACACAATTTATACATGGGATAAAACCTCACAGAACTGTGTATACACACAGAGCTTAGCCTAATGAAAATGAGAACCAAAAAGTTATAAATATTAACTAAATCAAGTGACTATCAAGACTGAACTCTAGCATCATCTCCATTTATAGGATTTCCTCATTTATAGGGGTTACTGAGCCAATAAGCAGTTATTATAAACACTAACCAAGGGACCCCAACCTTTTCAGTGTCACGGAACCTCTCTCTCTGACAGCCCAGGCAAGCCCATGGGCCATTCTCAAAATGGCATTAAATGCACAAGTTAAGTACACACCACTGCCAAGGAAAGCAATTACAGTAAAACACAGTTATCAAAATATTTTGAGTTCTTCCTGTAAGCAGCCTAAGGTCATCTGTGAAAATGGCTTCCATTGATACATAAAACTCCATAAAATCATGTAAATTAAGACTTTCAAATCTTCACTTCACTTTAAGAACACCCATGAAACTGGCCAGGCCATCAAGGATAGGCATACTGGAAAGGCCACCAGTGTTACAATGACAGAGTTGGTAGCCATGGCCAGGCTAAACAGAGGGCTGGACACAGGGTCTGGAGCATGCTGCACATGCTTAAAACTTTAGAGAGTAAAGCTGAACTCAAGGGTTTAGGAGCAGATTCTCTGGTCCCTGAACATCTTCAGGTGAACAAAGCACCACGGCACTCATAGGGCTCACAATCAAGACTGGCCCCCCACTTGAGCTCCCCTGACACAGAGAAGATCTGGAAATGAAAAAGAGCAGATGGCTCCTAAACTGGAAAGGGAGGTTGCAAAGAAGACAACAATATCTCAGAAGAAACTGACGAAACAAAAAATTTAGGGCATGGGAATAAATCTGGCATAAAATAAATGTAAATAAAAGTAAAATAATTTTTTAAGAATTTTCACTTTAGTAATATTTAATTAACACATTAAATAAGACCTAGCAGTAAGTCTCATAACCACCTTAATTTCCAAGTAGTGATAAGAGTAGTTCAAGACATCTACAATGACCCTAACGTGCCAAAAATTAATTCTGTGATTTCAAATGGTGACAGTCTCTAGCACTACTAACACAACTTTGGTCTGTTGTCCAAAATCATAATCATAGAAAATGCAAATTTTCAGTTAATGAAAATAAAATGTCATCTTTTCCATTCAAGCTTTGGGAGCCCTACTCCCCCTTCCATCTGAGGGTAGACTCAGGTTAGGGATCTCAGGGGAATCAAATTCTTCTTCCTCTCCCCACCCCTGTCATTCCCTCACCTGCTCACTGAGGATAAGACATTTACATGCCGAGCCAATACCATCAATTGAAAACAAATCCCTCTCCTCCAAAGAGTTGTCAGACATTCACTCCAAGGGATGCCTAACATGGGTGCTTAATTTCAGCTTTCACTTTGGATAGATAGGCCCACCCCTCCCATTCCACCTAAGCTTTCAGACTCTCCATTGGCCCTGCTGCTGTGGGAAAATGAAAGGCATTATACTCCTCTCTGGGGAAGCCACGATCTCCTCTGTGGCCCTCCTAGTGTTCACAGAAGCTGGGGGACAGATGTCAGGCAGTGGGCAGCTTCATGTTGAATGGTGATAAAGCAACCAGTTCTGAGCTGTGCTTTGAGCAATTTAAGGGCAGGAGTGGGTGTAAAGGAAAAAAAAAAGGATGTTTGGCTCTACCTGTTCCAACCTGTGGTCAAGGAGGCAAGTTGGATGATATCTTTTTAGAGGTTGAAGTATATCCCCCCAAAAAAGATACAGATGCTTCTCCATATAGGATGGGGTTCCATCCCAGTAAACCTATCAGAAGTTAGAAACAGTACTGTGGGCCAGGGAATTAGCTCAGTGGTTCTGCCGCCTGCTGCACAAGCACAAGGACCCAAGTTCGATCCCCGGTACAAAAAAAAAAAAACAGTACTGAAAGTTGAAAATGCACTGAACACTAACCTACTGCAGGAAAGATCAAAATTCAAAATTCAAAATAAGGCTTCTATTGAATGTGTATTGTTTTCACACCACCATAAAAGTTGGAAAAAAAAAACCTAAGTTGATCCATCCTAACTCAAGAAGTCCGTTAGTCTGAACCCCCAGTTCCTCACACTGACCTTGCTGGAGGCAGGGTCTTTTCACAGAGGTGTTTACCTCAAATGAGGTCACAGGGAGCCTCAACTCAATCGGACTGGTGTCCTTATGAAAAGGGGGAATTGAGTCGGGCCCAGACACACAGAGAAGGGAGACCTTGAAGACAGGGAGAAGAGGGCAGTGAAGGCAAGGAGAGAAACCTGGATAGAGCCTTCCCTCACAACACTCAGGAGAAACCAAGCTTCTGAGACCCTTAATCTTGGACTTTTACTCTCCAGAACTGCGCAACAATTAATTTCCACTGTTGAAGCCACCTGGGATGTGATATTTACCACAGCCTCAGCAAGTGCATTCAGTATCAAATCCAGCATGATGGCACATGCCTGGAGTACCAGCTGCACAGGAGGATGCTGCAGGGCTGCTCAAGCTTGTGAGTTTGAGACCAGCCTAGGTAACATATGGGGGGGCCGTCTCAAAGCAAAAACCAAGAAACAAATTCAGTATTCGAAAGCAAATGTATGGCCTGAAAAAATGAGATTTTAATGTTTGCCATCAATGAATTCGAAATTAGACTCTGTTCAGAGCCCGCTTCTGGCCTCTGGGCAGGAAGATGGTGGAAGCCAAGTTTGTTGGATGTCAGGGACAGATAATGGTGGGCTTAGGGAATCTGGGGGTGAACTGTTGGCAACTCTACCAACAGCTAATGGTCTGATGGGAGGGCACCATCTCACTGGGCAGAGATCTTTTTAATCCTTTCATTCAAATATCTAGTGAGAAACTTTAGACAAGAGGAGTGGTTTGCAAACTTGGCTGAGTATCAGAAGCCCCTGGGGAGCTTTTAGAAAATTCCACCAGAGTCTGAGCCCCACCCGGGACTGGCTGAATCACAAACTTTGGGGTGGGGGCTGGGCTAGAGCATTTTTTAAAAGCTCCCCAGATGATTCTGATGTGCAGCCAGGGTTGAGAGCCACTGGACCCTCTGACCTCTGAAGGCCTCTCCTTTTTACAATTCGGCAAGAGTGCATTTGTGTTTATCTTAGTGGTTCTCAGAGCATGCTCCAGGGCTGCCTGGAGTCTGGTTTCCTACAGGTTCAGTCTAGGGAGTTGAGAAGTAATAATTCTCATGAATTTGGTGCCAAAAAAAAAAAAAAAGGCAGCTAAAAGCATCTTTTGGAAGGGAGAGGGCTTGGAGGGGTAAGGGATAAAATAAAATTTATTTTTAAAAAGCGCCTCTTGTCTTCTCATTAAAACATCGATTCAATAAGCTTTGTTTGTGTACAAATTGTCTTCAGGTCAGGAGCTCAAAGATTAAACAAAATCAAATACTCAGAATTCTCGAGGCTCACTGTCTCATTCCAGAAATGAGCTGACAGCGGCTGAGCAAGGCGAAACCTAGCATGACTGACCTATGGACAGATGCTCCTAGAGTCAGAGCCATAGAAGGGGACCCCGAAGAGGATCTTCCAGGAGAGAGTAGGGTGTCTCCCATGATGACAGAAGAGCATGGAAGGCTTGACCATGACTGACTGAATGGTTTTGTCCAGCTGGAGATAGAAACAGAGAAGGTACATCTCCAAAAACCAAGAAAACGTGAGAAGCACTGCTTGAGTGAATCCGGTATTTAACAAGGGTTGGCCTGGTTCCACCTGTGTCAGTGGATCGCCCTGCGCTCCCAGAGGCTGGGGGTCTGTCCAGGCTGTTTGCCAACTTACAAAAAACCTTTCAATAAATACATGTTCTGAGGCCCCACATCCCAGAGATTTCAAGCACAAAGGACAGCCATGTACACAACATGGGCCCCAGGAAGTTCTGAGGGCCAGTAATTTGCAACACTTGAGGGCCTTCACAGCTTTCATCACCATATTCTAGGTGGTGGTCAGCTAGGCTTCTGGCTTCTGGCCCGATACCTACTTGCCTTGCTGAATTAGATGGCCTCGGTCTCCAATGTAGGATGAGCTCCATGTCTGGGAACCAGCCTCACTCACCCTGCATGGCTCAGACCCTCCCTCCTTAAAGAAAACTGAGCCTCTAAGCTGACTTCTGCTCTCCTTTAGTAAGGACCACTGCTTCAAGTTTTGGTGCCAAAAAGCAAAGGACCCACGTTACATTTTACAGGTTTTATTTATCCTTTTAAAATATCCTAAGTTCATTCATGCCTTCTAACCTCCAGAGAATCTGAACATTTACCAGGAAATTGGGCAATTGCAAAGCTATCCTAAAGACTCCAGAGTCAGCACTGCACAGAATGAGAAACATCCCATTCAGAAGCTGAAGCTAGGGGCCAGGGATTTAGCTCAGTGGTGCAACCGCCTGCCTTGCAAGTGCAAGGACCTGAGTTCGATTCCTGATACCAAAAAAAAAAAAAGAACACATTGAAGCTGGTACAGTAATTAGGTACACAGAAAAGCAAAGGCAGGCCCTTAACTATAGGAAAGCTGGTATGGATTCAAAGCCAGCCCACTAAAGATGTTCCACGGCCACGGCTGATGCTGCATTATGGTCCTAATTCTTCCACATAGGCAAAGGGTGCCAGACACATCCAACAACCATACCTCCTTTTAAACCCATGAAACAGAATGATCTGTGAGATCACTGTTTGCAAATGATCTTCTGGAATAAAATTAAGCTTTAAAAAATTTCCCCCCCACAGGTCTACTGAGACTTGCAAAATAAAGGATGGGCTCCAATTGACAGTCAAGAGTTTCTACTATGTACTTTTTTTCAACTCCTATTTCCTCCCTGGAGAATCTCGGGCTTACAGGGATTACTATAGAGAATACTCATTTAAACTTGGAATTCACATAATTTTGAAGAGCTGGGTGACAAGAAGCATTTTTAATATAAAGATGGAAGAAAGAACTGGTACTGCAGATGTGGTCCATACTAATTTTTCTCCACTGATGGACTGGCTGCCCCTCTGCTGGGATAGATGGCAGAGCTGGTCATGGCTAGAATAAGGGACAGAGAAAAACGGGTGCCTTCAGGAGCAGGGAGGTGATTTTCAAGTCTTTATCCTACACGGAGGAAACTTTCAGAAACCTGCACAACACAGCAACAAAGCTCTGGGAGGGGAGCTGGAAGGCAAGCAGTGGCTGCAAGGGAGGAGGCAGGAGGGAGGAGGATGTGGCTACAGAGGGGTGGTACAGGAAGTCTCTGGGAATCTGGGACTATAGTGGTGACACAATCTATACATGTGATATAATTCATAAAACTATACCAAGAGTGCATTTCTCTGTACACTGATTTACAATTGTTAAAAAGAAAAAAAAGTCTTTAGGTAGAGAGAGAAAAGTATTGGTTGGAGATGGGACATGCGGCTAGCTCCCTCATCTCCTGGTATGAGTGTCCCAGGGCACATATGGCCACGCAGCAAGGCTGTCCCCCAAGAGCCAGTGCTGCTGTCTTCACCTGGACTAACAGGCTCTGGACCCAAAGAACCAAGCAACCAGCACAGAGTGACCAGGGAGAGGTGAGCAGTCACTGGGTTGGGGGGGGGGGTGCCCAGGGAGAGGAACAAAGGGACAGCAGGTCACAGACCAGGCCAGCTTTGAGGGCAGCTAGAAGAGCCAAATCCTGTGCCTCTCCCTGAGGACCCCCTTTGCCAACGCTTCCAGAAGCCTTGGGCCACAGAAGCCTGAAGATGACCTTAAATTTCTTCAGGGTTTCTCCCATCCTTGAAAGGTGGGCCAGATGGCCCAGACAGGGCAGAGGGCAGGCATGGGGATCCCACCACACCCTCCTCAGGGTTTCCCAGGTACACGTGACCAGAAGTGCTCTTCTTGGTCCCCAGGGCTCAGAGAAGACATCACAAGGCATGCAAACTGGTATAATGTAAGAAGAAAAGCTGATGGACGGACAGGTGTCTGCCTAACTGGTCCCTGAGTGACCCCAAACAACCAATAGCTAGTCCTGTGGGGGCTGCAGATGGAGCAGAGGCCTGGACCACAACAGGGCAGAGACTGGCACCTCAGGTGAAGGTCTGTTCCAGAGCTCTGAAGTCAGGCACCACTGGAGGAGAACTTGAATCCACAAGCTGCCTGTGAGCAAGACCAGGGCCTGCTAGGAAGGAAGAAATGACAGGACCCCAGGAAGCACTTCCTGTCTCCAGCCCCATCTCCCTCTTTCCAGGAATCCCCTTTCCTGAAGGGAGGAGCCGCTGCAATTGATTTAGACAAGGCTGAGCCCCATCTTCCAGGGCACTGGGCACCCTTCTCCACCACAAAACCCTGTTGTTCAGAGCCAACCCTGAGACAGAAACTGGCCTGGGGGAAGACAAATTATTCCAGAGATGGAAATGTGCACTATTCAATCAAGGAGAGACCTTTGATGGGGTGGTGGGTAATCTTCTGAGGACAGAGGGATGGCATGGGAGGTGGTCCCCAGGCTGTCAGGGTGCTAGAAGGCCCTCAGCAGCCGAGCTGTGGCCATGAGGCTTTGGACTGACTATCTCCAAAGGACCAGGCCTCACCTCAGGCCACTGAGAGATAAATTAGCATGCTGCTCTGCTCAGTTATCCACTTACAGAGAAGTATAATAACATTTTCTTAAAGCAGGACATGCAGATGAAAGATACTTCATTTTTTTCCAAAGGGAGTTATGAAATCTCCCAAAACCTATTCTGACCTAAGCTACAGCAACTTTGGCAATGCCAATACAATGATATTCCTCTGGATTGGATGTGGGCTTTCTTCCCAGCCCTAAGCCTCTCCCAGCAAAAGCTGTGCTCAGAAGTTATTTCTAAAAAAAAAAAAAAAAAAAAAAAAAGAAGTTATTTCTAAACAGGCTCCTATTCCCCCACAACAAAATACATTTCTAAAACACGGCAACAGCCCACAGGAGTGTGGACCTCGAGCTCCTCCAGGCAAGGGCAGCTTCAGAGCCGCATATATGGTCTTTGAGACACCAAAGCCAAAGGTCAAAAGGTCCCAGCAGGAAAAAGGATTGAAGTGAAGTCCATACATCGGTCTGCTCCTCGGGTTCAGCTACAGGAACCAGAGCAGGAGACCAGAACCAGGCTTCGGGGGTTCTGGGCAGAAGCCAAGGGCATTGATCCCAGTTCCCAACTATAGCTAGGGGCTTCCACTAAGGGAGGCTGGCTCCTCCTGCAGGGCGGGGAGTCTGCTCCTAGGAGGGGCCTCCACACCCTCCCTCCTTCCCCAGGAATCCAGATCTCTCCATCCTCCAGCAGCATTCTGTCCCCAGGCTCTCTCTACCGCAGAAGGCACCTCTAAAACCCATGCCCCCTCTCTGAGCAAATGATGAGTAATTATACTAATTGCCCCTTACCTCCCACTAACCCCAAGACCTCCCCTGAGCAAGGATGGAGGGAGATGGAAGGGGAAAGCAAGAAAGCCTGGCCCCACTGGGGTCTCTCCAGTCCACTCTACCTCATTCCTGAGGGCCAGGTAGGTCGAATAGCTACCATGGCTCCTGCTCTTCACCCAGAGGCCTCTCTGGCAAGTGCTGCAGACCCCAAACCCTGTAGCGTCTCACAGAGACAAAGCTCCAGCACACTGACCATTTCCCAACTGGGGCCTCAGAATGGAACTGCTTCCTAGAAGGAACCCCAGGTGCGCCCCTTTTCAGCATCTTTGCTGCGCAGACTTCATTCCTCAGGTCCATCGTACCCCACCGGAGACAGTGGCACATGGTATAAACTGGGAAAAGCCTATCCCTGAATCTGGATTACTGAATGGCCTCAAGTAAGGCTGCTAACCTCTCTGCGACTTGATTTTCTCTTAAGCAAAGCAAGGATAACCTTGGTCCCCATGTGCAGGGTCATTCTCAGAGCTAACTGAAGTTATGAATGCAATATTCCTCTGGGATTGAGAACACTCAAAGAGTGAAAACGTTAGCCAGGCACAGTGGTGCATGCCTGCAATCCCAGAACTCTGGGAAGCTGAGACAGGAGGATCACAAATTCAAGCCCAATGTGGGCAATTTAGCAACTTAGCAAGACCCTGCCTCAGAAGTAAAAAGAAAAAAGGCCTAGGAATGTACTAGCAGCTCAGTACAAGGCTCTTATTTCAATCCCTAGTACTGGGGAGGTGAGGAGAGAAAAAAGGAAAAGAAAAGAAAAGAGAAGAGAAGGGGGGGGGAGAAGGGAGGGAGTAAGGAAGGAAAGAAAGAGAGAGAGGAGAAATTGTTATCACTGCAAAAACAGTGTACAGAGAGATAAGAAGCCCAGATTCCGATCCTACTATGCTCATCAAGAGCCCCATGAAGTAATAAGTCATTCACATTTTTGGGCTTCAGTTTCCTCAATCATAACTAAAATCTAGGCAGGTTCTCTGAGTCCTTTCTAATGATGGACATGTCTTTATTCTGTATAAAGTAGATGTGCACTCTCACCGCTCTCAGCTCTGGGCACTTGGGGCCACAGACTCTGTGGTGAGGACTGTCTGTGCATTTGGACCACTGAGAAGCAGCAGATGCCTGCAGTGTGTCCCCACCCAAGACTCACCCACCCTAAAGGTCCCTAGATACTGCCAGTGTCTCCTGGGGTGGGGGAGACCCAGGCTGGGAACTACTTGCGACACCATGAAGAGACACTAAAGAGTTAAGCGGGTGGAGCAGAGGCACTGGCAGTGTGCTCATGGAAACTTTACAGGAGCAAAGGCTGCAAACACACACAGGACTCCTGGGCTCCCTTCCACGGGCAGCACGGTCGCTCTGCTTGTAAAGGCGCTTGCAGACCTCCTCGGGCATAGACAGAGTCCCATTTACTGCCACTGGGCCCCTGAGCTCCCCACATCTGGTCAAGAATGTGCTCGGGAACTTGGCCTGGGGTAGAAGAACACAGGGGGATCCTGTGTGCTCCCTGCCCCGGGCTTGCCTGCAGCACGTGGAGGAAGAGGAAGCTGCCAGGCAGCGGGCTGTGGCGGTCATTCCTGAGGCAGGGGGCACTTTGCCAAATGTGATTCCCTTTGACTGACTTAGTGGATTTGACCAAACTTCTCAATGTCCTATTTTCCTAGTTCAGAAGATCTAGTGGCGTGGGGAGGGGACCACGTGTGCACACTTACCAACCCTGCTGGTTTAAGCAAAAATGAACGACAATGATAAAAATGAACAGAGAATTGGCCAAGTGGAGGAGGGGAGGCGAACGTCTGCTTTAAAGAGAGGTCTGTTTATCTGGAGTGTTTAAAAACAAGAATCCCAAACTCCCTTTCTACCTCATTATGACTTCTTTAACATTTGTTTTTAATTTATCCAAGATCATAATCTTGACTGAGGACCACATAGAAGCCAAACTTGAACTTGAAAACCAAGCTGGGCCTTTTGTTCTGCCTGTGTTAATTAGTGTACAAAGGGGCATCTGATTTCTTCCCTCCCCAACAGTCTGAAACAGTGCTTCCCATTGATGGAACTCACAACGTTAGGATGGGGTGCAGACAGGCTGTGGGGATTGGGCCCTGGGGCAGGTATCAGGAAATGAAGGTCCTAATCCTGGCCGCTCACTTGTGTGTCCGAGACAACTTATTTCAAGCACTGTGCCTCATCTTGAAATCAACTTGACAGTTCCTGCTGTGTGAATTAACTGGAATTATGAAAAGCTACACAATTCTAGGAATTCCTACTCGAAAATAAAGTACCAAGAGTAAAGCAGTACCATAGATGGATCTAGAGTTCCTCAAGTGGGTTCCATGGAGCACTACTTTCACGAGATGCTACTTCAAGAGTCTTTTGGTTCCTCACTCATTCAATAAATACTGATTGAGGGTCTTTGATATGCCTGGTGCTGAGAATGGAATAAAGAATAACACAGCTTTCTGCCTTTGTTTGTTTGTTTGTTTTGAGACAGGGTCTTGTAGTCCAGGCTGGCCTTAAACTCACAACAATCCTCCTGATTCAGCCTCCCAAGTCCTGGGATAACAAGCATGTGCCACATGTCCAGCCAACTTCCTGCCTTCTGTGAGTTTAGGATCCAGAGGAAATAAGTGTATATTGAATAATCCGGCCATATATTTGCTAATACTCAAATGTGCTCAAGTACAGGAAGCTGAGAATTTATAGCAGTGAGTCCTACTGTTATAGCTTGTGTCTACATGTTCCCCTAAGCCTCATGAAGTTATAGGTGGGAAGTTTCAAAGGTGGCTGGATTAAGGTGTGTGAATATGGATTAAGATTGTGATGCTGGGATTAAGGGGGTGAATAATGGAAGCCCCACCCTGGGTGTGGGTAGCATCAATCAACAGGCTTACAGCCTGGCTAGAATATAAGGGAGAGTGGGAAGGCAGGCCTGTGGCTGCTGCTTGCTGCTGCTGTTGCTTGCTACTTGCTGCCTTCTGCCCACCATGGACTGTTTCTCCTCTGCAATGCCCCTCTGCCATTCCACCTTACCTTAGAGCCAGCTGACTATGGACTGAAACCTCTACAAACTGTGTGCTAAATAAACCTTTCCTCCTTTAACTCTGGGTGTTAGGTATTTTGTCTCAGCAACAAGAAAAGTAACTAAGACATCCTACTTGGTGAGACTTAAGCACAGGGTAAGGGGCTGTGTTCTATTCACAGGGAAGCTTTGGTTAAATAAGCCCAAGGAATTCTGCATGATACACTCTGCTCTGAGATCTGCTGTGCACACCAGCATGTTACAGGCCTGAGAAGTTCTACAGAAACGAGGTCCAGCATGTTCTACCTATTAACATCCCAAGGATGTTGCTCTGGGAAGTGCTGATAGAGGCATCATTGTTCTCATAGCCTGGAAGAAACTTCAGTATAAAACAAAAGCCCTTGTTCATGTAACTGGAAAACTATCATGTATCCTCTTGGAACAGCCAAAATACCTTGGAGTTGCTAATGTGATTCTAAAGTATTTTCCTTGGCAGAGGCCTATAAAAACATATGGCTTCCACAACTGCATACAGACTCCCGGTACCACAGATGAAGGAAAGTCCACAGACACAATACAGGGGCCAGATTCAAAGCTCTACCTCCAGCAAAGAACTCTGGTTTATTTATTTTTAAAAGGATGTACAATCTCAATACTGAACTGAATAAAACTTCCATAATAAGCAAAATAAAATGATCAGCCACTGATGAGAAACCTATCAAAAACGACATGGTAAAAGATAGCAGGAACAAACAATGACTTCCCTTGTTAACCTAAAAATGTCCAGGGGGAAGACAGGTTTTTGTTATTTATTTTATGCATAAAAGAGGGAAATGTAAATAAATAATATCAGATTCACACATGTGCAGAAAGAAGGCAGATTTAGTATGAAAGACACTTTGTTACGATAACAATGATCAAAAAGAAAATATGACAGCCGAAGTCCTTAGAAATATGAATTCTAGAAAGCTAGTCATCCAAAATTAAATTGGAGGTGGTAGCTCAGTGGGAGAGGGCTTGTCTGGCATAGGCAGAGTCCTGATTCAATCAACAGCACAGAAAAATTGTGTGTGTGTGCATGTGCATGTGCATGTGCATGTGCACAGTGTTGAAACTGAATTTTATAGGGGCTAGAGAGATCCTGAAAATCCAGGATCACTACAGCTGATAATGAGTTCACAAAGCCCACGCTATATGCCAGGTACTGTTCTGCGTGTGTTTGTGTGTGTGTGTGTGTGTGTGTGTGTGTGTGTGTGTGTGGTACTGGGGATTAAACTAAGGGTCTTTGCATTAGCTACATACCTGGCCCTTTTTTATTTTTTTAATTTTCAGATAGGCTCTCACTAACTCACTTAATTGCCCATCCTTCGCTCAAACTTGTAATCCTCGTGCCTCAACCTTCCAAGTGCCAGGATTACAGGAGTGTGCCACCGTACCCAGCAACATGTACAACTCTTTACAAGGATGAAGTAGGTCCTAGGAATATATCAAGATACAGCCTCAGCCTTGGTATTGAGTGAAAATGTGTTATTTACCTTCAATCTTTCCAAGACCTGAATAGAAGTGATCAATGAGCTGATGTGTTAAGGTGACAAACACATATAATTAATGTAACAACGTAAGAAATACAGAAATGAAGCACGCTTGGATTTGCTGTCATTATCTGAGCATACCCTTTCAAAAATAGATAGGCATCTTATACACAACTTGAGTGAAAATCCCCACATGAGCTTTACCTACTGAAATGCTATCAGTTGGTAGAAATACGCACAGAATTTTATTGAGAGAATAAAATATAAGCATAGAAGACACTAATTTTATATATAAAGCAATTATTGTGTATAATTATTAAATAGGGAGATTGATTTAACAGCATTACTAGTCTTAAGAGCACACTTTAAAAAGGACATAGCCTTCTAGAGTGAGTGCTTACAAATGTTTTTAAATTACCACTGCACATTATATTCTACTTCTCATCCCTACAGAGTTGTTTGGTGCCCTCATAACATTAAACAGAATAACATTTAGTGGCTACATATGCACCCTTAGCAGTACCACGGAGGTCCATAAATGACCTCTCCCATTAGAGTCAGAGTTCCTTCTAGAAACGGCTGGCTCCAGGTCCGGGACAGGAAGTGCACAAGATGCTCCTGGAACATCCTGCCATACCAGGACTGTGTCCAAAGGACTCAAGAGCCAATTTGAAGAGGCTCCAACTGGCAAAAGATGGTGCAATTTCAGTATCAATAAGGATAATTGCAAACAGACTGAAAGACATTAAGTAGTTTAAATCTATGATTTGATAATAATATAATAAATTTTAAAATTAAATTAAATTTGAGGAAAACTTCACTGGTCACCTTTACAGTGTGAAACTACCTGGAAACCAGTAAACAAAGGTAAAGAATCAAGTATTCAAGTTGATTTCCCTATATGATCCAAAGCAAGGTCTTAAACTTTTTCGGGTACAGAGCCAGGCTGTAAATTTTCCAGCCCTGTGGGCCACATATGGCCTCAATCTCAGTTACCCAACTGGACCCTTATAATGCAATGCAGGCCTAAATAAATGCAAATGAATGAGCATGGCTGTGTTCTAATAAAACTTTATTGACAAAAATGAATGGCAGGTTGGGTTTAGCCTGGAAACCTTAGTTTGCTGACCTTTAATCTAATATAACTAAAATAGTTGATGATTGTTAGTTTCACTTTTAAGAAGTATTATAGCTGGGCTGGGGATTTAGCTCCATGGCACCGCGCCTGCCTTACAAGTGCAAGGTCCTGAGTTTGATCCCCGGTACCAAAAAAAAAAGAAGTATTATAGCTGATGGATGAAGAAGGAATGATAGACTATTGCCATTTGGAAACTGCTCACAAAGTAAGGAGGTAGGAGTTGATCATCAGCGCCCAATACCAAAGACAGGCACCAAGACCTTAGTGTCTCCCGATGGAAGGACACTAGGTATAGGCAGTCTTGCAAACATAAGCTAAAGTGGGAGGGGAGGGAGGGGTCCCTGAAACTTGATCAAGAATAAATCCAAAAATTCTCAGGAAGTACAGGGGACGGCCAGGGATGTAGCTCAGTGGCACCATACCACCTGCCTGGCAAGCAAAAGATCCTGAGATCAATTCCGGGTACCGAAAACAAAAACAAAACAAAATAAAACAAAAAAGAACTGCAGGGGACAGATAAACATGTTAAAAGACATCATGGGGTTGCACTTCACAAAATCTAGATTCTGAGAAATCCCATGGGATTTATCGAGCTAAAACCCTAAACACCTAATTAGGAAGTTCTTTATACCCTAGGAAGAACAGAGTAGAATGTCAACTTTGCTATCTGAAAATTTCACAAGGAACACCCTCCAAATCATGTACTCCAATTTCTTGAAAACTCATCTTTGATCCAGACATAATTAAAACTTAAAAACTATAAACAAGCTATTTTTGTTTGTGTTTTTCCTCTGGTTTTTGCAGGACTGAAGCTCATACGCTGGGGGTTGCATGTAGTGGACAAGGGCTTTACCACTAAAATAGACCCCTAGCCCTGTTGTTTAATTATTAATTTATTTCAACGAGGGCTCCAAACTATCTTGTCCTTTCATCTTATTTAGTATTCACAAATATGTTGGCAACTTGAGAAATTACTGTTCCTGCACTATTATGACAAATTTCAAAAATCTGATTATCAGTTTGGCAGCCACCATAGTACTAATTGTTCCTGGCAAAAATTATCAAGGGCTCAAAAATTAGCGGGTTAAAGTTTGAGGAGAAATAGGATATTTACATAGTTTCAAAGTATCTGCCACAAGATACTTATTAATTACATAAAAAGAAAAAGTAACTTTCTTGGAGCAACGTGGTAGACATGATTTTAATCAAGTGATCAAAGTTTATATCAACTGCAGTGGGAGCGCACTGAGAATGCCACAAGCCCTGCCCACAATGTACAACTTGCAACTTCTTACAAGAAAATACCAGGGGGGGAAAAAGTCAAGTTCCTTCTACAAAATAATCTTTGTACTCTTGTAATCTTGAAGGGCTGAGATCATGAGTGACCATGAGTAACACAGAAAGATTCCAAAACTGTTCTAGATTGAAGGAGATTAGAGTCCTGATAATTAGGTGTAACGAGTGGCCCTGGTGCTGGGAATGGAATGCGGGGTTCATGCACATGCTAAGCATGAGCTCTACCACTGAGCCACACCCCCACCAGGTCCCCAGTTTTGTAAAAGTGTTTTCTGTCAAGATCTAAGTAAGGTCTGTACAAGAGGCAACAGTGCTGTCTCTGTGTTAATTTTATGATTCTGGTCCTTTTTGGTCCTTGTCTTAGAAGATACCCTGCCCCTTCCTTATCTTACTTGTTATTAACACAGATACATGCTAGGTGACAATAATCTAGCTATGTCAGAAATTATCCCTCTTAAGTAAAGAGCACAGTGTCTGCAGCTGACTTTAAGATGGCTCAGAAAAAAAATTACAGAAAGAAAGATAAAGAAAACATAGTATACGTTAATGTTTGGGAAACCCTTGGGGAAAGTATGGGGAATTCTTTATATTATTTTTCAATTTTTTCTATGTCTGAAATTATTTTAAATTTTAAAGTTAAAATGTACATACAATTTGTTATAGATTCATATAAAATCAATCCTAATTTATATAAAAGCATGTATACATATACACTCATCAACCTGTTGACAGTTATTTGATTAAAAAACACAGAAACTAGTACATGTAAGTCTGTTCAAAGGGGGTTGACAACCACATAAATTCCAAACCTACACTACATACTTAAGCTGATGTACCAAATACCTTTGTGTGTATGTGTGCGTGTGCGTGTGTGTGCGTGCATGTATTTTTTGAGATAGGGTCTCACTATGTAGCTCAGGCTCACCTTGAACTCACTTCAATCCTCCTGCCTGTATATAGTGCTGAGACTATAAACAGGAGGGCATCACACACCCAGCTAATGTACCAGATACTTTTAAGCATTTCTGGCTTCGCTCCTGACTATTTCATTTAATCATTTTCCATAAGCATACTTTAAAATACTATAAGAAATATCCACTTATTAAAATATTTGTTAAAATTCCTGATCACAAAACATCCTAATAATACTATAACAAAACTTAACTTTGTAATAATACTAATCTTGTAAAAATACAATGAATTATTTTGATAATATTTCTCATTCTTTTTTATATCCCAGAGACTCATTCTATGATGTTGATACTTCATTTTAGTTTGGTCAAATCCTGGTTCTAAAACTCAGTTGGTTTAAAGCTGACTGTGGTGGTGAAAACCTGTAATCTCAGCACTTGGGAGACCGAGTCAGGAGGAGCATGAGTTCAAGGCCAGTCTGGACAATAGAGCAAGACCCTGTTTTTTAAAAAAACAAGGAGGGGCCGGGGGTTTAGCTCAGTGGTTCTGGCCCCTGCCTCGAAAGCACAAGGTCCCAAATTCGATCCCCAGTACCAAAAAAAAAAACAACAAAAAACAAGGAAGCATGGGCCGGGGATAATTTAGCTCAGTGGTGCTGCTGCCTGCCTTGCAAGCAAAAGATCCTGAGTTTGATCCCCAGTACCAAAAAAGAAGGGGGAAAAAAAAAAGGACGATGAGGACAAGGAGGAGAAAGACAAAGTTCAGTCCCCAGTACCAAAAGAAAAAGAAGGAAAAAAAAAAACAAGGAGGACAATGAGGAGGAGGAGGAGGAAGATGAAGAGGAGGAGGAGGAGGAGGAGGAGGAGTCTGCATC
>NW_004624749.1:17945455-17956620 GCF_000247695.1 Heterocephalus glaber
GAGGAGGAGGAGGAGAGGGAAAAACACACACCTGTAATCCCAGAACTCTTGGAGGCTGAGGCAGAAGCATCAAGAGTTTGAGCGCCCCAAAGCCCTAAGGAAACAGGCAGCCCACCTATGTGCACCTGCTCCTCCATCCCTTCCTTCCTCTCTTCAGGGCAGGGTCAAAGGTACTGCTTGATAAAGGCTCCATAGTCTCACCAGCTCAGCCTCGGCTCCACCCTTAGAATAGACTGGCAACACCCAGTAAAAGATGGTCCCACTCAAAAGCATCCTCCCTCCCTCCTCCTCTCTCTCTCCTTCCCTCCTTTTCTCTCTTTCTCTCTATCTCTATCTCTCTATCTCTCTCTCCCTGATAAACATCAGTGTCTCTTTCTGGTCAGCTTGGTTTTTTTTTTTTGGTGCAGGGGATTGAACTCAGGACCTTGAGTTTGCGAGGCAGGTGATGGAACCATTGAGCTAAATCCCCGGCTCCGCCCTTTTTTTTTTTTTTAGATAGAATCTTGCTTACTTGCCCAGGCTGACCTCAAACTTGTAATCCTCCTGTCTCAGCCTCCCTGGTAGCCACCTCACCAGGCTCCTGACAAGCATTTTATAATACAAACGGTTACGTTGTGTTCTAAAGTAGATGTGTTTTCATCTCACATACTCTAATATCTCTGCTACACCTCCCCTTTGTGCATCTCACCTAAGAAACAGTATCAAGAGGTAATGTAATTAATAAGTAATGATCATGTCAAATGTATGTATGTTCATGGTAATACTCATACCCATACAAGAAAGTGGGGCTGGTCAGGAGTGGGAAATAGCAAGACAAGTCAACAGAGGTCCCTTACATCACCTATGATGATGTTTAAGGAACTATGTTTACCACCTTGATAGGGTCCGAAGGAAAACACAAGGGAACTTGGGGGTGGGGGGGATACAACAGATTAGTAGGAGCTACAGCTCACAGACAAAGATTAAGATTGAATTTAACACAACTTTGAGGCCCTAAACTGAAGACAGCATGAGGGCCCTGACCCCACCCCAGGCACCAAAAAGGCCAGAAATGCCATAAAAGAGAACAAGGCAGAGGGATGTACTTATCTTCTACTTCTACACACACCTTTTCCCAAATGGCTCATCCCATTAACTTGGCTGTCGTGGAGCCAGACCCTCTTGACCCCCAAGGCTGGAATGCTGGCTCCACCACCTTCTGAGGAGGTATATCTGGGCCCCTGCTTCCTCTCAGTACCAGCTTCCTCAAGGATGAAGCTGGACTCTACACGAGATGCGAGATGCACAAGATGTCATCGTGGGGGCAGCTGTCACAGTGGGACAGAGCATCTGGAACACTTGAGCCTACAGGGCTGCTTTTCAGTGTTGATCTTTAAAATGCATAGTGTCGACATTCAACAAAGGAATCACAAGCCTCACACCCTGGTGGTAATCCCAGCCCCTGAAAGGCTGAGGCAGGAGGATCACAGTTTGAGGTCTACCTGGGCTACATAGTGAGTTCAAGGCCAGCTTGGACTACACAGTAAGACCTTGTCTCAAAACAAAACAAAACAAATCAAAACAAGTCACTTATCACACACCAGGTATTACACTGTAAATAAACAACCACTTTGCCATGCACTGTCTCCAGGCACCTGGGACCTCCCTGAATGACAGGGTAAAGCACCAGGGCGTACAGGTGACCCTCAGTCCTTCATCCTTCCTCCTGACCACTCTTGGGAAGGCACCAATGCCCTGAGCTTGTACCGCTCAGCTCTGGGGTGGACTGGATGGCCCCTTCCAGCTCAGAGGGCTATGGGGTAAGCAGGCAGGGTACCTGATAAGAATCTCACCCCAGAAGGTGTCTCACAAATCCAACTGATGTCAGCAACCCTGATGTATTCTTTAATGGAATATATGTACGGAAGGAATGTGGTCCCAAATATCAGAAATGACCACAGCTGACAAATCTGGACCTGTAAATTGATCTGATTTTCATACCATTCATTAGCACTTGCTTTGTTTTTCTTCCTCAATATCAGATCCATCTATTTCTTAATCATAGTTACCATCTCTCACATTTACACCTTTCTGGTTTTTCTACACATTCTCTATAGACACTCCTACAAATAATAGCACCATTTGCTTTATGAGGTCTAAGGTCTTCATCTCACTAAGATTTAATGCCTTGCCACACCCAGGCCCCAGCAGGCCTCAGTATCCAAGGGCCTCCCCAATTTCTAACAACCACACCCAAAGGCCCTCATATTAATCTTTCCACAGTGCTGTTATTTTCCAGGAAGAAACTACCTAGGAGATAATTTGGGAAGTAGAGGCAAAAATACTAAATTTCATGATTTTAATTTCTTTTGGGGGGTAGAAGAATAGGTTTTTTGAGTGAGTCAAGGTCTTGCTTATAATTCAGCTTGGCTTTGAACTCACTACGTAGCCCAGGCTGACCTCAAACTCATAGCAATCCTCCTGCCTCAGCCTCCTGAGTGCTGACATTACAGTTGTACACCACCATGCCTGGCCTCATGATTTTAATTTCAAGCCATCAAACACAAACAGGATGGGAATTCCAGAATAACTGTGTAAATGTTAAGGATTTATTTCATTAATAGCCAAATTACACTGTAGCAGACTTCCACAGATGATTGGGACTGATTGCCGATTTACACAGAGCTCAAAGAGAGCAACTAATTTAGCAAATATGTAGTGAAATGAACCATAAGGAAACAATATTTACACACTTGGTTTACCGGAGCTTGTTTTTGTTAACCAAGCTATGGTGTAATCCAAACTGCAGAGACAGCGAGCAAGTCAACTCCTCTGGCGTTCCTCATGCCGAGACACACTCATGTACTCTTCCACCCCTCACCGATTTCAACAAGGAAAACCAGTCTCCAACTCCCAAACAAGTCAAATGCTGTAGATAACCACTTTTTCCTTGGGAGGTGAAGCTCCTGGGGCAGTGGGCTGAAGGTTGCTAGGTGTCTACGCAGCGCAGCTCTGTTCAGGACAACTTCAACCATGGTCACTGACTCAGGCCTGCAGAGCGGGGACAAACCTACCACCCTCCACCCCAACTGACAGCTCACACCGGGTTCTCTGAACAGGGAAACAAAGGTCAGTGGCCCTGCTCCCAAGAGGAGGGACGGGAGCTATGGGGCCTGCGTGTAAAGCCACAGGGGAAAATGGGAAGATCTGGACTTCGGACCTGCAACCAAGTTCAAATCGTGGCACTCTCAATGACTAGGTATAGTGCAACCTTGTACAAGAAGACACTTGACCTCTACGAGTCTGTTTGCACAGCAGCAAAATGGGAGTAACAAGTACCTACTGCCTACCTGGCCAGAAACTATGAAGAATGCTTAAGATTTTAGTAGTCATTGCTAAGTGGTTTCTAAATGGGAGAAGCCATTTATGCACCTCAACAAGGGCCAGAAAAGGGCTGAGGATGTATCTCAGGGGTAAAGTGCTATCCTAGCATGAATAAACTCCTGGGTTCTATCCCTAGTACTGCAGAACAAACAAAATAAACAAAATCAGAAAGCATAGCCATTTTATCAAATATCTGCAAGCATTCAAAAGTCTTTATTTTATTTTTTGTGGGGTTTTTTTGAGACAAGGTCTTACTTTGTGGTTCAGGCTGGCCTTGAACTCACTATGTGGCCCAGGCTGGGTCTGAACTCACAGTGATCCTCTTGCCTCAGCCTTCTGCTTGCTAGGATTATAGGTGTGCATCACCACACTCAGCCTGAATCAGCATTTTTTAGTTATCTGGGAGGTTGAATATAATTTCCAATATTTTATAGCCATTTATAGTTTATTGCTTTATGAATTGTAGGTTTATGCTTATTTTCTACCATTAGGGACTTGCTCCTTCTCTTGAAAATCAATTTCTGAAAATGCTGCAACATTTTGAGAGCATGAGTGTGAATTCACTTCCTGGCCTGGGGACTCTAGGTAACTTGAATTATCACCCTTTTATGATTTTCACAAAAATTGTAAAACAGATCTTGTTTAAAAATACTTTTTATGATTTTATTTTCAAACTTCAAAGTGTACTGCTGAATTAAATGTGCATTTCCCACAAAAGTCTGTAGGTTATACCCACAATGACAAGGAAAGACTCAGATTTAGAATTTTGCTTTATAATCTTAAACATATCAACTGAGGTAAATCTGAGCATCTGGAGGTACTTTATGGATCTCAGAAAGAAACCAATGCCTGGGGTTGTTCCCTCAGCCACACATGCACCAGAGGAAAAGACCGAGTCCCCTTTACTTCCATCCTCATCTCCTCAGTCCCAAATGCCAAGGTTTTGAAAATTGCGGGTATTTCATTGTTCCCTAAACCTAATCCAGCTTGGGAGATGATAATACAAGATACAGGAGGGCCAGGGATTTAGCTCAGTGGTTTTGCCGCCTGTTGTGCAAGCACAAGGACCCGAGTTCGATCCCCGGTACCAAAAAAAAAATAGATTAGCCAAATTGGGGCAATTTTCTACGTGCACGCTCTTAAGTGACCAACCTTTCCCCGTCCCCAACTATTTATCCCATCCCAACATCTGTCCCCAACTGTAAACAAATTATATTTTGATCCTCACCTCTATCTCCCTTCCAAACCA
Organism: Heterocephalus glaber; assembly: GCF_000247695.1. The sequence continues at coordinate 17,950,068 of NW_004624749.1, forward strand.
GCAGCTCCAGATGTTAGAGGAAAGCATTTCCCAGGTGTCATATCTTTGAATCAATGCATAAACACTGCATTATTTAACAGATCTCTAAAAGGTCCCAACATCTCTGGCTTCATAATGAGGTAGACAGAAAGAGCTCTGGTTTCCCTACAGTCCACAAAATTTCAGGACCCCCCACCCCCAGCCAACCTGTGCTTGGTTTTACTAAGAATATCAAAAGGCCACCCATGCTGTTCTGTGCACACAGCCCTCAGCTTCCTCCAACCCACCTCTGCATTTGCCCTCAGCCTCCTCAACTCTCACTCATCTGTAACTTGGGAGAATATGTGAACTTCACCATCCTCCAGCAAGCAAGGAAGAAGCCTGCCTCCGGCCAGACAGGGGCATTTCCTCCAACCCCACCGAACTGCCCACCACACAAGTCCTCCATACTGGCGTCCTAAACGTGCTTTCTCCAGAGCCTGTGGGTCTTCCCTTCCCTCCGCTTCGCCACTGGTTGTCTAGAGCCTGGTCCTCAGCACCTTTCAGGTCACTGCAGATGATGAGAAATGTGGGAGGTGCCTTCCTCTCCCTTCCACTTCCATGATCTCATGCCGAGTCCCTGAGCTTCCCCTCCTTGCCAAGTAGTCCTATGCCCCTTCAGTGACTGCCTTCCCTGCTCTGAGCATCCCCTCCCTTCCCCCCTGGGAATCGTCCTGTCACCTTGGTTGTCATTATCCTTGACATTTTCTCCTTGAACTCAGTGTCCCCAGTGAGGTCACACAGTTCCCCAAATGAGAGGCTCTCACCAGCACTGGAGAGGCAAAGAAGGAAGCCAGGCTCCCACATGCAGAAGTTACCCTCCACGTCACCAGGCCCAGAGCCCATGTGTTAACTGTGGCACCCCCTACTTCCTGGCCAGGGTACCACACCTCCCTACCCCACACATGCAAGCAACTACCCTGCCTCTCCCATACAGACCTTCCTTTCTGCTCTGAAACTCAAGCCCTTCCCCACCCCAGTTCCAGCTTCTTTAAGTCTCCTCGATGTTCTAGCTCTTTCGAGGTTCTGCCCCTCCAATCTACCATTCTCTTTCTAAGCAGTGGTGCCACAGGTGGGAGTCACAACATTGCTTAGTACAACTCTGTGTGTGTGCATGCCTGCGTGTGTGCATGTGGGGTTGGGGCTAGAACCCAGGGCCCTGCCCATGTCAGGCAGGTTCTACACCACAGAGCTACAGCCCCAACCCTGGCCATAACTTGTGGTTCTCCACTGCCTCTTCAATAAGACCAGATTCTTTCCCTGGTGTCCAAGGCTTCCTATACCCTGGGCACTAATCCTTCCAGGCAAATGGAACAGAAAAAACTGCGTTAATCCAAATCTCTCTGAACCTTTCCTCCCTACTTGGCTGTGCTCTCCCTGTGCTGGCTACTATCTCAAGATGGGAATGAAGGAGGACTTCCGTCCTTTAAATACCTCTGTATTGTTTAACATTGTTTTTATAATTAAAAATTACTTTGAATTTTTTTAAAAAGTGACTTTCAAGGACTAGTTGAAAGCCACCTCCTGTACATGTTTCCTTGACCATCCTGGCTCAAACACATTTTTCCATACTTCTCCTTGTGCTAAAAATGTATGCTCAGAGTTAATTGCCTCTTAACACAGACTTCCTCTTACAGTGCTAATATTACTTCTTCCTAACTTAATTTCTACATCCTGTAGGACAAAGACTGAGTCTAATGCATCTTATCTCCCCTAACTCCTTAGTCACTGCCCATGACAGGCACTCAACAAACATAAGTCACCTTATCTTTAGGATGCAAATCTAAATTTTCCCAGGTTAGCAAACAAAAGTTGTCTTCTCATTGGAATGTAAGTAGGGCTTTCCCTTACAAAAGATTTTTCAGTGGATTAATCACTCAAATTCTTTTCTATTCTACAATTCATTTAGTAACACTGGTTGTCACTGTAAAGGCTGGAACACTCTTTGTTAAAGGTTAGGAGTGTGTGTGTGTGTGTGTGTGTGTGTGTGTGTGTGTGTACCAGCCTACCTACTCTAAAGAGGCCCTAGAATGAGATCAATTATGAATGAGACCAAACTATGAATGAGACCAAACTATAACTTTCCAAAATTATAACAAGTCAAGTCAGATAATCCCTACCAGATCCATTCTCCCAAAGGAAAAGGATTCTTTTGTTGTTGTTGTTTTTCAAGACAGGGTCTTGATATGCAGTTCAAGTTGGCCTTGAACTATGTAGTCCAGGCTGGACTCAAACTCCCAGCATTTCTCCTGCCTCAGCCTCCCAAGTGCTGAAATTACAAGCATGTGCCACCAAGCCCAGCTCTAAAGGAAAAGGATTGACAGGACTCAAGCCCCTCCATAAAATTTGAAACCAAATATCACCCTAGCAACCCAAGTGCCAGAACTTTAGCAACACAGGCAGAGCCCTCTTGAAAGCTCACTCCATGTGAAAAGTCCTCATTAAACTCAGAGTTATATTTAGGAAAAAATGAAACAGAAGTTATATTTAGATGAAATGGTTTAAAAGAATTTTACCAAAAGCAGCATGCATATACTGATTCTCTAAAAGAAAAGATCTTCCTTAGTTATTACATACAACCTCTGTGAATGGACACAAAGATTTCTGCTCATCTAGAAGAACAGGAATGCCCAGGGCATGGGCAAAACAATGCAGGAGAAATAGCAGGATACAAAGGACTTAAAAATGAGCAAATATTTAAAGAGCAGAGCAGTCCCATAGGGAGATCTGAGCTGAGATGGGTCTTGAGCAGCCTGCCAATTACTCCTAAACTTATGCACTGGACAGAAAAACCAGAGATACCCCTAGCAACTCTACCTAGATGCATACTGTTTCCAAATGTCATCAGCACTCACAGACTACATACACCATCACTTTGCAGCTAGCTTGCTAAACACACACAACATTTTCCTTCTGGCTCTTTTCAACCATTTTTGACATCTGTGTTCTAATGTACTGACTTTACAAAATTCTAGTGAAGAGCAAGGAGGCAGTTTTGTAAACCTGGGAAGTGTTTTCATGAATGACCCTATGCAGTGGGCGTGACTAGTGGAGACTGAGAAATGGTTGGTGGCAACTATTCCTCTCTTCACAGGCCACAAGGCTCTGGGCACAGAGGCTTGGAAGTCACCCCAGGCTGAGGGGCCCTCTTCCCTAAAGAGCCTCAGGAAGAGGCCACTTCCCAGCAGCCCTGCCAAGCCAGAGTGGAGGGCAAAGTGACAATGCCTGGAGAGAGGTGCCCCGGCTGCTGCACCGGCCATGCAGAGGCCTGCTGTGGCCTGCTGTTCCTAAGGTCCAGGGACACTCAGAAAACACTGCAATCTCAACTTCTGCTCCTGGTCTGGTATTTTCTGAAGATGTTAGAACAGCAGAGAACTGAGGTTACCCAATTTCATACCATTTAGAGGCCTTAAGGCACCAGTGCCTACAGTTGTAGTTTTGCAGGCTGGAGATGAAACAAAAGACCTAAGACACCAAATACAGAGAGCAGATCCTCTGTTGCAGGGACCTCTTGTCTCCAGGCCTCAGCTACCTCCCTCCCCTTTCCCCTTTCTACTTCTATCCTTTTACCAGGCTGGGAAACCAACAGAAGGCCACTGTCTGCTCTCCAGTAAAAATCACATTAATTACCTTGATCAAATCACCCAGAGGGAAATCACCATGTCAGCCCTGTAGTACAATCCAGTGCTTAAGCTCCTTGCTTTTTTCCTTGCTGGCCCAAAGATGGGCCATGTTAGAAGAAAACTTGCCCAGTACATGAAAGAACTTTGTAATGAACAAGGCAGGAATAACACAGCAATTAGCACATGAGAGGCACAGAAACAGTGGGGGAAGCCAGGTGTGGTGGCGCATGCCTGTGATCCCATCACTTGGGAGGCTGAGGCAGGAGGATCACTGAGAGAAAAAAAAGGCACTGGGGGAATTAAACTTACCCTGTAAGGTAACTCACTGGAGAGACAAGAGATGAGGTGGCATGCTGTCTCCAAGAAAGCATGTGTGTCAAGAGGGTGGAAAGGGGCCTGGTAACCTGGGCTAGCAAAAGCAATGGCTGTAAAGATGAGCAGGGGTTGAGAGAGGGAGAGAGCTCTAAAATGAGGCCCGGATTTAGTCACCAGGAATCCAAGTTCTTATGCAAAAGAACACCTAAGATGAAGGGAAGGACAGGAGGGAAGATACAAACAGAAAATTGGTCTCACTTGGCCTCTTGGTGGGAGGGCAACTTCTGAGAGATGGATGTCAGTGTCCTGTTCAAGATGCAGAGCCCAGGAGGCTCGGAGAATCAAAAGGCCCTGAAGAATAATGGGTGCTGGAGGCGGCCTCTGCTTGAGGGAGAAACATCCCTCTCAGGGACATTTCTGGAGGCTTTAACCCCCCAGGACCTATCTCAGGGCTGACACACAGATGTGAGCGGTCTGGCCCCCTCTCCAGACAGCCTCACAGTAACAGGGAAAAGGGGACTTCAGTGACATAACTCCCTCCCTCTCCTCAACCCAGCCAGGTACAGGAACGCCCCATCTTGCCTCCATCTGTGGGCGCAGGAGCAAAAGTGTCCATGGAGGGAGAATCGCCCAACTTTCACACACACCTTTTCCTTGAAAAACTAATGAGAAAAAGCAACAGCCACAGACCAATATTCAGCTTGCACCGCGGAACTGACAACACATTCAGGGCTTCTGAGATGCTCCAATCCATCAAGGCCAAGATGAGGGGTCTCCCTTCTCCCCTTCCCTCCATGCCTCACCCAGAGACGGCAGCGCCCTCAGAACTGGCTGTGGAGGACAAGGCCCTCTACCGACCGCCACACGATGACAGCAGGAACAGCCCATTCAGCACCTAGCTTTTTCTCTCCCTTGGTCATCGTCATTATTTGGGGTAACTTTAGCATCAAGTGAGCCTGCCGAGGGCTCCACTCCTGAGGGCCCAACACTTTCCGTCCCCCAATCGAGAACGAACTGGCCGTCATCGGGAAGATGATTTGGAAGCGAGAGGGCGCAGAAGGCAGCACCAAACCTGGCACCCAGTAGGCGCTCGCCCAAGCCCTGCCATCGGACCTGGCGCCTGGGCAGGGAGCCCGGCTTGGGACACACAAAGGCCTGGCCAGCCCGAGGCTGTACCCCTTGCTACGCGGGGGGCGGGAGCTTAGAGCTAGAGAGGGGGTGAAGGAATCCGCCCTCATTTGCACGTCGTCTGGGGCCCGGTCAATTTGCTTAATCACCGCTCTAAATGCCAGCGTGCAGTACACAATGTGCACCCATTAACAGGTTTAAAGTGTCCCAGCGCTCGCTTTAAATGAGAAAAGCCCGCAACAAAGGTGGGGGGGAAAGCCAAGTTCCTCAACTTGAAGAAAGCCTTGGGTAGCCCTCGAAATCTCCGAGTTTAAAATCCAGAGCTCCACGACAGAAAAGTTGAGGCCCCGGTGTGAGGAATGGGGGGTGGGAAGGGGCGTTAAGAATACCGGGTTTGTCAGGAACCAGCTCACAGCCGCCCAGTGAACCCGGGGAACTTGAGGGCGACCTCAACCCTGCTCCTCCGGGCTCCTACCCGGCTCCCAAGGAAAGCTGACCGATCTCTAAAAAGGACAGCGAGACCACCAAAGGGGGCACAAATCCAAGTTTTCACTTGGGGCAGACAGAGATTTGGAGGCTAAAGAAGATCCCCGAGCAGGACCCCAAAGCCTCTACCCGCAGAGGAGTTACAGAAACTTTGCTTTCATCCAGACGCTGGCCAGGGCAGCCTCACGCCCGGAGCCACGGAGCAGCTCCACCCCGCAAACAAGTTCGGCCCGGGATCGACGCGGCGGCCCCCTCCCCCACCCACGCAGAGCCGGGGGGCCCCCGGCCCGGCCCCAACCCCCTGCGCGGCGCGACTCGCTCACCGTGCGCGCTCCGCCCGGAGACAGGGGTCCGTTGGAGAGGTACGGGCTGCTCAGGTCCGGGATCATCAGGAAGGGGTACCCAGGGTAGGGGGGCCCCTTAAAGTACGCGCCGTCCTGGGGCCTTCTCACTGCAGACAAAACCGAGGCAGGGTGAGGCCCGGGCCCCCCGGACAGCGCCACGGCCAGGGGCTCCGGGCGGGGACCGGGCACCCGAGCGCCCAGAGCGCGCGCCCCGGGGCGGCTGCTGCAGAGAGGGTCAGAGCGGCGGCTCAGCCGCCGGGCCAGGGGAACTGCGCGCCGCGGGGCCCGGGAGAGGGACACGTACCTTCGGCAAAGTAGTCCCGTGGCTTCTGGAAGGCGTCCCGGGCAGGCTGCGGACGCCTCTCCGCCTGCAGAGGAGACACAAAGGGCAGGGCGGTGAGCAGGCGCGGGGCTGAGGTCCCCCGGGGCCGGCCGTGGGCGCCTCCTCACCTCCGAGTCCGAGCTGCTGCTCTGGTTCTCCGACTCGTTGACCAGGGACGACTTGACCTCGTCCAGGTCCCGCTGCGCCGAGGCGCTGTCGCTGCTTGGCTCCTGCTCCTCGCCCCCCTCGTCCTGGAAGGGGATCAGCTCGTCGTTCGCCCCGAGGTCGTCCCCTCCTCCGCCGGCCGCCCCGGCTCC
>NW_004624749.1:17956720-17997191 GCF_000247695.1 Heterocephalus glaber
CCTAACCACGGGGGCCGGACGCCCCGGACTACACCTCCCGACAGCGCTCGCGGCGCTCCCGCCCTCCCTCCCGAGACACGAGCCGAACTGGGCGTCAGGTCGGGGAGCCGGTCGGGTTCCCGCTCGCCGCCGCCGCCGCCGCCGCCGCCGCCGCCGCCGCCACAAAGTTTGACAGGGCGTGGCCCCGCTGGGAGCGGGCCCGGCGCGCCGCCGCCGCCGCCGCCGCCGCCGCCGAAGCCGCGACAAAGTTTGACAGGGCGTGGCCCCGCTGGGAGCGGGCCCGGCGCGGCGCGGCCCTGGCGGGGGAGGCTCGGCTCGGGCCCCTCCGGCAGCGCGGAGCCTAGGGCTCCCCAGCTCGCCGCCGCCGCAGCCTGCTCCGCCGGGGCGTCCCAGCGCCTGGCCCGCCGGGGAGGGGCGAGCGGGAAGGAGGGAGGGACCGCCCGGCCGGGCAGGGGGGCCGGAGGGAGGAGCCCCGGCTGCAAGCTGACACCCGCGCGCCCCGCGGAGTCCGGGGAGCCTCGCGCGCACACCCGCGCTCACGTTCACACTCTCGCCCTTCTCCATCGCACCTTCCGGGGGCTGCGCCTCCCCGCGGCGCGCGGCGCCCCCACCCCAGCCCGCCCGCCCGGGTCCCCTGCCCGCGCCTCACCCTCGCCTCTCGGTGCCCTCTCTGCGCCCTCCCGCGAGCCCCAGGAGTCTCGTCCGCGCCCCTCTGCATCCCCTAACTTTCTTCCAAACTACCCCGAACTCCGCGCCCGCTCGCACCCCCTTCCACCGCAGCGACCGCGGGCGGGCGGGCGGCACTGCCCCCTGCGGGAGAGTTTCGAACACGCAGATCGGCCTCGTGTCCCTAGCGAGCGCCGGATCCCTTCCATCCCGGTTCACCCGGCCGGATGCACGGAGTCGAGGGACTGGGGAGATTTATGGCAGGCCGAAATATGCCGGGTAGCCTTCTGCACCTCTTTCCTGTGGCTTTCCAGCGCGTCCCGCCCCCGCCCAGGTTATCCATCTTGTCAGGACCGCTGAAATCCCAAAGATCACCTTTTCTGCATAGCTTGGGACTGTGGCCTAAATCGAACAAGCACTGTCTGGGTACAGAAAGGACTTGGATTCCACACATTTCAAGGAAAATAGTCAGAAAGCTGCCTTGGTAAGCAATAAACGTGAAAAATGCCCAACCAGCTTCATAGGTAAGAAATGACAGATATCTTGCCCGGCTGGTGCCCTAGCTCAGTGGTACAGCATGTGCTTAGCATGGGTTCCATCCCCAGGATAAACAGATTATATCTCATACTTCAACACGTTCGAAAAAGCTTTGAGGAATAAGGATACCGTCTTGTGTCATCCACAATGAGAAACTATTGGTAACACCATAAACTTTAAAAGCAGTCTGGAAGACAGTTCAGGAACATCCAAGAGTGTTTTAAACGTAACTGGCAGATGACGAACAAAGCCACAGATCCAAGGAAGTTCAGAGCAACAGGGAGATTTGTCAAATGCCTCTGACCCTTGTGGTCTGCAAAGCAAGCAGCTCAGCAGGAGGTGGGCCGCCTGCCCAAATGGATCTTGAAAAAACACCCTTAAATGAAAGATTACACATGGCACTCACTGTTTCACTTTTTTTTTTCTTTTTTAAATTTGGTGTGGGGAATTGAACTCAGGGCCTCACGTTTGCCAGGCAAGTGCTGGGCTCCTGAGCTACATCCCAGCCCTCACTGTTTAACTTTTGCATTTTAAAATGACACATATATTTGTGTGTGCACAGGAAAAAACCTGAGCTGTACACCAAATTATTAACCAATTTCTGCTTCCTAGGAAGAGGATAAGAGGAGTGGAGCGGTTTTGCTTTCTACATTTTTGTTGTTATTGTTTATTGACAGGTAAATAATAAATGCTATATTTTTTACACAATTCATGAATCTAGTCTTTTGAAATATTTTTCTTTTTTTTTTTTTCCAGTACCAGGGATCGAACTCAGGACCTTGGGCTTGCTTGTGAGGCAGGCATGGCACCACTGAGCTAAATCCCCAGCCCTCACATATTTTCTCAAAAAGAGATATATTGAGCATCTTTTTTTTTTTGGTACCGAGGTACCGAGGATCGAACTCAGGTCCTCGTGCTTTCAGGGCAGGCGGCAGAACCACTGAGCTAAACCCCTGGCCCAAAAAGAGATGTATTGTTGGGCTGGGGATTTAGCTCAGTGGTTCCACCACCTGAGCTAGGGTGAGGCTATAGCTCAGTACCATAGTAGAGTATCCCTGAGTTCAATCTCCATGCCACCCCATCAACACACAAAACAAGAGTATGTGAGTGATAGCAGGAATAAAAAGTAAAAGTGCCCCCCCAAGCCCTTTCCAGTTTAACCACTTTCAGTTGGGTCCTTGTAGTTAAGCACTGTTGCTGGTTTGATGTGCATCCTGCCTACCGTCTCCCCAGGCAGTCCCTGAGGTAAACACATATCCCCACGTAGAGCTTCACAGAAATAGAATTATACTGTGCATCTTATTGCCTAATATTCTTGTAAATTATTTTAGTTTTTTATGCTATTAGGAGTTGAACCCAGGATTTGGCTCATGTGAGGCCCCCAACGCTTTGTAGATTTTTCACAGAAGGTTTTTCATGTGACCCATGAACATGGAGTCTACTGTGTGCATTTCCTCTGTGGCTGCTGTAACAACCACCACAGACTTGGTGGCTTCAAACAACCTAAGTTTATTCTGTCACTGTCGTGGAGAACAGAAATCTGAAATCACTTGCCCTGATTTCAGACATCAGATGTTGGCAGGGCCGTACTGTTTCCGGAAGTTCCAAGGAGAGTCTATGCCTAGCCGCTTGCTAGTTTCGTGGGGCAGCTGGTGTTCTAGCCTGTGACCACAGCCCTCCCATCTCTGTGTGTGGCCATGCTGCCTTCTCTCTTCTCTGCCCATTTTCCCTTGGTATCTTCTCACATGGAAGGCCACTCGTGATGGCATCCCCTCTGATCCTGGATCATCTACCCAGGTCAAGATTCTTATTATAGCTGGGTGTGATGGCACATGCCTGCGATCCTAGCACTCAGGAGGCTGAGGCAGGAGGATTGCCATGAGTTTGAGGCCACTGTATATATAGTGAGTTCAAGGTCAGCCTGAACTACAGAGTGAGACGTGAGTCCCTGCCAGAAACAAAGAAGAAACAAAGAAAGATCCTTAGTGGGCCGGGGATTTAGCTTAGTGGTTTTGGTACCTGCCTTGCAAGCGCAAGGTCCTGAGTTCAATCCCCACCACCAAAAAAAAAAAAAGATCCTTAGTGTAATTGAATCTGCACAGACCCCTTTTCTTGCAGGGTGTGATGGTATACTCAGGAGGCTGAGTCAGGAAGATCTTCACGATTTTGAGGCCAGCCTGGAGGCTACATAGTGAGTTCAAGGCCAGCCTGAACTATATTAGTGAGACCCTATCTCAAAAACAAAACAACAACAAAAAGACTTTTTCCTTAAACATTCACAGGTTCCAGAAATTAGGTTGAAGATGTATGTTTGAGAGTGAGCTGACCACACCTACCAGCCTGGAAGAAATGCAAATCCAAATAGTGCAGATACCGTCTTCTGTCTTCTGGGCTATCAGATTGGCACAGGAGGGAGGCACGGGAACTGGCCTGGGCCCCTATGCGGAGCAGCACTCCAGGCTTTGAGGCGCACCATTGTGTAACATTCCTGAAGGGAAGTTTGGCAGCGCCTATGAAAACCCTTTCAAAGTGTAAACTCTTTGACTCATCCCTGTACTTCTAGGATTTTATACTGCAGAAATAACCAGATGTCTGAGCAGAGCAGTGGGAGTGTCTTCATCACAGTGAGAAGCTATTCACCAGCTCAGTGTCCCCACACAGAGAACCGTGACACACAGTCAGATGGATTCCATCCTGCACTACAACACTGTGGAAGTGAGTTTGTCAATGTGGAAAGAGGCCCAGGATAAAAAGTGAAAGTAATGAATTAAAATTAACAAATGGAGTTCAGGGTACCACTCAGTGGTGGAGCCCTTTCTTAGTGTGTGGGTTCAATCTCCAGCACTAAAATAACATAAGCATATATAGACTTATGCTTCCCATTCTAAGGGAGTTTTGATATCAGACTGACCCTTGCATCAAGAACAACTGTAAACCAGGTATGGTGGCCCACCTCTGTGATCCCAGCACTCAGGAGGCTGAGACAGGAGGATGATGCAAACTCCAGGCCAGCCCGGGCTACATAATAAGTTCAAGGCTAACCTGAACTATGTAGTGAGACTTTGTCTCAAAAAACAAAAAAACCCAAACAAACGAAAAAGAACAACTATTAACTGAGTCTCTGGTCCATCCCTGTAATCCCAGCACTCTGGGAGGCTGAGTCAGGAGGACTGCAAATTCATGCCCAGACTCAACAAGACCCTGACTCAAAAAAAAAAAAAAAAAAAAAACCCAAATCAAACAGACCTCCCCCCAGAAAACTGGGGATCTGGGGATGTAGCTAAGTGCAAAACTCCTGGGTTCCATCCTCAGTACCTTGGAAAACAAATCAAAACAAAATAAAACAAACCCAGGGTGGTACACACATATAATCCTAGCTACTCAGAAGTCTGAGGCAGGGGGATGCCAGCCAGGGCTGTAGTAAGACCCTTATCTATTAATTAATTAATTAATTCTTTTTTTTTCTTCAGTACTGGGGATCAAACTCAGGACCTTGCACTTGTAAGGCAGGCATGTCGCCACTGAGCTAAATCCTAATTAATTAATTAATTAATTAGGTTAAACAAATAAATAAAAAGAGGGCCGGGGGGTTAGTTCAGTGGTTCCAGGACCTGCCTCACAAACCTAAGGTCCTGAGTTCGATCCCTGGTACCAAAAATAAAAATAAAATAAAAAGAGCTGGGGATGTAGCTCAGTGGAATGTCACCTGCCCATTCTGCGGGAGGCCCTGGGTTTAACCCCCAGTAACCTCCCCCCAAAAGAACAAGTAGGGCTGGGGATTTAGCTCAGTGGTTCTGCCACCTGCCTCGCAAGCACAAGGACCAGAGTTCAATCCCCAGTACCAAAAAAAAAGAAAAGAACAAGTATAAACTCTGCATAAATTATCAAAATAAAACAAAGGGCTGGAGATTTTGCACAGCGGCACTGAGCCTGCCTTGCAAGCACAAGGTCCTGAGTTCGATCCCCAGTACCAAAAATAATAAAACAAGAACAAAACTCAGCTGATGTTCTTTTTTTTTTTGCATTCTAAAATGGTTGAAAAAACTCAAGGCTGCTTTTTTTTTTTGGTACAGGGGATCGAACTCAGGACCTTGTGTTTGTGAGGCAGGCTGTGACACCACTGAGCTAAATCCCCGGCCCAAGGCTACTATTTTGTGACACATAAAAATTATATGAAATTCAAATTTGACTGTTCACAATTGTTTTATTGGAATACTGCCATGCCCATTAGTTTACATGTTGTCTGTGGCAGCTCTCACACTAGTGGCAGAGCTTGTGACAGAGACTGAGTTCGGTGCTCATGGCTTCAGGCAGATGCTTGGTGTGCTACACATCCCAGGGATACAGTGTTTCAATGCCACATGTGTCTCTGTTCTGTGACATTTTCTTCTTCATTACCAGTGTATACTCTCCATGTCAAAACAAGAAAAAAAAATAGACTATAATGTTGAGGTTTTACGAGGTGGAATTGTTTGTTTTTTAATTTTGAGACAGGGTCTTGCTATGTTGCCCATACTGCTTTGAACTTCTTGTGCTTAAGTGATCCTCCTGCCTCAGCCTCCCAAGTAGCTGGGACTATACGGACATACCACTCCACTTAGCTCTGAATACTGTTTTTTCTCTTTGTTTTGTTTGTTTTAAGACAGAGTGTCACTCTTAATTCAGGCTGGCCTTGAACTACCAGCAATCCTCCTGCCTCAGCCTTTCCGATGCTGGGACTACAGATGTGCACCACTATGCCCAGATTGAATATTATATTTTTCTCTTTTTTTTCTTTTTTTGGTACTCAGGTTTGAACTCAGGACCTTGTGCTTTGGAGGTAGGACCACTGAGCTAAATCCCTGGCTGAATATTATATTTTTAAGGCACAGTGGAGGATGGATTATTTTGTTACCAAATTCAATGACAAAGCATCATGTTTATTATATAAACAACACCATCTTTGCTAAAAGAATATATGTCAACATTACAAGATGAAGCACTCATCACACTTTTCCCTACTGAAAGGAATCATTCAAAAACTTAGAAGGCTGAAATGAAGATATCTCATCACAACAAATTTCTTTATAAAGTACGTGATCTTATTTGAGAAAGAGGCGCATTTGTCAGGCGTGGAAAACTATTTTCCAATGGTGAGCTAATTAAATTGCACCTGTTGTATAGTAGCCATGAAAATGTATCCAGACTACCTAAAATTGCTTAGGACAGTTAACCCTTCAGCATTGCTTAAAGAACAGAGGACATTGGGACTAACATTAATAGTCCAGTAGAAAACAAGTCAAATGATACCAAATAATTTTTGGAGCCCCTTGATGAGCTGCTGTATGTTGACAATACAACTCAATTAGTGTTTATTCATAGAGTCAGTGGCAAATTTCAAGTGACTGAAGAATTATTCTTTTTTTTTGGTACCAGGGATTGAACTCGGGTCCTTGTGCTTGTGCAGCAGGTGACGAAACCACTGAGCTAAATCCCTGGCCCTGAAGAATTATTCTTTTGTTTGTTTGTTTTTGGTACCAGGGATCAAACTCAGGTCCTTGTGCTTGCGCAGCAGGCGGCGAAACCACTGAGCTAAATCCCTGGCCCTGAAGAATTATTCTTTTGTTTGTTTGTTTTTGGTACCAGGGATCAAACTCAGGTCCTTGTGCTTGCGCAGCAGGCGGCGAAACCACTGAGCTAAATCCCCAGCCCTGAAGAATTATTCTTAATAAATAGTCTGGGTGGAAGAGTTATAAGCAATAATATTTTCACAGAAGTTAAGGAGCACCCTAATTCAGTACAACCTGAAGTGCTAAGATGTATTACAACTGTTAGCAGTAAAAATATGTCTGGGGCAGAAAAAAACTGAGTTGGAAAAATTTACAAAGCTTATGAAAATGCAAGGTGTTAAAAGCCTGTGGTATTCATTAAACTATTCATCCGCAAGTACTTTGCCAAAAATATTTGAATCTGTTACTTGTCACTGAACTAGGAATATTAGTGGTAAATTCTAGTCATTCTTGTGGCCTTAATTGTCATTATTTTTTGGTACCAGGGATCCAACTCGGGACCTTGTACTTTCAAGTCAGGCGCCGGAACCACTGAGCTAAATCCCCAGCCCTAACTGTCATTATTGAACAGTGAATGGCTTTAGAAATAGTTTTTGCTGTAGACTTCCTGATGTTATGTAATAAATTAATCTAAAATAAAAAGCCAGAACAAGCCGGGTGTGGTGGCATATGCCTGTAATCCCAGTACTGGGGAGGCTGAGGCAGGAGGCTCACCAGGAGTTCAAGGCCAGCCTGGGCTCCATAGTGAGTTCAAAGCCACCTTGAACTACATAGTGAGACCCTGTCTCAAAAAAAAAAAAAAAAAGAAAAGAAAATGAGCTGGACATGTAGCTCAGTGGCCCTGCACCTACCTGCCTGTCAAGCGCAAGGTCCTGTGTTCGACCCCTCATACTAGAAAACAAAAAAAAAACCAAGCTGGACATGCTGGTGCACACCTATAACTGCACCAGCAGTTATAGGTTATAATAGTTATAGCTATTACAATAGTTATATATAACCATATCATAATAGTTATATATAGCCAGCAGTTATAGGTTATAATAGTTATAACTATTATGATAGTTATATGTAACCATATTATAATAGTTATATATAGCCAGCAGTTATAAGTTATAATAGTTATAACTATTATAACCTATAATACTTAGGAGGGTAAGGCAGGAGGGTCCAAAGTTCCAGTCCCATTGATCAACTTAGTGAGACTCTGTCTTAAAAAGAATAAAACAAAAAAGGGCTGGGGATATAGTTCAGTAGGAAGGCCCTGGGCTGAATCCCCAGTATTACAAAAAATAATTAATTAATTAATTTTTTAAAAGAATAAAAAGGAAGATAACAATAAAATAAGTGTTGATGAAGCTGTGGAGAAATGAAAGCCCTCATATGCTTTTGTTTGTTTGTTTTTGGTACCGGGGATCCAACTCCGGACCGGACCTTGTGCTTGTGCAGCAGGCGCCAGAACCACTGAGCTAAATCCCCAGCCCACCTCATACACTTTTGGTGACGGTGTAAAATGGTGCACCCACTTGGACAGTAGCCTGCAGTTCATCAGATGGCTGATCCTAAAGGTGACCGTGTGACCCACCAATTCTACTTCTAGGCAAATACCTCAAAGCATTGAAAACACATGTTAACATAACAACCAGTGGGTGAGTGTCCATAGCAGCTGCTATGCACCTAACCATGTCCCCTAATGTCCCCCAGCTCAACCGTCATTGGAGATGGAGCTCTGAGCAGGTGAGTAAGGTTGAGGAAGGGTGGATCATAATCTGATAAGATTGGTAATTTTAATAAGAAAAAAAGTTGCATGTGTATGTGTGTGTGTGTCTGTCTGTCCTCTATCTCTTCTCTTTCTTCCTCTTGCCCTTCCTCTCTGAACGCTCTCCAAGGAAACAGCCATGGAAGTGCAGGACGAGAAGGCAGCCATCTGTTGCCCAAGAGGGAGCCCTCACTAGAAGCCATCATGCCGGTACCCTACTCACAGACTACACTTCCGGAACTGAGTGGATGTGAATTTCTGCTCCACAGCCACTGAAGCCATGGCATTGTATTATGGTCACCTGAGCAGAGAGAGACAGCAACATTATTCATAAGAGTCCCATCCTCAGGTGGCAGACCGCTTGCCTAGATGCACCAGGCCCTGGGCACCACCCCAGCTCTGGAAAACAAAACAACTGATGAGTCTAGACGAATGTGAGACCAGGCAGGCTTTAAAGTGAGGGGAGTAGTGATATCAGTGGAGCCATGTGGGGCATTCCATAATGATAAGGGGAAAGGTTAATAATTTAAAACTTGCATTTACCTAATAATATAGCTCCAAAACACATACAGAATACACAACTAAAAGAGAAATGGACAAAATACTCATAGCTGGCCCCCCTTATTCTCCTTCCTCTTCTTCTTTTGGCAGTAATGAAGATTAAACCAAGGGCCTCACACATCCTAGGCAAGGACTTTACCACTGAGCTACACCCCCAGCGTTTTTTATTTTATTTTGAGACAGGCCAAATTTCTTAGGCTGCCCTTAAACTTGCAATCCTGCCTCAGCTGACTATAATTATAACTGTATGACATCAGGCCTGGCTAGGCATGATAATATACTTTTTTTTTTTTTTAAGGTAACATACTTTTTAAGAGAGATGGCATTCAATAGCCATAGTGGCACATGCCTGTAATCCCAGCACTCAGGAGGCTGAGGCAGGAGAATCACCATGAGTTTAAACCCAGCCTGGAATTCATAGTGAGACCCTGTCTCCAAAAAAAAAAAAAAAAGAAGAAGGATATTGTGAACAGTTATTCTAAGAAATTTGAAAGTGTAAATGAATGGACAAATTCCCTAAAATACTCAATTTACCAAAACTAACATAAGAAGACTTGAATAGTTCTATTAATATTAAAGAAATGAAGTCAACAATTTAAATTTTCCCCACCATATAAATACCATACCCAGATAGCTACATTGATTAAGTCTTTCGTTTTTTTTGTTTTGTTGATTTTTTTAGGGTACAGTGGACTGAACCCAGGATTTTCACACTGAGCTACCTCCCCAACCCTTCTTTTAATTTTTAAAATTTTGAGACAGTGTCTTGCTAAGTCACTAAGTTGCCTAGGCTGCGCTTGAACAGGTAACCCTTCTGCCTCCCAGAATGTGGGGATTACAGGCATCTGGCTACTTCTTTTCATATTACAGCAGGAGATTCTAGCAGATGCAATAAGGCGAGAAAAATAATTAAAAGGTGTATGAACTAGAAAGGAGGAAATAAAAGTATTGTTATTTTCAGACAACATGATTGTGTATACAGTAATTTTTCTTTCTTTTTTTTTTAGTACTAGGGATTGAACTCACGACCTTGCAAGGCAGATTCGGTTCCACTGAGCTAAATCCCCAGCCCTACAATAATTTTTTTTTTTGGTACCAGGGATCAAACTCGGGTCCTTGTGCTTGCGCAGCAGGTGGCGAAACCAGTGAGGTAAATCCCCAGCCCTCTACAGTAATTTTTTAAAGTATAAACCATTAGGCTTAATAGTGACTCTAGCAAGATCACTTGATAGAAGATCAATAGAACAAAAATCAATTATATTTCTACATACTAGCAATAAACAGTGTGAAAATGAAATTAAAGACACTAGATAACAGCAAAATTTACCAAATTCCTAGAAATAATTTCAACAAAAGATCTGTAAATCCTCCACCCAGAAAAACTATCACACATGGAAATTAAAGAAGACCTCAGCTAAAAATAAAAGGTAGGGATATTTTTCATCAACTAGAAAATTTAATATTATAAAAATACTAATTCTTCTCAAGTGGATGTGTAGATTCAATGCAAAACCAGTAACAAGTTTACAGCAGGGCTGGACACCTACACCTGTAATCCCAGCTACCCTTGGCGTCTGAAGCAGGAGGAGGATAGCAAATTCAAGGCCCACCTGGGCAATTTAGCAGGAGCCCAGCTCAAAGTAAAAATTGAAAAAAAACAAAAAGGGGGAATGAGGGGCTGGGGACATTGCCCAAGTGGAAGCGCACTTGTGGGTTTGACCCGGAGCAGGACTGCAAGTTAGAGCCCACCCAGCGTGGGCAAATTAGAGACTTAGTAAGGCTCTGTCTCAAAACGTACACCAAAAAAAAAAAAAAAAGTATAAAGGGGCCTGGGACATAGCTAACTAAGTGTGGAGGTAGTGGCTTCAGTCTCCAGTACGAAAACAGGCGTACAGCAGCGCTTCGTGCGGTGGGTGTGTAACCTGACAGGTTGATTCTAGGGTGGCTGAGTACCTTACTCTGTTTTTTATTTTCTGTACTTTAGGAATCATTGACATCTTGGGAGCCTGGGCAGAGGCTGCCCGGCCAGGGCTACAGAGTTCCCGCAGACCAAAGAGGACTCCCGCAGAGGAGCCCTTTCTCGTGCAAAACAGCCCAGAGGGGACCTCTGCCCCCCACCCTGGTCCCTGCCCTAATCCCCCCAGGGCAGGCAGCACTGAACTGGAGGTCGCTGCGAGACCCGGGAGCTGGCTGCGGTTGTGCAAACAGCCCCGGACAAACCTGCCGGGCCAGTCGAGCTGGCCTCCCCCGCTCCCAGCCCTGAAAGTCTCTGCGAAGCTCGCCGCGGTCTCTCTCCGCTCTCTCCTTCTCTGTTGCTCTAGGGGATGTTGCATCCCCGGTCTCGGGGTACCACGAATCCCAAAGCATCCCTTCAAAGGCTGTCATTCCCAGACCTGTTGGGCTCGCCAGGCCTAAATAATAATAAAATGTACTTTTGGGGCTCTCTTTTTTTGTTTTTTTGAGGCAAGGTCTTGATGGGTAGTTTAGGCTGGCCTTGAACTCACTATGTAGTTCAGGCTGCCCTCCACATCGCCATGATTCTCCTGCCTCAGCCTCCGAAGTGCTGGGATCACAGGTGAGTGCCACCACACCTAGCTAAAACAATTTTTGAGTAGGGTTTCCCTAAATTGCCTAGACTGGCCTAGAATTTTCTATCCTCCTGCCTCAATTCTTTCCTTCCTCCTTTCCTGGAATTACAGGTTAGACCCAAGGCCCTAGGCAAAGATTTCCCCCCTCCTCCACTTCCCTCCTCCTTTTCCTCCTCGCCCTTGCCCTCTTCCTCCTTCTCCCTCCTCTGCTCCCTCCCTTCCCCTTCCCCTTCCCCTTCCTCCTTTTCCTCTTCTTCCTCTTCCCCTTTTCCCATTTCTCTTCTTCCTCCTCCTCCTTTTCCTCCTCTTCCCCTCCTCCTCCTGCTCTTTTTTTGTGGTACAGGAATTGAACCCAGAGCCTTCTCACTGAGCTATACCCCCAGCCCCCAATTTTTCTTTTTTGTTTTTCCCCAGTACTGAGGAGTGAACCCTGGGCATCACACTGAACTACACTCCCAGCCCTTTTTGTTTTGTTTTGTTTGATACCGGGGATCGAACTCAGGTCCTTGCGCTTGGGCAGCAGGTAGCGAAACCACTGAGCTAAGTCCCCAGCCCCCCAGCCCTTTTTTAATTTTGAGTTTTTAAACAGAACCCTGCTGAGTTGCCTGGGTTGAGCTCAGACTTGTAACTCTCCTGCATCAGCCTTCCAGAGTGCTGGAATTACACCATGCCTGGCTCCAGAGATTTCTTAAATAGGCCCAAAAGTACTAATTAGAAAGAGAAAAAAATATGACCAGCTGGGCTGGGGATTTAGTTCAGTGGCACCATGCCTGCCTGGCAAGCACAAGGTCCTGAGTTCGATTGCTGGTACCAAAAAAAAAAAGCTGAACTACATTAAACTTAAAAAGTTTTTTCCTCAAATGATGTGATTATTAGACTAAAATTGCAAGCCACAAACAAGATGAAAATATTTGTATCACATGTATCTGACAAGAGACTCATATTCATAGTATATAAAATATACACAAATGCACAAAAATAGACAACCCAAGAGCAAAGTAGACAGAAGATTTGAACATGTGCTTCATGGATGGATATATTAAATTAGCAAGTAACATATGACAGACATTCAGCCAGGTGTGGTGACACACACCTGTAATCCCAGCACTCAGGAGACCAAGGCAGGAGGATTGCCTAGAATTTGAGGCCAGCCTGGGCTACATAGTGAGTTCAAGACCAGCCGAGCACATGGCAAGATCCTGTTTCAAAAACAAAACAAACAAAACAAGAGCAGTCAATATAATTAGTCATTAGCAATATATAAATTCAAATCATAATGAGTAACAAATATACATCCACCAGTATGATAAAGCTATTAAAATATAGATTGATTGCCGGGGATTTAGCTCAGTGGCACCACACCTGCTTTGGAAGCTCAAGGTCCTGAGTTTGATCCCCGGTATCCCCCCCCCAATATATAGATAGATAGATAGATAGATAGATAGATAGATAGATTGATGATACCAGCTGTGATTAATAATGTGAAACATGGGCCGGGGATTTAGCTCAGTTTTTTCAGCACCTGCCTTGCAAGCGCAAGGTCCCGAGTTTCAAAGAAACAAAAAACAAACAAAAAATAATAATGTGAAACACAGAAACTGTTGTACATTTTTGGTTGGAGTTTAAATCTGTGTGACTATTTCCAAATGCACAAAAGCTCACTGATTCTATTAAAGCTGCCCAAATGCACAGGTCGTCACCCAGCAAGTACACTTCTATGTGTCCACAGTTGGCTTTCCATGTCCTCCAGGAAGCAGAACCCACAGAGTTAACCAACCATGTATGGAAAATATTTGGGGGAAAATTGCACCTGTACTGAACATGTACTGAACTTCTTTCTTGCCATTATTCCCTGCACTATACAGTGTAATGACTATTTACAAAGCATTTACAGTGGGTTTATTAGGCTTCATAAGTAATGTAGACATGATTTAGAGCAATAGGAGGATGTGCATGGGTTACATGGGAACACTGTGGCATGCTATGTAAGACACTGGCGCATGGGCAGTTTGCTATCTGTGAAGGTCCTGGGCAGGCACCAGGGATGGTTAGACAGATGCTCCTTGTTTAACAACCAAGTCACAGCCCTGTGACTAGGTTGTTAAATGAATTGGTGCCTTAATGAGAAATTGCATGTAGTATGTGCATTACAGTATTCAGAACAAAGAAATGGTCAAAGGAAACTCCAACTTAATGACTTTGCTCTTATTTGTATAACTCTTACATGCAGTACTGTAATGCATAACAGAACATGAAACTACAGTACCACATTGTACAGTACAATCAGCAAAAATTACAGTACTGCATAAACAAGGTGTATTGTACCAAAAAAAGACATTAAGGCTCTATCAATAACATGTACAAAACTGTTAAAAAGGCACTGAAAAAAAGCAAAAACAAAAAACATTTAAGAAAGAACTCCTATCTTTTTTTTTTTTTTGTACCGGGGATCAAACTTGGAACCTTGAGCTTGCGAGGCAGGCACCAGAACCACTGAGCTAAATCCCCAGCTCCCTAGAACTCTTATCTTTACCTATAACCTTTAGGCCTTTCCTCCTGGTTTTGTTTGTTGGTGGCAATCCTCTCAGTCATCTACTTAAAAGCTCACAGTCGCTCTAGAGTTTGAAGTGCTCCTAGCCTTTTCTTATCAACTCTGAGGGCTCCAGATCCCTCTCTTCGATCCATCCCCTCTGCCCTCCTGGGATCAATTGGCTAAAGCGATGGCAATAGCCCCCTAACTAGTGCCAACCTCCCCGCCACAGCCACTGCCAGCCAACTTGGCCTGCAATGTCCACTCAGTGTACCAGGTGGGCCCAGGGCTGTGAGTGCACATGTGAAGTTATAATTTGCGGCACAAGATGATGTAATGGCAAATGCTAAGTTAGTGAGAAAGACGCAGGCTTGGGGGTTGAGAGGGACTGGAGTAGGTGCTCAATGAATTCTCTCTCAACTGCAGCCCAAGTTCCATGAGGGCAGTGGGGTTTCCTTTTGCTTCTTTTTAAATTGGTGCTGGATACTGAGCCCAAGGCCTCATGCATGTGTTTCCCACTGAGCCACACCTCCAGCCACTGTTTCATTTTTCTTTACTTTTTTTGGGGGGGGCGGGTACCAGGGATCAAACTCGGGACCTTGCACTTGCGAGGCAGGTGGTAGAACCACTGAGCTAAATCCCCTGCCCTCATTTTTATTTTCTTCATTGCTGTGTCCCCAGTGCCTCTTAGCACAGTGCACAAAACATAGTAGGTACACAATTAAGTACTTGCCAAACATGTAAACCCACAACTGAATAGTGGCTGTTATTATTTCCATTCTTCTCTAGTGCTGCAGAGCTTTCTCTATGACACAAGTTCACCTATACCTTTGCTCATTAACAGCTATTGATTGAATGCTAAGTGTGCAAAGGGTCCGGTCTGGGCACCGAGAGTTATGCGACAGCCACACAGCCATGACCACTGTGGTGACCTGGGGACAGCACCAGCTGCCCTCATTCTACTTCCTCCTGCCCACCTTGCTCCCCTGCAGGTCCTGGGCAACCTCTGCCTCCACCCGTGCTGTCCCTGCCAGTTCTTCCACCTGATCTGTTGGGCTCATGCAGCTCCTAGACTTTCATGGGCTGAAAGAAGGCAAAGTTCTTTATTCTTTTCCTCAGCTGAGGCTAGCTGGGAATTTCCTTGAAAGGGCTCACCATAGGGGCTGGAGGTGTAGCCCAGTGGCAGAACACTTGCTTAGCATGCAAGGGGTCCTGGATTCGACCCCCAGTATGGGAGAGAAAAAAGTGCTGCATTTTGGATATGGAATGTCCCTAAAGGCCCCAAAGTATGTTAAAGACTGTCTCCAGCATGAGCATTGCTGAGTGGTAGTGGAAACCAAGAGGACAATAGTGTCCCTTGAAAGGGGCCTTGGGATCTTGGTTTCATCTTTTCTTCCCTTTCATGTACTGGCCACGAGGTGAGTAGTTTGGTTCTGCCACACATGGTGCCTGCCATGATGGGCTACCCCGCAACAGGGCCAACTGATCACGGACTGAAACCTCCAAGCTGAGAGCCACAATAAACCTTTTCTCCTTATAAGTTATGTCAAGTATTTGTTACAGTAACAGAAAGCTGACTGACATTGATTTTTAAGTAGGAAATCAAGGTAAAGAAAGCTAAAATGATTAAAGCATAAAAACAGAAGTTTTATAAAGCCTGGAATTTTCACCCCAAAGTCTTGCCACAATCATATTTTTTTGTTTGCTTGATTGGTTTTCTTGAGACAGGGTTTCATTATATATTCCGGGCTGGCCTTGAACTCACTATGTGGCCCAGGCTGGCCTTGAACTCGTGGCTATCCTCCTGTCTCAGCTAGCTCCCCAAGTGTTGGGATTACGGGTATATGCTACCGAGCCCAGTTACACAGTTATGTTTTTTTAAAGGTTTTTTAAATGTTTAATGACATGGGGCCCATAAATGGTTAAACTTTGGCTGACCATGATATTTGAGAAGTAAGCCTATGCACTATTCCTAGTCTGAGTTTGGAGACTGCAATCAAATTAGAAATATGGGCCTGGGGATTTAGCTCAGTGGTGCCACCACCTGCCTCGCAAGCAGAAGGACCCGAGTTTGATCCCCAGTCCCAAAAAAAAAAAAAAAAAAAAGAGAGAGAGAGAAATATGTATGTATAATATGTATGTAAATCTCACACATATATTCAGTAACCTGTGAGAGTCTATTATCTTCATTAAATTTAACTCAAAGAACTATGTAGAAACACAGATAAGGCTAACTCAAAAAGAGGCCCAATAAAAACTTGTAGATTATTACAATTCCATATTTAAATAAAGTCTTCAAGGAAAATGAAAATGTACTCATGTGATGGAGAAAGTGGGTGATAATCCCCCCCCCCTTTGAGACAAAGTCTCACTATGCAGTTCAGGCTGGCCTTGAACGTCCTACATAGCCCAGGCTGGCCTCAAATTTGCAGCAATCCTCCTGCCTCAGCCTCCCGAGTTCTGGGATTACAGGTGTGTATGCCCAGTTGAAATGCTAATTTGTAAACTCTTTCCAAGTTCAATTTTGTACTAATTTAAAAACTAGGGGGCCAGGGATTTAGCTCAGTGGTGCTGCTGCCTGCCTCACAAATGCAAGGTCCCGAGTTCCATTTCCAACACACAAAAAAACCAACTAGTGCTGTTTTCTAGTAAATAGAATATATGTGGACACCTTCGTTCTTTTTGTGGAATTGGCCAATATATTTTAAAATCATTAAATGGA
The DNA here is from genome assembly GCF_000247695.1 of Heterocephalus glaber. The sequence goes on from NW_004624749.1 coordinate 17,973,630, forward strand.
AAATAAGGTATAAGGCATAATGGGTATTTTTTGTTTTAATCTGGAATGATTCCTTGCAGCAATTACCAGTTGTTCTAATAACACACAAAGAATGGAAGCCAGGAGCAGCAAGGGAGTGAGAATTAACTTTGTTCCTATCTTGACTGTAAAGTCCAAGGTGATCTACTTTTTTTTTTTCCTTTCACCAAGAATTAGTTATCTGGAGAAAGTTTTCCCTGACTTCATTTTTTGGGTAAGTATTTCTGAAGGAATAAATATTCCTTCAAAAAAAAATGGAAACAAAGCTTCTGTATATAGGGAGGGAAGGGGATGTGTGTGGGGGAAATGGGAAAAAATAAAATAACATTTACTTTTTGAAAAAATATTCCTTCCAGGTGACCCAAAACTTTCCAAGCATGTAACAATAGTAGATATAGAGTGACGGACATATTTGAAGTCTTTTTCAGATTGCTGCATGCCTGTTCATGACAAATCCATTGTGGCCATAATGAATTTTTCCAGTATGTCATTTTGTCTTTTTGCAAATACAGAATTAACTCATTTTATGAATGGATTAAGATTTGAGCGAGGCCGGGGATTTAGCTCAGTGGTTCCACTGCCTGCCTTGCAAGTGCAAGATTCCGAGTTCGATCCCCAGTACACCCGCCAAAAAAAGATTTGAATGAGGATACACAGCCTACTTATTCCATGAGTTAAAGGATTTTCCCATCTATAAAAATCACACTGAATCATCCCAATAAATGGTTATTAAGCATTCTTTGAATTTAAAAAATAAAGTTGTGCAATAAACCCATCTTTCCTGTTGCTGTAAATATGGAGAACATGGTAAGTAGAAAAACATGAGGATTTGAGTTAAAATCTGCGTCTGATAATTGCTGTGACTTGGGACAACTCAACTCCAGGACTTGAAGCCTTGATTTTCTCGTGTATGAGCAGGAAAACAGAACCACAAGACACCCTGTTTGGCCTTGATTATACAGAGCAGCTGGAAAGGACACATGTCCCCGCGGGTGAAATTGGAACATGCTCTTTGATAGAGGAGATGACAATTCATCTGAATGTTTTACTTACTTATTACTTACTATTTCTCCCTGGCAAATCAACTTGCCTTCTTAGTTTACTGTGAGTTTTCTGGCTTCTAACCATTCTGTGTTATTGTTCTTGGAAAAATTACATTTGCTTTACTTTCTCTTTGTGACTTTGAAACAGGAGATGGCACTCTAGCCTCTTCCTCTAATCACAGTTTAAATATAAAAGTGCTACAGTATTTTGAAGTGGGACACACCTTATGCACACACACAGAGTTTGATAGAGTTAGCTTTTACCCTAAGATTATCTAAATTCTGGCATTAAATTTCCAGGCCTATGTCTTGTCACCTTTGGTTTCTTGGGTGATGGAATGATTGAGATAGGGTCTCAATGTGTAGTCCAGCCTGGCCTTGAATTCACTATGTACCCAGGCTGGTCTCAAACTCATCATCCTCCTGTCTCAGCCTCCCGAGTGCTAAGATTACTGACCTGTGCTACCATGCCTGGAAGGTTTTCACCTTCCATTTTTAAAATGGTATTAATTTGTTGTTTTTAAATTATGAAAGATATATTAGCCATCTAAAAAATAACTCTGAGGGGCTGGGGATTTACCTCAGGGGTGCCATGCATGCTTTGCAAGTGCAAGGTCCTGAGTTTGATCCCAAGTGCTGAAAAAAAAAACCTGAAGCAGTGAGCTGTGCTGCTTTCTGGAGATGAACACAAACTAATAGTGGAACTTTTACTTTCCAGTATATGCGTGCATGTGTACGTGTCTGTGCACGTGCATGTGCATGTGAGCGTGCGTGTGGATTGGGAAGAAGGAAAAGCTGAATGTGGAGCAGTTGCAAAAAACAATCTCTCCCATGGGGAGCTGTAGAGCTGGAACATTCCTTTAGATTTGCCCACACTGAGGCAAGGGGGCCAGACCTTTTTGTCCTATGCTGATTAGTCACCGGATATGGACTGCCACCAAAATGGGGACAAAACCTTGGGCAAGGAACCTCTCCTTTGCCCATAGCAGTTCCTAGGGAAGGATTCAGCGGCTGAGCCATTGGCAGCCAATACTCCTAGCAGCCGGGGAAATTCGTCCCTCTGTCCTAAGGGGGAGTTCTGTGTGGCTAACCACAGCGCCCACAGTTTATCCCTTGCACCACTTGGATCTGTTTTCTTCGTACAGTGAATTCATTCCATCTGGGAACAGCTCCAAGATTCTGAACGATCTTCTTTCCTGGGAAAATTCTGAGAGAAAGGTTATTGGGACAAACCTCAGCCCCTGCTGTGTCTCCTTGTCTTGAGCACAATCTCCCTCCTCTCATATGCACTCTGGTCCGGGATTCTAGACTTCTCTGGCCCTGTACTAGTGCCTCTGCTGGTCCAGATGGTTTGTCCAATGAGTGGCCCAGACTTCAACGAATGGGTGGCCTGCATTGTGGTCAGCATGCTCCTCTTAGACTGTGGCTGTTTCTCTCATCCATTTACCATAAAAGCTGGGCCGGAAGGACCAAGACATTTCTCAGTAGACCACCTGGGAGTGAAATGCATCCTCTCTGATTGCTATTGATCAGCAGCAACCCTATCACTCTCTGGTAATAAGGATCTGTTAATTAACCACGACAGGATGTTTACTGCTAGTCTCTTGGCACAAGGAGCTGAAAGTGATGGGGCGACAGCTGCAGGGGACTCTTACTATGTCCCCTGGCATTCTCTGGGAAGCAGGGTCACTAGACCTTAAAACTGAAGGGATGGGAAACACAAATTCCCCAAGTGGATCAATAGAATGACAGCAAGTGGGGCATTCATGCTTACATTCTTCAGCTCCCAGACTCACATAGTCTGTCCACTGGGGGCACCATGCCGTACAGTGTCATTGGTTTAGGGTGCATATTGCATCCTGGAGAACAATGCTCTTTCCTTGTTCAGTATCACCTCTAGGCCGGTACCTCAGCCACAGCTTTGGAAGGCTGTTCCATCACTTTATAGTCTGGAAGCTTCCAGGTGGTATGGCACATGGTAGACTAGTGGATCCCACTGTCACGTGGGCATCTCCACCCTCTCTTGGTGTGAATTGGGTTTCTTGGTCAGAAGCAAGTTGGGCAGAATTCTATGCTGGTAGATCAATCTGCGCTTCCTCAATCAGAGTGCTGTGCAGGGCTCTGCAGGCAGAAAAGATAAGAATGTCTAGAACATGTGTTTATTTCCATCGTGTTGAAGCCAGGCTTCTTCCAGAGTGGAAAAAACCCAGTAGTCATCTTGGCACCAAGTGGTTGGGCTGGTCTCCCTGAGAAATGAATGACACTGGGCTGGGGACTCCACTTTGGTCTCTGCTGCTGGCAGGTTGGACATTGTGGCAGCAGCTACATCATCCCTGGTGAGGAAGAACACAGGCTTTGGGCCCCACAGTCCCACTGCAATGACTCTTCGTGAGCTGACTGTGCCAGCATTGGGGTGGGTGCTAACAGATGCTGCTGACACCAACTGGCTGAGTTAGTCTGTCCAACTAGTTGTCCAGTCCCTTTTCTGGGGATGGATGGTCTCAAGTGAACAATGAAAGGCAGAACGAATATGTCCACATGTTTGCTCACCTCCTTAGATCCACCTGTAGATACCAGGAGTTGGCAGACAAAAGCCTATAGGCCAAATCCACTCACTGCTGTTTTGCGAATAAAGTTTTATGGAAACACAGTCATGGTCATTTATTTATAGATTGAATCTCATTGCATCTATACAACAGCAGAGTTGTGTAGTCATACCAGAAACCATATGACCTATGAGTCTAAAATGTTTGCTCTGACCCTTTATTGAAAAAGTTTGCAGACTCTTGTTTTGTTTAGTTTTTTTGTCTGGGTCTCACTGCATAGTCCAGGCCTGAACTCACTAAATTGTCCAGGGCAGACTTGAACTTGTGATCCTCTCCCTCAGCCTTCTGAGTAGCTAGGGTTACATGTATGCACCACCATGCCTGATTACTATTATAGTTGTAAAATGGATTGCTGCTTCCCACTGATTTTGACTTGCTCATGTTGGGGATCTCTGACCACATGGTCACTTGATATCCCATAGTCAGCTGCTCCATCTCTAATGTGGCCCAAGAGTATGTCAAGAACTGTTTATAGAATGATGTGTAGCTGTCTGGGGTTTGTCAGACATTTCTCACAAGACTTTTTTCTGTGTACAAGCCTCTAATATCACAAAGCATCCTGGGCCACCTGCCCTAAGTCCTAGGGTTGCTTGTAATGCAGCATGAACCATTTGCAGAGCCTGTTTTTGCTCTGGGTCTGATTCAAAATTTTCAGATGCCATGGTAACACATGCCTGTCACCCCAACACTCAGGAGCCTAAGGCAGGAGGATCACCATGAGTCTAAGGCCAGCCTGGACTACATAGTGAGTTCAAGGCCAGATTGAGACCCTGTTTCAAACAAACAAACAAATAAATATTTCATGTGATCTACTGAACAAACCAGCATGAGGCATACAAACTCCAGAACCAAAGAGGTTTCCAAGAATTGTGCTTCTTCCTCAGGAGATTCCTAACCACTGAGCTGTCATACTTGGTTCCAGAACCTTCCCAGGCCTCACCTCCCATTCTCTGGAGAGCATGTGTCTTAAAGGCTTCAGCACACTTGACACTTCTTGCTCATGTGCTCCAATTACATGATGTTACTGACGTAAGGGACCAATGTGATGTTCTTCAAGTGCTCAGCTACTCAAGATCTATATGTGGTCTATTTATGATAGCTTTCTGGATGTAAAACAGATCCACAAATTCTTTGATGTTGCTCCCTTCAAGCAGTGGGGCCTAATTTCCCTACTCTCTTGGATGAGGGACATGCTTGGGGGGCTTTAGCTGTCATGTGAGGATGCTCAAGCCATCAAGGGGCTGGTCCATGAGATGAGGGATGGAGGCTCCCTACCAGCAGCCACGCAAAAGAGTCATCTTGGATGTAAATTCTTTAGCCCCACTGAAGTCCTCGGAGAACCGGAGGATTGGAGGATCCCGAGACATCCGAACCACAGCCGCATTAGAAATGCTGAGCCTAACCACCCAGCGGAGCCCCTCGTGCCTTCCTGACCCTGGAAAACTGAGACAATGAATGTTATTATCTACCCAGGGTCTCCCGGAGCCAGCTCTTGAGCCGGTAGGAGCTCAGCATCTGGACAATGTGCGGGCGGAAGTGCGAGGTGCCTGGATCGCAGCCAGGGTTCTGTCTCCTGGCAGAGAACTCCAAGGGCCCTTGGATAGAGCGATTTGTCATCGCAGCCTTGCACTGGCTTCCGGTAGCAAACTGCCCCCCTCTTCCCTGCATGCACCCTTTGCCTGCTTACAGGGCACACAACAAGATCATGTCAGAAGGCATCAACACCATTCACATCTGATTATGTATATAAAATTTGCCAACAGTTAGCATCTTATCTTAACGAATGTAGAAAGGCAAACGTCAGGGATAAAGCCTGCTTTCTCCACTATGATTTAACATCACTTTGGAAGTGAAGCCAAACAAACTGTACAAGAAAAAGCATGTTAGATGAGAAACATCATAACTGAAAAGAAAGAGATAAAATGACCTCTATTGTAGATAACATAATTGCTTGTGTGGAACACCCAAAAGAACTGAAAAGGAAACTATCAAAACAATAAGCAAATTTAGTAAAGTACCAGGATCAAAAAATCAACATGTAAACTGGGTGTGGTGGCATACTCCTACAATCCCAGCACTCTAGAAGGCTGAGGCAGGAGAATTGCTAGTTTGAGCTTTGCTCAGTGGCAGGGTCCTCAGTCCCCCAAAACCCAATCAGCATGTAGAAAGTAATATCCTTCATATATAAGTAGTAAGTAATTAGAAAATATAATGAAAAAGAAGATCAATTTGAAATAGCAACAAAACAGTAAAATATTTAGCATAGATCAAAAAGAAATGTGCACAGCTTATATTGACTCATTTGTAGGAAAGTAGGTGCACCTGGAAACCATAATGGTAAGTGAAATAAATCAAGCTTAAATATCTCATGGTTTCTCTTACGTGAGAAGCCCAAAGTAAAAATAATGAGCAAAATAAAAGAGAGATAATAGGAAATGTAAGACAGATCAAGAGATGGAGGGAGATGGAGGGAGGTGGAGGGAGGGGAGGGACAGGGATGAAGAAAGGAATGAGGGTGTGTCATGCACATTTGCCAGCGCCACGCAAGGTCTGTCGTCCTATGGACTGCAGACGTGCACTAAAGAAAACCCATGACACACACATGCATGACGCAGAAGTGGGCCTAACCAGGCAGAAGGTCATGTTCTCTGCAGGGAGACTCTACCGAAAGATGCCAGTTCTGCCTACATGAAAGCTAATCGTGATCTTACTGCAAGTCATCATCAGGGTTTAGTTGTTTGCTCTATAGAGCTGCACATTTGTTATATAAAGTTCCTCTGGAAGAATAAACCGGCAAGAATACCTAGTAAAATTCTTTAATAGACTTGTAGATACTAGTCTCTAAGACATTAGGTCATTGCACAATTTCTGTAATTAAAAGAGTTTAGCGTTATTGACATGTAAGTAGACAGACCAATGGAACTGAAAGTAGAATCTAGAAAGAGGCCTGAGAACCAAAGGAAATGTGGTCTGTGATAAGGGATCCATCTTACAGCTGTGGGGAAAAGAAAAACATTTAAATAAATTGCATGGAAACAGCTGTGTACGAGTATGGAAAAAGATTACATCAGATCAAATCTCAAATATCAGGATACTGATGAATGAGCAAGGGATCTAATGTGAAAAAGGACAGTATACAAATACTAAATAGAAAAGTGAGTGAATTAATCTCAATTCCTTCCCTTCCCCTCCTCCTCTTCCTCCTCCTTCTCCCCCTCTCTCTTCCTCTTCCTCTTCCAGAACTAGGGATTGAACCTAGGGCCTTCACACTAAGGTCCATCCCAGCCCTTTTGAAATTTTTTATTTTGTTCCAGAGTCTTGCTGAGTTACCCGGGCTGGATTTGAACTTGCAGTCCTCCTGCCTCAGCCTCCCAGAGCCCGACTTGTGAATGTTCTTATAACCTAAGAGTGGCACTGACAGCTTTAAAAATCAGAACAAATGGTAGAAAAGATTGGTGACTTACATGATATGAATGTGAACAAGCTTTTGCAGGGGAGGAGAGGGAAGGGAGGGGAGGGGAGAGGAGAGGAGATAAATTTTTAGAAACAACTTCGATAAAGAACTGATGACACACTGTGGCAAGTGCTGATACTCCTAGTATATGAAGAGCTCCTGAACATAGAGAATAGAAAGGGAAATGGGAAAATTGCTCAACTTTTTTCCTCATAAAGGAAGTGCAAATTAAAATTGCCCTGAGATAATGCGCCTCTCCTATCAGATTGGTGAGACTCCAAATGTCTGACAGCCGCTCTGATTATGAGATTTGGGGATGCAGGCTCTCATTCATTGTTCACGGAATGTAAAATGATACCATCTTTATGGAATCGATTTGGCAATATTTAGCAAAAGTGAACCTGCAATTATGCTTTGATTTAGCAATCCTACTTCTAAGAATCTATCACCATGACTCACTGGCAAAACTACAGAAGACTGTATAAATGAGGCATGACTGGCTGAATGGTTTCTCTGTATAGTGGAGTACTATATAGCTAAGAAAAGCAATGAGAAGAACGCCTATTAAGAGATTCCAGGGTAAACTGATAAATGGGGAAAAACAAGGTACCGGGTATGCCCCTTTGGGTAAGAAGGAAAGTGTGGAAATATGAACATATAAACATATTTGCTTAGACTTTCATTAAGAAGCAATTAAAGTATAAATGGTTACCCATAGAGGAATCCTTCCCCCCCCTTTCTCCTTCTTTTAGTTTTTCAGTAGTGATTTTTTTTGGTACCGGGGATCGAACTCAGGTCCTTGCGCTTGTGCAGCAGGCAGTGAAACCACTGAGTTAAATCCCCAGCCCACCTTCTTTTAGTTTTTTTTTTTTTTTTTTGGTACTGGGGATTGAACTCAGGACCTTGTGCTTTCTAGACAGGCGGTGGAACCACTGAGCTAAATCCCCGGCCCCTTCTTTTAGTTTTTGATACAGGATCTCTCCATATATTCCAGGCTGGCTTCGAATTCCACCACAATTTAAGTTGGGTTTTTTTTTCCTTTTTGAGACAGGGTCTTGCTATGTAGTTCACCCTGGCCCTGAACTCACTATGTAGCCGAGGCTGACCTCAAACTCCTGGCAATCTTCCTGCCTCAGCCTCCCAAGTGTTGGGATTACAGGTGTATACCACCAGGCCTAACTAGAGTAAAAAAAAAATTTTTTTAACTTCAGAAGAGCCCTTTTTTTTTTTTTTGAGACAGGCTGTTGCTAAATTTCCAAGGTTGGCCTCAAATTTGCTACTCTCCTTCCTCAGCCTCCCAAATGCTGGATGCATACCACCATGGTCAGCCTACAAAGCATCTCATGAAATGATTTTTAGATCTCAGAGAACCTGCATAAAAATTATACCTGCAGCCTATGTTCCATGATTAGTAAGACAGATATAACCAATAATTATAAGCAATGCCATTTTAAATAGACAGTGCTGAGGTGGTTTGTGCATTTTAGCTAACTCAGCACATTATTTTTGTGTGGTTCCCCCAACCCACATGGATATCAATGCAAATCAGTATTGCAGGTAAAATATTCATTAAAAATATCTTCCTTGATTATTTTGCATTATCCAAGAGGATCTCAAGTCTTTTTATGAGGGGCTGAGGACGTAGCTCCACGGCATAGCTCTTGCCTAGCATGTATGAGGTTCTGGGTTTGATTCTCCACACCATAAAAAAATAATTAGCACAAATTTCTATTCTACAGGATGCTAGTGAAGCACGGCATGTTGTGCATGCTTTTTCCCCATTACAAACTAAAAGAAAGTAACTTTCTGGCTGCACTTTTTTGTTGTTGTTTTTTGTTCTTTTTGGTTAGAGGCAAGTGCTCTACCACTAAGCTACGGGCCCAACTCTAACCAAAATTTCTTGAAAAACAATTTAAACAGTTAAGTTTAACCTACTTCTTTCTTTCTTTCTTTCTTTCTTTTTTTTGCTGTCCTGGGGATTGAACCCAGGTCCTTGTGGATGCCAGGCAAGTGCTCTACCACTGTTACACCCCTGGCCCTCACAATATTTTAAAACACCTTTACCAAAATATACTTCACATACCATATACTTCACCTACTGAAAATGTATAATTCAATGGCTTCTAGTACATCGGCAGGCAGTGCACCCATCACCACAGCCAATTTTAGAACATTTATCACCTCACAAGCAAACCCCATGCCTCTAGCTATGGTCTTCCTCCCCCACCCCCAGCCCAAGACACCACTAATCTCCTAAGTGGAATCAGAATATGTGGCCTCTTATGACTGCTTTCTTTCATTTAACATCATGATTTCAGGTTCATGCATGTGGTAGCATGGATACTTCCTTCTACAGCCATGCAAAATTCCATCATGTGTATTTACCATACCACATTTTGATTATAGATTCATGAAGTAGACAGTTATTTGTACATTTTGGCTATTATGAATACTTTTGCTATAAATATTTGTGTAACAGTTTCATGTGGACTTTTTTTTTTTGGTACTGGGGACTGAACTCCAGTCCTTGTGCTTTTGAGGCAGGAGGTAGAACCACTGAGCTAAATCCCCAGCCCTGGACTTTTTTTTTTGGTTTATTCATTCGTTTTATTTTCTTGAAACAGGATCTCTATGTAGCCCAGGTTGGCCTCACATTCATGGCAATCCTCCTGCCTCAGCTTCTCAGAATACTGGGGTGGCAGGTGTGTGCCACCACACCCAGCTCATGTGTTATCTTTATGTTCAGTCATTTCAGGAAGTGACAGGCTTTTTGGTTGTGCCATTTTCATTGCCACCAGCAGTATCCGATTTCTCTCTAACCACAGGGCCACTATTTGTCTTTCTAGTACAGTTCTATTAGTGGGTGTGAAGTGGTAGCTCCCTGTGGTTTGGGCTTGGATTTCCCTGATAACTAACCATGTCAGTATCTTTTCATGTGCTTCTTGGTCATTTCTATATGAAGAAATGTCGTCTCCAAACCTTTGCCTATGAAAACATTTTTAGCCTGGCTTAGTGGTGCATGCCTGTAATCCCAGCACTGGGGAGGCTGAAGCAGAAGGATCAGTGTGAATTTGAGGCCAGGTTGGGGTACATAGTGAGTTCAAAGCCAGGCTGAACTACATAGCAAGACCCTGTCTCAAAAAGAAAAACAAAACAAAAACAAAAGCAATTATAAATTGCAGTGCAATACACATAAAATTTACTATGTTCATTATTTTAAGTGTACAATTCAGTAGTGTTAAATATATTTACAGTGTTGTGCTTTGCCCATTTTTAAACGGCAATTTTTAGTGAGTTGTCTATACGTTCTTCTTCTCCGTTATTGAGTTTGAGTTCTAAGAGCTGGGTGGGCTGTTCCACCCACATCTGAGGACCCGCCCCGCCCCGCCAGCTCCGCAGTGGACCTCAAGACGGCTCCCCTGAGGGCCATAAAGTCAGAGACCCTGCAGCCACCCACACCCAGCGCTCCCCGCCCGCAGCCCCGGGCTTTCGTGGGGTGCTGCCACCCCGTGGAGCCAACTTTCACTTTGGTAAAACCCTGCTCTCTTTCTGCTCCCTTTGGTGTCCTACTCAGTTTGTTCAGGCCACCGAGAACCTGGGCGAGTAGCGGCCCGGCAGCGTCCCTGGCTGTGACCCGCGGAGGTGCCGCTCCTCGCACACTGGCTTGGCGCTTTGGATCTCGGATGCGGCTCAGCGCTTCAGGACCACACAGCCTTGCGCACTGGGAGACCCGGCCTCCTCCCCTGCTCCGCTTCTTTTCACATTACTAGAAAACAAGATCTAACTTTTGTTTAATTCATATGGACTTATTTTCCAAACTCTACCAAAGCAAATCATACCTTATGTTATTTTCCTTTACATATACTGGAAACGTTTTTGTGTGCCATTAAATAGGCTTCCTAACATGACACTTAGCGCCGGCATAATTTTCTGAAGTTGCACGTCACACGTTCAAGTTATTTTCCACAACAGTTTTCATAGCTCTGAATAGGGCTGCAACGAATATTCTGGTAAATAAACCTACTTCCTCTCTATCCCCTTAGGATAGGTTCCTTGAAGTGAGTTACTGAATGTAAGCATTCGAACGTTTAAAATCTCTATGTGAATGTACATATTTGTAAATATTATTTTAAAATGTCAGTGTGGCTGGGTGTCCTGCACATACCTGTAATCCCATTGCTCTGGGAGGCTGAGGCAGGAGGATCACAAGTTCAAACTCAGGTTGGGCAACTCGGTGACTTAGCAAGATCCTGTTTCAAAATATTTTTAAAAGGGCTGGGGCTGTAGCTCAGTGTGAAGGCCTCATTTTCAGTCCCTGGTACCATTAAATATCCATCCATCCATCCAGGCATCCATCCATTAAATGTGATTTGTGAAGAAATGGTATCATCCTTCGGTTTGCTACCAGAGCTTAGTGGGATTACTAATGTTTTAACAATTTGAGGGGGAAAATCAGGAGATGTTATGCAAAAAAGGATCTTCAACTCTCTCTTCAAAGATGACTCCTATAACTCAAGCTATATGCACACCCACCATTGCCAGAGATTAGGGGGCAATCCAGGAGCTGGACAGACTGGGCCTTGAAGTCAGCGCCTTTGAGTGTCATCTTGGGCCAGAATCACAGGAGGCGGTGGGAGGAGCACAGAGGGGTGCTTTGTGGGTCTCCTGAGGTCAGGAACAAGGCTCAACTTTTGTCTGCCCTGAAGGGAACACTCAACAGCCGACAGGGTCATGACAAATCCAGATGCTTGGAAACACAGTCGTTTGCCACTTAATGACATTTTGGTGAACAACAGACCACACAGTCATGTGGGACAGTGACCCACAAGGGTGCATCGCCTGGTGACGAACGTCAGGGCCACCTCGGAGTGTGTAGGTACACTCAACAATGATCGCACAGTAACAAGCCAATCAATGACACATTTCTCAGTATGGACCCTGTCGACGATGCAGGACTCTATTCCAAAATGTCAACAGAGGCCAGCCATGGTGGCACACACATGTAACGCTAGCACTCCAGAGGCTGAGGCAGGAGGATTGCCCTGAGTTCAAGTTTAAGGCCGAACTGGACTATATAGTGAGACCTTGTCTCATAAAAAAAAAATCAAAAGTAAAAATGCCAACAGAAACTATTACTGACTGATGGTATCACATATGATTTTCAGTTCTTTTTTTTTCTTGCCTTTTCTGTATTTTTGAAGTGGTTCATAATGACCATGTGTTACTTTAAAGAAGTCAACCCCCCTATTCTTTTCTTTCTTTTTTTTTAGAATAACAAAAAATATTTTACTATAACATAAGATTCACAGAAGTTTCCAGACAAGCTATACAAAATGGTCACAAGCTTTTTTTGAAGGGGGGAATCTACACTTGACAGCAAAGTCACAATGCTATTAGTGAGGGCTGTGATGTTTGTTAATGTTCCCATTTTGGTTCAATCAGCTTGTCCATCTATATCGTCTAAATAAAGTTAGACTTGACTAGAGAGCGTATTCTAGAGAATTGGTTGGCTGCTTTCTAACCAATGCAATTAGATCACCATAAAAGGGGGGGAAAGGAGCCCATAAAATTTTGAAACTACTTTTCCCCTCAAAAAATAAAATAAAGAATACCCATACCCCTCCAGCTAACCCTGACAACTACCTTCATTCACTGTGCTTTATACTTAAACCATGATGGGGGAAATGAATAAAAGCAGATGGCCGCTGTTTTTAAACGTTCCACAACAATCCTGATGATACTTTTAGCCTCTGCTCATGCTTTACAACAGTGAATCAGGACAAGACATAGATTTTTTAATGTGCATTTAATCACCAAAGGACTGAAAATGTCTGGGCTTTTATTCTGTAATGTTTCTAAGACCATGTCCATTAAATGCAAACAAAAAAGGAAGAAGTCTTGGCAGAACAGAAGTGACACAAACTTGATGATCGGATAGACTTAAATATTATTCATGGCTCATAGCCTAATCCATGCTCTAGCTGTTTCTACAGCTTGGGCTTCACTGGTCTTCCACTGCTTGGCTACATCGTTTGCTGGTGGGTCGTCTGGATCAGGGGCACTTAACAAAGCCTGGATCAAGAGCAGAACTGTGCAGATCTGCAGTGCTGGGGACCATTTATCTTTCAAACTATCTAAACATATTCTTCCCAACTTGTCTACATTAGGATGATAAATTTTGGTCATGAAATGTACTTTAGGTGCTGCCATTGTGTATTCTTCTGGATGAAATAGTTCAAGTTTAAAAGTCCCTCCCTCAAAGGGGGAATCCTGGGGGCCAGCAATGACCACATGAAAATAACAGGTGTTGCTCTCATCTGGTTCTGCTTTAATGCCAGGAACTGGTTCTGCCAGCAAACGCTGGGTTTCCTTGATGATCCTTCGGGGCAGCCCGGCCATCTTGTCAGATCCCGTCTTCGGCCTGGTCGCGTCTCTGGACCCCCTATCCTTTGCTGGATTGTTTTAACAGGGCCTCGCTATGTAGTCCAGGCTGGCCTCAAACTTGCAGTGATCCTCGTGCCTCAGCCTCCCAGGCATACATTACCACCTTTTTTTTTTTTTTTTCCTGGCTTGTGTTTTTATTTTTTTTTTTCCTATGGTTTTTATTCTCTTCAGAACATATCAGGCATTTAATATGCCTGTAATAGTATGGTTTTTTGTTTTGTTTTGTTTTTGCCATACTGGAGATCGAACTCAGGACCTTGCACTTGTAAGGCAGGGACGGCTGCGCCACTGAGCTAAATCCCTGGCCCTCTTTCTTTTTAAATGCGTTTTTAAAAACCCAGCCCCAGTCAGCTAGCAGCCCTCCCTCCCAAGGCCAGCAGATGCCTCATGCTAAGCTCCCCCAGCAGGGCGAACCCAGCCCACCTGCAGCTGCGGCTCCCAGAAGGCTGCAGCGATCAGCGGGGCTGCCCGGCAGTGCACAGCTGTGTTCCCCGCCGCCAGCGGGCTGGGGAGAGCAGAGATGCGGAGCCCAGAACTGCCAAGGGGGACCCCGGCCGGTCCGGGCCTCTAGCCCAGGATCCTCAGGTCCCCCGCAGCCCTGGAGCTCCTAGGTCACTGAGCCCTGGGCTCAGCCAGGCTGCAAAAGGGAGTCACGGAGGAAGCAGCTCAAGACCCTGCAGCCTGTGCCCCTCGACTTGGAGCCGGTCCTGACGTGGCGCGGGGCTCTAACGGGACTCGACTCTCTGCTCAGCGCCTCCGGAGCATCTCGGGGCCGCCGCGGACCCGGTACAGACCCGGGGTAACAAGCAGCGGGCGTCACCGCCCACACGGGGAGGCCTGGCCCACTGGTCTCTCTGTATTGGGAGTGTTTGCGGGGCGTGACGATCGCGCTCCTCGTGGGGAACCGGCATGCTTACAGCACACACCCTCATCCTCTCTACGTCTCCACCCTCCTCTCTGCCTCCCCCCACCTCTTGGTCCTCCCTTTTTCCTGTTATCTTTTATTTTGCTCTTTCATTTATTTAATTGGTTTCTCTTATATGAGAAATATGATATTTAAGCTTGTGTCTGATTTGTTTCACTTAACATTATGGTTTCAAGGTGCATCCATTTTCCTACAGAAGGCTCAAATCGATCCATCTTCATGGCAGAATAGTACTCCACTATGTGTACTACATACCATGCTTTCTGTCTGTACCCATCTGCTGGTAGCTGAGGGGCTCACTAGGATTTCCTCAGTCATCCTCATCCTCAGCTGACTCACGTGGGGTGAGGGGAGTGGGGAGGTACCATCTCTGCTTTGCAGCCCAGAACACAGGCCCAGAAGGATGACAGGAATTGCAGGTGTGAGATAAGCTAGAACTATAATCTGACTTAATTCCTGGGGCCCCCAGGGGCAGCCCCCTTCCCCGGGGAGCCACTGGGTAAGCCTGTCCCGAAGGGCCTCTGAGACCTGCATTTCTCAGCAGCCCATGGGTCAGTTCACCTGAGGCATGGGCAAGTGTTCCAAATTTTAGAAGCTCCTCAGGGGCTCATTATGGACACTGAATCATTCCAGGTGACTCTGCTGAGGTGACCTGAGGCTCCAGATAACGATTTAAAGCCTATTTTTAGGGAGCCAGGTGTGATGTTAGCTACATGTAATCCCAGCTGCTCAGGAGGCTGAGGCAGGAGAATCCCGAGCTCAGGGCCAGCCTGGGTAACATAGAGAGACTCTGTCTCAAAAATAAAATGTGTGTGTGGGGATAATACTAAGTTGAAGAGGGCTGAGCCGAAAACTCAACAAAAATTGTAACTAATATCTCAAGAGGCCGGGGATTTAGCCAAGTGGTTTCACTGCCTGCTGCACAAGCACAAGGACCTGAGTTCAATCCCCGGTACCAAAAAAATCTCGAGAGATAAGCTACCACCTTCATTAGGCTATAATACAGTGGTATTTAATGTTTTTTGATATCAGAAATCAAACTCAGGGCCTCCCACTTGCCAGGCAGGCGCTGTGCCACTGAGCTACATTCCTGGCTCTTTAATTTAATTAATTAATTAATTAATTAATTTATTGGTACCAGGGACTGAACTCAGGACCTTGAGCTTGTGAGGCAGGTGCCATGCCACTGAGCTAAATCCCCGGTTCCTGGCTCTTTAATTTAAAAAAGAATGACACCATTGAAAAAGAAGAGGCCATGGAGATAGCTGACCATGTTCTGGTGCTGGTGTTTTTTAAGCCAAGAAGTCACTCTGCACCGCAGCTAAGTGCATACGAAATATGAAAACCTATCTGGACTTGCAAAGTAAAAAAATGAACCCAACAATGGCCAGACAACAGTGCGGTCCTTCCTCAAAGCCACCGTGGGCCAAACTGGAAGCCGAGTCCTTCTTCCTGCAGCAAGAAGGCAGGGAAAGGAGCTCTGGGGCAGATGGGAGCCTTCAGGCCTGTGGAAAACCATGCCAGGGGGTGCTATACAGAGCTGCTGGGATACAGGAGAAGATGTGGGCGGAGGTCCTGAGAAAGCTCAACACAGGGCAGAGTGAAACAAACAAAAAGTTCTGTTAAAAAAAAAATGTGCCCAGGTGTGGTGGTGCTCCAAGGTAGTCCCAGCACTCAGAGGCTGAGGCAGGAGGATCACCGTGAGTTCAAGGCCAGCCTGAATTACAGAGCAACACCCTGTCTCAACAAACAAACAAACAAAATAAGAAAGCAAAAGCCCTTTTCTGCCACAACGGAAGTCAGTGGACTAATGGATGAATAATGAATAAGACCAATTATCAAGAGATGGTAGAATGTGAATATTTTAAGTATAGAAATAAAAGGTAATTTTAAGAAATGAAATCAATTGACAGTAGTTGAGGAGGGGAGAAGGGGGAGATGCAGATTAATGATTTTATGATAGATTTTTAGTTATCGTTAGACTTTAAAAACCATCTGCATACATTATTTTGGTTAAACACACATCTTGTAGCTTCCAAAGGTAATTCTAAGAATTTATAACCTGATAGTGCTGCTTGGTTGAATTTCAGACAGAGGAAACTTGCAGCACAAACAGCCAATAAAATGTTTGCAGGTAGAATAAAAACTTTTTAGAAAGAATTACAGATAAATGGGGTGAGAGCAAATATGAAAGAAAAATGAGCAATTATATGAGCAAGAACTCATGAATGCTTCATAAATACATGAAAAGTTTCTCACTAGAAATCAGAGACATAAATTAAAAGCACAATAAGACACCATTTTGATTTTTGTCTCTTTAAATCAATGACTTCTAAAAAAAATAAATCAATGACTTCTAAATGAAAAATAAAAGCTGATACAAGGCACGGTGGTACACCCCTGTAATCCAACCACTATGGGAGGCTGAGGCAGGGGGATGACAAGTTTGAGCCCACCTTGGGCAACTTAATGACTTAGGGAGACCCTGTCTTGAAATTTTAAAAGGGGCTGGAGATGCATCTCAGTGGTAGAGCCAACATCCAAGATGCTGAAGCAGGAGGACCTCCATGAGTTTGAGGCCAGCCTAGGATACAAAGCAAGACCCTGCATCCAAAAAAAAAAGAAAACAAAAGAAAAACAAAAACCTCAGGAAAATTAAAGAATTAAATGTAGATGGCCCCTGACTTCAAATTTTTGTCTTGACAATGGTACAAAAGTGGACAGCCATTCTGTTTTTCACTTTCAGTACAGTACTCAATAAATTACATGAGATATTTGGCACTTTTAGGGCTAGGCTGTAACTCCGTGGTACAGTGCTTCCTTAGCATGTTCCAGGCCCTGGGTTCAATTTCAGTAACACACACACACACACGCACACACACACACAGATATTCAACACTTTAGTATAAAATACTGTTAGATGATTTTGTCCAACTGTGGGTAAATATAAGGCTAAGATAAGTGAGCACATTTAAAGTGGGATAGGCTAAGCAATGATGTTCATGGGTCAGGTTTGCATTAGGCAGCTTTCCTGTGGCTGGGACATTACACCCAACAATACCCAACACCTACAACTTGGAGGAAAGGTTGATTCTGGCTCATGGGTTTTAGAGGATTCAGTCCATAGCTGGTTCCAAGGCAGGAAGGAAGGGTACAGAGGAAGGGTCTGGCAGAAGAGAGCTGCTCAGGTCATGGCGGCAGGAAACTGAGAAGGGAGGAGGCAGGGAGCAGGTGAGAGCCCTCAGGTCTCTCCCCAGTGCCTGCCTCTTCTGATTAGAGGCCACTCAACAGCACAATCAACTCTGAATTCTTCTATGGGTTAAGCCATGGGCGAATATAGCACCCCTATGATCCAATCACTGTCCTTAAATCCCACCGCAGAACTTATGGGACTTTTGGGCACCATGTTAGATCTAAACAATAACAGGTGTATTAAATGCATTTTCACTCAGGATATTCTCAGCCTGCAATGGTTTGATTGGGAAGTAGCCCCACTGTAAGCTGAGGAGCAGGTGCGTTTTTTAGTCACCATGGTACCCTTTCCAGGGAACAGGATGTCTCCTCACTCCTCTCTAAGGAGACAGCGGGGCATCCAGGGTTCTCATGAGCCTCGGCCCCCAGCAAGAGTCTGACGTAAAGAAGGACGAATCTTAGAGACCTGTGGGAATGATCACTGGCCAACAAGGGAACCTCAGTGAGAATCACAGAAAACAGTTTTTGAGAAAACGATATAAGTAGGCACAATGCCAGCTTGGACTGAAAGGGACAGAGATGTACAAAATAGAAAATTCCGACCTTCTTCCAAATCTTCACTGTAGGAAGTGGGCAGAGGAAGTAAACAGTTGTGACACTTGTCACCTTTCACGGTGCACTGGGGACGGCTTCCAGGAGGACCAGCAGCCCAAGGGTGCAACCAAAAGCCACAGAGAATCATCCTGGGCCTTGAACCCTCACCAAGGGACTGGTGACACTTAGCTGGTGGGAGTGTGGAATTCCTGTGGCCCAGTAAAAAGTTTCTTCTGATCTTTGTTCCCAGTTTTTGAGCAGGAACATGGATGGCTGTGATTTGTGTCTGTCGCACCCTGCAGGAAGGGCAGGGGTGGAAGGACAGTGATGCCATCTTTTTAGTGTCACAAATCCTCAGGCAGAGAGGGAAGGGTGCTGGGGAGTCGGAAGTACAGTCCAGGCTCCTGCGCCTGGCTGACTGGAGTGATGCAGAGCTGGACTCTGAGCTGTCGCCCTAATGGAGGAGACCGGGAACCCTGGGAAGGGGGCCGTGCGCTTGCTGAGCAACTCTAGCTACAGGGAGTTGCTTTGAAGAGGGCCGGCAACATTGCACCCCTTCCAGGCCTTCATGTCTTGTCTCATAGACTCCCCTCTCCTCGAAATGCTGGATCTAAAGAGCTTCCTGAGCAGGGCCCAGTGGTGCATGCCTGTACTTCCAGTTAATTAATTGGAAGGCTGAGGCAAGAGGGTGTCAAGTTGAAAACCAGCGTGGGCAAGCTGGGGATGTAGCTCAGTGCAAGGCCCTGGTTTCAAATGCCAGTACTGAGGGAGAGAGAGACCGGAACCTGAGAGCTGGTGAATGAGGCCTCCAGACCTGGATCCCGTGGGCTGGGGTCCAGTCCCTTTGGCCTCCTCCCAGGTCCCCAGCCCTTTCAGTGACAGCATTGCCTGATCGGCCCTCAGCCCCCAGCTGTGTTCTCTCCTCAGAAACCTCACGCTCAGGGCCAGCCCAGGGGAGGAGGGCTGCTTGGGCTTTCTGGGAATGCCACAGAGGGAACAGTGTGATCCTGAGGGGCTCTGGTGCCCTGGGAGGCCAGGACTCCCTGCCCGGGGATGCCAGGCCTCCGTCACTGCCACCCCAGGCCTGCCCTGCACGCTGGCATCTTCGCCCCCAGCCCTTCCTCCTCCACAGGCCGCTACACAGCCCAGTGATTGACAGCGGCCCTCCTGGCGGGGCTCATTAGCAGCTGGGGGGTGCAGGGCAGCTGCTCCCACTGCCGCCCCCGAGGCTGGATGGGCTCTGCTGCCTGCCAGCCCGGGTTCCCAGCAGGCCCACTGCTCGGACCGGGCTCTGCTCCTGAGGCCCCGTGGCTGGCCTGGAATATTCATGAGCGCGGCGCCTCTCCCTGGCCTAGCCAGCCTGGGCGCCTTCGGCTAACAGACGGGGCAGGCGGGTGCACCGCGGGCCAAGCCTCTGCCCACCGTTTCCCAGTCTCACAACACCCGGGCCGGCTGTCTTCACTCTGATGTGCAAGTTTAACCTCCAAAGAAGAGCTAGTTATGCTGCAGAGTGTCAAAAACCAGATGCAGACTTCAATCCCTGGTAACAAAACAAAACAAAACAAAAAAACAGATGCAGACATCTCAGTGTTGCTCCTGGAGGGACATCTCCTGTTTATAGCCATTTACCTTGTTGAATATTTTCAAGTCCCTCTCATTTGTTTGTTTGTTTATTTATTTATTTTACTAGGGATCTAACCCAGGACCTTTGCACTAAACTACAAATCCAGCCCCTTTTAAAATTTTGAAACAGGGTCTCTCTAAATTGCTAAGTTGCCCAGGCTGGGTTCAAACTTGTGATTCTCCTTCCTCAGCCTCCCAGACTGCTGGGATCAAGGGTGTGTGCCACCGAATCAGGAAAAATAACAGACATTTTCAGCTGGGAAGAAGAAGCCATTGTTTCCTTTCTAGGTGCTCAAGAGCAAGGACTCTGGAGTCAGACCAACTGCGTTTGAATTTCTGTCCTGGGTAACCCTGGGCAAGGCATTTAACCTCTGAATAATCACTCCTCCTCCCTCAGAGGGTTGTGAGGATTAAATGAATTAATGCATAGAAAGTCCATTCTGATATATAGTAAATATTTGCTAAGTAAAAATTTAAATTCAAGTTAGGTGTGGGAGAGTACTCCTGTGATCCCAGCACTCTGGGAGGCTGAGGCAGGAGGATTGCAAATTTAAGCCCAGCCTAGGTGGGTCAGAACTCTGTCTCTCTCTACCCACTTCTTGCCCCTTCTCTCTGAGCCCCAGGCATCAGGATTTGTGCTAGTTGCTGGCCCTGCTCCAGGCTATGAGCCTAGGACACTGCCCAGCCCCTGGGTTCTCCTGGGTCACCTTCATCCTATGGACTGTCAGAGCCTGGGATGGGATGGGCAGGCCATCCCCCCACTGCCCTCACATCTGACTTTGCCAGTGCCACCAAATCCCTCTCTTTCCCTTCTGAGCCACCTCTGGGCCCTTCAAGTGCGCCACTTTAAAAGCCTGAGTGCACAGCCGGGTGTGGTGGCATAGGCCTGTAATCCCAGCACTCAGGAGGCTGAGGCAGGAGGATTGCCATGAGTTCAAGGCCAGCCTGGGCTACATAGTGAGTTTAAGGCCAGTCTGAATTACATAGCGAGACCCTGTTTCAAAAAACCAAAACCAACCAAACATCTGAGTGCAGACTCTGGGTCTCCAGCAGCCCATGCCAGGCCTTCAGCCCGGCCTCTCTGCGAGGAGACCTCACCATGCCGCCATCTAGGACTGCATCCCTGCGTCCCCAGGCTGTCAGGGGAAGCCTGTGCTCCCTTCCCTCCTGATCTCTCTCAGCGCTGCCTGCTTCTCTCAGGACCAACACAAACGGAGGCATCTTGAGGGCCCACCATCACAGGTGAGGGCCCAGCTGTGTTCAGGGCTCAGAGCCTGGCTTGTGGTGACTAGGGATGGGGACCGCGGGCAGAGCCAGGGCCAGCGGGAGGGGACATGGAATGGCCGAGATGTGAACAGGGCAGGCAGGCGAGAAGCCAGCCTCGGAGGCCAGGTCCCGCCTTGGGACGCGGCTCCCTGACCACCAAGGGGAGCCAGAGGTGGGTTCTGTCTCCTCGCGGGTGAGGGGCGCAATCCCTTCTTCAGGGCCCAGGAGTCGCACACTGCCTGCCACGCGTGCTCAAGACGCTCGCTCGCAACTGTGCGGACAGCACTGCTCTGGGAGCTGGGTTAGAGGATAGTGGCTTGACGCCCAGGTGTCCGCAGTGAAGGAACGCCGTGAGGCCGGCTGCCATCTTTTCTGGACACTAATTCTCCAAGGAGTTCTCTGCCCCATCTTTTTGGCCGCAGCTCAGAGAAGTCCAGGCGTCAGGTTTTGGGAGCCTTGCTCCTGCCCGGTGCTCACAGCCGGGCTTTTGGTGGCACTCTCTTGGGGGAACAGCCCGGTCCCCCTCCACAGGAAGGACCAGGGCACAGCTTGGGCCACCACTGAAAAGTGGATTCATAGAGACATAAAGTGTAGTAGTAAAAGAGGTCACCAGCGTCTGGGAGAGGGCAGAGTAAGGAGGTTGAGTTGTTGTTTTGTGGTGTTGGGGTTCAACCCAAAGGCCTCACACATGCTAGGCCAATGTTTTACCACTAGCTGCACCCCAGCCTGGGAGTTGTTTAGTGGACACAGAGATTGTGTTTGAGATGATGAAAGAGTTCTGGTGCCAGGCATGGGGGAGCACACCTACAATCCCAGCACTTGGGAGGCTGAGGCAGGAGGATTGCTGTGAATTCGAGGCCAGCCTGGGCTACACACCGAGACCCAGACTCAAAAACCCAAAACAAAACTACCCCCAAACAAAAGCCAAAGCAAACCAACCAACCAAACAAGAAATACAAAAAGATTTCTGGAAATAGATGGTGGTGATGCCTGCATAACATTGTGAATGTACTTCATGCCACTCAGTGCTACACTTCAAAACGGTTAAGTTTGACTGAAGGTGTAGCTCCATGGTAGAGCACTGGCCCGGCATGCTTGAGGCTCTGCTTTTGATCCCTAGTACTGCAAAAAGTAGATGATAGATGATAGATAGATACATAGATAGGTGATAGATTGAAATGTAGATGGACAGACAGGAAGGTAGATAGATTTTTGGGAGAAAAACCTCAATCAATTATCCTACTCAAGAAAAATTAGCAATTAAATAATGAGTGTAGATAAATAAAACAGACAGTAGAGAACAATAAAGAGAATCACTGAAAACAAAGTTGGTGCTTTCAAAGATTGACAAAACTGGAAACCATTTAGCTAGAGTGACAAAAACAAAAGACAGGGGATGCAGATAACTAAAGTTAGAAATCAAAGTGGGGACATTCTTCTGACCTTACAGAAATAAAGGTTTATAAGAGCATATTGTGAAGAATGATGGCAGCAAATTAGATAATCTAGATGAAATGAGCAAATTCCTAGAAACACACAAATTACTAAACCTGATTTAGAATGGACAGACACGGTGACACACATCTGTAATCCCAGCACTTGGGAGGCTGAAGTGGGAAGATTGCCATGAGTTTGAGGCCAGTCTGGGCTGCATAGTTCAAGGCCAGCCTCAACTACAAAGCAAGACCTTATCTCAAAAAACAAAACAAAAACTGATTTAGAAGTAGAAATTCTGAACAGAACTAAACAAGTAAACTTGTCACTTTTACCATATACCTAAAGAAAAAATCAACACCAGTCCTTCTCAAAATCTTACAAAAATAGAAGGGAGAACATTTCCTAATTTATCTTGAGTCCAATATTACCTTGATATCAAAACAAATCAAAGACACCACAAGAAGAAAATCTATATGCCAATATTCCTTATGAACATAGGTGCAGAAATACTAAAAAAATGCTAGAAAATCAGGGGCCTGGGATTTAGCCCAGTGGTTCCCCCGCCTGCCTCGCAAGTGCAAGGTCCCGAGTTTGATCCTCGGTACAAAAAAAAGGAAAATCAAATCCAAGGACATAGTAAAACACCATGACCAAGTCAGACTTATCCCAAGAATGCAAGAGTAGCTCAGTGTAAGAGACACAGTGAAGCAAATCCACCACATTAGCAGAGCAGAGGGAAGAAGCCATTCATCATCTCAGTGAGGCAAATAACATTTGGGAAAAAAGCACAGCCTTTCATGACAAGAACAGTCAGAAAACTGGGAACAGAAGGCTGTTTCTCACCACTGTGGAAATCAGTATGGAAATACCTCAAAGAACTAGGACTGGAAGTCCCATTTGACCCCACTATTCCCCTGCTGGGGATCTTCCCCAAAGAATTAAAAGAATCATACCACAGTG